>JAQFVV010000008.1:4791680-5991680 GCA_028023455.1 Epiperipatus broadwayi | reverse complement strand
TTGAAGTCAAATTAGACACTAGCTTAAAAGATTTGAAAGCAGAGATAGAAACTATTTCAAAGGAATTAAAGGAGCCTAAATCTGAAGTGATAGCCCTAAGAAAAGAATAAAAAATTTAAGCCATTTTTATTATTATTATTTATTTAATTTATCTTTGCATTCTGAATCATTTCCAGAATATTTGAAAGTTAATGTTATTACTTCTATTTATAAAAAGGGTAATTCTACTCTTATGGTTAATTATAGGCCAATGGCTATTATTTCTCTTTTTTGTAAATTATTGGAAATGATTGTTAAGGACCAAATATTGTCATTTTTGTTCAAAAATAAATTTGTTCCTGGTAGAAGTATATTAGATGCTTTAAAACATCACGTTCATTATTTAACATCTTCACTAGATTTTGAACTTAAAACATTGGCTATTTATCTTGATTTATCTAAAGCATTTGATTCTGTTAATCACAATATTTTGATTAAGCATTGTTATTTGTATGGTTTTCATGGTTCTCTTAGTTATTGGCTGGAGAGTTATTTAAAAGATAGAAAACTAATGTTTATGGTATTGTCAATGATGTGATATTAATTAATTATGGAGTCCCACAGTGTTTAATACTTCATCCTCTGTTGTTTTTAATTTACATTAATGATTTATTTTCTCTGCAACTACAATCTAAGATTTTTGTTTTTGCTGATGATATTGTCTTATCCTGTAATGCTGCTTTTTATAATTGTCTTGAAGAAATAGTGAATGAAGATTTGGATTTAATTAGTAAATGGCTGGCATATATGTTATTTATAAATTTGGATAAAGCAAAGGCTGTTTATTTTTTTTATAGACATGCTTTTTTCTCTCTTAAGATTAAAATTTGCTGTAAGTATATTTTGCATTTTAATAATATATGTACTTGTAAGAATATTTTTTTCGTAAATAATTATTATTATTTAGAAATATATTTTGACTCCAGATTGTCCTGGACAAACCATATTACCTATCTTTGTAAATGGTTATGTAATTTAAATTATATGTTTTATTATTTAGCTAAATTTCTTTCTAGGTCATCTTTTTATTTATATTGCTTGTTATCAAGGTATTTTATCCTATAATATCATTATTAAGAACAATACTTCTCCATATATTATATTTTCCTTGTGAGTTTTACAAAATTATACTTTATACATTATCTTTGGTAGATCTTATTCCTCTTCTGTTCATGATATCTTTATTGAGCATGGTTTATTTGACGTAAATTACTTATATCAATATAGAATTATTTTTGATATTTTTTGTACTAAACTTTTTCTGTATTCCAGAGTTTCTGTTCTAAATACTTATATTTCTAATAAATTTCAATTAGTTGTATCAAAATTTTTTAAGGAATCTAGTAGAGGACAATATGTCTATTCTGGTTCAAAGTTACTTAATAAATTTATGTATGAGTATTCAATTGATTTGAATAATATTTCTCATGTATCTTTCAAAAAGTATTTATGTCAGTGGTTGTGTAGTATGTATTAATTTTGGCATTTATTTATATTCCTATTTTTATATTTATTTTATTTATTTTAATTAATTTGTTAAACTGTTTTTTTTGTACTGATATTTTGTTGTATTTTTTTTTAATTTGTTACTTTTTCATGTAAACTTCTTGCACAAGATTTTTCTTGTTTGGAGTTTTCAAATAATTGTTATGTACTTTGTTTTATGTCATAGACTAAATTGAACAATAATAAGAATTATTATTATTAATATTATTGTTATCATCATTATAATCATCATCATCATCATCATCATTATGTTTCAAAGATAGATCTGTATTAATTCTTCAAAAAGGTTACATTAGATTTTACATAACCTGATTGTGATGGGTTACAGGAGCAATCATGTCTATAGTTCATTGATTACTATAGTTGTACTTGTAATGAGTTCACTTGAAAGTTCCACAGGTGCTTTTGTTGCCCTTGTTATTCTTATGACCACTGTAGTCTATTAATTAATATGTATTTACAATATTAGGTGATTACTTGGAAAGTATCTGGATGATTGCACAATATCTATTGTTATGCTTGTGAAGATGTGATTGATTATTGCTTATTTAAGCCAATGTACTCTGGTTATAGATTCGAATGTTGTTTTATAAGTGACCATGTTGCAGTTACAATGTCTGGAGGAGTAATTTTGCAATCTCAGGCTCTTAATTGTTGTAGTTTACTTGTAAAGATAGCTGGATGATGTCTAATATTATTTCTGAATGTGAAGCAGCAACGAGTATACCAGTATGCATATAATAGGAATGTAATTGCATGAACAGTGGGTGTAGAAGAATTTTTATATGATTCCATAATGTTTCTTATAGAGATATTTTGACAACAACAGATATCAGTCATGACTTTACATGTATTAGATAGAGCTTGGCAGGTGTAAAAATATATGGTGTTGTGTTTTCTCTGGTGTATGACAAAGATTTCAGAAAGGATCAATGTTGGTGGATAGACATTGAAAGCGAAGGAAATATGAGATTGGTAGTGCATGGAGATTGATTCTCAAGATGAAATCAAAGTATTTAGGCTCTAATGACCATTTTCTGAACCTTCTAAGTAATTGATGATTATTGATTCCTAGGATTGGTGCAAGTGTTCCTGTAGAGGCATCTGGATATAATAAGCTGTAGATTTTCCAGTATGTGTATTTGTTTGTAGATTGAATATATATTTGGCTAGATATGTTTGTTACAGACTTTATGAGGAATGGCATATATCTATACAATGGTGGTGGTCTATCTATTGCAGTGACTGTGAGTAAGCATGAAAGTGCAAGGAACCTTCTTATGGTTGATACCATGAGGTTCACATTTTTTGGTATATGAAATATGTGAACAGTGTGAAGCCATAGTCCAGGCATTTAGCTGATAGTCCAGGCATTTAGCTGATACTGCAACAACTTTCCAGCCCCATAATAGCTTAGTGCAAAGCAATGAGATTTTTGAAGTGAAACATTTGGAAAATTTTATTATGGGGGAAAAGTAGGTATTTTTGTAATAATAAACATATTGAATAATTGAACTTTGGAGTAAATGAAAAGATAGACCTTTGAAAGGGAGGTTGTGATTTTTGTTGCAGTTTCTTGTAATTTGTTTGGTATGCTTTGTCTCATTGTGTTGGCCTCCATATAAAATGGAAAGCTAAGAAAAGTAGTAGGTTTGCCATGAAAGATTTTTGTATATGGCTTGGTTGTGTATATAAACCAGGTGGCTGTTTTATTAAGGTTGAAGTGTAATTTAAAATTAGAAGTATATTCTTCAAGTATCTTTTGCAATATTACAAACTGTTTGCAAAATTTAAGAAAGATAGGAATGTCATCCATGAATGTACTGTTGAGTGTGTGGGATTTGAATTTCTGGTATTTTCTGTTGAATTTTTTATGAGTGGATCAATAAAAAAGGAGAAAAGGAGTGAACTTAGAGGTGAGCCTTGTGAGATTGATTGCATAGATGTGAATGTTGGTGATTTTCTACCATTAAGTGTGATGTAAATCTTTCTATTAAGTAAAAGATTGACAATTACCTAGAGTAGGGTAAGAGGGGTAGTGATTTAACTAGCTTGTCTGGTAGTATTTTGATTGACACTGAATCAAAGTCTGCCTCAATATCTAATTAAACAGCAATAGGTGCATACTTTTTCTGTTTTTATACTGATTTCATGATTGTCTTGAAAAGTAGTGCAGCCTGTCCAGTAGATGACCCTTTCTTAGAAAAATGGAAGAGTGAGATTAGTGGAAGTCTTTTATGACCTTTTCCAGGATCTTAATGCCTAATGGTTCAATAGTAATAGACAGAAGGTTGGTAAGTGTTGATATGGGATTAAAATGTATGATAGCTATAGTATTTAGTTTTTTGATATCATAAATTTTCTGGGACAAGTAGTTGGCTAGATTACATATATATTGTGTGGTGAATTGGCTCAAGTGTGAAAAAACAAACTTAGGAATGCCATTAGTTCTGGGATGACATGTGTTGTCAATTGTGGCATGTTTGGCTGCAAACTGCACAGAATTAAATGGAGCATCTGTTTCAGGTGGTCCAAAATAGTCATGTGATCATGTGAAGACTTGTTGTTCCTGAAGTTGTTTTTTAAAGTGGTGAAAAATAAACTGTATCATGTTTTGGTCAGCATACATGACTCCTTCAGCTTGTATTGCCATGGGAACTCTTAACGTGGGGGCATATCCAAGAGTCCAATGAATGTAACCCTTAGATTAAGTATGAGGTTGGCTAAGGCAAACTTTCCTCCTTTTTGCAGTTAGATATTCTTTAAGTTTAGTTGCATGTATTATTACATATTTGTGTAAGTTTATATACATTCTGTTGAGAGTCTTGTACTGGCAGCACATGGTGATCCACCTGTGTATTTCATCTGCCATTGCTAGAAGATGAGAGGGTGGAGGTGAGTTTTGTGTTAAATTATCAATGTTGAATGAAAGTATGTTGATGAATGCTAAATAATTTTGGATGGGATCAAATATGATGGCATCCAGTTTTCATAACATAATATATGTTTCCAAAAATAAAAACTCTGTGGTAGATATAGGAAGGAGTATATGCATTGTTCTTTCTAACATAATTGAAGTTGTTTGTATATCTGTTGGATTTAGGGTGAGTGTCTGTGCTGAGTTATTAGAGAATGGAGAAGGATTTAGAGTTATTTCCATCAGATGATGGAGCATTGGTGAATAAAAACACAAATCAATGAGGGTTGCAAACCATTTATTATGAAATGAAACTGAATTTAATGGAAAAAACCTTTCACCACTCATAAGTGGTAGGGCTATCTGGATGTAAATGTATCATAATTCATATTAAAATCACCCATCAAGATTGTTGGAAAAGGAGTTGATGCTAAGAAAGAGTTAATTGTGAAAATGCTATGTGATATAATGGAAAGACCTGGAGGAATATAAACCAAAACTATGTTGATTACTGTGATACAGTTGTGAAATGTGTCAATTAATAAGTTTGAGTCAATATATAATTTTAAATGTTGAAAATACATAAGTGGGAGCAATAACCATACCAGTTCTTGATGGTAATAAGGCATTCTGTGAACATGCATAAAAACCTTACTTGTTTAGATAACTAGAAGGATCTATCTGCAAACCGCTATATATTTTTGTTTCAAGAATGCCAAGGACATGTGGTTTTACTAAGTTTATCCACCTGTTAAATTGATATAATTTTGTGGCTGAATTAATGCTTCTGACATTAAATGCTGTTATTTTTATTTTCATTATTTAGTTGAATTGCTGAGTTTGATTTCGATGATATTATTAGTGAATACATTATGTAAACTTGAGTGCATTTTGTCTCTTTGATTTATAAATGCCATTGATCTTGAGGATTGGTTTAAGTAGTTGATGACCAAGTCTCATAAGAAGTTCCATGATGAAGTTGTGAGTTATATTTAATTGGTGGCTACCAATTTCCATGGGTATGTTCCAGTCAACTGCAAGATCAGAAATATCTGATATTCATGCATTGTCATCAGTTTTAATTTTTTCATTATCATATTTTATCTTGGAGTGACCTGATTTTTTTACTTTCTTGGGTGGGTGTTTCAATGATTGGCATACATAGTGTGATTGTTTCCATAATCTGTGAAGTTTTATTAATGAGGCATCTTGTTTATTTCTGAATTAGTAATTTCATTAGATGAAGGGGTGGGTTTGATTCTATAGTCATTGAATTGATCTCACCATTCTCCCTCTTTTTATAAAATAGACTGGTTACATGTATTATCATCAATTAGGTGTATTTGTTTTATTGAAGTAGTGGCAGTTATATTTTCTTCAGTTATAATATAATTTTGCTTATTGTTATTTTGGAAGGGTTTATTTATGTTTTCATCTTGTTATAGATTACTTTTCATTTTGTCTGACAGTATTGTTGTTTTTTGGATGTTGGTTATTTATGTTCTGATTGTGAAATTGATGACTGAGTAGTTCATTGTTGTGGCTTTTTAGCTGGCTAGAAAAGTCATTGCAATGAGTGGCTAGATGTTTTCTGTCTACATGAATAACATCCAGGTTTAGGTCCTTATGTAAAGATTTAGCATAGCCTCTTGATTTATATCTGTGTAGGGATAGAGTTTAGATTGATGTTTTAGTGTAGCCTGAGTTTGAATTCATAGTTATTTATTGCTATTGGTATAGGTGTGTCCTTTAAGTAAATTTCTTGTAAGCATATTATTTTACCGAATAGCTGCATCATTTTTTGAAAATCTTGAATTGTATAATTGAAGTATGTGTTTTTAAGTACTCCAGTAATGATGCTTTCATCTACTGAAACCAATACAAAGTTACCTATTGTTTTAATCAAAGTCTGAAAATGCTGCTTTTGATTTACCTCAAAGAACTCGACAGCTATATATTTAGGATATGTAAGGTTGGCGATTCTATTGTTTCCCATAACCCATGGACTGTAACTACTTCAAAGAATAATTGACAAGGAAACTGATATAATGAGCAATTAGAATCTGTGGCAGATATTACAATTGATCTTGATGAAAAAAATATTTAAATGAATTACATAGACCATGGGGAATGGTGTTATTGTATTTTTATGAAATGTTTTCTAAAGTTTCTGTTGTCCAATCTGTTAGTCGGGGGGGGGGGGAGAGCGATGACTATTTTTTTGTATTCTTAAATCTAAATTGCAAATATCATTTAGGTCTGACTTATGAAAGCGAAGCGAGAATTTGCTTTGCTAGAGGTCTGACTTGGAATTTTTTTATCACTTATAATCACCAAATTCTTCATAATGCTTGCATATGTGCTACTTATAGATGTGTTATCTGTTGATTCAATATTCAATGTGCACATTCTTACAATATTTTTAATGTTTCATAACTCAGGATGCATGTTTGATAGTTGAATGATATATTTAATCTATAATACAGAAAAACAGTTTGACAGCAGCTGGTTAGTTTTCTTTACTTACTCTTACTTCTATTATAAAATTTATTTGTTACACTAATAACAAAAAATATTAATTTTCAACTTTATTATTCAATAAATTAATTTTTCACTTTTTTATCTTAATTGTTTCAGAAAATACCAAAGAATTATAATAAGTCAGATATTTAAAATACAAAAATTAGAATAAGTAAGAGAAATGTTTTTTTTTTTTTTTTAAGGAAGTGATTATTATGCAATTTAATGACGGATGTTAAATATAAAGTGTATACCAAGAAAGAAATAGAAAATAGAATATCTGTAAAAGAATAGGTGCAAGAAATAACAATAGCTATGAATTCAAGAAACCACACACACAGAGGCTAAACTCTCCATGCAGTTGTACCACCAGTGCAAGCCAGTGTAATCAATGGATGCAAGAAGACTTGCATAAAATCCCTATCTAGTGCCTTCTCATCCAATATCTCAAGACTAGTATCTAACTTGTGGCTTTCATCAGTGAGTAGCCTTGGATCTGAGAGAACAGCATCTTTGGAAAGAACAATAGAATTTAGATTTGAAATAATCTTTATATATATATATAAACTAAAAAATTAAGATTTATAAAATAAATTAATTTCACATTAGAAAGCTTTCTTTGAAGAATACAGGAATAAATAAAATATAAATCCTGTATATAAAAAACCATATCCATTCTAATGCACTTTCACAATTCTAATGCACTTTCACAATGTTCAGTATTCTTTAGAATGAAGATCTGAAGAAAACTGCTAGGTAGTCAAAACTATCATAAAAAATTTAAATAAAGCATTGTGAAAGTATATTTTTTTGAATAACAAACAAAGCATTTATTTACACTTAAGACTTAGTTTTTTTTTTTTTAAAAAAAAAACAAAAAATTTTATTAACAAAGTTTACATGGTTTCATGATACTGTTTTCATACATGGTATACTGCAATGACTGATTGCAAAAGTTCATAAGATCAACGCTTGGTAGATCAATCCTGGACCAAGTCTCTTTGTATAACCATTCTGGTGCAAGCAGCCGGTCCCTGGCACTTATGCTCTTGACAAGACCTATAAAGGTCTCTGTGACTGAAGATCCTGAATGACGGAAAACACATTCGCATCTGGTCAACCAGACTGCAAAGGTAAGGAAGACAGAGAATCGGATAAGAGAAAAAATTCCTGTCTTGATGGCATTCTGGATATTTAAGGCTTCTCCGATGTCAGATGTAACTTTCTCTGTGATGAAGTTTCTGATTTGGAAAAGAAACGGACAATTATAAAGTAAATGTTGGATGGTTTCATCGGCAGTATTACATAGCTGGCATTGAGGATTGATTTTGGTGAATCCTCTTTTCCATACTAAGAAATGGTTAGTGGGTAAGGATGAGATGTTGAGCTTTAAGATAAAATCTATGTATTTTGGTTCAACAAACCAGTTCTTCAATTTTTTAAGCAATGGTTTATTGTCTATGTTCAATGTGGTCAGGAGGGCAGTCTGGTTTTGAAATCTGAGGTTATAGGCCTGCCAGTAGGTTATTTTACCTTCAAAAGAGGTTTTAGATAGATTTATCAGCTTGGTGACATGTAACCAAATAATTGTGGCCCATCTGCTAGCAAGAGGTGGTGGTGTGTCTGTAGGTTCCACTGGAGTGGCTAGGTTTAGTTCTGGCTGTTTTAAGTGAATTGCACGTAGAACTGCAATTGCCTTCTGTAAATAGATTGTTGAAACAGAGTGCAATCCAAGTCCATTTAACTCTCTGGGCATTTGCATCTTACAGATGCTGATGGCAACAATCTTTCCACTCCACATGAGCTTTGAACACAGTGAGTTCATTGACGACTGAAATGCTTTAGTGGGTTTAATTATGGGAAGATAATAATTCAATCTCGGAAACACCAGCATGTTGAGAAGGGCTACTTTGCCCGGCAGGGAAAGAGAGATTCGGGATAAAGATCGAACCACTTTGCTAGTTTTTTCCAAGATGGAGTGTTGGATATCTTTTGCCATAGCAAGTCTGGACTTGGCCATAGGAAAACCGAGGAAGAGTTGCGGCTCAGCTGTAAAGACTGACGGAATCACTGAGCCAGTACTGATTTTCCACATGGAGGACTTACTGTAGTTGATGTTCAGATTTAGTTTCTTTGAATATTTATCAATGATTTGTGTGAGTGTTGGAAGGTGAGTTTTATCGGGGAGGAAGATGGTGACATCATCAACATAGGTTATGTGTTGTACATGATGTTTCAGGGCTGGCACGAAAATTCCAGGGAGTCTGCGCTCAATCTCTCTGAGCATAGGATTTATATAGGTGATGAAGCAGAGAGTGGCGAGTGGTGATCCCTGGGGAATGGAAAGATGAGGTCTGAAACCATTGGACAGTCTTCCATCCAGTGACGTAAAGATAGATCTGTTCAAAAGCAGATTACCAATAATTCTGGTATAGATGCCAGGGACTTGATAATCAAGGAGAGTCTGGAGTAGGACAGTGGGTATAACAGAGTCAAAAGCCGAGGCAAAGTCAAGTTGAATAACTATAGGCTTGGATTTTTTGTGCAGTCTGATGTGTTCTACCAGAAGAAGAAAACGCTGTGCAGCATCCGTGGTGGAAGAGCCCTTACGTGCAAATTGATATGGCGTGATGTGTGTATAGAGTTGATCTTGGATTTTGTCCTTGACTATGGCCTCAATGATCTTAATTAGGAGGGGAATCATGGAAATGGGCCTTATGTTGGATAGGGTAGAGGGATTGATGGGCTTTTTTAGGAAAGGAACAAGGGCCACAGGGTACAGGTCTGGAATGTTTTGAAACTCTCCTGCCAGAACATCTATCATCCGCAGTACAATGGGGGCTGTGAAATGTCTCAGGTGGACAAGTACAAATCTTGGAATTCCATGGAGTCCCGGATGAACACTCTCCGGATAGGCCATGAGCTTTTGGATTATCTGATTTTCACTGATATCATGAGCGATCCCATCTTCCAAGTGATTCCAGATGTTTCCAATTTCAAATTTATAATTCTGTAGCCTGGCCTGAAAGTGTTCATGAATCTTTGCAAGCATTGCTGGGCCACTGAGGCAACCCTGATCTACTGACAATGAAGTAGGTGTGGGTCTGGCCACCGAACCAATTGCCCAGCGAATGTAGCTGCGGGTCCAGCTATGCTGGTTGGCCAAGAAGATTTTAGACCTTTTAGTAGCAATGTAATGCGCGAGGACCTTTTGCTTGCTATGGTATTGAGTTTTTAGCTCCAAAATATCTTGGGGATGAATGTCAATATGGTGTAGAGATTTTAACCTGTTGTTTATGGCATCCAAATCTTTTAATAGTTGATTTGGACCTTTGGTTTTCTTTGTGTACGAGTCTATGAGTGAGCTCAATATACCGGTGAAAGATGACCAAGCCTGTAGTGGAGGCAAAGTAAGAATTTTGATTTTTTGGAACAAGATATATGCTTCAGAGAAAATGAGTTCTGGAGTTGCTGCTTTGTTGAGTAGTCTAATGGTAGGTGTATAATCTATATGAACTGCGGTGGTGGGATCTATATGAAGTGAAATTAGAAGAGCTAAATGATCAGTGAAGGGAACCAATTGAAGCTTGGCGCATATGTCAAAGTGAAGTTCAGGTGAATAGTAGAGAAGGTCAATTAGGGATTTCTTTTGCAGTGTGTAGAAGGAGAATGATCCAGGAGGGAAAAACCCCTCTCCACACAAGAGGACTCTATTAATTAAGTGAAGATGTTTTTTGTTGAAGTTATCGTAACTCATGTTGAAGTCACCAAAAAAAAACAATAGGGGAGGCATCTGAAGAGAGAAGAGAATTGATTTTATTGATTACTAGTTGTGCTGAGTAAGCATCATTTCTGATGTACAAGTAAATGATATTTATTGCCATATTTCCAAAAGTGAACTTAATGACCAATAGATCATTGCTAAGGTGTAATGTTCTGAAAGAGCTGTAGGTCAGGTTCTTATTGATTATAAAAGCAACTCCAGAAGATGCTGTGTTTGAGGGTACATAATGAAATAGACCATATTGTTGCATCAGTTGAGTTATTTGGTAATTTGAGTTTATATGTAATTTAGTTTCGGATAGACAGACTATGTGGAGGTCTGTTTTGTCTAGCCATCTTTTAAGTGCAAAGACACGGCCCAGAGAGTTAAAACCCCTTATGTTTATTCCGGCCAATTTAATAAGCATGTTGAGTTGTTACAGAGATTTGTAGGTTATGTATACTAAGCTGTGATTAGTACATCACATAGGGGAGATTATTGACATAAAATTCTGATTTTCACTAAGTGGTTTGTCAGGGTCATGTGACACCATTACCAGTTGAGTTGGAACAGGTATTTTGGAGCTTAAGTAGGGGTTGGAATTGTGTTTATCTTCATTGTGATCATTTTCAAAAGCTGTGTTTTGGGAAGAGCTGCTTTCTTGTGTGCTGAGTGATTGAGCTAGTTTAGTTCTTTTTTCTCTCTTTTTTCTCAAGTTAGTAGCATGGCTTGCTGCTTGTTTGTTGTTTTTGTCATCATTGTCCGAGTCAGCCGTAGATGAGTTAATGTCTTCTGGCTGCGAGCTGGATGAGTCTTGGGTTTTTCTTTTGTTGTTTGGAATGGGATGTTCTTGTTGAGACTTCGTGACTGGAAGAGTTTGTTTTGTTGATAATGGTTCACTGTTGGGAGCTTTTGTTGGATGATCTTCCTTTGAGTGAGTTTTGAATGCTTCTTGCATCTTCTGGGGTGTCATGTTGGTAGCTGATGTTTGTTGTTTTGGGTTCATATGGGTGCTGGTGTGGTTTTGTGTCTTGTGTTGTAGAATGGGAGGCTGGAGTTGTTTGACCGGTGTGTAATCATTAGATGAGTTGGTTGAAGTGCGATGGTCCATTTCTAGATTGTTTTCCAACAGTAAGTCAGTGTTGGAGTCTTGTATCTGCCCTTTTATGTGGTCCTCTGTGTTAGTGGGTGAAGAATATGATAGCTGAATTAAGTTTTGCGTATTTTTTATGCATCTATGATTTTTGCTTTTCCTACTGTTGCAGACATCACAAATTCTGTTTGGGCATGACCTTACAAGATGTGATCGGTCTCCACAGTGGAAACACTGAGGTTGTACACCTCGAATAGCTATGTAAATTGGACATTTTTTTTCTTCCAGAGTTATAGGAATATCCGATGGAGTGACGCCTTGATTGAGCTTGAGAGAGAAGGCAGCGCTGTTGGATGGAAGCTCAATATCTACCCTTCTCTCTGCGAGGTACTTGAAACTAGTTAACACACCATATCTAGCAAGCAGCCTCTGTAGATCAGCATCAGTGAAATTAAAGTAGCAGTTACGTGCTATTCCATAGGCTGTTCTTGGTTTATTCATATCTATTTTGATGAGATATCGGTCTTTTAAGAACAGTTGTTGTCTTTTAAAGAGTTCTTTCTGTAGTAGATTCTGAAACTCAATAATGAAGTAGCGTCTGTTAGGGTGGTGATAGACCCTGCGAATAGATTCTGTTAATTGAAGACTTTTAAGAAGCAGAAAGAGATCATCCGTTGGAAAAGTGAATAACTGACAGAGGTCGTTAGTGGTGGTTAGAATCAATGTGTTATCGCTGTGGTAGTTGAGGAAGGAGTTAAATAACACTGAAGGAATTCTAGAATTAAATTCTTGGCTTATGGCTTCATAATTGTTCATATAGGACTGGGAAAGTTGGTATGGTTCTGTGTTGATCTCATCATTGATTGAGATAAGGTTATCATCATCAATGAAGTCCATGACATTGTGTTGAATATCTGGTTCAGTTGCTTCTTGGATATGGGCTTTAGATTTATTGTTTCCCAATACCGTAGCATAGCTTCGGTTTTTTGTTAGGTTGGAATTGACATTTGTATTTGATGTTGAAGGTTGAAAACCTATAGTATGATTACCTGCTAGATTGTGGTCAGAGATCGCGTTATTGGTTTGAAAATTGGCGTTAATGCATGGAAAATCTGTTTCAATAAAGTTTATTTCAGTCGGTGATACTAGCGGTTTTCCTAAATTTATTATTGGATCGATATACGAATTGTGTATTTTGCTATTGGATTTCGAATCGAATTTTCCACTTGAATTTTGTTTTACGGGTATAAAACCATCAGATTGGGGCTGAGGCTGAGTATTTTTACTTATTTCTCCTTTATGAGCTTTTAATTTTGTTTGTAAAGTGATTTTTGGTTCATCTAAAGGATCGTTACAGAGATCTATAGCCGTTACCGGTGATACGCCACCTTCATTTAAAAACTTTTCAAAACTTGTCGTGCTGAAATCTCCAAAAGGATTTTCTGCTAGATTTGGGCTATTTTTGGACATATGACGTTGTTTTGGGTGTTTAGTATGTGGGTTTTCAGGTGCATTGATAGGTTTAGATAGGTCTTGTGAGATATTAGTGGGAAATTCTGATTTTTTAAGGTTTACGGTCGAATTTACCGTAACAACTTTTTGCATTTTAGAAGTCGCGGTCGTGTTATTTTTGTTTGGATTCACAAGAGTTTCTTTTGATTGCTGAATGCTTTTACTTTTTTTTTTATTAAGAAAGCCAAGGCCTTCCTGCTTTGTATCAACCGATTTAGAGTAATTTTGATAGCTTATATTATTATTTTTTTCATTAGGGCTTATGTTAGGCATGGAAATAGATTGCTTTACGTTACTATCGCTGTGCGATCTTGTTAGCCGGGTTGACCTGACGTTTTCCCTTTCTAGGAGATTATAGCTATGACTCATTTTTGTAAATAATATATTATAACACAAAAATAAAGCTTACCTGCTCTGATGAGCAGCTTGGATTGAAAGACTTTTTTGATTTAATATTTTTAATAAACTTTTTAAAATGAGTAGATGTGAAGAAATGAAAGCAGATTGGCGCCATCTAGTGGATACTTCTTGTGAAAGTATATTAAGAGGGATAAGTAATGAGATGGAAAAAAAGAACATCTTGAGGAAAATGTAATAAGTTAACATTTTTCTTATAAACACAGCTCTTACTTTTTGTCAACATAATACTAAAAATAATTGAATAGTTAATTACTTTGGAGGTCATATGATGCTTGAAGACCAGAAAGTATTAACTTGAATTTTAATACAGGAACCTTTAGCTCATTTATCTATTACTCAATCATTGCATTAAAATCCATAAGGCAATATGACACTTAGAATTTATCTATAAATTTTCAGAATGGCATTTTTCTTACAGTACTGACATTGTTCTTACAATAACAATTTAAAAGTTAGCTGTAAAAATAATGAAAATTTAAATAGAGAACTGTTTATAGCAAGGAATCATAAGATTTCTCCTAATTTACTTTCAAAATGTTCACTAGAAGTAGTTAATTTTACATTATCCTATTCTAAAATCACATATATAAGCATAAGAAATCAAAGGATATTATAAAGTAGTGAAATTATTATAATTTATTGTGATTGTACTAGAATTATTGCATATATAACTATGATATCACTCCTTTTCAGATAAATACTTTAATGATTCAGATTAATCATTTTTTAGGCTAGAAATTATCCTATCATTTTTGGCCCAGATGGATCAATATAGCTATTATAACTATATAGAATAAGTAATATAATTCCAACCCTTTTTTTTCTATGTGTAGTAACATATTTATAACTTTCATTTTTGGCACCTTTACAATAAATTGTGATAATTTGATATTTATAAATACTGAACAAGGATAATAAAGATATGCAAAGAATTCTGGGACAAATGAGAATTAGTTCAGCATGAAATAAATCTTGTAAGTCATTTGTCTTTTGTAGGTGTCTTTATTTATGTGATTAGAGTATATGTGGCAAAAAAGTAATATATATATATATATATAGTAATGCCAAATAGATCTCTAGACTAATTTCCAGATATTGACCTTTTTTAGTAAATATTTTTTATAATTAACAACTTGTTTTTGATATTTGAACATCATTTGACTTTTTTAGCAACAAGCCAAACAAAAGATAAAGTTGATTTGATTAGAATAAGAAAGTAAAGTTTGTTGATTGGATATTAACAATCCAGTGCTTCTCAAAGCCAAAAATTAGAATGGAAATCTGTTTGATAGGTATCCAGTGATTACTTATATTTACACAAATGGCTCTAAAATAGGATTGGAAAATGGATTATTATTGCCATTGCAGTACTGGTTTATGATCTATTTAAACATTTACAAAATTATTATATATATTTTTTAAATATAGACATTACTACATTCTATAATCAAATATAACTATTTATTCTTGAACAGAATAATTTTATTTTGAATATAAAAAGTTAGGATTCAACCTAAAAATATAACTCTTTTTTATATATTTATTAATTTCTTTGAAATATAATTTAATATAATTCATATTTTACAATATAAAACAAAAAAAAACAACTCTGGAACATTTTTATGACTTACATTTAAATTAAAGCGTATTGCTTTTATCATGAAAAAACAAAAAACACATATATATTCTTGCCCAGAACATAGCTGTCATTTAAAATAAATATACAATCGTATTTTTTAATAATAAAAAAATGTAATTAATACTTTACTTAATAAATAAAGATTTTACCTTTAAACTTTTCCATCGTGTGCGCTTCTGTTTTTTAGAACATGAACATAATTTATTATAAAACCATTTTAATAAATAGAAGAATGTCTTTGGACTGGGAATAATGTTGAAAGGTGGTGGAAGCGTTCCACCTTCCTCAAAACAACTAACCCATAACTTAGAACGAGCAAACTTCCATTCTATGTCTGCTTGATTCTATATGTAAAAAAAAAAAAAAATACATATATCTCTCATTCACTGAAAAGTAATTTAAATATACAAATATTTGAATTATAGAAGGCCATTCACATCCATCAACTTTCTATCCACAATTTATAATGAGATATTTTATGTAGCGCTATGTTTTTGTACTGTAATAGTGATATTAGCCATTAAGCCAATGCACATGCGCTTTAAAGATAAATTATAAATGAATACTCTCACTTTTCCAGACATAAGATATAATTTTTTAGAAAAGATAGAATGAATCTACTCATCCTTTCAACCCAAACATTTATGCATAGGCAAATTTTAAACGCATGGAAATGAGAGCATGAAGATGTTAAGCAATCACTTTAAATTACATTTATTATTCTTGAATGAATGACACATGTAAAATCTTTACAATTTATGATAAGTCATTCTTTAGTTGAAATTAAACATATATAATGAGATTATTTTACATAGCGCTATATTTTTATATTGTAATAGTGATATTAGTGGTTAAGCCAATGCATATGCACTTTAAAGATAAATTATAAATAATATATTATAATAAATTATAAAATAATATCTCATTATATATGTTTAATTTCAACTAAAGAATGACATATTGTAAATTGTAAAGATTTTGCAAGTGTCATTCGTTCAAGTATAATAAATGTAATTTAAAGTGATTGCTTAACATCTTCACACTCTCATTTCCATACACTTAAGATTTACCCATACATAAATGTTTGGGTCAAAAGGATGGGTGGATTCATTCCATTTTTTTTTTAAAAAACTATATCTTCTGTCTGGAAAAGTGAGAGTATTCATTTATAATTTATCTTTAAAGCACATGGGTGTTGGCTTAATTGCTAATATCACTATTATCCACATTCTAATAACTTATATCTGAAAAAAAAAAAATAATAAAGAAATTTATAAAATTGAATTTTTAAATTTTATGTATATGCCCATCTTTATAAGAATTACATGAATTATCTTTCAGCTATTTCCTCAGTTTATGGAATCAGTAGGTAATTGGTGCATTCAGGTTCTTACTCTATCTCAGTTTATTATTGCACTACTTTTTTAATAATATTATTTTATTTATTATTTTTGTTGATCTCTTAATGCTTGTTTTAAAATTAAATTCTAACATGTATGCCATAAACATATATATTATTTGGAATTTGCTATTACTCATGGTTTCAGGTGTTGGGAAGGCTTGGATTCAAATGCAATGGTCACACAAGAACTATTGCATTTGATTATAGCTTATGTAAGATTAAAAAAAGAGAAAAACCTGACAAAACAATATTTCATAAGAATAATTTTTCAAAATTTAGTTCTTTTTTTAAGGAAAAATTTTGCCTAAAAATTATATTCAATCATCTGTCATTATATAGAAATTTCAAATTTGCCCTATCTTTCACATTAATGCTTATTATCCCTATATACTTAAACTAGTCATGCCCTATTAGTGGATCAATATTTCTCTGTACTATGTATATAAGTAAATTCATCATTTTATTGCAGTATTTCATCAGTACTACTTTGGAGCCTATTATTTCTATGTTGCCACTTGCACCTATAGCCCTGATCAATGTCTTATGTATTGCCATGTCAGCCTGATGTCCTGTTATCTATTTCCATAGTTTCTCTGAGGTTATTGAGATTCCTGACTCTCTGTCTATTTCCATGTCTACTTTTTTATTAAAGACTTGTCAAATTGCAACATAAACTTGCCCTGACCCCTTGTTGTTATGTTAATATTATAAATGCTATCGATTGTGACTTAGCTAGTTTGACTTTCTTGACTATATCTTTCTTTTGATTCCCTACATGTTTTTGCTAGGTGGCCTTTCAGCTTGCAGATATGGCAACAATTCATTTCTAAATTTACAGTCTTTCCTTATATGCCAGCTTTGCCACAGCAGACACAACTAATTTTTCTGTTTAATACTTAAGTAAAAAAAAAAAAAAATTCTATTTCTTGACTCATGATCCATTTTATAAACTGTTGTTCTACTGTCTAATACATAAATATACTCATAGTTCATTTTGTGTTTCTCCTATAGAGCCCATTAAGGATAAAAATCAAATAATATCTGTATGATCTGCTTTAGTCCCTAACCGGCTGTTGGTACTGAAGCTGTACATATATAGTCATATATATGCGTGCTTCACTATTTACTGTTTACTTAACCACAGACCATAAAGTCAACAACAGTGAATGGATATTAAAATAAATGATTAATAATATATGTGTGTATATAATATTAAAATAAATGGTAAATTATAAAGGAAATTTAAATATAAAATAAATTATATTTCAACAATATACTTTATTGCACAATAAGTAGATTACATATGGTATCACCAGAAAAAATACACTGACAAAATAGATTTACAGATTGTACATGAGTTGATTTTGTAGTTACAATCAAATGAATAGTTTTTGTTCATAATTCCTGCCATCTGAAGCTTCATTATAGCCTTGATCTTTGCTTGATCAGGGACTAAGTGGCTGCATATATGTCTGGGTGTGTGATCAATTTGTCCCTATTTTGTATCTGCATTAGCTTGTTTTGAAATGTTGAAGGGTGTCATCTAATGTTTTCCCAATTAGAAATTTGCACCTGATGCATCACAGAATATGCAGTAGAAATGTTGCTGCTCTGATGGTGGGTATTGATTTGGCTTTATAAGCTTCCATTAATTGTTCAATCCTGGTATTGTTTTTCCTGTATATGCTACATATTATGTCTCTTATTTGATTTAGTCCTATACAGTGGTCCATTATATGCTTCCATGTTTCTTCTGTTTCATGACATAATCCACAGAAAGGATACTAGATATGTATATCCTTCTGTGGAATAGAAAATTAGTAATGCATCCAGGTTCATTTTCAGGACAAAATCAAAAAACTTTGGTTCCAATTTCCATTTTTTATATTCTTTTATCATTTTTTTATTGATTATTCCTATTATTGGTGTTGTGTTATTGTCTCTATTGTTAATTTTTATGTATCAGATTGTATATTTCCCAATATTTGTATTTCTGTATGTATTGATCTGGGATTTTCTTTTCTATTTTACATTGGTATATCATTAATTGCATCAGCACATAAAGAAATTAGCTAATGCACAAAATAGATAAATTTAGCTTAAGATCTAGTAAGAAAAATAATTTAATATAAAATAGTTTGTTTAGCAATAGTGTAAAATCATGTGATGCTTTTAAGAGCTTCTAAACAATGGAAGCATTGGTGGACAGCAAAATTAATGTGAAAAAAAAAGTTAAAAGGTATAAATACTAAAATTCTTGTTTGTTGATAGTTCAATCATCATTTTCTTGTTCTAAAGTCTGGAAATCTCTGTACAAGTCATGCTTGAGTAGAAAAGTTTATCTCCACTCTCCTATGTCCATCCTCGGCAGGAGTCCTAGAAATGTAGCACAGCAGAAGACCAAAGAGTCATGCCTGATAACTGCCTACCTTTGCTCTCAGAAAGAAAGACATACTGGAATGGAAACACCAGCACAGACGTCCATGATGAAGACTGGAACAGCTGTCAAGAAATAATGACTGCATCATGAGGCCTCTAAATGGACTCTTAATTCACCATCCGTATAAAACTTAATCCATATATAAACAAGCGTCTGAGTTACGGTAACTTTTATTTTGTCTTTTTTTTTTTTTTATTCTGATTAATACATATAAAATTAACAAGATGTCTGTTTTTTTAAATTTATTTATTATTTCAGGTAATGTGGAATATATATATATAAGAGAGGAGCTTGAGGGTATTTTAAATAAGTTAAAACTTTTATTTTATTTCCCAACCCGCTATAATAAAAGAGCAGAAGTCATTTCTCAATAATTTGTAGAAGTTATTTTGATTTTTCGAAAGAATTCCCTCCACTTTCTCCCGCAGTTATTTTTTTTTTATTAAATGTTTTTAAAGGAGAAAGAGATTACATTGCCATCTAGTTTAACTAAACTTTATATTCATTTTATAATTAGATTAAGAAAGACGTTCATATCATATATAAGCATCTATTTAATTCTCTGATTTATATTTTAGAAATGTACCTCACAATTATTATATATACTTAATCAAGCTAAATGTTTTTTTTTTTTTTAAATTAATACTCATAATTGTTATTGTAAATATGTAGATTTGATCAAAATAAATGTTTTTTTTTTTTTTAATAAATACGTATTGGGAGACATAGTATATATAAGCGTCTATCATTTTATATTTGTAATAGAGGGGTATCATGTAATCTTCATTATCTAATTATCTCTTCAGTGTTTATTAAATCTATGTGCATAAATTAGCTAAATAATGGCACTTCTTGATTGATTACTCATGCTAAGAATAAATGTTTGTATAATACTTGCATATGAGTTTAGTTAAGGCCTTTGAGTGAGGAGGGTATTATTGTATAATGGATTTTTAGTGTAGTAACATATAGGATCGTACATCTATATATATATCAGGCTTTAAATATTTATGGTCGTTGACTGCATTTCTCACACTGTGTTAATTAGTGAGTATATAGCATCTCTACATTCATTTATTGTTTGTTCTTTTGAATTATTTCATCCAGTCAGTTCGTGCATATTGAATATCAGTTGCCTGGAATAATGAATCCTGTTAAAGGGGCAGCGAGGAGAAATGGACATTAAGTATATGAGCCCAGGTCATGCTTAGGTGAATGGGTTCCTTTCTCTAATAATCAATTAGAGGCAAAATAGCTATCCATTGATCAAATTGGCAGCATGATGAAAATTTTACTATATGTTAGAGCCATGCATTCAAATATATGTAATCATTGAGTACCCCACTAAATCTTCCCCTTTGTTTTATAACGATGCCTACTGATATATGACCAAGATTTGTTGGATACAGATACAATTTTTAGTAATAAATGGGGCTATGTTCAATTCGGGCTCCAGTTTGTTTAGCTAATTTAAACATGTTAACTTTACCATGTTCACGCACCATAGATCAATTTCACACCTCTTATATTCCTAATCCAAGTTATCCTTATATTTAATAATGAAAATTTTTTCTTTTATTTCCAAATCTAAGTACAATTGAATCTTATATATATATATGGGTACCTTCTTGTTATTTGTAAATAATTTCTATTAAATGAAACATAAACAATTTTATGCTAACAATAAACTATATTTTATAATATTAACCAAGTTGTAGATATTCATTATTGTATATGTGTAAACCTGATAAGAATTTTATCTCTAACTGACCACTGGTCTGCATTAGAAAAATTAACTCGTGAGGTTATGGGAGTGAGTCACTTTGTTTGGATCTGGAGGGGTAGGTAAGGTTTAAATCCCCTTTACCTATGTCTCTGGATCAGGTTAAAGCAACTATACTTTCTGACCATTACAGTATCTTCAGAGGCACGGTCACTGGGAATTCTTCCCTCGGCACACAAACTGCCTGTTATTTCTTGGACAGCACTTCAATGGCCTATTCCAGCCCTATTCTATCTCCAATACCAAATGAACATTCAAGCAAATTTGCAAAGGGTAAAAAACTCCTCACACTTTTTATACATGCTATTTATATCTCTTGCTGATTTTCCTTGTGTGTTCTGGTTTTAATTCTTGATCACTATCTTATTTTCTCAGATGTCAATCAGTCTGTTTTACCTTTTCCTTTAAAACAAATGCTATTTCAAATGATGCTACCCTTATTATGTGAGTTACTTAGTTTTACATTTTTTATCATTAACAACAATAATAACAGCAACAACAATAATAATAATTTTAAAAAACTTTTTACATTTTTACCACACACTTTTTTGTTACTGATGTCATTAAAGTATGAGCCCTCTTCAAATTCTGCTAATATTTTAAAATGAACTATTATATTTTCTAGAGTATTTTGAATCTTAAAAATATCAACTGTTGTTACTCTCTTTTTAATAACTTCGATTTATCTCTTTATATATATATATAAATGATATTATTGAGGTTCATTTGTGTATAATTCATAGTATTATCTTACTGACTTTTTGACTAGATCACATGGGCCATCACCTGGATAATGAATGTCATATAAAAACTATTATAGAGGTGCTATAAATATTAAAATATAATAAGATTAAAGGCTCAACCAAATAGAAAACAACAACAAAAAAAAAAAAATGATGTAAAAGTGGATGTGAAATGATAATAGAAAATAAAAATGATAAAAAAAAATCAATAACTGCTGGGAATTTGTTAGATTTAAAAAAAAATTTCCAAATCAAAACTAGTTTATATGTATTATCACATTTGTCATATAATTCTCAGAGACCTCAATGGCTTTTCTAATTTTTTTTTTGCTGGAGAGTATCCAATCTGGATAGGATTTTGGTGTTTGAAAAAATCTGTATTATGACCAGCACCTATAACATAGATTGACCTATGCTAATGATGAGCACTGCATTACTGAATTAGCATGTTTAACTTTTCTAGTACTGGTGTGAAGGTTGCCTATACTACCCATATATATATATATAATACCAATAAAATGTCCATTAATTAAAAAACTATTGTAAGAACAATAAAAATAGTAAATATAATGGTAATTAACTCTTATATACAGTCTTTCAGTTCACAGAAGTACTTTTGGAATTAATGATTTAGCCTTTTTCAAGTTATGAAAGACTCTACCTTAGAAAATAAACTCAAAATTATAGTATTATTATAAATATTTGAAGTACTATTGATTTTATTTTCACAAATTGTTAATATCTTACATTTGCTATTATATTTAATATACAAAATAGATCCCTTTTATATACATATATAAAAGACATATTTTCTGGATTCATCCATGTTAAAAAATTTAAATATTGATATACTGACGTTTCAATTTGATCACACAAGTCATCCGCTGGATAATAAAAGGTAGAAAGACGGTTGTAGAGGCGCTACAATCACTGATTTGAAAAAATGTTAAAGTTCCACCAATAGCAAAAACGTTAAATTAAGAATGTTTTTTTAAAAAATCTTTCCAAATAGGGGAAAGTTTGCATGTATCATCTTGCTTATTGATACAATCTGGCCTTTTAAGTATCTCAATGGCTTCTCTAATTTTGCAATGGTAGAGATTATCACATCTGGATATGATCCTGGTACTAGAAAAATCAATTTTATGACCTGAATCTATAGTATAGAGTGAGAGTGCTGCTGCTGATGAGTGTTGTTTAACTGCATTAGCATGCTCATTTCTCCTAACACTGATGCGATGATTACTCATACTTATGTAAAAAGATTTACAATTTTCACATGAGATTTGATAAACACCATGAGATTCAAGAGGGATTGAATTCTTAGACTTGGTTATTATATTGCTGATCTTTTGATGAGTAGAAAATGCTGTATCTATATGATAAGGTTTTAATATATGTCCAATACTGTCTGTAGTTCCTTTTACATATAGAACACAAATCCTAATAGCTGATTTATCATCTTTTTGTTTCCTATTTTGTCCATTTTGGGTTTGAAATAAGGCTTTTTTTTTTATAAATTTATAATTATAACTATTTGCTAACAAAACACTATTAATAGATGGGATTGTAGGTTTAATGAAATCTGATAAATATCTAGCTAAAATATGAGTTGGAGATTCTATTGCACTTACTATTGGATGAAGGGGGGTATCTGGTTTGTGATTTTTTGGAAATCCATAAAATTTTGGACAGACACCTGATTTTTTATGAGGGATTATTTTATTTTTTATCTCTGTTTCAATAGGCAATTTATTAATAATGGCTTTTGTTGTTTTTTCCAAATACATAGTATGATCTCTTTTTGCTAGTTTATAAGTTTTATCATTAAGCAGATTCAAAATTTTATTATGGTAAATGTCATGATCCATAACAACAGTGGTATTACCTTTATCAGCTGGAAGTACAACAATTGATTTGTCAGATTTATTTATATATTTAAATTTGTAAGCTAATAAATAACAATTTGAGTGTTAACATTTGCAGGATTTTACCACGCTATTCTTATGTTAAAAAAATCACGTGGTCTAATAATTATTTTCAATTGTATTATAGTGATTATATATATAATAATACTTGAACTACAGTCAAATGTAAAATTATATTCCATGTAAGTGTTTGAACACTTAATAATTATTACAATTGGTACTTAATTAGAATTAGACAAAGATATTTTGCATCAAAGCTTTGTTAAGCATGTTTACTATATTAGCACTAATAATCATTAAATGTCCACATACTTATGGAGAGTATATTTTCTTATATATATATATAAGATCAGATAAAATAATATACTTCAGAATTAATTCTACAAAATTCAAAATACCAATATATAAAAATATATAATAGATATAGCAAACTTATTACTCAGGATGGTAGATATGCTATAATCTATCTATAACTATTGTTTATTTTTATTTATTGATATTTTGAATATTACAGAGTTTATTTCAGTTTTTTTTAAAATAAATATATATATAATGTCTATTATCCTCCCAAATGCTATGTTTTTTCAGCAATGCCACTTTTTGATAGGGCTGTTTGAAATTTAGACTATATTTATTTATAAGGTATTACTTCTGGAAAAGCATAGTATTGACATTTTATATTTGAATTTTCAGTTAGTGATATGCACTGGGTCTATTTCATATATATATATGATATTTGTTGATATTATTTTTTCCCCTCTCTAAAGAAGTTATAACAATGTTCACAATAATTTATATTAGTTGCAATATATAAATAATAAAATGGGTACTGTTAAAATCAGTTTTCAAATTAAAACAATTTGACACAAATAAAGTAAAACTATTGAAGATATTAGCTATCAATTAATAATTAGTTAAAACATGCTATGAATTATTTTAAAATTTACTATGAAGTAACTAAACAATATTAAACATATTTAATGGTCACATATATTTTTCAAAAGTAGAAAAAAATAATGTTTCTTAAAAACACATACAATTTTTTTTTAACATATCAGCTTCTCAAAATTGTTAGACTAAGTTTAATGAAAGAAGACTTCAAAGATAACTATAAGAATACATACACTGACAATGATCTACTACATTAAAAAATAATTTGTATATAGAGTGTTTTTATATATATTTCCTTATTATTATTTTTTCTTCTCTTTTATCTTCTCAATTATCTTATACAATGTTCACTGGATCATTTTTTTTCAATTTTATACTCTTTTTTAAAATCATTTTAATCTATTTTTATATAGGATGTTAAAAAGATCAGATCATATTATCTTTTATATCTCTGCAGTACTATCTGCTGGAATCATTATCATCAGTTAAATGTTTGATAAATATTCTTTGTTTGTGCTTATATTTTCTTTTCTTTTGAACTTACATGTGGAATTTACACAAAAATTGTTCTACTTACTAAGTGGTATCTGTGATCTTTATTTTAGCCCTAGGCATTTCTTGTGGAAGCAAAGATGATTCTTAAATAAGAGATCTTCATCAAATCAGCATGATTTCAAATTTTTCCTATCTAATTTAGTTACATTATACAATTATTTTATCTTTTCGGATATAAAATTGCAGAAATATATAAATGATTAATAAAATCTATACTTCAAAAACTAAAGAATTGTCTTTTTTTTTATCAACAATTTTATCATTTCTCTATTGTCTATAGTTTTAAGAACTGGTGATATAAAACATTTTTTTGTCAATGTCTTTTTGATTCAATACTTTTCATGGAAATCAAATAGACAAAATTTCCACTTAATAAAAAAATAATTAAAGAGTTTATTGCTTGGAAATTCATATGATGTTCAAGCACTAGTTGTGAACCATGAATCAGCACTATAATTCATAATTCTATCATTAATTCCAAATTAAGCAGGGCAACTAATATAATAAATTAAGACTTCCAAGTACACCCAAAATCAGAACATCTATATTTAATTTAAATAACTTAACATTAATTAGTTTTAACTAGTTTTACTATACTTACTGAGATGGATTGATAGGAATTGCTCATCATAGCAATAAGCATGTTCAGTAAAACAACAATGGCTATGGTACTGTAGCTGCCAAACATTAACCGCCCAACAAATTCTGTGTAGCTGTGTTTCTCCTTCAGCTCCAAATGCTCGAGATCAATCAGACCAAAAATGGCAAAAATAAGTGTTTGCACAGTCTCAAACAAGCTGAAAAAGTAAAATTTAATTCATTTATTTATGTATAATATTATGTAAATAGATAAGTAATATATATTAAATTAAAACTATAACCTTAAGACTATGTGCCTAAATGCAACAGTAGGGACCTCTACAAATCTTAACACAAAGATTAACAACTTCACACATGTGCTATTAGATTAAATTTGCATGCATGTGTGAAGATTAATTTCCTTCCACAAGGTTACAATTATATACATCACTAAATTATTTATTTGTATATATTCAAACTAATATAATTCAAAATTGCAAGTACTTAAAAATGAGAAATTTTGTCTTCCCTGTGATATATAAACTAAATTTGTACAAATAATTTGTCAATTTAAATAACTGGCTTACAATAAGCTCAAGCCCTGATTTAAGCATGATCAATAAAGTTGATTTATATAAAAGTAAACTCTAAACATATTACACTTATGCTTTTAAAACACATATTGATGGGTGGATGCATGCAAATTTAATCTAATAGTGCATGTGTGAAGATTAATTTCATACACAAGATTATAATTATTTACATCGCCAAATTATTTATTTAAATATATTCAGAGTAATATAATTCAAAATTGAAGGTACTAAAAATCGAGAAACTTTATCATTCCTGTGATATATAAGTTAAATTTGTACAAATAATTTGTCAAATACCATATAAGGATTATAATAAGTTCATGTCCTGATTTAAGCATTGTCAATAAGGGTTGGTTTATATAAAAATAAGCTCTAAGCATAGATGTTACCTTATGCTTTTAAAACATTTATTGATGTGTGAGTGTTCATAAATTGTTACATACTGCTTTCTTTTATTTTTTAAAAATTTAATGCATGTTAAAAGAAAAAGAAGTTTAAAGTCGTAATAAAAAATGTAAAAATAATTAATCTTTAAATATATATATACTGAGATAAATTGTTTCTGACATAAAATCAGTGAACATATAATTTGATAGTGTGGGTATACATATTTATTTAAATAGAAAAAAGAAATGAACACAAACAAAAATTACTTTTATAAATATTTAAAATAAAATCTAGAATGTCTTTAATATTAATTAATTGAATAATAATATTTTTTCTTGATCTTGTGACCTATTATAAATAATTTAAAATTAAATATAAAAAGGTTTCTATTTATTTCTGATTTTAACAAAAAAATCTAAGTTTTTAATATAACAAATTAAAAGAAAACTATTTTTGTCCTAACAAAGATGTTTGTTTTTTTAAAAAAGATATACGATTATATAAGTTAATTCCAAGATGTCGACACTAAGGAGATTAAGAAAAAATAATTATTTTTTAATCTACTTTTATTTTGTTAAATGTAAGTTAAACAATAATAACTATTGTATTATATAAAAATGTAATAAAACAAATGTAATAAAACTATTGTATTATATTTATAAATTTAAATTTTTTTAATTAAAAATCTAATCAAATTCATTCTTTAGTATCTGTTATGAATACTTGGACAGTTAACTGAAAAGAGCAATTATTAGCCATCTCTAGGCTGATCACCTTTGGGATTTTCAGAAAAATGTGTGGGAGCTCATTGATTATTATATATAAGTGCTTGAATTATCTGTTCTGATTAACTAAGATGTTTCAGTAAAACAATCTGTAAGTGAAGATATATTTGTGCACACAAGCTGATAAATAAAATCTGAATTTATTACTACATATACTATCTACATATGCATCCTATTTTCACATGCATAGAAGCACAGACAAAGGAAACATAATTTTGAGAGATTTCAGTGGTAAATATTAAGCTATTATAAATATGTACAAAAGCACACATGGAAGAAACTGGCTATTGATAGGACTAAAATTAATATTTATAAATATAATGCACACTATTTTGAGGAGAAAAAATCTAATGTTGAAGAAAAAAACTAATAAAATATACACATATATATGTTTCATATTATTCCATTTACGGCTAATGAAGAACAAAAATTTAAATCTATTAATGCATAACTTTTATT
The DNA here is from genome assembly GCA_028023455.1 of Epiperipatus broadwayi. NCBI lineage: Eukaryota > Metazoa > Onychophora > Udeonychophora > Euonychophora > Peripatidae > Epiperipatus > Epiperipatus broadwayi. The sequence goes on along the minus strand of JAQFVV010000008.1, from coordinate 5,963,726 downwards.
TGCTTTTTAAAAAGAAATTAATCTTTTGAATAAATTAACTAATAATTGTTAATTAATAGAAAGAAGAGCTTAAAGTCCAGGAAAGAACTTTTAAAACAAAACTTTCTGTATTTGTAAGTTGGAAGAACAAATAGCTGAAGTCTAGAGAAAATGAACAGAAAAGTGCACTTGATTAGTTTAAGTTTAGAAAATAAAGTGGTCAGATATTATTTGCCATAAGGTATTTTTTATATCTTAAATAAGAAATGAAAAAATATAATTTGATTTATAGATTAAACAAAATTTAAAATAATAATGGAAAGATTTTGGTATAAATATATCAAATCTAAATTTATTTATCATTTATATATATAAAAAATAAATTAGCTTTTCATATTTTAAAGGAAATTAATAAAAATTGAAATATTATTTATATTATAATGCGCGCGCACACACACACACACACATATATATATATGTCTATATTTTGGTCAACTTAGCATTTTACATTTAATCCAAATAGAATTATATATTATTAAAATAATTTAGCCTAAAATAATTTGAATGTTTTATATTCCCAGACACATGTATATATGTGCTGGTTTTAAGATCGATTATAAATTATATATATTAGTAAACTACAAATTAAACAATGTTATATATATTGTTTTATTTTCAGCCTACGGAGTATTTAATATCTATATCAAAGACACAATCAGAATGATATATTTATGTTATTAAAAATATTTGTTAGAATTTAATTTTTTAAATATTAATTAATTACTTAACTTATTAATCATTATTTTAAATTATTATAGTAAAGTTATTTAAATACTAAATTAAGTATTTTGTGTCTTTACTCTTGTACACATATATTCAACAGAATATTGTGATCCAAAGCTAGCTTATTTAGATGGGCTAAGATACTGAAACTCACATTTAAAGTCTACAGATTTCATTTATATGTTTCACAATAATGTCTGCTAGTTTATTTATGGATATTAAACATAGTACCTGATGGCCGGGAATATTAATGATGATCAGAATTTAGTGATTCTAGCACATTTTTATAGTCCTAAATATGTGTTTTAGTTTATTTATGCACACTTATCTATATGTAAATAACAAAAGGCAATAATCTCTCACTCTTATCTTTTATAATGTTTGCCTCATGATGATAATGAGCAGCAGATTTTACATTATATTTAAATGCAGACACAAAAGATCACTGCTGATCAACAGCCAATGTGCTTTAAAGCACAACAACCAATCAAATTGGTTCTGCAGGCTGAAGAAAGCAATAATAAATACTAAACCATAACTTAATCAAAAGATGGTCACTTTTGATTATCATTCAAGATCTTATATATGAGTTTGTAGCTAAATAGTAAAGTTGTAAGTTTTGATTTCTTAATTGTCAAATTGAAACGAAGACTTTCCAAAAGCAAATAATGAATTATAATTTAATGGATTATTCATATGGTAAATATTTTTATAAATGGAAATTCCATTTTTAAATGAAATTAAAATAATAACTATGATGTTTCAAAGTACTTTGACCAATCAAACTAATGAAAGTTGAAAAAAAATTAGCACTTTGTCAGCTATATCCTAATCAAAAATCTCTTTTGAAAGTTCATTCAAGTTGTTATATTTTGCTTCTCAACATTTATAGCTGTACTTTCCAGCTACAAACTCATATATAACATCTTGATTACTAATTAAAAGTTACTCTTTTGATTAGGTTATGCCTGACAATGTACTATTGTTTTCTTCAATCTGTACAGCTAACTGATTTGATTGGTTGTTTTTATTTTAAAAACTGGGTTTTTCATTTTCAAAATATTTATCACTTTTATAATCTGTTAAAAATACAAATGATTTGCTGTTGGGAAAGTCTTTGTTTCTGTTGAGAATTAAAAAAATGTTATTACACTTTGCTTTTTCAATACTTATAACTTTACTGCCCAATTACATATGTAATATTTTGAATACTAATTAAAAGTGATCATCTTTTGATTAAGTTATAGCTGACAATATACTATTATTTTCTTCAACCTACACAAATGATTTGATTGGTTGTTGCACTTTGGAACACAGCAGTTATAGATTTTAATTTCATTTATAAATAAAGTTCGCATTTTAAAAATATTTATCATATATATATATTCTCTCTATATATATATATTATAACATTTTGATCGTAGGTGTATGTATAGTTTTTCTAATAAAATAAGAATTTAAAAGTAATTTCTGATTAAAATTTTGACAGAATAAAATACTGAGAAATAGTACTTAAATAATTTTAACGTATACAAAGCAAATTGTTTAAAATATTTTATTAAATGTATTCTTTTTAGTTAATATGTAAAATTTTATATTAATAGATAAAGAGACAGATTATAAAGTGAGTTAATTATTGATTTTTCAAAATAGAATATGAAGAAAAACTACTTTTGTTTGTAGAGTAAAATGAGTTTTTAAAAGAAAGGCAAATCATATTAAATTATTTAGGATGCTATTTCAGAATTAATGTGACAATTAACAGAATACTTACTTTAATTTAACACCGTATTAGAAAAAGAATTACATCAAAACATCTTATTCTCTAAATGGATTATTATAGTAATGTCATGCAAGGCTAAAGGAACCAAGATACTTAGGCTAACTGTCCATGCCCTGAAAAATACACATAATTATTATGCCTTGTGTGGTTTAGTGCAATAGAATGGTGGACTCCATAGTTTAAGCTCAAAACTTCTAAAGAACTTCTCAATAATAAACTATGACATTGTTTATTTTATATTTTTTCTGAAGCTCAACCTGCCTATATTAAAAAGATCATTATAACTTCATAACTAAAACCACGGATTGCCAATTAATTATGCTGAAAAATATTGGCATATAACTAGTTCAAATTAAAATTAAGTAATAAGAAAAACCTAAGACATTGAAAGTAATCTATATCTGCTTAGACTTTAGAAAAGACTATTTTTCATATTATTCTGGTACATGTAACATAAGTTCACTTGAATTTGCTAGTTTAATATTTAAGTAGAAGAATATTATAATTAATAGATATTAGTTATAATTTTAATATTCCTTTTTGATTTTAAATAATTGAATAAAAAAATGGAGAAAATAATATAAACCCCATGTACATTTGTTCATGCTTTAAAAATTTTTCAGAATTACTTATTTAGTCTATTATATAAATAATTGTTTGAGTCATTATTTAAACAATTATCTTTTTATGAATTATTATAAATTTCTTTATTATAATATATAACTGTTTTTCTATAGTTTTCTGTTAATAAAGGATTTATTAAACTCTATATCTATTATTTCATGTCTGAGTTTTGTGTTTTACCCAAGCTAACTCAGATCATGTATGCAAAAGTAAATTCATATTTAGGAATTTTGGTAGCATGGTACCTCCTTAGTTTAATCACAGAATGACATCCATTCTTGTTATGGCCTATTAATGACTTACACTCTAATTTAAAATATTGTCTGATTAATAATGTCATAGGTATTTAGTGCAGATATCATATTTTCCATTCACTTATGATAATCTAACTATATATCAATTTCATCCATCTCTTTACTTTTATTTTAATTATAAAAAACTCAACATTGTTAAAACATTGGATAATCATCAACACTCTAATCATCAACACTACAATTGATTGCAAGCAATAGTCACCACTTCACCACCATCATGGTAAGTTGTAAATTCATATCTAACTAAATATATATAAGATGAATAAATAATGGTTCAAACTATGTTGTACATTCTAGAGATGACAACTTTTCAAAGTGTTATTAATATTGTTGTGTCACCTTTAGTTGATATATATTCAAGCAAGTTTAAAATGACTTCTTACATTTGCAATATCAGTTCTTGTAGAGATAATCATAAATATATTAATAGGATTGACATTCAAATCTTTATCAGTCATAAATTCGGTCACTTCCAATACATCTAAGAATGTAATTTTATAAGGTAGAGTTCATTTCTCATTTTAATACATAAGTCAAATGCATAATATTAATAAATACAGTGTGTTAAATGATATATATATATAAACTAAACACCTGTTTCAAGCACTGACAGTATCATTCTATCACTCTCATTTGTTAGCACTCTAAATGATTATTTACATTTGCAAACTCAGTTCTTATAGCAAATAAGATCACTACCATGATATTATCAGCGCTCAGAAAAGTTGTCATATCTGATTTTTATGTTTTTAGTTTGAAACTCTTTATTAATATAATATACTTGACTTATAGTTGTTTATACTTAAGGCTATTAAAATAATGGATATGAACTTTTCTTTATAAAATTTCATTAATTGCTACATTAAAAGAAGCTATGTTTTTATCTATTATGAACTTGAATTTTGCCCTATTAATATAATTTGCTCAATTGTCTGAAAAAAACAAAATTTCAAATTTAAATGATTATTTTACATTTTACTCGCTATCTACTAAATGAAGGTGACAGAATAATATTGACAGTATTAGAAAAAGTTATCATTTCTGATTTTCACACACACACACACATATATATATACACATAAATTATGAACCATCACAAAAAAGTGTGGCCATTTTATTGTATGAAAAAAAAAATAGAGGCAAAAAAATATATATATTTTGCAATGATTATGCAATCTAATCTCATTTCTTACAGTCGATTTGATGATATTATATTAACTTATATACAAATCAGTTGTCTATTATTTTGAGTAATGTATAATGCAATTGATTAAATGCAATCTAATCCATAAGCTATAAATATTAGCACTTATATCATATGCTGATCTTTTAATTTATTTGTGTGATATTCTTATGGTGAAATCTTTTAATCATTTCTGCAAAAAACTGTTTTTTGTTTTTTTTTGAAAGACTTCAACATTTTATTTAATGTATTCTTCCATTGTATTCTAGTCTCAATCATATCTGGCCAATGAAAGTGATCTACATCTCAACATTTTACAGTGACTTTAAGTTAATTTTAATAAAAAATACTAAACAAAGTTTATTATAAGTATTGGGGGAAGGGGGATATGTTATTCTTCTTTTGGTTTACAAGGCCAAACTAATAAAGATGTGATCTTCTTATTGTAAATTCAGTATTATTGGATCTAATAAGTTGAAAAACTTACTAATTATATCATTATGATGAAATACTGTTTTTATCTTGTTAAATGAAGTAACAAGCAACCAATATTTAATGCTCTTATTTACATCAATCTTTAACAAAATCTACAACTTAAACTGAGCCAAAAATTTCTGATTTTTTCTCTCCTTACCATTGGGTAATAAAATATTTACTATTTTGACATTGTTAAATCAAATTTTTTATGCTGATGGATTCAAAACATCAAGAATGATGCTATTTTTTTCATAAGTATAATAAAAAATGAATAGGTAAAAGATGAATTTTTTGCTTTTCTTAATCTAGTTGAATTAAAAATACTGTTATCAGACATACAATTGATAATGATTCCTGCTTCATCAAGCTACTTATAAATGGTTTCAAAGTCCATTTTCATAAAAATCAAAAACAGTTATACTACAAATTCCTGTCTAACAGTAATCACTCAAAATATTAATTGATGCTTTCTTTATACTCTTGTAGAAGCAACATAATATATACTAATAAGATATTTTCAAAACTTGCTACAAAACTTTTTTTATTAACTGAATTGAAATGTTTTAATTAAATTAATAAAAATAATATAAATAATTTCTTACTGTGATACTTTTCTTGCATTTTTTAGCAGTAAAAAATGATCTAAAATGCTTTTTTGATTTGTTAAAATTGTTTGAATCTTCAATAATAATTATTTATTACTAGAAAACAATAAATTCTATTAAATCTGTAAAAATAGTTTTGCTGTAATGGATAATAATGTTATGTGATAATTAATACAGTCTTTTATATTATCTCTTATTATTTATATAATGCTATAATCTTAGTACATGCACCTCGTGTGCTTAATTTTATTACAAAAGAGAACTCTACAAATCTTAATGCAAGATTCAACTTTATAAAAATAAGAGTGAATCTTGTGTTAAGATTTATAGAGGTCTCTCTTGTAATAAAATTAAGCACACAAGGTGCATTTACCAAGGTTATAGCCTTATATAAATATGACATGCTGACATTGCGCTTAACAAGAATTATTATCTCTTATTATAAATTGGAATAATGTAAATGTCTTTAAATTGAAGATAACATAATTTCATGAATCAAAATATTAAAACTTTATCAAGTTGGTTATCTTTGTATAAATCTAATTGAATTAATAATATTGATATACATTATTAAAAATAATATAACCATCTAAATTATTGTATCATTATTCAAAAGTAACTAAAATACATCCTCAATTTTTTTAAATGTTCATTTTCATACAAAAAAGTTCCATTCAATAATTTAACAGGATTATGGGTATGAATTTTTTAAAAAAATACCTAAAGTCTGACATTAAATGACTACAACTTTTTGCAATTCTGATTTATCCAACAGTCTTAATTAAGTTTTTTGTCAGTAGATGAACTTATGCTTTAAAATCTCTACCTTGCTTATGAAGATCTTGATGTAGAAGTTGAAAGCATGTAGAAAAGTCATGATGTAATTATTTAAGGGGGAGCTTTTTATTTAAATATGAATTTATAAGGTGAAATATTATTAAAAATATGGGTATATTGGAAAAAAATATTATATTTGGTATAGGATCTATTTTAAATTCAACTGTCATTTTACTCTCAGAATGTGGTAATCTATATTGATTTCTTTTGTATCTGATGCTTAACTATAATATTATTCATAGAATGATATTGCTTTGAGCATGAATCCGTCTTACAATAATTTTTCTGTTTAACAAAGTTATTTTGATAGAAAATCTATGTTATGCATAATTTAATAACAACAGATCATTTAATTTCACAAAAACAATACTACAATTTGAATTGCATTGAGAAGATTTTACTGTTGCACCAGTATATACATTAAAGTTTTCAATAATAAAAATTCAATTATTTATTAGAACTGATGGATTAAGATTATCCCATAAGAAATAAACACTATCTTTCTTTAGACATAGTGTCATTTTAAAATTGAATTTTTAATATCATTAGTCTTTAAATATTAGCCTTTAAATATTAAATATAAAAGTTTTTAGAATAAAAAGTATGAAGTTAAACTTCATAGTGAATCCATCATAATGCAATCTCTAAAAATATAATGCCATCTGACAAATCCCATATACAAGTGCTGATATATTTTTAGGTATTGAAGAGTCCATATCTAATGAATTTTTGATATTCTATATATCTGAAGTTGAAATTCTTACCATCAAATTATCATCTTTACTTTGCAACTACTTTCATTACAACTGTTTCTGTTGTTTAAATAAGCAATTTACTGAAGATTGTACATTATCCATATTTTACAAAATAGACTGATTTTGGATGTCTTCTAATTCTTTGAATTATTTTTGGAGAAAGCAGAAAAGGAATATTTGTTTTTCACACACATAATAATTGTTTTGATTCATACTTTAGTTCCAAATCTATTGCTAAAATGTTTTATTATTGATCACAAGTTTGTTAAAACCTGATCTCATTGTTGTTTTTCAATGCCAAGGGCTTTTCTTACTTTACATATTTATTTGCATACAAAAAATGAAAAGGATGTAGGTAAATTTTTGTAAATAAAGTATAAGAATGTGTTTGCACAAACACACATATTATTTATTAATGCAGATGTAGGATTGTTAGCATAAAAGATTCATGATAACTGAACTCTGTACAAATTTAAGTGATTGAAGTCAGCTAAAAAAAAAGAAAAGAAAGAGAGGGAATGAGAAAAAGTTGAGAGAAGAGAAAGAAAAGTCAGCTTGTATAGAAAATTATAGCCAACATTATAATGTGCTACAAAATAGCAGATGGGTTGATAAGAATCCCTAGACCTGTAGTTGTTAGAAACCATAATTAAAATTTACTATGATTTAAAATCATCTCAATAAGTTAGATATTTCTGTTACTGAAACAGTGTAGTCTCACATTTAGATTTTCAAAACGTTTACAAATAAGGAAAACTTTGATATGAATGAAATTATTTATTTATTAAAATTGCCCATAGATTTTTTTTTCAAAAAATAAATATTAAATGTTACTATGATATTATTATAAATTTTGTATAAGACATTGTGATTTTTATAGTCTAATTACTAATTTTTTGATATCAATAAAAGCGAAAAATATGAAAATAATTGTTTTATTTATTTATTTATTTTGGGAATTGATTAGGAGCCTTTCTCCTGCTAAGCATTGGCTTTCATTACCTTGGCAGCAGGAGATAGCAATTGTCAGGTATTTCTTATTTACATATAATCTTCACATCTGTCTACTAATTGTGAATTTTGTAGGAAGTCTGTGTTTAATACTTAGCAATATATATATATATATGTTTGTGTGTGTGCAATATATATATATATATGTTTGTGTGTGTGTGTGTGTGTGTGAATTTTTTTTCAAGGGAAGAGAATTCCCACATGTAATAAAAATCTAAAAAAAACTTTCAACATACTGTATTTTAAACAGGCAAAAACTCTCCATATACCAAGAAAAACAAATTACTGAAAAAATCATCCCAAATATGAATGTTCTATTGTCTAGCAAAACTCATATTGATTATCACTTTTATGGTTTCTGATATAAATGCCAATATGGATAGCCACCCCAAAAATTATAACAATCTCTGAATCCTTTTTTGAAGGGATATGATTTGGGTAGATCTGTCTTAGTTCAATCATTAATCTAACATATTCACCATAACCACAGACTTTTTTTTGGATATTTTGGAGAGCATGAAAACTCATAATACAAACATTGATTTTTTAAAGACTGTAATATGCTAATTCATGCAGATAATGCAGAAAACTATTGGTTTAAAAGACATGAGAAATTTTTTACATTTCTCTTACCCTTCACAATCATCTGATTAAAAAATATTATAAGCCATATGCGAACCATAATTCTCTATTGATAATTCTTAAAGATAATTTGAGATTCTTTTTATCCTAATATTTCTATAATATTATATAATTCTATCTGATGAAAATTACATAAAGATCTCATTGCTTCTGGTAATTCTACATTGTACATAAAGATATCATGTGTTCTCATTATTTTGTCCAAAAATAGGTAGGATATACAATTTATTTTTAAGTGAAATAGTTTTATTTTTATTATTATTATTATTATTTTAAAGTGCAATTTTTTGCAAGTCAAGCAACTGATTTTTCATTTTAGTCTCAATATTTTATTAAAGCATTTCAACTTCTGATTTTTCTTTTAATAGTCAGCTGTGCAACTTCAACTTCAGATCAATAGGGAGATTAATGACTAAAAATAAAAATAGAAAAGCTTTTTTTTAACTTGTAAAACAATTTACAACCCTTCAGCAAAATTAGAAAAAAAAATGACAAAAAAAAATTTCCAATTGTTTTTATCATGGCTTTATTTTTAAAAGTTCAGAATATAATTTATAAACATGTAACTTACATATAACAACCATTCATAAAGTAGTATGGGTTCCCCATTCCAACTCCATGGAGGAAAAAGAAGAAAAAAACTGCTCTAGCAATGAGTTTTGCAATGATTATACAAACCAATTTGTATGTCCATATATAGAACATACTGATTCATTTTTCTGATTGTTTTATATTTTGAAATGCTGTCTTTTAATTTCTTCAGCAAAAAAAAAAACCAAAACAAAACATTTTTTTTTTTCTGAAATTCTTCAACCTCCTGTTTGATTATTGGTGGTCAACCCCTTCCCCATAAAAATCATTCTCAAGTTTACCATAAAACATTCTTTTAGGATGTCTTTCATTGTTTGTTTGTTTTATATGTCCAATTCACCAGAGATGTTATACAAGAGTGAGTCCAATAGCATCATATATCCAGCAAAAACATGCTGGTTGGTTTTGTGATTTTGTCATTATACTTTTAAAATTTTATGGAGCATCCTTAAAGTAAATTTTTCTTATGCTTTTATATTGCATTGATAAGGTGTCCAAGTCTCACTTCCATGCAATAAATTAGATAAAATAATACATTTATATACAGCTTAGTTGCAATAATTATTTTTCTGTGGTCAAATATCCTTTTAACTTTGTTAAAAGCAACAGCTGCATATTGAAGTCTGTGCTATATCTCAACATCTGAGTTCATCTTTCTACTTATAAAACAACTAAGGTATTTGAATTGATTTACATTTTCAAGTTGAATAATCATACAAGTAAATTTGCTAAGGGATTTTCTTCCATCAATGGTAGATAAAGAACTTCCGTTTTTTTAACATTAATTAGTAAATTAAACTCTTTAAATAAATTATTAACAAATATAATTTATTGATATATCGTATGATCTGGTATAGTGGCAAAATGGCAAATTTTGGGATTCAAGATTTGAGGATCATAACCCAATTCTCTTTTAAGATGTTGGAACTTCTTATGAAGACTCAAGAAATAATCATTCCAATTATTTATTTGCATTAAAACCATAATTTAAAATTATACTTGCACACATACACAACTATGTTTAAACTATTAATTGTAATGGGCATATTTAATATAATTGAATAGCACTTCTCCCCAAATTTAAATAAAAGTATAGTTTTCTGGAAAAGTTAATTGCAATGATAAGATATACATACATGTTTTCCCAAGAAAATAGAATAGAAAATCTGGAATATCGAAATATAAATTTGTTATTAAAGATAACAATAGATTTGAAATAACTAACTTAAATAAATATGTTAAATTAATATCAATTCTTGATAGCCATATGATTATTTTTTTCTATCCATTTATAAAATTTTTACATATTATATGAAAATACTTTTTTTTTTTTTATGTGTCAAAGAGTCGGCCGGGAATCGAATCCCGGGACAACTGCTTGTAAGACAGCTATCCACCAATGCTTGACTTTTAAACTTTACTGCTCATGAACCCATGAAAATGAAAAATTATTAAAATTATTTTCTCTAGTGACAATATTTGTAACTGTTAATATTTTATTTGATTTGTAATTTATATATTCATTTTATGACATTTTTTAAATATTGTGTTACATTTTTCATCAAGAGATGCAACCAAAACAAATTTGTATGTATGATTTTAAATTTTGTATTTTTAGTGTATTTGTTTTTGTATGATTTATTCATTTGTTGAGGTTTTTTGTTTAAATATAATTTTAACAGAAAAATATACAGGTAATCATCTTTTGACTTTAATTATAATTAATATTTATTATATATATTAATAAAAATATTAATTATTTTATTATTGTTTTAAAAGTTTTTAATATAAATTCAAGACAAACATTCATTATGTCATTGATAAGAGGAATAGTTATTATCCAAATGTTTTTATTTTTTATAAAAATACTTTAAAATAAATTTTTAAAATTCATTTTTTATTTTGATTTTTTTAATATATAATTATAGATATATTAAATAAATGCATTTTTTAGACAAATACATTAAAAATTAGAGCTAAAAACTAAATACCTATTTTCAAATGCATTTAAAAAAGTTGCTTTTTTTTTCAAGAGAATAATATTTGAATTGTTCCAATAAAAAATTAAATGACATTTTTTCTATTGATATGATTATGATTAACTGTTTTTAACATAATCCAATACTTTCCAATATAAGTATTAGTAATAAAACATTAATAAAATAAAATAAATAGTAGATAAAGAGGCAAATAAAAGAAAAAAGATGCAGACCTTCCCTATAAATGAAGAGAAAACACAAATAATAATGACATGCCGACAAAGAAAAGCAAAAAAAAAAAAAAAATTTAACATTAATAAAGAATGCAAAATACTGTGGATACACATATAGTAAAAATATATTTGGTATATGTGTTGAGTCTGATATATATATATATTGAAAGCATGCTAAGCATGAATAAAAGCTAAATTTAAAATATATAAACTAACTTTTCTGTATAAATGTCCAGAACAGTTATGTGAACATTACAATTAGCCAGAAAATAAAAAAAATCTTGAAATGTATTTATGTATTGTATATAAATAGGGAAAATATATGTATGCACAGTATAATTGCTGATGGTATATATGTGGCATGTATACATATATATGTATTCATTAAAATCAGTCAGCACTTAGATAATTCCAATATCAATAACAATTAACAATCTCAAACTGTTGTCAGGGCAATCTCCTTTTAATAATAAAGGTGTAATCCTACTTTATTTATGGTCCAATATATTTATATAGACACTAAAAATTGCAACTTGACCACAGATATTGAAATTATTGATACAAAGAAGTTTAAACAAACCTTCTTACTACACTTATTATTTAAGTAATACTTTGGTGCAATTTGAAAATAATAATTGCTTTTTGTAATTTTATAATTCACTATGTATTAGTCTGCATTCAGAATAGGTTATATTTACTTAGTTAAAGAGGATTGTTTAAATTTTTTTATATCAATAATTTGAATCTCTGTGATAAAGTTACAATCTTTAGTTTTATATAAATATATTGAACCATAAATAACGGTAATATTCTACCTTTATTGTTAAAAGGAGGTTGCCTTGACAACAGGTTGAAATTGTTGATTGTTATTGATATTAGGATTGTCTAAGTGTTGACTGATTTTAATGCTTACTTATAAACCCATTTAGCCTTAAGCATTATTACACTTAATATATATGTATATATCTTTTTATATAGTAATATATATATAGAAAATGAGTCATTTACAAGGAAGCATGTTATTGGTTTGTTTATATTATTAACTATTTGTGTATTCATGTATTTATATCTATGTTGTAGCTCTGAAGAAGGTTTCTGGTCAATCAAAACTGTCAGATTGATGAATTTTAATAAAATAAGCATTGTAAAAGTAATAGGAAAGATGGGTTTGGTTTAATGTTTTATAATTTAATCAGTGAATAAAAAATGATAAGTTGATAATATAATAATAATAAAAAAAAAGAGGATTTAGAAATCCAGAAAATGTAAAAATATGAATAACAAAAAGTTTTAACATTTAGAATATAATATTATACTGCTTATCTGATAAAACAATTATAATAAAGTATCAAAGAGCAAAACCATATTAGGGTAATAAAGATGATAACACAGATGGTTTAATGTAATTATGTATTTTGAATAAAATATGTAGTGAATACTGGTAGAAGATTAAAAGCTGTGGCATCTTAAGTTTGAGAAAAAGAAAAAAAAAGATTAAATTTTTGTTTAAATATTATATTTTTGCACAATATTAAAAATAAAGAAAGAAAGTAAAGAACAGTGTAGACAAAAAACACAAATACTTATGATAATGAGATTTGGTAATCTAAAAGAAATAAGAATGGGAATAAAATTTCAATTTACAAATTTGTAAAAAAAGAAAAAAAATAGTAAGGGAAACAATTAATAAACAATATATAACTTTATAAAGTAAATATATTAATAAAAATAACAAAAAAATGCATAATACTTTTAATTGTAAAAAATATTAAATATTAATCTGAAAAAATTTGCATAATATTTAGATAATTACTGTAGTAATAAGTTATGTGCTGTCATTATGTAATTGATAGTTTGAGATAAATAGGTTTTTGTGTTAATAAGCTGTGTTGTGATTTTCTTACTGGGAATTTTTAAAGCCAATTTTAAATGTAAGTTTTTACTTAATTAAAGTACTTTTTCAAAATGTATTTGCTATAAAGATTCAGGATAAGAAGTGATATTGAAGATTGTGGGGTTGTGCTGTCATTGGTATCATTTTGCTAGTTTGGATAAGGTTGTGGGGGTGGAACACTGGTAAAAGAATATTTGAAGAAAAATGGTCTTACTTGGAAAATCGTTTGTATCTCGAACAAGTTTTGCTATCAAACATAATTTAATTGAAACAATAATTTAAGTAATTTATATATAAATAAAATTTGTATTTTATTAAATTATGAGGAAAAATCAATAAAAGCTTTACAAATAGTTATAAAAAATTAAATAAGATTTAAATCTAAAAGTATATTTATTTTTCAACATAATCTTAGCTGACCTTTTTACACTTTATTCAATTGCTTTATTACTAAAGTTCTTGAAACCAGAAACATATAATACTTTAACCCATGGCCATTCATTTACACATTTCTGTTTCAATTTCTTCATCATTTATATCTAATTATGAATACATTTCTCATTATAAGCAGAAACTATTTATTTCTTTATGCATATTTTTTTTGCAAAAAGTTGTTCTGCCATACAAAAACCATACATTAGTATATGGTTTTTCAATATAATACTCCTTGAATATTATTGCCATTTTAACTACTGAAATTCTCTACTAAACAAGCATGTATATATTTGTTATTCATACTCAGATCAATTTTGATCATCCTGCCACCTATTAATAATTTTTTTAAAATCTATTTTCTGCTTTTTTTTTTTCAGATTATAAAATTATGCAAAATTTATAAATTGAAACAAAAAGTATTTTTGTTACAATTGTTATAACATTGTTAAAATAATAATAGTTTATTTATACTGTATCAAGTCACTCTAAATCGTAATCTTTTTATATGTTTTTGTATTTTTTAGTATGTTTTTTCATTTTATGGAGGAATACCTTTATTGGTGAAATTTAAGTATTTTATAATACTGATCTTGAATTTCACCAAGAAAAGTATTTAACTATAAAATGTAAAAAAAAAAAAAAACATGTTAATATAAAAAGTAAAATGATGCTCAAAGTTATTTGGTTCACAAAAATCTGATAATAAAATTAGAGGCAGACAACAAAAATATTAACATCAATAATCATTTTGATATTGCTGTTTTTTGTTTTATTTTACCTAATTATGATAATAATTATTGTAGCACATAAATATACATTTAATATATTCATTTTATTTTATAGGTGAATATTTATAGATAATCAAAGGCACAAAAAAAGTATAAGAAAGTTAAGATTTTGCCAAAAATAGGGTGAATATTTAGTCAATAAAATAATATGACCAAATAATATTTTATTTTTAATGGTAGATTGCCATTGCTTGCTACCATGGTAGGACAATTTATTCTAGGACCTCAATTTTAAAGATGTAATTTAAACTTTAATGCAATCTTCACAGTGTAATCCAATAAATATGACTTTTAAACATTATTTATTTAATAAGATAAAATTAAAAATTAAAAAATACATTTGATGCATTCTTATTATTAAATTATGATTAATATTTACAATAGTTTTTACTAGGAAACTCTGTAAAGTATTTTTAATGGTTACAGACTTACAAATAGTGAGTTTTTTTTAAAATTCAACCTTAAAAAATTTGATTATTTAATATTTATGGAAAGAAAAAATATTTTAAATTTGTAAAACTTTTCCAATAAATAACTTTTTCACCAATCTGCCCAAACTCAATACCCCCCCCCCCAGTATTCTCGTTCCCTAGAGTTTCCTGTACAGTGTTTTGAATTATGATAGACTTATAATAGATGAGTTTCTTTTATTCAGTTTTAAACAATTTAATTATTTAATATTTATCAGAAAAAAAAAAGTTTTAAATTTAATTTTAAAAAATAAAAATTTAACAATGTGAAATTGATAAAAAAAATTTCTAATAAATAACATGAGCATTAAACTAAACCTAACATTTTTTTCCTGCATTTTTGTTCCCTGGAAGCCACTGTGTACTATTTTGAAGCTTTAAAAAATTTAATTATTTAATATTTATGAGAGAAAAAAATGTTCTAAATTTAATTTAAAATTAAAAAACTTTAACAACAGATGATGGTGTCTTGGTAGTTTCTTCATTATTGAAGTTTCCCTTTGTGATGATATTTTGTATTTAATTTTTAAAAAAAATTGAATTAATAACTTAATTATATAAAAGCATTTTTTGGGAATTAAATTGAATATTCACCTGGCATGTACATCAAGGAGATAATGTCAGTATCTTTTGTTAGCCACTATATTCCAATTATTTTATTAATTACGTAAGGAATCAAATTAAGGTGTGATACAATCTCCTTCAAACTAAATTCATGATCCATATCTTGCAAATAAGAAAGCAGTAACAATTCATAAAAGTGAATGCATGTTAGTTCTTGGATTCTTTGGTTTTTAATATCTTCATATTTATTTAAAGTTGATATATCATAATGTATGTTAAAGATCGAGGTTGATGAAGAAACATTTACAAAACCTAATATAGATTTTTGTTTATCATTTTAATTAATTAATTATGTACCTGAAATTTCAAAGGTTTATACATTCAATTTATTATATGCTTTCACCGACAATTTGGACTGTATATATATTTTTAAGACAATAAAAATATTACATCCATATTGATAGTTTATGTTAGTTCTGTACATTTATTTTACTGCAATGCATTAGTTATTAGGTACAGTCAAACATACTGTGGTTCAGCTTATGAAATTAATAATATATATTTGTTATACAACAGATTTTTATTTTTTAGATTTTCATTATGTACATTTTCAGACATCATGGTTGATCAATTGTAGAACAATGTGACAAAACCTTTCTCTACATTATGAAACATGTATAGAGGGTTTACAAAATGAAGCAATTTACATTTCTTGAACTTAAGTAAATATAATTACTCATGCACAAAAATGCTAGAATGATTATAAATTGTTATATGGGGAAAGAGAAGTATTAGGACTTATGATAAAATTATTCAATAATCACCTAAAAGCAAAAGGTTCTATAGAATATTGAAAAGCAAAAACTATCCTATAAAAAAATGTTAATAAAAGTTTAAATAAAAAACATTCATCTGCTAAACAAAGTTATTCAAAACCTCTCTTTTTAAAAAAATAATGTTTCATTTCTTTTTTTCATTAAATATAGGGGATTTAAACTCAGACTTTCAAGCCCTTTCATTATACACACTATCTCATACTACTGATACACATGAACACACACATGCAGAAAAGATAAATAATCACCAATATATCTATTTTGTTCTAAGCCAGCACTCATCAGTTGGTCCAAATTACCATCTCCCATACATATATGTAATCAGTGCTCAGTTTATATTAAGATAGCAAATTCTTACACTTTAATGGATAGGCTTCAACCTACTCCAATTCTTCAGCCATCGAAAATTGGATGAAATTTAAAGAAATTTCTACTAAACTGAGATTACATTAACATTTTAAAATATTGGGTTATGGGACAAAAAAAAACTTCTTACCCAGTTTAAAGTATTAAAAAATAATAAATAATGGTAACATCTCTATAAGAATTTACAAACAATAGCTGTGTTAAACAGTGAAGCAGTGATATGCACTGTATCAATATATACTACTTCAATGATCCAAAAAATGTAAATAAACAAATGTATATATAAATAAATAATTTTCTCAAATTTAATAATTTTTATGTTATAGTAGCAGTTTTTTTTTATTTTGGACCTCTGTTGATAATCATCTTTATTAATAATATTTCTTCAGATTATGTTAAAAGCATATACGTTTTATCCTTTGCTTTTTTCATCCTTTATAATGTTTAATATATTGCTATATTTCATGTAATAAAATATTTTCTAAGCATAAAACTAGAAGTTTTATAAAATTTAAAAACTTTTGTAAAATATTTTTCTAAAGTGATAAATGAAAATTATCAATTTAGTAGTGGCAGAAAAAAAAAAGTTATTAAAACTGCATCAAAAAGGTTAAACTGAAATAAGTTTAGTCAAGAATATGGAATGTATTATGACAAATAGTGTGACTATACATATTTCAAAATTGATACAGACTTAAAACACATCAAACAACTACAGGCCACAATCTGCTGATAACAAGATTATTATATTTTTATAGAGAGAAAAAGTCATCAAAGGAAAAAAATATATTGATTACAGTATGCATAATTGTGAGAAAAGGTCTGATATTTTGCTGTTATTAACATAGGCAAAACTCTCTATACAGTAGTGCCACTCAGTGCCAGGCAGAATAATCAATGGATGCCATAAAATATGGCCCAGTAAATTTTGTATTATTTTTATTTTATTGTGGCAATGTGAATGAATGAACACACACACACTAAATATAAATGTGCTCTTCTAATTTGTTATTAATAACTACATTATTTTTTAAAAAATGTTTATAATATGATTTTAATTTATATACGCTTATTATGCACACAAAATAGTGGAACTTGAAAAAAATATAGCAGATATAGCTCCATTGTAAAAATAGTTTTAAATGTGAAAGTTGACTAATGAATATGAAGGGATATATAAAATTGTCTTAGTTTTTTAAAGAAATGTTCTAATTTTTTTTCTTTTTAAAGTTAATGAATGGATGAAAAAGGAGGGGATAAATGTTAACTGTATTTGTTAATTCATAACTTGGTTTGATTATCCATACCTTTATACATACTCATAAAAATAAATAGTAGTATCATTATCCAAAGTATTAGTAAATGTTATTAACTTTATTCCTATGGAAATATGATATTCGTTCGTCATCAATTCGGTCTTTCCACAAATATAAAAAATGAGAACTCATTGTATATAATTTTTAATTTTCAAAGTAAATACTGCTAATGTACTATTCTTATATAAAAAGATTTAAAATTGTTAAGAAAAACAAGGAATCAATATAATATCATTGTAAAGGTGAAATAAATTAATTAAAACTAAAAGACTATAAATATATAGCTTAGAGTATTGCTAGGCAGGAGTACCCAAAACAGTGTGCAATAGACATAGGCAGCATGATAGTAAAGATGCTAAAGGTTCCAGATGAGGAGGAAATACTTAAAAAAATGTTATTAATTATATCAAAATAAATTATATTTTTTCAAAAAATATTCATATTTTATAAATTTATCTTAAACAAATTATTTATAATTATTTCTTTATTATTCTTTAAGATCTTATTTTATTCTGATCTTAATTCTAACAATTAGTTTGAAGTAAATAAGTAAAAACTTGAACTTACACGAGTTTACTGTTTACAAAATGATGGGCATTTGAATCTTGTTCAAACTCACATTTGCTCTAAACATCTGTTGTAGTTTTTAACTTTATTCTACATTCTGCTGTTATAGTGGATGTACTGTAACATTTCACTAATCAAAAAGGTATCAGTTGTAGATATTTGTAAGTAGAGATAGGGCAAAAAGTGCAGGTATTAGTAGTAATATAATAACAAGAATAAGAAATTAATTTGAATTAAGGTCTAAAGTAAGTTGTTCATTCTTTTGTCATATATTTAATGTAATATATTTCTTATTTTTTAATTTTGTTAAGCTGTCATAAAACAATAAATCTTTATGCTTTTAGATATTTCACTAAAAAAATTAATATATATAATATCACATTTTGCCTGTTTTAATATATATAATAATTCGACATTTTCTTTTAATATTAATTTTTATTTAAGTTAGTAAATTTATACGTGAAATATTAGTTAATTTAATTTTGTACCAAAAAATGTAATATTTTTGTTTTATAAAACTGGAAATTTATCTGTTATAATCAATTAACAACTTCACGCTCTCATTTTCAAACATTTAAGATTTGCCCATACATATACGTTTGGGTCGAAAAGATAGATGGATTCATTCTATATTTTCCCAAAGACTTTATCTTGTGTTTGAAAAAGTGGGAGTATTCATTTATATAGTGACATCTACAAAGCGCATGTGCATTAGCTTATTGGTAATACAGTTTATAAAACATCGTGCTATATAAAATAAATGTCTTGTTTACATCTGTTATGTTTTGTAAAACTATATAAGATGCAATTTGCAAATGAATTTCTTTCCAAATAACACAAATTACTTTTATTTTTTCCCTAATTATTTTTGTTGTTTTTGTATCCTTCTTGTACGTTTATTGTTATATATATAATTTCTGTTTTTTGTTCAATAAAAATTATAATTAATATATTTTGTATTTCATTTTTATTAGCATATAGGGTATTAAAGGCACTAGACACTACTGGCAAACCACTGGAGTAGGTGAAAACATAATATAAAGGGGTATATTACATTCAAATATCAGCCTTTCAAGCTAATTGTGCATGCGCTTTTTGAGTGTTAATAATAAATGAATACTTTCACTTCCAATACAAGATTTGAAAGGCTGATATTTGAATGTAATACAATTGTAAACATAGTGCTATATAAAAATAAATGCTTATAAAAAAGTATATGTACAAAAGTTTTAGCTTATATAAATCTTTAATATTATTTGTGTAAATCTTTAGTAATTATTTAATTATAAAATAATAATACCTATGTGAATTAATATGTATATATTCTAGTTTTTTTTAATCAATGCATTCCTCATATAGAATTCTTCATATTACAAGCATTCACAACAAAATCTCAAAACTACCTCATCTCATTATGCATAAGAATTTTCACTTGTCAGTTAGACTAGAAATATCAAATTTCTGAATCTTCATGCAGTGTTCATACTTCAACATAAACACACATGCATATAGGTACATTTGTTAATGTAATGTTGAAATTATGTTTAGTTGCATTAAAAGAAATATATGTCTGACAAGCTTGCTAAGTTGCTCATTATCATCTTCAATTTCAAATAACATCAATTCTTTGCAGTATTACAAATTTAATCCAGTTTCTCTGACCTCTAGCATCTTTTCAATCCAGTAAAATTTTTTTACTTCATCCATCCATTTTACATGTGATCTCTTTTTCAATCTTTTACAAACTATTGGGGTTCACTTTAGAATTTAACTGTCTATATAATATCATCTCTTCTAGCAAAATATTTTTGATCCAGCTCCATTATAGTTTTCAATAATGTCGGTAATATCTTTTTTTTTTTCAATGATGTATTTGTGCATTATACAGCATTTTAATAGCTTTCTTCTAAATCATATTTAATTTTATACTTTTTATAACAATATGTAAATTTTTCATTATATAATCTCATCTCCAAAAATCACGATCCTTTTCTTAGATCCAGGTCATCAAAAAATAGGCTTTTATTGTTCATGTAATCAAAGTTTTCCTCTTTCCAGTTATTTTTTAATTGTACACATATCCTTATTTGGGATAACCTAAAAATTTTATTTCTCTCTCTTGATTATTCATAATTCTTTCAAATTGAAGTGGATCTTCTGCTCTCTCTTTCCCAGTTCTATAACTCTCTTTTACTATCCTAACACTGATATATGGAAATAATAATTCATATGATCTATCATGGATAATCACTTGCTTTAAACTTATGTTATTATTAAATCATATAATTTTTGTTTTTCTTTTGTACGCTTTACAAATTCAAAGCACTTCCATATTTAGTTTTTTGTCCTACTTCATCAACCATTTGTTTAACATTTGGATCTCAGATTTCGTTTCTTAGCTTAATAACTCATCTGCATAATTTCTTACAACCTTTATATTAAGATTTGGTTGAATAAATTGCTTGTTTGATTGTTTTCCATCATCACATTTTACAACACATTTCAGCTTTTACTTAGCACATTTTTATTTATTTCTTTATTTAGATAATCATTTATAATGAAGGCATCAACATTCTATGGCTTTTACATCCATGATTTACTTATTTGAAGGATCATTATCTGCCTTTACTTTCTCTATTGAGGTAACCATTATTTCTTTGATTTACATCATCTCTTTTTGGGTTTGACCATGTGTGTTCTTCCAACATTGATTTTTTTCCATTATTAGGTTTTGAACACCATTTTATCATCATTATATTTGTAAATGCCTTTTTGGCTTCCAAACATTCCATTCACTATATCATGTCTTGCACATCTGGCTATATTTCACTTGCATTGCCATCCACAACTTTTTGTACATTATCTTCTACATCAGTGCTTAGTTATCAATCATCAGTTTCCATTTCTTGCTGCCTCTTTCAGGCACTTGGATTGCCATTTCCCTATTTTTGCAAACTTTTCTTCCATATACTGTCTATTTGTATCTCTCTAGTTTCAATTTGCATATTATCCATTATTTCTTGATTTTAAATTTGCATTCTTTTGAATATTTCTTGTTGATTTCTAAAATCTGCTTATTATTATTTTGTTGATTTCTTAAAAACATTTCATTAATCTTTCATTTATTTTTTAAAAATCTTTCATCACTTTTTTGTTTATTTGATAAAAACACTTCATCTATCTTTAGTTGATTTCTTTTAGTTCAATTTGCATATTTTTTATTATCTCTTGATTTTTAATTTGCATTCTTTTGAACATTTTCTCATGAGTGTTTCCAAGTCTTGTAAATTCATACCCTCTAATATTTCTAATGTCTCTTTTGATATCATCTTTTGTGCTTCTTTGTTGGCTCCACATTGAATTGTTGTTGTTTTTTTTTTTTTTTTAAAAAAAAAATTAGATCATATCATTTATTCATAAATGATCAAAACTAAAACTTTTTTATACTATTTCTAATTGTAGTTAATAATTAACTTTTGCTTACTATCTTGAATTTAACATGCCAGTTCTTCTCTTTCACATGCAATCCTCCCTCATTTTATATATCACACCTGCATTACATATTCCTCTATAGTTATCTTATTATCTGTTTGAATCCCATTTGCCTGATTTTTATCAAATTACCTTTATATATAACTTTATCTATCTCTATTTTCATTAAATTATTCCTATTTTTTTATTATTTAGTATTAATATAGTGATATATATATATTGTAACAGAATAAAGAAATCTGGAGTTAATAGGTTGATGGAAATCATCATCATCAACCCCAGTTAATACAAAATTTAAATATAAAATTAAATACAAACCATGAACAAATATAAGAGATCAACAAGAATAAAGAGTAACTATATGTTCAGCAGTATTATAGATGAACAATAATCATTCATAATCAACAGTCAACCTTGTGATTGAATTTGAAAGTAGTTCACTATGGACCAGGCTAATTATTTAGCCCTTGACAAACTTGGGGCAGTTTATATAAAAATAATTTGGATGCATAAACTTAAATGCTTATCCACAAGAATATAACAATTAAAAAAATAATGCTAGGATACAGAAACATGCTGATCATGATCAATGCCCTGTCCATTTAGTACCATTAATTTATTGGCCAATTATAAACTTGAATTTCTAATAATAAAACTAAATAAAATATAATGCATGAACTTTAAAGAATATCCCTTTGCAACATTCAGCATTACAAAAAAGTGATGAAATCATCATCAACTGGTGGGCTATAACAACATAAACCTCAATCTATATAACTGACCATTATGCATGAATCCAGCTCAGTGAGCAAGAGCTCTAATTGTTATTGTGAGCAAGAGAAATACTACATATAAGTGTTTATATTTTAGGATTAAATAAATTCATTGGAATAATTTAATGAAATATAAATTTATTATTAATAATAAATGAATTTAAGGTCTGCTAAGTACTCTATAAATGTAATTTGGCATTCTGATTTCAATTAAAATAATATAAAAAATGCTATTATATTGTAATGTACATATATTTCAGTAGATTTACATAAAACACATCTATAGATAAGCACACAGACACACGTATATAATAATATAAAATGAATATATTTAAATTGTCATAGACTTAAAAAAAATTAAATTTATTTTTAATAATACATAAATGCTTAATTTTAACATATATGTGAGTGATGACTGATTTTAATATATATGGATGCCCATGCTAATGTGTGTAAACACTGACATTCATATCCTAATGATATTTCATTAGTTAATAAATAAACTTAATAAATTCATATTGTTATATTTTTGATGTAAAAAATTATATACATAAATCATACTCATATGCACATATTACTATTATTTCCCTATGGATCAAAGTTATTAAGTTATTAATTAATTCATTATTTTAATGGTAAGTAAGAATTGTTTTGTTCTTTTTTTTTAAAAAAAAATTACTTCTTTGACAGCCCTTCATAAAAGTCTTTTTACTTTTTTCACATTACTATTAATTGTAACTGTCTTTAAAAATATGCTAGCAAGTTCTTTTGTCCAATCTAGAAAGATTTTTGGAATTTCTTTTTTAATAAAATAAAACTAGAAACATTTAATAATTTAGGCAAAAGTTATTTACTTTTAAATCTTGCAATTTAAATATTTTAACTGCAAAGTATTTAAAATAATCTTGTTTTTAATATATAAAACATTCTACTCACCAACTGTATGCATGTTATATATATTTGACCAACAGTAATTATACATTTCTGCTTCTTTGCACATAGATTAATCAGTATACATAAAAGTCAGCATGCTAATCCTTCTAGCAAGCTGATGGAATCTCTTGATAAGCTGATCCATTCTAAAAATAGTAGACTGGCTTATTGACATCTTTGGGAACAGTATAAATCAGGTACTGTTGATATTCAGTCATCTCTATTTAATCTTTATTATTTGATAGATTTCAGGTCATCTAGTACACATATATATGGACTCTGAAGCACAAAAACTGGTTCTTCCATATGAATTCAAATTCTATTATGAACTAACAGCAGCTGAATATACTATCTATTTCCTTCAGGAATAATGTTGCTGTAAAACTGTCATGTCATGAATGATTCAAATCCATTTTAAAGTATCTCATGGAATTTTAAAAAATGCAATAATTAAAGATAAGTTTTCTTTAACTTGATTAAAAAATGTTATTGACTTTTTTTTTTAATTCACCTTAATTAAATACCAAATTTTTATCTAAAAGTATTTCTTAATCCTTTCAACAACATTTTTGTAGGATCTTTATCAAAATATGTTATATAAGCTTAATTAATTTTTTTATAATTGCCAGTATGTCTATTGTAACATAAAACATGCTTATTTTATATTTATACTTTTTTATTTTTAATGATCAAAATGAGAAAAAAACATTGAGTAGACTTTTTTAAATGTTTTACTTTATTCCAATGTAATACAATAAATATCTCCAAAAAATTTGTTTGTGTTTATTTCTATTTTTCTTTTCAACATTATAAATATTTGTTCACACACACTACTATGTTGTATGCCATGAGACAAATAACCATCTCATATCCTTTCTCATGGAGAAAAGGAAAAGAAATGAAACACCAACTTAACAATATTTATATAATATACATGTATAATTAACACAAAGTTCATACCTCAAACTTTGTATTCATCAATTTTTTTAGAGATCTCACAGGCATGAGACACATCACAATAAAAATATTCCAAAAGTGGGGTCCAACCCAAAATGTATTTTTTTTAAAAAAAAAAAAGAAAACCCCCCTTTCTTTTCCCCCCCCCCCCATTTAACCGGGTTTCCTCCCCCCGGGGGGGGGGGAAAAAAAAAAAAAAACCCCCTTTTATTTTCCATATATATATATATTCTTTTACTAAAAGATTTAATAATATAATATAAACTAACATTAGTAATGAAATAAAGCAAATTATTCAAAGGATTTAATATTCAACATGTGTCTGATTAGGAAAATAAAAATAATTCAAAAATTATCTCTTTCTTTTGAAATTTATATCACTTTCAAAAATATCTATAAATACATTAAAAAACAAAAAAAAATAGAAAGAGAAGTGATCAATCCTATATTGATCTCATCTCTAATTCCATTAAAGTAAACAAGCAGACATATTTAATGAAACATTTTATTCTATAGTTGTTTTTTATCTATAATGTAATTAAAACAAATTAATTAAACTTACAATTAAAATTTTAATTTTCATTTATCTTTATAACTTGATAACATTCCATTCACTAAATTGTCATTTATATATTGTAAAAGTAATTATAAAATAACTTTATTATTCTCAGAGTTTTTTTAATTTTCTTGGAACATGTCAAACTGATTCAAGCCCCATTAGTTGGGCATCCATTATGTAATGGAAACAAATCTGACCATAGGAGGTGAAGGGTGTTATTTATGCTTAAATCAGTTATGTGCTAGCTGCTTATTTAATTACAATGTATGTTTTATTTATTATTCACTTTACTTAATTTTTTGCTTACATTTTATGGAACAAAATCATCATCATATAATCTGGTCCATGGTACCCACTATATCAATCCAGATTTCTAAATCTTAATACATGAATCAGTTGCATCTATAATTTTAAATATATATAATTTTAAATATGCAATGTCATGTGGTTATTTGAATTATTCTAATACACAGATCACTGATGATGACCACCTTCCTTTTATTGAATCTAAAACTAAAACTGAACAGCATTTTTATGGGATAATGAATTATTCAGACATAAGAACCATTTTAATTAAGAAATGATGTACTTTGACCAAAATGCATTTTATATCTATCCATTCTTTTTGTTGGTTGCTTCTTACTTTCTCAATGGAAAGCATGAGCTCAAAGGAATAGTTATAAAATTTAAAACTGCTTTCTTGAACTAAGATCAAATCACACGCCCACAAGAAAGACTTTAACAACAAGTACACATACATTTTTTTAAATTAAAGACTTGAGTATATATATTTAAACACACATCTAATATACAAATGTAAATTGAGATTAAATTTAAAATAAATATAAAAGAAAATTTTCATACATTCTAGATTCAATTATTTAAAAAAAAAAAACAGAGTAAGGGTTTATATTAAAAAAAAAATGACAATTTTTATCTTAACATAAAAATAATCAATCTGGTTTTTATGATTACATAGTAGCATGCTTATAAAGTTTTTATTATTACCAATTCATATATGTGGGATTATTAATTATTATTTATTTCTTGAATGACAGGCAGAGGGATACTGCTTATTATGACAGGGTAACAGAAAGGACTTATGATTTAGTCATCTCTTCCTCTCTCCCTTCATGCAGGCAAGAAAGTATCATATTTTAAGGGGAGCTACATGTTCCAGAATCCAACTGGTACACACTGGGTTTTTTTTAAAACAACACATTGTTATGGATTTCATTTCATTAAGAAATTCAGTTACCTTTAATTGCCATCAAAGAAGAGTCAATTACTAATATTTGCTCCAAATGCTGATGACTGCAACATAACCAACACTGTCCAGCAACAAAATGCAGGAAAAAAGAATATGACTTGTTATCTGCCTATTTATCTCGTTTTCATAACAATGCAGTGGAGCCTTCTCCAATTACAATTTCAATCAATTTAATCTACTAAATAACTACTAATAAATTCTTTATATATATAATACAACTAATTTATTTTTCTACAATAAAAAAAAAATCTAAATAAATCGAAACAAGGATTATAGATATAATTATATCAAAATAAAATTTTATATTTACTTTTTTGTTGTTATTTAAAATATTTTTCTTATCTTCAATTAACTTAAATTAATCAATATATTATTTTTAAGTATACCAAAAACAAAACTGATATACTATATTTTCATTATATAGAAACATATACATAAAACTTCATCATTTTACAATTATATTTCAATCAATAAATACAATTATATTTCATAATAGAAATTATTTACAATTAAAATTCGTAATGACGAAACAAATTATTTTTACAATAAATTTTTATCATTACGTTAACTTATACTTTTGAGTTGGTTTATTTAAAATAATTATTAGTATGGCCTTTGTAATATCGACTATGGTACCATGATCTCAGTTTGATACTATTACAATATATATTATCTATCAAACTATTTTTTGTCTATTTGTTTACCTTTCTATTTATTTGTCTGTCTGTCTGTCTTTTGCTTAGACCTCATTACTAGTTGATAACAATTAATTACCAAATAAAAATTTGAACCAAACAATTTTTTTTTGTTAAAATATATATACAAAATTTATTCTTACTTGGAAAATCTTGTGTATTTAGTAGCACAAGCCTCACTAGTTGGCCCATCTCTTTGACATTCATTGGCTCGGAGTTCTGCATAGTACCACATTAACTGGTTCAGGCCACAAGCAAAAGAGAAGAGCACCAACATGAAGAAGAAGAAGAACTTGATAATATCAATTACCATCCTTCCAAGGGAGATTTGTAATGGACCCAAATGAGGATTGATGGAAAAGATATATACTAGCTTTAATGAACTGAAAATATTAGCAGTGGCAAATAATCCTTCTGAAATCAAAGTTGGATCATAAGCATCCCAAAACTGCCGTTGTGCATATGCATCTCTAAATTTATTTTCTGATATTTCTTTCTGTACCTGCAAAAAAATAGGGTTATTAAATATATTATAACAAATACAAAAATATTCCAATTAAAATATACATACTTACTTGTAGATATGCCACTACTCTGAGTCCAATAGTTGCTATGTACAAAGAATTTGTTATAAAATCCAAAACATTCCACATGTCATGAATGTATTCATATAATCCATCATCCCATAACTGTTTAATTTCTGTCCACACTAACCCTAACAAAAAATGTACATATTCTCAAAAATAATACTGTGTACATATGTAAACAATGGAAATTAAGAGTATATCTTATATAAATAATCAGAGATAACTTTGCTTTTGATGTTATTAGAAAATTATCAATTACCAATTATGTCCTATGGCTACAAAGTTTTTTCTAATAACCTACTGTTGCTATTTTGTCTTTTAAATAAAAAAAGGATATCCTGTTTTACTTTTAAACCAAATTATTATAAGGATTAAAACTCTAGATAGCTATTTAAATCCATGACAAAAACCTGCAATAGATTACTAGAGAAAACTTGTTTATTCTTAGAACTGTCAATTAATAATCAATAGTCTCCTAGATTCCATCAAAAGTAAAGTAGTTTCTGATTGCTTACATGAATATAATCTTAATGTCTATTATTTACATCATAATAAATCTATGAAAAGATTTCATTTAATACACACATATATATAATAATCAATTATATAAATTATTACATTAAAGACTGATACTTATAGTTTCTAATGAAGATGACTATTTGAAACTGACTCTGTGGATTTATTCAGATGGTCCTCAATTTATATAAATAATATGTCCTTTGTTTTTTTCCATAAATTGACCTGAATTTTTCTTTATAAGCAGACTTAATATTAACCATGGCAATATGTTTTAATAAATGAAAATTAGTAATATGATACACCATAAGAAATGTTCACATCATGCTAAAGAAAATAAAAATTGAGGACTTTGTTGACTTGTACATTCAAATGTTTAGTACTATATAATTAGGTTACTTAAGTTTAGATTTGCATTGAGTTGAGATTTGGCTTGTTTTGTTACAGTTTATAAATCAGAAGATTATTATATAACCTTATATTATGTAATGATGTAACTAGAAAATAATTCAGAACTCTGTTTTACATTATATATATATTGTAACCTTTCACTTTGATATCTATTTAAAAAATAATTTTGATTTCACATAATGGTAAAAATTTCAAATTAATGAAGTACATAATTATATCAATATTAATTTTTAATTTGTATATTTTATTAAAAGTTTAATTTATATAATATAACTAAAAGATTCTGATGATTAATCTAGCAGACATCTTTTATAATAGGCATACATTCTTTAAATATCATATTTATTTTAATTGTAATTTAAGCGTATCTCATTGCGAACAATCCAAACACAATCAATCGAAGGGATGCCTGCTTTATGATGTTGAAAAAATGAACAGGATAATGATTTGCATAAATTTGCATTCATTACATTTAACACATAATAATGGCTATGAATATGGAGTAAATATACTCCAAAAGCGCTAAGCTAAATGTTATTTGTGAAAATTTTATTAACTTCACCTATATATGTTTAAAGCGTATTACAAGTATTAATAATAGTAAATAAATCTAAATTATATTTATCAAAATTTTATAATATTCATCAAACTTTATAATAGTTATAATAGGAATATTTATTTAATTTTTTTTATAGTGACTCTTAAAAAATGTGTGTGCAGTTGCAGAATCTTATTTAACAAGAATAAATGAATTTTACTTCCTTGTTGGAAATTATATATTTTTTATTGCAACTAGAATATTAAATTATTTAATATTATAATTTTTAAATAGTAATAAGTTTATCTTTTAATATAATTATTAGTTATATAATTTAAATTTGAATAAATAATTATTACAAACAGTAAAAAATTATAATTATATTTAATTTAAGAGTAATTAAATATATTATTTAAATATTAGTTCATTTTATTATTATTTTTTGTTATTGTTGTACAAATTGTAGAGTAAATTAATTTATTCAAAAACTTTTCAGTTAATTAAAAATAGATGTCCAATGAAATTGATTTAATTAATAGTCTGATATCATACTGTCTACAATATGAAAAGGGATGAGCAGATGAATTTGGAGAGAATTCAAGAAACAGTAGAAATTAATTAACCTATTTTTGTTAGTTCCATAAAATTTAAAAATTTTATTGTTTTATTTTAAAATAATTTAAAAGTTATCTTTAACAAGCTGGGTAATTGTATATATACAATATGTTTAAAAAAGATTATAAAGTAATTATGGAATAAATAAACTATTCTTTGCTAGGAACTAATCTTGTCTTAATGTTAAATTATAGTCAAACAATAATTACTACTAAGAGTGCAAAGGAACAAGACTATTATTATCAAGAAAATTAGAAGTTGGTTGTCAACAAATTCAACTAGTTTACAAATATAGTTGCTAAAGAATGTGTTTTGATATCTTTTTATTTTTAATGATTCTAATAACTAATTTATTAAGGAACCTGTATTTATTTAAAAAGAACAGATGTTATAAAATTGTTAAAACACTTAATAGAACTTTAAGTTAGCTATCTAATAATAATTATGAACTTATTTTTTTAAAAAAAATATTTTGATAGAATAACTTGCATGCTGAAAAAAAAGTAAAACCAAATGGTTGAATAATTAACATGTACTTTTAACAACTATGAATAAATTTTCAAGAGTAATGGATATTTTTATATAATGCTAAAATAGAAAATGAAAAATATTGCTTATATTAAATAATATGTATATCTTAAGATGAGCTGAAACATTATGATAATTTTTTTTAAAAGGAATTATTTATTTTGATAAATAATATCAAAGAAGAATGTAAACTATGATAGTTTAAAAAACAAGAATAGATATAAGTGAATATGACTTACAGAAAAGAAAAAATGAACAGATAAAAAGTTCAAATTTAATAATTATTACAGGAGAAACTAGTTATGTGATATATGTCTCTAATGGATAACTAATATTATAAAATAATAAGGAATATTTTTGGAAATACTTTAAAATAATTATGTTTTTCAAGATTTGAAGTGCACTAAATTCCAATTGAGGATCCTGTAATGACCATTGAAGAACACTAAGGAGATTTAGAAACATTTATTAGTTGTGTATATGTATTTATTTTCTTTAAAATGTATTTTTTTAACCAATAATTATGCAAATTGGAAGAATGAGAGAAAACATCAACAGGAGAAGAAGTTGAAACCACTGACCATCGTCATTCTGATAACTGTTTAGTGTTTGGGAAGTTTTAAAAAAAAATGCTTGAAAAAGTTTTCAATCTAAATTTTTTTTAATATTAATATTATGTATTTATAACACACACACACACACACATATATATATATATTTAGGACAATAAGGAAAATAGTTAAGCAATATATGTTTATTAATGTTGTTTTTAATATTGAAATAATTTTAATATGATATTAAATTTTAAGACTTTAAAATTAAAGATATATCCTATGTTTATATGTATATGTTTTACATAAATTGTCTCATGGATGTACATAAATTGTCTCATGGATATCCAGAAATTTGAAGAACTGGTAAATGGTAATTTTGGTAATTTTTATTATTATATATTTTAATAGGTAACAAGGTATTTTTTTTATTCATAAGAAAAGGTGGTATATATTAGATTATTAATTTATTGAATACATTATCATTGTACATAATAAATAATTATGAATCAAGAAAAATGTATATTTATTTCTAAAATAAAATATAAATGTATAAGATATTATAATATTCTAAGTGATGTATGGAATATAAATGAATGTCATGTTTTTTAGTTTGAACCTTGATCTCAAATATTGTAAAGTATTAAATATACAATATAACATTTGTCATATGATAAAAGTTATTTGTTTTAACAAATGATCTATTACAATTAAAGATTTATAAAAGCAAGGAAGATAAAAGTTATATACTTGTATTGGAAATATAATCTATGCTGATGCTGTAGGTTAATAAATGTAGACTGGATAAGTTTAAAATGCCAAGATAGTGAAGTGTCACCATGAAGAACTCATGTTGCATGTGATGGGTTTGATCCAAAGGATGCTCTTATTATCTTAGGAGATTTGTGAGGATCTTATAAGAAAGATAACTACCCTATTCCATAAGTGCTTCAGAGAAAAGCCAATTTTTTAATGATAAGATCATTGAAATAATAATGACTACCCAAGGTTATAATGGTTGAAGAATAAATGTTAGTTGCCTCCATTTTTACAATGTAATGTTTTTTAAATTAGTTTCTTATCCTAAATGATATCTGTAATGGCGAATTATAGATAAGCATGATTTGTAAGTGATATGTAGAAGAGTACAGTTTTTCTTTCTATAGTTGGTAATAATAGCTTAAAGAGTGAGAAATGACCATATGCAAAACATTTAAATACACATACATTTTTATAAAAGAGAAGAACAAGATATTGTCATAATGATAGTATGAGATCATTTATAATGAAGATTGTAAAAGGAGTATATTAGACAATTGTTATAGATGAATGTATAAGATTTAAAAGTAAATATTCTTGATTCAGGAATTTATTTAAAGTATCTTATTTATATTGCATAAACAATATTAGTAAATAATAAGGTATTATTATTTTTTATTTTAAATATTTACTTTTATTAAAAGACATTATTTACATTCGAATATCAGCCTTTCAAGCTAATTGTGCATATATATATATTTACAAGGTTTTGTTATTTTCCAATCTTTTTTTTGTTTTTGGTTACTTACATTTTTTTATACATTACTTTAATAAATTATATGTCCTTATATTAAGCTTAATAAGTGGGTGTTAGTAATTGGGTGTCACATTTTGTTGCTTATTAGTCAGTCTTAATTTTATCTTTGGCTGGTTGCTATTATGCCTTTGTCCATTGTATATCTTCTTTTCATAACTTATTTACTGCTATATTTCGCATGCTGTAGGTACTGCTCCTCTCCAGATTTTAATCGTTTGTTTTCTTGGTAAGTATTTTAAGCATTGCTCAAGGTATTTTTCCCATCCTTTATCAAGTTTTTAAATCCATTATTATAATAATTATAAATCTGAACTATTTTGTATTTGAATAAATTTAAGAAAAATAAATGTTAAATAATCTACCACTAAGCATTTTTGGTATAATGTAGTTGCTAAACTTTATTGAAATATGAGTAAGAATTAAAAAAAATTTTTTTTATATGAACCGGAATGTTAATAATAGTAAATAATAGTTTATTTTTGTTTAATTCATCAAATGATACTGATATGAGGAAACCAATGAAAGGATGATTGTATTTATTTATTTGTTTATTCTGATGTATGAATGTAAATATGTTATAATAATAATATAAATTGTAAGAAATAGCTTAATTGTAATATATAATAGAAAATGTTGTTATAAATAAATATACGTTTTTGATTTTAACTAAATGATTGATGTCGTTTTTTATGGAATCTTAAGTATCACAATGTCATATTCAAGTTCACAGCATATTCAAATTTTCATATAAATTTTATTTATTGGATGTTTTATCAGAAGAGTTCAAATAAAAAATTAAAACTTAATAAATCAAATGTCTGTCGTTTATGATTTATAATTTAATAAAAGTAATATTCAGTTTACTTGTTAATTTATTTAAAATTTATGTACACAGATAAATATCTGAAATTTAAATATAAAAAAATATTTTATGTTCAGAGCATTATAGAAATTCATATTATTTAAACTCATCTATATATATATTAAAGTTAGTCTAAATCTTATAAAATTATAAGATCATAACAATGTAATAAAATTTTCTTAATAAGATTAAATCCTGATTGCTGTTTTATTTCAGTTAGATAAAACTTAATAAGACAATTTCTAATGTTTGTTTGAAAATATAAAATTATGGGTTAATGCTAAAAGTAATTAATGTGTCTAAAGATTAAATCATAC
Organism: Epiperipatus broadwayi; assembly: GCA_028023455.1. Taxonomy (NCBI): domain Eukaryota; kingdom Metazoa; phylum Onychophora; class Udeonychophora; order Euonychophora; family Peripatidae; genus Epiperipatus; species Epiperipatus broadwayi. The sequence continues at coordinate 5,929,514 of JAQFVV010000008.1, read as the reverse complement.
AATATTATATTTTGATCAATAATACGTGATTTGATTACCAGTAAATGATTATTGCGTTTATTATTTATAAATATATGGTTGAGTCATAAAACTGTTTTATAAATTATTAGTTTAATGTTAATTTAGCAATTTATTTATTATTATTGGTGTAATCCTAAAGTTATAGATATTATTAAATAGTTGTTTTGGTTAGTATCTGTAAATGAAAGTGTTATTGTTATTTAGATCAGTGTTTCCCAACCTGTGGTACGCGTACCACTGGTGATACGTGAGTTGCTGGTTGGTGGTACATGAAAAATAATCAATAATGGCGGACATTAAAAAAAAAAAATTAAATCATAAAAATATCAGAAATATTTTTTCCTATAATTCATGAAAATTATTTTAATCAATAATATTATACAGTAAAGTTGTTAATATGTATAGTCGATAACGATCTTTAATGTTAATGATAAAATTGAAAGTATGATTAAGAAATTAGATTTTTGGAAACAGTGTATCGAAAACAATCAACCGAAAGTATTCAAAACTCTACATATTTTTTTCTTTGAAAATAAGGTTAGTCTGTCTCAAGATAGAAAATATAATAGCACATTTAACAGGATTAAAATTGTCTTTCATGGAATATTTTCCAAAACCCGAAAACACAAATGATAATTGGAATTCAAACCCATTCTATGAAGAAAATTTAGAAAAAGCTACATAATTATCAATAAAGGACAAAGAAAATTTAATAGAATTATGTGACAGAACTTTACAAGTAGAATTCAAACGACACAATCTAATTAATTTTTGGTTAAACATTAAAGAATATGAACAACTTTCTGAGAACGCTCTTAAATTATTATTACCGTTTACTAGTACGGAATTAGTAGAAAGAGCTTTTTCTTCATATTTTTGTTTAAAAAATAAGTATCGAAACAGATTGAATGCATCTTTTGAACCAAATTTCAAAAAATTATGTTCTTCGAAACAAGCACAAGGATCTCATTAAATTTATTTTATAAAAATATTTGATTATGATAAGAAAATATATTAATTGGTTTTTTATAATTTTGTGTTTTTATTAAAACCATTTATTAGTAAACGAAATATGACAAAATAGTAAATAAATATGAAACTTTGAACAAACACATACATATATATATATGTTACAGTGAGTTTATAATCCGGCGTGACATTTAGGCATGTTTTAATGTATTTTGTCTCATTATGTGATAACAAATTTCACGAAATACAATCATTTTTATGAAGTGGTACAATTTAGCATGATGTACTACCAAGTGGTACACGAGCCAAAAAAGGTTCGGAAACGCTGATTTAGATAATTGGATTTCAATAAAATTTCTCTAGTTATTCAATTATGTAACTGTTAACCATTATTATTATGTTTATTAAATGAATAATCATTATCTCTGAGATGTTAATAAGATAGTCAATAACCAATTAGATCAATTTAATATGTGTCTTTTGAGATTGATTATATTATTAGTTTATCATAAGTATAAGAGAATAAATAGTGATATAAATAGTCTTAATAATTATTTAACTATGAAATTATTATGTTAGTCATTGTTTATTATGGAGGTTTTTCTAATGATTGTAGCATGATAATAATATGAAATCGTTTATAATAACAATGCTATTGTGGAGTATATTTTATATACTTTACAATGTTAAAAATCTATGCTTTGTGAACTTTCCTATAGTGTATCTTATATTGATTGTAATAATAAAATAATAAAGTCTCAATAAAGGTATATTTTTGGATTGCAGTGTCATTCTATTCAGTGTTATTTGCTTTCATTGTGTAGTGTAGTAAGGTTACATATATATATATATATGACACTCACCGTGATTAATATTCCATAATACATCGAGATTAATATACAAATTATTGGTTTATTAAATAAATGAAATATTCTCAATTTAAAGCACAAGATTAAAAAATTTTAAAGAAAAAAACACCACAACTACAAATATATAATTAAGCTAATATTATTTACCTAATCCTTCTATAGAAGTTTTTCAATGTTTCAAGAGCCAATATTTGATGAAAAAAAAAAAAACAATCTGATGTCATCAATAATTAAAAAATTAATTGAAACTCCACCAAATAACGTCATTCTATCTCACATAAATATGCTTACAACCTTTGATATGACTTCAAAGTTTGAACTAAAGGTTTAGTGATAATTTAACTATAGTCTTCTTTCTATCAGCTTAATATTATTAATCAAAATAGCATTTTCAAGCAGTTCATTTTAAATTAACCTTTCTTATAAATAAACATACCACAAACATGATAAAATTAATGTATTTATATGAGATTGTATTGGTATGTTTGTGAAGTCTCCACAAATTTCTTCAACTACTGGCAACCTTATTAATACAATTATGTTTAATTAGTTAATTAAAAGTTAATTAAAAATGAGTTATTGAAAAATCCCAATTTGTTTAATAATATTAATTTAATACTAAGGAGGCTTTATTTAAATTTTACTTAAATTTATGTTCAAGTTTTGAGATCATGTTAGTCATTAAAAACATCTATATGAGAGTAGGCAGTCATGCCTAATAGAGAGTCAACTGAATTTCTGAGCTACTAATGATGTTATTTGATTGAAAGAAACAATCTACCAAGAAATTGGATGAATTTTTCATTAAACATTACCACTTGAAACATCATATAAATTTCTATAGAAAGCATAAGAAATAACATTAACATTACTATATATACTGTATATCAATTAATATTATAAGGGGTTTATTAAAATTCATAATATTGATTCAGATATTAAGATAATAAAGAAAATTATAATAAGAGTATTCAAACAATGGCAATCTACCATCAATGATAATCAAATGTTATAGTAAATCAAATAAAATATTAAAATCTTAATTGAAATTAATAATGTAACAATTAACAAATATTACAAATTTCAGTATTTCTAGATAGTAATGCAAAGATAGTACCGATAGCTGATATACAATCTGAGCTCAAATTCTGGTCAGATAAATTTGAAAATTGTACAGATTCTAATCAAGTTTATGATATTTTTTTCAAATTGGTGGCTCAATGTTAACCATCCATTATTGCTTAATAAATTAGTATTTAACTTTTTTTAGATGTATAACAAACAAGGATGAAAAAACATGCAATTCCTCACCCTTCAGTAATTAGTAAGTATAAGTAATGACCTAGTCTTCATTGTTACTCTATGAGAGATTATGAAACAGATTTTTGTATCACTATGATCCATTCAAAGTATATTTTAGATAATGTAATACTATATGTAACATATGCAATATTCAAGACCATAGAAGTTTCTACTGCTGGAATGTAACCACTAGAATAAATAAATATATAGGTTAAAGACAAAATCGACAAATACGTATATTATCATCATAAGATCAAAGATGCTTGCAGTTAGTTAAACTAATATTACTAATTTATATAATTAATAACAAACTCACATAACCAAATTGGTTGCCTGGCTATAGGTCTACATTTTAGAATGTTTGAATTTTAAACTATTCATTTAGGATATCAAGAGTAAAATGTAGTTACTGAATAAAATATAATGCAAAGTGATCACTTTCTGAGTAGAAAGTGAAATCTAATTTAGGAATGTGGTATTACTATCATTAGTATCTATTGACTTTAATTATTGTTTGCATTGTGATTTCTGGATTTGGAAGAAAGATATCAATTCAAAAAACAGAAGTGCCATAGTAGCAATCTAATAACATAATAAAGTTCTTTAGAAGTAATATCAGAAATATTAATATAATATTCCAAATAGTAAAAGCAACAACCTAAATAATTATCATAATATAAATTATATGGAAATGAATTGTAAAAAGAATTGTTAGAAAAAAAATTATAACCCCCCCCCCAAAAAAAAAAAAATTAGCTGTCCAATGAAGTAAAATTTTAAAAAAATTATCAAAATGAAGTATCTAAACTTAAAATGCACACTCAACAAATGTAAACAGTATACAGTAATCCATTAGAGAACATTACAACACAAAATCTATTTTAAAACATTATTACAATATAATAACTGGTAATTAATGAATAAACTCAAAGAAAAGATAGTTTTTTAATATTTACCTTTATTAATACCTAGCATGTTTTCAGTATAATTAATATATCACATTCATGGTGTCAAAGTGATTACAAATTCTTTATATCAGTGTTTAATTATTATCTAATAAGATATTCAATGTATTCAAATTTAAATTCACACTTAAACTTAAATTGCCATTTCTTTGAAATGAATATTCTTGCTTTTTTTTTTATTAATGGAAAAATGGTCCCTAGCTATTATATATGCTACTTTGACTTTCCACTTGCTCTTCTCTCTGTGTAAACACTATTTCTGCTTTTCTTAGCTTGAATCTCTGACCAGTTTTTTTGCTCATGGTCTATAAATACTGTCAAGTATTTTTAATCTCTTGATGGTTCTATTATATAAATACCTATGGTGGGTAAGTCTCATTGACAGGTTGGCCCTTCACTCCCTATAATATACAGCAATGTAGGCTGTTTAGCTGCTGTTGATTTGATAGATCACTTGATGTACCAATTTATTTAGTAAAGTGTCTTAGGAATCATTGACTGATTGATTAAGTGATGGAGGGGTTCAAAAGCTTGTATTAAATTTGTTCTTACATAAATTTTTAAATTTATGTGCGATTTTTGGAATATAAGGTAAGCTTATTCATTTTTTAAGGTTCCACTTGTTGGATGGGACTAGGATTTCTTATATAGTTATAGAATCTATTTATGGTGTTTATGACTTTATTGTGATTATATTCCATATTTTGAAGGTCATTTGTATACTTTTCAATATTGTTCTATTTATTGTATTCAAACTTGCATAGTGTATGATTTCTATGTAAAATCCTTTTAATCCCCCACATTCATGTGACATTGGAATTCTTGATCTAGAGTGTATTGATCTTCTTATATTTAGGGGCTTAAGCATCATTCTGTATTTTAGAATGTGGTCTTGTCTTTGTGTATACAAATCCAAAAACCTTATTCCTCTACTATTGTATTCTTTCTCCAAAATCCATGATAGTGTAGATGTCCACTCCAATTTATATTGTATTTTATCAATCTGTGGGTCTGTAGCACATATAAATGTGTCATCCACATATTTAGTGTATATTAATCTTAAGCTTAGATGCGCATATTTGGGGATAACACAGTTTTTAATCTTTGCTAGGAATAGACTACTGACAATACCACTGATGGGCAGCCCCATTGGCCAACCATTATTCATTTTATATTATTTTCCATTTGCTACCACTGTGAGGTTTTTGTCTATCCATTTTAAGACATCATATATAATTTTTTTTGCAATGGTTATAGGTGTTGTCATTTACCATTACACCACATCACCTTAATTGATTCCACTCTGGGCATTTTTCATGCTTTTCATCTTGTTAATGAATTCATATGATGATTTAATTGAATATTTTCCAAATCTCAATTCTTCAGTGATCCATATAACAATAGTTTTGCCCAATTTATAAAAATATGACCCACAAAAATCAATAATAAACATAAGTGGAAGGTTTTCCTTATGAATTTTTATGTTTGCAAACATTCTTGGGTAGTGGAGGGATACATTTTAAAGTATTCTAAAAAATCAAAGAAACATGTGCAATAGCTAGTGATAATTTTTGCATTATCAAAAAAGAAACAAGCATACTCATTTCAAAGAAATGTGATTTGAATAAATCTAAATGTGTTTAAATTTGAATAAATGAAATAGCTTATTAGATAATTAAACACTCATATAAAGAACTTGTAATCACACTATTTGATACCATGAATATGATATCTTAATTATATTGAAAGCATGCTATGCAGTAATAAAGTTAAATATTAAAAAAACTACACTTTCTGTGAGTATATTTATTAATTACCAGGTATTACATTTGTATAGAAAAGAAGAAAATTAGTGATAGCTGCATTCTTACAATAATAATTCACAAACTGAAGTGATGAGAAAATAAACCAAATAATTATCAAATAAAAATATATTATTTACTATGACTCTGGTGGACTTCACTGAAAGTGCTCTGTCTTGCCTAAGTTGCAAAAGAAAAAAAAAACACTTTGTATTTTTGCAATAAAATTAATAACAGTAAATGAAGTGGCAGGACTCATTTACTCTATTTTGATGACAGTTCTTTATCTAATCAAAGTATATACCAAACATTTAAAAATAAGTATTTATAGAGTAGGTACTGTAATAAGAAATCCATCATTATGTAAAATTTTAAAACAAATATATCTTATATAAAATATATTAATTAATGATGTTGAAAAATCTCACAAGTCCATTGGTCATAAATTATTAAAAGTGATATGGGAGCATGCCTGCCTTTCAGGAAATTAATCTGTGCTATTCTTCATTGAATAATATATAAAAAAGAGATTATTGACTTGCATGGAACTGCATGAGTGTTTGAATATCACATGACTTTGTGAGCAACTTATAAAAAATCAAATTGTAAAATAGTCATAACTAATTAAATGACTAAAATAAATACAAGGAATATTAATTCCAAAAAATACAGGGATAAATAGCATTTTATAAATAGCAGTATAAGCTAAATGCATTTTCACTGTTGAGCACATTGTCAAAGGCAATAGATATAAAATTAAAAAAAATTAAAAAACTATTATACACTCAACACAGAATTACGAAGTTGTCAGTCTAATAACACATATTCCAAACAGTATTTAACTGATGACTACTAGATCTTCCAATCAACCCAAAGTTACCATTAGAAACAAAACAAGCCTTTTCAGTTTTACACTTCCCATCATTGCGTCACCACAAATCACCTTCACTTCACTAGGATTGAAAATGTGACCAAAAATGCTCATGCTCCAAAAATACTAATGACATCAGCAAATCCAATTCAGCTCCACTGCCACAATACACATGTTGTCCAAACCCTAAATTAATGTTTAATCCTGGCATTTAATCAAATAAAAAATACAAGGACATCCTCCAGGATCAATTCTATCCTTACTATTGTTAATTAAATGATTATTAATAATAACTTACTAAAAACGTAATTATATTCTTTATCACACAATTTCTTCATATTTGATGATATAGAAGGCATATAAGGGAGGGTCATTCAATGTTTAAAATACTATTAAACTTTATGTTTAAATAAATCATATTTACTATAACCCACCCCTATTAACTCAATGTAAGTTTAATTATTACATGCTAATTAATATTGTCACTTGAGCATAGACTATTTGTTTTTTGATTGAATGTTGTTTGGACTGTATAATTAATTAGAAATCAAACTACATTATAAATATATCAATAGGTCGAGACTGTTTCAATGATGACATGTTGAAAAATTTGACAGTGATGCTTTCAATATTATATGAAAAAAATGCAGATGTAGAAGCATAAATACTACATTTATTTCCAATAATGTATCTACAAAAATTTGTTACAAACAAAAATATTAATATAAATAAGGTGGCCATAATACCATTAGTTGTAATAGCAGTAATTCATTTATTTGGCTTGTATAAGACTTTTGTTTAAGGATAAAGCTTTATTTATATACATTTGTAGAGAAAGAAAGATTTTTGTTATCGTTAATAGTTCTTTCCTTATTATATATTCCCTTCTTTATTTAGTTCCAAGAACTATAAATTGTGAGATAGATGATTGTCACTCATTTTTAATTAAAATTTGGAGCGAATCTTTGACATAATATGTATTTTTGAAGTAGTTAAGAATGATAGGGTGAATTCTGAAATAGGTCTTGACAAAAAGTAGGATGACAGATTTTTTTATCTTTAAAACGAAAGAAAATGAAAGAAGTGAAAATTTTGTTAATTACAGAGCTCAAAAGCTTGAATCTGAAATAAGTAAAAAATTGTGACTAGTAATCAAGTGCATCATAACTAATTTAAAAACGTTATTCATATAAGACTTCATTAAAAATGAATCATAAAAAGTAGTGGCAATGTTGATAAGCAAATTATAACATAAACTTATTACACAAAGTTATAAATGTGTATGGTTACAATATATATATATATATTATTAGCTTTATTATCTAAGTAATACATGGTTGGAGTGCCATTTTAAAGCTATAAATGTCTGATAATCTGCTTTCAGAAGAGATTATATTTATCTGTTTAATGAGCTTTATTTAAATGTCATTCCATTAATAATTTCATTTTCTGAAGTTAAGTTGCAATTTTTAATGTCTGTATAAACATTGTTGATCATAGATAAAGGTGGATCTCCACCTTTATTGATTGAAGGAGGTTGCCATGACAACAGATTGAGATTGTTGATTGTAATGATACTGATATTGTTTAAATGTTGACTGCTTATATATATATCTACTGTCAACAAAATATGAAATAAATCATATAAGCAATGTTTTATTAGCTAATACTTATAATGACAAAACAATACATTGAGCCTTGATTCAAGCCTTAAATAATTATAATAAGAAGCAAAAAGAAGAAGACAGAACTATTAGAATTTGTATTTCTTATATAAAAGGAACTATGACAATATTGGGTGTATTCTAAAACATTACAATATAAAGACAGCATATATGACATATAAAAAAAAAATTAATAGCATTCTATCCAAACCTAAGGACTCAATTTCTCTTGAAGTCTATGGAGTTTATGAAACTTTATGTGGCATTTATAACACCTCTTATAAAGATATGAGAAATCATCACATCAATGTTAGAAGAGATGAATATATTAATGCAATTAAGAAACACTCATCATCAGCACTATCTCTCAATGCTACAGATACAGGTCATAACATTGATTTTTTTAACATGAAAATACTACCCAAATGTGATACTCTCCAACAATATTATATCAGAGAAGTCATTGAAATAATTAAAAGAACATATTGATCAGCAAGCATGATGATACATACAAATTATCTTTTATTTGGAAGGATTTTTTAAAAACTCACGAATCTAAATAATTTCTGGTACTTATTATTCCTGCTTTCTCTTCATAAAAAATGTTCAGTATTGTTATACATGAATATTTACAGCAGTTCTACAATTATTTTTATAATATTTATTGCACAGTTGATGAACACTGTGATCTGGCTGAAACATTGGTATAAATATATATACATATTACAATAAATTATACACGAATGTGCCCGGATAACATTTTCTTTATATCTGTAGCATATGAAAATCATTGTTTATTATATTGAAATATACAGATCGGAGAACAATATATATATATATATGTATATATATATATTGATTTCCTTAAAGTTACATAATAAAGTTTTAAATATGCATATTAGTTTATAATTAATACAGAAGAACAATAAAGAAATAATATACAAATGACCTAGTAGTATTTAAAAAAAACAGTTTATATGTGATATGTTCTACCATATTATATATGATAAAGAGTTGGCTGATTTACACATCGCAATAAAAAGTTATATGATGCATTAATATTTTTATTTTGAAAGCATAATGTAAAATGATTCAAAATTCTGACTCAGATATTACTTAATATACTAGAAACTTTTGGGGTGTTATAACTGATAGAGAGTCAGCAAATCATCATAAATATATCAATAAGCTTTATTCTTCATATAATAATAGTAGTAGCAATAGCAGTAGCAGCAGAAGTAGGAGAATAAGGAAGAAGAAGAAAAAGAAGCAGAAAAGAAGAAAAAGAAGGAGGAAGAAGAAGAAGACGATGACAATGACAACTCTCATTGTAATTAGAAATAGAAATGTAAAAGCTACATAGCACAATAATACTGTTTTTTTTTATCAAATTCATGACTTCCTTTATTTTGCTGTAATATCCTATATCAACACAATTTATCCACTCTTCTTTGAACACTTTTTAGCAAAAAAAATCTTTTATTATACATATATGCATACACACACACACACACACACACAAAAAAAAAAAAACACTTTTTTTTTATTTTTCAAAAATTAAAGTGGCTGTGAAGAAGACTACAGGACAGTTGAAATGTAACATTGTGTATACTTATATGTACAATAAAAGGTTTTTTGCTAAAAAGTGTTCAAAGTAGAGTGGATAAATTGCATTTATAATAATGGTTTTACATTACAATCATAAAGTAGCTAAACATTAAATATGTCAATGTGATTATATCACAATAGATAATATATTAAGCAATATAATTTCCTCCTATAGAAGGACAAAAATAAATTTCATAAATTCAGAAGATATCCATCAGAATTTTCTCTTAGGCATAAAAGTTGCTGGACTCTGGAAGCACTCCATGGTACTATCAAATATATTTGAGTTCTTTGTATTGCTGAAGAATTAAATTATTTTATATTATTTTTTAATTAGATTTTTGTAATAGTTAACGCTTTTATTTAAAGATTTATCACATTTTAAAAATATTTTATTATGTATTACAAATATTTTAATGTAGAACCACAACAATACTGGACATTATAAATTTTTGTATTGCTATTATTTTCTTATTATCGTTTAGATAATTAGTCTTTTCTTGGTTATAAATAAAAAAAATACATTTTATTTTGATAAGCATTATATGATGCATTTTTCATTGCAAATATTATTGGTATTTAAAATATTAAACTAATAGTGGATTATTTTTTGAAACATTTTCTGTGTAAATTAAATTAAAAAGTTTTACTTTCGATACTGTATTGATATATAAAAAGCTTTTTATGATGTTTACTATTAAAAGTTCCAAAGAAAATGATATTTTTTAAAAAAGATTTTTGTATTTTTTTCATTGTACAATAACAATTGAAGAGCATCTCATTTCTCAATAGAACTAAAAAATAATGTTTGTCAAGCGTTGGTGGTAGAGGTCAGCACAGATGCCTTACATGGAAAAAAAAAGTTTATTAGACTTTGCAAAAAAAATCTGCTTAATTAATAATGAAAAACATATATTTTAAAAATTATACACAGTTATTATAGTTTAAAAGTGATAATCCAAGTCTTGCATTGGTGGTCGAGAGGTCAGAGCGACTGCCTTGCACTTGCAGGCAGTTGCCCGGGTTGCAGGTTCGCGTCCCGGCCGATGCTATGACACTTAAAAAAAAAGTGATAATCCAAACTGAGACTGAGATTGCTATCAATAATATGTTCTGAAGAAAATTAATGATCTCATTTTAAGACAAACTATGAAATAATTCATTAGTCATGGTTTTTAGCAAAAATCATATTATGTAAATTAGATAAGCATGCTAATATTCAAATTATTAAGCCAATGTATTATATAAGAATTCTTTAAAAAACAATTTAATAACAGCTAGAAGTAAATTTGAAATGCTATTATTTGAAAACAAAAATGCTGCCACTAATATACCTTTATTTTCCAAATGCTGTGTCATTTATTGGAGGTCACAAATCTTCTCTCATTGATTTCTTTTTTAATTTCCCTACTGACCTCAAAACTTCACTCCTGTCTAATGTTTCATTTTCTGACCATATATGGATGACTTTCATACAAAGTACCGTTCAAAATAAACCAACATTTTATAATTTACATTCAAGAGGCAAATTCCTATTATCTTTAAATTAACTATTGATGATATCTTTAATATATTAATTGCGGTAATTATTTTTATCAGCTGCAGAATCTCTTTTCAATTGACATATGGATACTACTAAAAAAGATTTCCAAATAATTATTGTTCTTATTGATTAACAGTTTATCATTCAAATAATCTTCTAAAACAACGTAAAGATAACATCAATTCAACTCCTGATGTTATAACAAAATTCAATTATGCAAAACTCTTTATTCATAAGCTGCAAAATGAAATTAAACATTTAACTGCTCTCTATAATCAAAATACTATGATATTTAGGCTTAGAAAAGTAATCCTTTCAATACTAACAAAAACTACAGTAAATTAAGCAAAATTAACTCATTTTATGCCAATGATATTTCAATTTTATTGAAAGAAAATACACTCATCTCAAGTGCCAACACCGATTCCAAACTTCTTAATCATTTAAAACAATATTCTGAAATCAGTTGATTATCATTCTAACTGTAATATGCATCTTTATCAAAATTATTACATCTCAAAACAACAAATTCTTGATGAAATTGTACACTTATGCTCACACACTTCAATAGCAAATAATCTTATTCCAGCTAATATTTATAAGCATCTAAATTATATTATCTCTCCCATTCTACCTAAGTATTATAATCAACATTGTTCACATGAATATTACATACATAACCTATCCATTAATGTAATTTTCTGACTTAGAAAAAACTCAAAAGCCTTATATCCATCAGTAAATGACATGTGTCTCATCACATTGGAAGTTTGCAAGAATTATTCTTAAACAACTAAATGATCTTATCCTCCCTAAACTTTCCTCATCACATTATGCAGTTAAAACTTGCCATGCATTGCAAGCTAATCTATTAGCATGTGAGTCAATATTATATGCAAAACAATATAAATTAACAAATTATGTCACATGTCAGATTGACATTGAAACTGTTTTTGATCTGATAAACTGGGAATATTTATTTAGCACATTAAAAAAACTTCTACCAAGCTGTACACATCTAATTACTGCCACAAAAAATTATCTTATAAACAGATCTATCAAATAAAAAAATTACATGCACCTCTCTCTTCTTCTTTCAAATCAAATTGGAATATTCCACAAGGTTCACTACTTGCTTCAGTATTATTTGCAATAAATATAGACTCCATGATCAAATAAATTGAGCAGTGCACAGAAGCCTCTTCATTCCTCATCTTGGTACTGAGATTAAAGTATATCTTTTGTTGATGATGTCTTGATAGTCTTTAGAAACATGCAAAATATTCCTCTCATATTCTGAATAAATTTGAAACTCTAACAGGATCTACAATATAAGTTTGTAAGTCATCCATGTGGCAAATAGCTATAGGTCTCAATCCTTCTTCATTCTTCAATGGTACACATTAATCTTTTCTAGAAATTCTAATTAACTTAACTAAAACACAAGCCATTATCTAAATCATCTGGTCATAAAAAAATTCAATACAAAAATAAAAGCCTTCTGCCCAAAATTGCTTTAATCTATAGTAAAAGTTCATATTGTTAATACTATTCTGGGTGTCATACTTGCTTACTATAATCCATGGATGAATCTTTTAAGGAATACTGTTAAAAATATCATGACCACAATAAAATCTTACATCTGGGAATCAACATCACAATTTCTATCAATTACAAGTGCTTGTTTTACTATTTGAAATGGTGGTCTTAATCTAATATATCCTCAACCATGTGTATCTATATCAGAGCTAAGATGTAATCACAACCACAGTTAATCTGCTTGCTCAAATTCCATATGCAAGTTTTTTTATACTGGTCATGCTATTGAGAATGCAGATCTGTTGGACAATTATAACATCAAATCTTTAATTGGTGTTTCATTTAAAGGTCTGAAAAAAATATCCTAACAGACATCTATGGTCAACCCTCCCAATTGCCAAAACTTAGATTCCAAAATATATGGTTTCCTCAATCATGGCTAAAATTTTTGCTTAACTTATTACTTAACACAATTCCTACATAAACTTTTTTCATTAATTGTTTTAATTTAAATCTGGATCCCATATTTATCTTATGTAATAGTTACTCAGAAGATATGATAAACATTTTAAAAACATGTTCATACTTCTTATTTTTATGACACTTTGTATTCCATAAGCAAATAATTAATCTAAAAGAAATACTTGGGAAAAATATTAAAAATTTTAATCCATATAATGCCATAGTTATTATTCACACTATTAGAACCATGTGGCTTGTTCACAGTTCTGTAATTTTCAATAACAAAAATATAATGTTCTAAAAAAAATAAAAAATGATATATATGTATATTCTCTGAAATATATACCCAGAAATACTATGAGAAAAATTTGGCAGAACAATATTTTTTTTAGTAAAACTGATTATTGTATCTGCCTCAGACACTAATTATAATAACTATATTTTATAAGGCATGCATCTTATGTCATATAAAAAAAATTCCCCCTGTACATATGTTAATAATATTCATAATTTGTAATTAATAAAGTTTATTTTATTTTAAAAATGTCTAATTTTATAGAATTAAAAAAAAATGTCATTAATCTTTGAAATGAAACATTTTTTGTCTCTATAGAAGAAACTTTAGTATAGAAAAGAAGTTTTAAATTCTTGTTCTAAATGGAATTCTCACAACATTTTAATTGGTAGTAAGTTACATTCCAGTAATAATAAAATGAAAATAATCTAAATTTTATATTTAATACTTTTTGCATCAATTGAATCAAATAACATCTGAAAATTACATGGCAAAATTTAATGATAAAACTTTATCATTAAGACTTAACTTTAATTCACTACATTTATATATATCATACCAACAAAATATCAAACAACCTAAGTAAGAAATTTATTTTACCTATTCTAATTCTACCATTTTGTGTAAGCTTTAGTAATTAATAGATATCAGATGGTAATTTTTAATAAATTTCTATATAGAGCTATCCTATTTATATTGCCAAACTAATTTCTACCTTATGCATTTCATCAGAGAGGAATTTTGAATCTGGGATCAAGTGAATTTGAATTTTTTTTTGTATCTAAGGTATCTCTCCTCCAGCAGTTATCATTTACTCCATCTTTATTATTAAGCAATCAACCTGAAATTCAAAAACATCTTAATGTTTTGTATGGAAATAAATTTGTTTGCATTGTTATATTGGTCTGACATCACATCAAGATAAGAACTTATTAAATTTATCATTTAATATCCATAATTTTCTCAGGTTTACACAAAATGATGGAACTAGAGCAGAAGAAATGAATTTAATGCTTAAAAATATTATATAGGCAGAAATCATGTACCGTTTTATTGATATTATAACAATTCTGATAAAGCATAGATATGTGTACAGTTACTAAAAAACTGATAATACCAAAATTTATAAATTCTTAGCTGGTATTAATGAAGTTGGCATGTATTCAAAATATTATGACATTTTTGAATTTTAGCTGATAATTTGATAGTAAAAAAAAAGTAAATAAAGTGAATTAGGTTTAAAAAAAATCTAGATTAAAATTTTTCAATGATGAAAGATAGAAACTGGCATGGTGATATGAATAGGACATCACTGATTAGTGAACAACTAAATACTACCATCTGAGATCTATTGATTTTACATAAGCTATATATTGCACTTGAAATGCACATCCATGAAGCTATATTAAAAGTTTATACTTGCTTAGTACTTTTGGGAACTTCATGCTTCCATATTCATAGCTTATAATAATAATGTTTGTTATTAGCTTGTCTAATAGAGATGTATGCAAATTGGGATCTTCTGCTATAAAGCAAGACTTTTTTTATCTTGTACTTGGTATCATTGCACTCAGTGCAAACCATTTCAACCATTGTAGGTTCAAATATGTGGCCTGTGAACCTTTGATGTTCTAAAAATATTGATCTACACTCACATTTGATTCTTGCCCTGTAATATAAGTCTCAATGTGGCAATATTATGGTAGCAATTGCGCCTTGTGTTTCCCCATAATATGCTGCATTGCAGCCATTATGAGGGCATGTTCATTTGTAAACAGCCTGAGGGATTTGGTCAGGTGCGATTTTGTCTTTTGAATTATTGATTAGTCTATTAGTGGCAGGTGGTGTATAAAAGCTTAAATTGAAATCTAATGAGAGTATTTTAATGAATTTTTTAAGCATATGCAGTTTATCCTCTTTGGCTGGATTAGTTCTTAGCTTGTTATAAAATTGTTTGATTTTCCTGTTAGTGGCTCCATCTTTAAATCCAACATTTATCAGGTCTTTCAGGTAATCAGTTAAATTGTTTTTCTGTCTGATTTGAATTTGCAGAGATGATGGTTTCTAAATAGGAATGCTGCCAAGCCTATCAATTTATGTGCTCTTGGAGACTTCGAATTCGGGTGGGTGTAGCCTCATATTTCAAGTGGCATAATAATCATGCAGCAGTTTAGTTATATCACATCTCTTTGCACTTTATATCCAAGTAGCTTACTTCTTGCTTTTCATACTCCCACACCCCATTCAGTATTAACTTTGTGTGTGCCTGGAGTTCATTCTGAATTCTTAAGATTATGTTCTCTGGTGTGGGTATAAACAAATCATCTACATAGCATGTGTCTACAATACCCAGTTCTGCGGTCTAATGTTTCGGTAAAAAATTTTTCTCATAATGATTAATAAAAAATGCTGGAAATGTTTCTGCTCATTGGCATACCCATATGCCATCTATCTTTTATAAGGACACCTTTGCGATCAAACTCTGCTATAATATTATCATTGAGCCATGTTAGAAATTCCGCAATGAAATTAATACATGTTCATGGAGAATTATTGGGTATTAATTCGGTTTTAATTAAATTAGCAGACTGTTTCCAGTTGATGGAGCTATAGAGCTCTGTAATATCTTACAGCTCTGTAATATCCAACACTGCTATTTTGAAATTCGGTTCCAAAGTTGCATTCTTAATTTTCTCCACAAACTCAAATGAGGATTTGATCGTGTAAATGCTAAATCCTACACTATCGATAAGCCATTGATTTAGCAATTTTGCTGTATTGAAGTAGTGCACTCCTTCTATTAAAGTCTTTATTTGTATGGTGTTTAATTATAAGTGTAATATATATTGTTCAATAAGTTTAATATTGGACATTTAATGTTCAACTGTAATTAAAATTTGCTTAAGTTCAATTTTGAATTTAAATATAAATATTTCCAGTGTAGGAATTGTAAATGGATATACAATAACTTAAAATATAAATTTTTTTTTTTTTAAATTTTCTTTCTCAAAATTTTTTTCTGCAATTATACATTTTTTAAAATAACAAAATAAAGAAAAAAAGGAATAAGTAATTACTTGATAAAATCTGGCCTTAATTATTTAATTATTTCTTAGAACCAAAGATAACATTGAAAGTCTGGTAGTGAAAGAAAAAGAGAATGACCATCAGTGAAATAGTTAAAATTTTTGGATTCTACACATAATTCCAAAAAAAAAATCTCTTTTAATAATTTTAATGCATACCTTAACACTCTTTAACTATATCCACATATAAAACAAAATAGCCCTTAAAACCCAGGGAGCTCATATATATTGCTTTGGTTTATTTTACAATAGTTATACTATTGGTGATAGGCAATGATGTAGATGGACCCTATTACTATATTAATAAATGCATACTCAGATAGCCTGAAGAGCCATTGAAATGATAAATCATTTAGAAGAAATATTATATATGTAATCACGAGCAATAAAAATGTACAGATATAAAAATGAAAACATAATACAAGAAAGCCTCAAAAATTAATGTTAATTAAGGCTTTTCTTCTTTTTTTCTAAATGTAGCATTTAATTTAATTTAACAGCCATTCAGATAATATATAAAAAACTTTTTCTCATGTACTTTATCCAGCAGGTCCAGTGAATTGTGGCAACATAAATTGTCCTCCCACAATGAAAAATTATCAAGGCTTTGGTCAGGGTATGCCTTGTTCTCCTATGATGGGTGGGACAACAATGGAATCACTGAAATGTATGTCCTGTCCTCCATAAGTGATGGGTATGCCAATGTCAGATGGTTTCAATCAGATATTTGGTTTTTCAGCAACATGCAGTATGGATAATTCTTGCCAGCCTCAATATATATATTTAAAAAAGCACTGTAATAAGTTTCATCACTTTTATGTATATGTATGTATTTTATTAATTATATTTATTGTAATGTAATATAAATAATGCCCACTGGATGGAGTTGCTGTAGAATAGCTGATCATGTGATTATGAAAACAGAAGCATCTTGATAACTTTTCAATAACGAATGAAAGCTGAACTGAAGTATTAAATGTTTTATTTATACTGAATTGCCTATATCAATTTTCTTTTATAAATTGATTAGTTTTAAAAATAATAGTAAATGTAAACTCATTTTTATATTAAATATATATAGTCATTTTCTTAAAAGCTTTATTAATTCTTTGATGTGAAGGAGAAGTATTATTGTTATAATTTTCTGTTTTTTTTTAGTCATTTTTAAAACAAAATTCTTAATCTTTTAATTCTGTCTTGAAGACAAGATTATAATGTTCTTACTTCTTGTTTTACCTATCACCTAATACTTTTAAGCTTCAGTAAAGCATTGTACTCTTACTTTTGTGACTTAATTTAACTTCTAGCTTGAAATGTGTCATACAAAGTTTAAAGTTCAAATTATTCTTTTTACTATTTTCTTTAAATCTCTCGAAACATTTATTTTAATATGTATTAAATAGAATTTCCTGCTCAGAGTCAAAGTAATAAACTACATTTTAGATATATCCCTTTATCACCATCAATAGTAATTTGCCATAGCATTTAATCATATGTGCATATATATAGTTTAGTGACATTTATTAATTTTTTTTTAATCAGCTTCATTTCTCTATTATATTGACTTTTTCACATTTAAATCATGTGCATATTTATAAACAAACAGAACTTTAAAGCAGAACGAAATTTACTTAAAATGTCTAGAGACCTCTTTGCATCTTTGTCTCACAATTATCACTAATATTAAATTAAAACTAACCATTAAAGATTAAATTTTCAAAGTACATTCAACTGTTAGTAATTGTACACAGTTTAGTATATGGATAACATTTCGAGAGGTATTGTTCTCTTTTCTTCAAGTGTTGCTGGCCTGATCTGTGACAGTACTAGCATGGGAATCAAACTTGGACCCTTAGATTTTTGAATATTAAATTTTAAAGTAATGCTTTAACCATCTGAGCCTTCCTGTTAAAGGTAAACTATTAAAAATTAATAAAAATATCAATTTAAATGCTAAATTCATAAGTTATAATCACTAGCCAATGAATATGGCCATTAAACATCACACGATCACCATTTCTTATGCTTGCCCCAAGCTGGAAACTAGTCTGGGGATATTGGATGAGTAGGCACTAGATGGGGATTTTATGTGCAAGCCTTCTGCCATCCATTGAGTACTCTGCCTTGCACTGAGTGGCAATACTCTATGGAGAGTTTTGCCTGTTTTAATAACAGTTACAAGCAAGCATAACAAATGGTGATTGTGCGATGTTTATTGGCTTAAAACCAATCCTCCTAATAGGATAGTGATGGCTATGGTTATTAAAAAAAACAAAGACACCAAAATGTATAGGTACTGAACTGAGTTCAGACCTATATGACTATATTAGCTAATGAGCTTGGATTGAAAATATTATTGTGTTTTCAATTTAAAACTCATAGTTTTGTAGTTAAGTAGAGATAAAAGATGGCTGCTGGAGGGTTGCATTAGATCCTAAGATCTAGATGCAGTGCTCTCAGATCCAAGACTCCTCACTGACAAAGGTCACAAGCCAAAAACTCGTCTGGAGATATTGGATGAGTAGGCACTAGATGAGGATTTTATACACAAGCCTTCTGGCATCCATTGATTTCTCTGGCTTGCACTGAGTGGCAATATTATATGAAGACTCTGGTCATTCAAACTCTAAGAGAAAAAAATCCAAAAAAATCCACTATAGACAAACTTTGTGATGACTTTCTAAAGCAATACACGAAGCACAAATAAAACCATTTAGAGAATTTAGTGATTCATTATAGTATTTAACTGATATTTTAAGACACTGTCTTTTATTTCATCTGCAAACAGATTTTCTTTCTAAAAGATTTTATTATCTTGTCTAATTGCAGCACTCCATTGTGTTCTATCTTCAGCTATATCTTCTAATGAAACCTTCAATATAACACTTTTTTAGAATGTTTTTGAGATAATCTTTATAAAAAAAAATAGTGTCTGCCTTTGCTATGAAAACTATGCTCAAATTTATTATAAAGTATATTTTTAGAAAGTCATTTACAGTTTATTCATTTCACATATCCTATCCAATGAAGGTGTGATTTTACAATAATGGACTTTATCACATCCATAAAGTTGAGGAACATGTTGATTGATCGTATAATCTTGCCATCATATTTTAGAAATTTTATAGAACACTTTTAAATAAAAAAATTTTAATGCCTTTGGATTGCATTTATAGGGAGTCCAGATTTCACTTCATTACAATGAATTAAGCAAAATAATAGTTCTATTTGCAGCTAATTTAGTTTTAGTAGTCCTTTTCTAATGGCAAAATACTATATTAAAAGTTGTAGTAGTATATTGATGACTGTGTTCCATCTAAATATCTAAGTCCATTTTTATACTAAAAAACTAACATGATATTTAAAGTAACTCACATTTTCAAACTGATAACCATCCAAAATAAAAATTGCTGAAAATTTTTTCTTTCATTATGAGCTGAAAAAAAAGCATACGTTTTTTTGAATATTAATCATTAACCAATATCTTTATATGCTAGATTGAACTTCTTTTAAATCATTTATAATATTTGGTTGTCTTTCCTTATACATATGTAAAGTTACTTGTAAACATAGCAATGAACAAAGCAAACTAATATACAAAATGTATTAAAATCAAATTTAAAACTCAACTAATATCAGATTACTGTTTATGGTTATTGATTATACATGCCAAACAATGAAACACGTTATTTATAGATAATTTATTATATGTTGTAATTCAGGATTCTCTCAAGTTTCTTTCTAGAGTAAACTTTTCTGTTGCCATATCCTAATAGCTTACACTTAATTTATTAACAGGAACACAAGATAAAAAATTACATATTAGGTTTATATCACTTAGAATGTGTGCTGATGTGCAGCTTTCGTTTCTATGTTTCAGTTGTATGATATGAAATTTGCTTTTATTTCACTATCTTACCAGAAAATCTTTCAAATTTATTTCTTTGTTAGTATCAATATTTTAATGTCATCCATCACATTGCTCCACTCCAAACAATTGTTTGTTTTGCTATGCCTAGAGATGGCTCTGTTTGTAATCAGAAGTCACGCGAAGATTGACTTGTTGAGAGAAAGTTAAATACATTTTAAAATTGTATTTCATATTTTATTCTATCATATTAAAATTAATTTTAATTAAACATTTAAATTAAATAGTAAAGCAAGTACATATATGTTTTCATAATATTTTTTTTTACCTGCTATCCATGTCATAATCATCCACTCAATTACTGTTGGGGGTGGTCCTCTTCTTTCATTCTTTGGGCCGCTACTACTACCATCTGAACTGTTTATATTTATTAATGATTCTATCCGCTGGGATGCAAGAATAAGAAGAACTAAAATAATATATACATTTAATATAAAACCACGTTTAAAAAAAAGTATTATATAACAGCGAAGTTCATTAAATATGATTATTTGCTTTTCATAAAATTACAGATGATTAATTATATATATCCATGCACGCACACGTATATATATATATAAATTGTAATAGTATACTTTCTGGAAAATATTCATAAACTAATATTCAATTAATGATTATAGGCTAGCAACACTATTTAATCTGCATTTAATAACTCTACAAATCTGATTAAGTAGGTATAATATAGTTTAAATAAATCAACAAACCCACAGATGCCAAAAACAATGGGAGAGAATGGACTATCTAGGCGAGACATAAAAATTAAATAAACACTGATTTCTTACAAATTAATTTTTTATTGGATTATAAATATATTTACAAATTATAATTAAATTAATTTTGAAAACATTATGTTACGGTATAATATAATATATAATTCTAAACCTGTATGTAATTTGCTTATACTGTACTGAATATTTCCTATGTATGTAATTAGAAGGATTTGAATTTAGAATTTTTCAGACTATTCATTTTCTACTCCATTTCAAGCAACCAATACAAATGACCACATACATGTGTAAAAGATACATGATCTCAAATCTACATATATTGTGTATATATGTGTGGAAGATTATGATCTGACCCAACTGATGAGTGCTGGTTCTGCACGAAATACATATATTGGGATTTATGTATCTTTTTCACATGTATGTGGTCATGTGTATTGCTTAAGATGAAGTGGAAGAAGAATAGACTAAAAAATCCGAGTTCAAACCCCTCTAATTAAATATAAATATAGATAAATTACAATATATGATTCTTAAATTTCAAGATTATAACCATTTGCGAAATTATAATTCTCTTTTTATAATGGAAGTGGCAAATCTAAGTCAACGAAAATCTAGTCCACCCTAATTTGCATATTTTATTCCAGCTACTTCTTGAAAATGAAGGCTTATTAGACCTTCGAAAGCGTTTGCGTATAAAATTTATCACTTGTTAAGACGGTGATTGTCTATTTAATATAGAAATAGTATTTATATATCTTATAGTTTACGTGTGTATTTAAATTAACACAAATATAGATTTTACAAATATTTAAACTAACACATGGTTGAACGTTAGATAATAAATCATGTTAAAATAAAACACTTTTAAATTCATATCAAGCTCAAGCTTATAATTTGCTTGCTAACGAGTATAAGATAATAATTTGTCTAATTCAAACATTCTAATAATAAATATAACTAATAAAGAAAGTTATAGTAATATACAGATGAAAATCCTTTTCTTATATATATATTGAAACTAAAAAATAACGAAAGACCTTACGCTCTTATAAAAGAGTCGGTTAGACCGCAGTGTCAATAATTTGGAAGTGCGTCTATCATTATCATAATTCACTATAATACATACAGATTTTATATTTCCGTATAAGCTAAAATTATATTTTAATAATAGATTCAAATTTAATAAAATTATAAATAAATTTCTCCGGGTTATTCAATGATATGTACACTCTTTTAATTTTATTACATTTTAATGAAAATCTTAGCAAATATTGTTTCTTTCTATAAGAACTAATTACGGGTAACTTAATCCCTGTTGTAAATAAACTAAGGTTAGTAATTTTAAATATAAAATTGACTAATGATTTATTTCATAGTTGTATGAAGTAAGAAAATAAATGTATAGATGTAAACTGTATTTACTCATCTTAGGATATGATAGTATAAAAGGGATTTTATGTATATCATCTTTTTCAGATAACATTAATAACAATAATGATGTATTTAAATTCAAATAAATTTATGCGTAATTTAATATCCTATAAATGACCTTTATAGTCGTAAATATCCAGTGACAATGCTTCTTTAATAACGACAAAAGAGATGTATTAAAAAATTAACAATTGCATTATTATACAATATGAAATAAATAATAAAATAAGAATAATATTAAAGAAAATTATATAAAATATGTAATAAATATTAATATATGTTTCCTAAGTTTAATTAAAACTTATGATATGAAAAATGTATTATCATATAGTGTTATGAAAACACTAATATTAAAATAGGAATAGATTGCTTATTATTTTAAAATAATCCTCAATTGAAATACGGGAGGATAATAATTATCATCATCATAATAAAAGATAAATGCTTTATGTTGCTTCTAATTGGTTTGTTTCCATAACTAATTAATCATTAATCAACCTCACTTAATAATGCTGGAGAAGTTTTCACTCTATTAAAAGGACAAAGTGTAATTATTGCTTAGCTACCTAAATTATATTTATGACAAAGTCGTAGGATTTATTTATTTTGCCTCAAGATGCTTTACTGAATTCATTTGCTGGCTTAAACATTAAGAGTGAGACCACTAACATATTATAACTAGATCATCTGGATGCATTATTACATACTATATAACATTTGAAAAATTCATACTAATATATGAGGGATACTAAAATATTCCTTACAGATTTACTCGGATAAATAATGATGATTATTAACTCCATTTAACTTTGAGGTTAAAGCTAAGAACCCATAAGACATATAATAATTGCAATATAGCATAGTTTTATATATGTTTAAAAGTTACTTGTATTATACAACCTAAACATAAGGTAAATCACATTTAATCCTATTCAGTATCACCAATAATAATATTAAATAAAAATATTACCAAAATATTACTTGTACATTCATATAATAATATCTGAAAAACTGTACGATTCTTTATTACATTAACAATAACAATATTAATTAACTAAGAAAAAGCAATTATAATAAAGTTCATTAAATAATCCATTAGTTTATACTTCAATGGTTATAATAATTTCAAAATTTTATCCCAATGAAACATTAATACTTAAGCATATTCCAATGTTTTTTGGGAATTCACAAAATAACAGCATTCAAGATGATAAAGCACAATTAATTTCTTTTTTAGTAATATAATCATTTCTGGAAAGCAATGTAAAGATTAATCAATTTATTTAGCATACTTATTAATCCAAAATAAATTACATCCACTACATTAATATATTTAAGGATTGCTTATAAATTCGATACTTATCACATTTAATATTTATCTTGATAATTCATAATCCATGAATGACATTTAAATATTTAGCATTCATAATCCATTATCCATTTAAAGATATTTAAATATTTAGCATTGATAATCCTTAATGCATTTTGTTAAGCACTGGAGACAAATTCATACTGTATTATACAAAGCAATTTAATCCATTTGAAAAAAAAAAAAGATAATTTTTATCCAAAGAATTAGCATCAAGTGCTTCTTTCATTTGAAGTCTCTTATTAATCCATTAAGCCAACAGGTTATCAATCATAAACAAAGTGATTTTCATTAATTTTGAATTAAAGTTCAGTGTTTCTCCAAGCAATGAAGTTTATGGAGATATATTTGAGTTTAAAAATTATAACTTAAAGTTTTTCTTTTCATTATTCATGATGAAATAAATTCACAATATTGAGATGTAATAGACACTTTTGAAATGAAAAGAACAATTATTTTACAATATTTTGAGAATATATATCAGCAAACTATTTGAAGTTGATAAATATAATTTTCCAAATATCAGCTATTTAATATTACTTCCAATTGAAAAAGTCAGGTGATTTATTTTAAAGTTATTAGACAGCAGTTCGTAAGTCAATTTGTTTATTTATTGTTGTTCATCTTTTTCTTAATATGACGACAAGAAATGATTTTGCCCAGCAAAAGGAAAAATGCCTAGACTGGTTAATCTACTTGACCATGTTTGATAAAATGACTAGTTTAAAGTTTTAACCTGCTTAGGCCCTAAATGCAATAAAATTTTGTATAGACTGTCTGGATTTCACAAAATTCAGTTTTTATATAAGTTATCATCTGACATCTGGATTACAATATATTTCTCATCATGCATTGGGTATCCTTATTTTTCTGGAAAAATTTGGTAGGAGTTGTCAAGGTTACTATCAAGCAGATGACAGACACCAAGATTTTTGAATCAACATGGCAAATTGTTATAAACAATATTTAAAAATGAAGAGAAAGAAAATAATTTCAAACTTTTTCAATTGCTTCATTTTTACTTCTGGGTTTAAAATAATGTTACAATCATTTATTTAAAATAAATAATCATAAATCTTAATAATTATCAGATATTTATTTCAATTAAATTTAAATTGACCTTTTAATAAATAAATATCTCAGCAAACTAAATCAATTTTTGCTAAACCTAAAATACATAAACTTTTACACATGCATGCACACACATAAAATGTAAGAACTATTCGTTCTATCCTTAAGCTAAAGTGTAATTTTAAATTTAATTACTTTCATTTAAAATATTTTTATGTAATATTAGATTTATTTATATATTAAATTATTCACTTTATGTGTGTGAGCACCTCTGTTTGTTTATATAATTCTATAGTTTTGTTTCTTAACAAGAATAATAATAAAAATATAAGCAAATGTATTTTTAAATAAGCATTGATCATAAAATCTGTTTGAGAAGATACTTTTAAATATGTTTGTATATTGGACTATTTCCATCATCTAATGTTAAGTATTGCATGTGTTTAGAAAAATTTAACTTTATTTAAATAATCCAATTACATTCAACTGTTAGTAATAGCACAGGCCAGAAATACCTGAAGAAGAGAGAAGAAGAATATCTCTCAAAACATTGTGCATATACTAACCTGTGCACTGTTACTAACAGTTTAATGTAATTGGAAGATTTGAATAAAGTTAAATGTTTCAAAAGACATTCAATACTTAATATTAGATGATAGGAATAGTCTAATATATAAATACAATTAAAATACCATCATCACAAAACTTCAGAAAAACTCTTTTAAATACTTTATCAAATTATATTTTTTCTTAAGCATTAATATGAAAGAGATTTAAACATAATGATGATAACATAATATGCTGTACAATCAATGACATTGATGAATATATTTGCTTAACTACAAAAATAAAGCCAATAGAATTTTTGCAGTTTTTAATTTATAATAGCCAATTTATAGAAACATCTGTAAGGTTCCAATACATATTAGTATTTAGTTTAAGATAGACAAGTATTTTCAAGAATGGATATATAACACTAATGGATATCTGTTATATAACTCCTATACGAACATCCCTGAATAAATTTATTCATGCATGATGTTGAATAAATTTTCTATAATAAATTTAATAATTATACTTATCTGAAAAATGAATAAAAATATTGATATTTCATTTGGCTATATTAGTATGAAGAGGATTATATCTTCTCTGTATATACAAAATATCAATGAGAATTCCTGATAAATTGTCTATTCTGAGAAAATCATGATTTATATCTAGAAAAGTTAAAAAGAGATCTTATCTATTATTCTTTTTTTTTAGTTGTAACTAATAAAAATACACACAAACCAAATAAATATAAAATATATAGAGTAATAAATAACTTACTTTACCATATATACTAAAATAAATGATACACATAATTATATAATAATAAGAATAAATATCAGTTTTATTGATAAAAATAATAAAATGATTTAATTAAGGAAGTGATATCATCTTCATGACAATGTATGGTACCTAACCCGACCTACACGATGGCTGCTAAAGGCGCTGTTTCTGTGTTAGCACACAGAACATACAGGGTAGGGGCCTCAAAAGCAGATGACGCTTTTTCCTGCCGCTAGGTGGCGCTGTTCTCCATGCGTATGCACAGGCCCCTACACTATGTTCTGTGTGCTAACACAGAAACAGCGCCTCTAGCGGCCATCGTGTAGGTCGGGTTAGAGTACCCAATGTATTATAAGTAATATGTGTACCTCTTGAACAATCTATCAATGATGGATACAAAAATATTAAATATTTCTTATAAAATATCAGGAGATTGTAGATAAGGCTTAATAAAAGATTATGATGTTATTTATATAACACAAACATGATTAAAGGAGGATATCTATAATAAAAAATTGATGGGTGGTAGATTCAATGCCTTTAAATGTGATATAGTAGCATCTATAACATCTAAAACTAAGGATGTACTTGTTGCAGTCAAGAAATACATTGCCTATAATCAGTGATGATATCCCAAATTTCCAAGAACCGGTTCTCTAAAAGTAGATTGTATTTAAGAACCTATTTTGTTTATTTTTCTTTTTTCTAAGCATGGAAGTAAATCACTTCTTGGTTTCATACCTAAAAATTTTTGGTGACTTCTCAGAAATTTTGCATGCTCCCCCCCCCACCATACACAAAAAAGTGCTGCCTTGCACATGCGCACTATGATATACTTTGCAATCTCACTTATGGACTTAAAAAAGAATTAAACTCTTTTTATAAATGGAAAAAAAACATTTATTTGGCAAGATATTTCCATAGTGACATTCTAGTCACATCATATGTCTCTTCAGGTTGATGATGCTTTTTGACTATAGCATCATCAGCTGTATTGTGATTTCTTGGCCAAACTTGAACTGAGTCACTGCAATCCCAGTGATCTAATGGAAGACCTATCCAATTTATTACTAGAAGAATTTGCCACATTTTTCACTTCAAGGTGATTTCTTTTATCTGAATAAATTGTGTTCACCACAGAAAACCTTCATTCAGCCTTGGTTTTAATTATATTTTTAGCTCTGTGGATAGTTTCATGTATAACATGTTTCTGGTGATTTCTCAAAACATTTTCAACATAATCAGGTAAATCATTAACTGAAATCTCATGGTGAAATGCTTTGTAAAAATCTGATAATTTCTCTTCAAATTCTTTCCAGAGAACTACAGCTTCTTCCAGATTCCAAGCATCTCGGTTCACAATTTTAACTAATTGATGGATTTTATGATTTCCATCTTGAATATTATTACTTATGCTATTACGATCCATTAATCTTAATTCCATATTTGTTATCATTACATTCAGTAATTTTTAATGGGAAGACTCACTCATTTGTTGTCTTCAACAAAATTAATATGCAGAAATTCCTTAGAAGAGACAGTTTCATTTATTATTTTGTCATAACTTCCACTCTTCTTTGAGATATTCAAATGCTTTAATTGTTTTCTTAATAAACTGTTCAGCATTCAATATATTTACACTCCTTCCTCGAATAGCATCTGCCAACAAAGCAATTCCTTCTAGAATATTGATTCTTAAAGCTAGATCTCATAAAATATTTGTTGGCAAGATGTTTAGTCATTCCAGAAAATTTTTTATTAATAAAAAAAATCATATAGTGCTGGATAGGCTCACCATGTTGCAACTGCTGTTCTATGATGACTGGCTTCCCATCTTGTGTTAAAAAATCTACAATTTTTAGAATTTCCAATTCCTAAATTGGTTGAAATTTTATTCAATGTCATTTGGTTTTTATTAGACTGATGGAAGATTTTACATATTTCATTAATAAATGCTGTAAAGTGGTTCATTTGCTTTATGTCTTTGATAAAATCTTCCAGCATAAGCTGAAGGTGATGATTCAAACAATGCCAAATAATAATCTCAGGATAGTGGTTTTTTATTTTAACATTCACTTCTGAATACCTTTCCAGGATCACAATTACTCCATCTGAACAAAATCCAATCAAATTATTCTTTAAATATGGGTTACCAATTCCTACTGATTGCAGACTTTGTAATAGAGCAGTGTAAATGGTTTCAGCATCTTTGTTTTGTAATTCCACTAAATCT
Source organism: Epiperipatus broadwayi (assembly GCA_028023455.1). Taxonomy (NCBI): domain Eukaryota; kingdom Metazoa; phylum Onychophora; class Udeonychophora; order Euonychophora; family Peripatidae; genus Epiperipatus; species Epiperipatus broadwayi. The sequence continues at coordinate 5,900,426 of JAQFVV010000008.1, read as the reverse complement.
ACAAAAATTGTTGGTGAGAAATCTGCATCTTTAACCTTAATAAAAAATGATAAGAATTGGTTTGCATGATATTGTTGATGCCTCATTAATTATAAACATGTCTTTAAATTCTGATTTAATATTCTTCTAAACACTTTCTTTTTAATGTATTTTTCAATGTGCTCAACAATTTTGATAACCAGGAATTGAGAATGAAATCCCACTCCCATATCTAATTCATTCTTTTTATTATAAATCTATCAAATGTTCAATATCAGAAAACGGTCAGTTTCATTTTGCTAAAGTGCAAACCGTACTGAAAATTTTACAGATGGAGCTCATAAACTTTTCATGAACTTTGTCTATGAATTTGAAAATTGCACTTTTTGCACTTTCTTTCAATGGCATCACACATATCTGGTGTGCTTTTGATGAAAAGTGTTCCTTTATTTTTTTTTGAAGAGAGGCTTGTTGAACCATTTTATTTTTTCCACTTGGAACAATATTACTTCTCCATTCTTTTGACACATGAGCTGCCTTCACTTTTATTGACTCGATTTTGATATAGTTATCACAATCAAGTTTTTTTCCAATAATAAGTAAACCACAATATTTTTCTTTGAACTCATTGGCTTATTTCATATTCCAGCAGCCAGGAAGGTCACTATCTACATTTATTTTATATGCATCTTTTGTACTTTTTAACTGGACAGCTTATTTGTGTTGTCAACATTATTTTCTGTTGCATCTGAAGAAACAGAAAACAAAACTTGATTCAAAATATCATCCTTTACTATCGTTTTCGATTCTGTATCAGTTTTTGGATCTTTTATGAAGGAATCTGATATTGTTTGGCATTTTTGTTTCATTACTTGTGAAGGGTTTATTTTTATTATATTCTAGTATTACATTCACCTTAGAAAAAAACCCATCTAATTAATTGATTTTTAATACAAATGAGTTGTAACAAATCATAAAACTGAAATAAAATATTTAAATTAAAAAAAGAAAAAGAAAAAAAATATATTTGAAAACGAGTCATGCCACTTGATGAGCCAAAGATATTGTTATATTTATCATCCTGACAAGTTATTCTAGAAAAAATATGTTGAACTTATTGTTAAAAAAAAGAGCACTGTTACATCAGATATAGCAAATTAAATGAAAATAATATACTATAAACTTACTATAGCTGATCATCCATTAAATTTACTAATCAAATAAAAACAAATCTTGCATGATAAATATGTAAGTGAAGAAATAAAGTATTTAAATAAAAAATAAAAGTTAAATAAATATTTAAAACAACGTCGCATAACAAAATCATTTGAACAATGGTTTTCTATTATTGTTTGTTTTCGCAATGATAGGTCCTTTTGAATGAAGTTATTTTATCTTTAAAGTAAAATAATTTTAGCAAGAGTAAATTTCATTAAAAAAATTATGGTAATACATAAATACTTTTGTGCCGAATTTATTTCTAATTTTTAATTTTAATAACGCCTCTGTTAAATGTAAGTAAACTAATAGTTAATTAATTTCTTATTTACTTTGTGTAAAAATTAAATATGGGTTCCTTTATCACTAATAAAATAACTTTTTATTTGTATACTTTTAAAGAAACTAATTTGAAATGCGATAAATAATGGATTTAATTAACTAAAACAAAACTGTTGTGAACTATTTCTTACAGAATATTTCTTAATCACTCAAATTTCATCGCGCATATCACACGTTCCAAGTGCAATATCGTATAGTCGAATTATTTTGGGGAAAGCATTTTGAACCCAATCTGTTCAAAAAGAATCATTGTTACATTAGATATAACAAAAAAAAAAATGCAAATAATGTTCTAGACTATTGTTGGAAATAATTAAGTAATTTGTTAATTCAACTTTTTTTTAGGATAAGAATAAAATTTATTTTCGGATAATTTAACTACCGGTTCGCTAATTTTTTTTTAAATTTTAAGAACCCGTTCGCGCGAACCGGTGCGAACCGGTTGGATATCATCACTGCCTATAATGTAATATGGATTGAAATTGAATTACATAATTCTAAATTGTTATTGGCAAATATGTATATTCCTCCTAATGTTTTACAGGAACCTTTGAAATCAAATCTAGAAACATTAGAGTTATTTCTCATTTTACACACACATAAAATACTAATTATGTGTGATTTGAGCATCACGTATTATAGAAGCAATGTTTCTCAAAATAATAATTTTAAATTTACGGCTTAAAACAATTATTTAAAGTTTTGGACTTTAAAACAAATCAGTGATATATCCGATATTATGGTTATATTTATGTTTATTAATCACTAATTATCATCTTATTAGTATTCAGAAATGGAATATCCTTTAATGATTGAAGATTTTTATTATCTTGCATTGACAATTAAAATATTATTAAACAGAAAATTCATGAAATTTAGATTGTTTGCTGTTAAGAAAGTAGAAATAGTTTCAATATTGCCGTCTGATATTATAGACTGATTTGTCCCAATAAAATATATATTCTCAATACTCTAAATCGTTATCTAACTTATAAAAAAGGATGATATTTTTATAATTTGTTCAAAATATTATATTATAAATAATTTTACCTTTTGTTGATTTTACAATATGTATATATATTGAACAATAAATTTTATTCAAAAATATGGGAGTAGAATGTTATTGAATAATTTTTAAAATTATTGGTTTTTTAATAAGAAAATTAGATAAACAGGATTTTTACTTATATATGGAAAATGAACAAAATAACATTTGCTATAACCCAAAGCAATAACCAAAGTATAGAAACAATTGACTTTAAGTCAGATAAATTAAGATATTTTTTTTTTATCTCAAATGTGCATTTTTATCTCGAATGTGTCGTGTTACAATAGTTATTGTATTGCTGTTAATAATTTAGAAAACAGTAATTTGATAAATATAACTATTTAATAACTGAAATACAGGCTTATTATATACCTATATCAATGTATGTAATATATAGGGTATATGAGCACAGACTAAATATGTATAAGATTATAAATGCATATAAATCTTTAAAAAAATAAAAAAAATATTGTGTATGATAATATATCTGTATTACCTTGTATTCATTTATAAAGATTGCATTCTGCTTTCAGCTCCAACTCTAACACACCCACACACACACATATATATATATATATGATTTATTTTTAAAAACTTTTTTCTGAGTGCTAGAAATTTGCAAAAATAATTTCAGTTTGTAATCGGGATGGGGGGGAGGGGAGTAAAAATCAGACTTGGACCTAATTTTAGACCACCTTTTTATCATCAACTTGTACCATAATATTAGTGGAAAAAATTATAATATTGTTGCAGGATGCTCTCTCTATTGAAACAAACTTTCTACATATATTAAATACTATAGCATAAATTATTGACTTTCAAAGTCAACTTGTTATATTTTAATCTATTTTAAGTTTTTGATAGAATGGATCTTGAGACAGAATTGGTTTATCAATTAGTCTTTTATAACTTATGAAGTCTTTTCTTAATGATAGAAAAAATTGTTATTATCAATGGAGATTTTCTTTTATGATTACTTACAAATATGAAATTCCCCAAGGAAAAATTCCAAATTCTATTCTTTTTTGCCATTTATACATCTGAGTCGGCATCTACTACGGCTGAAAAAAAGTATTTTATGTTATGCAGATAGCATTAAGATATTTTTAGAGATCCGACATATAAATGATAGTAAAATATTACAAAATTGTGTTAATGTTTTTTATAATTGATGCCATGACAATAATATGCAATTAAATATTAAAAATATAAATCAGTAATAGTCACTTGTATTAATGGCAATAAAATTGCTAGAAATTTTAAACTAAAAGATCGGAGTCTTATTTTCACTAGTAGTTTTACATTTAATAATCATATTCAATCAGTGGTTCAATAGGTTTTTCAAAATTATGGATTTGAGTTTAAGATTAAATATTCAATTGAAATTACAAACATCTTTGACATTCTAATGGTACCTGTTATGCACTATGGATTTATTATCTGGAATTCATACAAACAGTTAAAAATAAATAAATTACAAAAACTTCAGGACAAATATTTTGAATATATCTTATAAAGATAAATCATATATAAAGAAGACAATAGTATCTCTATAAACTTTACTTCTTTTCTTTTTTATTTTGTAATTGAATACCAAGTGTAGTTTACTACAAAAGAAAGATTAACAAAGTTACAAATTAACTGCAGCTTAAATGCTGCTTTCAACCAGGCAGGCCATATTTATAGCACTAGATAGAGTCAAATTTGTAAGTGAGGAAGAGGAAGCAGAGAATGAACATTTAAAGTAATTATTATGTAAATTGATACATTTATATTTTCCACTTGCATGAAAAAGCAACACATGAATCTTTTTTATTTATTTATTGTATAGGTGCCACTAGCAACAAACCACACCTCTAAATTTTCTTTTTTTTTGATGGATGATAGTATGTACAATACAAAACTGTTAACAGATATATAATTTCTATTTAAATTAGTGCATGATATTGCATCATTATACTACACAATCAGAAAAATCTTATTTATATTCCAACTTTTAATTCTAAATGTTATGAATTGTTTTACATATCTATTTTAAAACATTCTGTTAATTTAATTTTTCCTAGGTTGCAATTACATTATAATACTTTCTTTAAACTGCACATTATTTAAAAGCAAAATAACATCAGTATTACATCAACGTTTATGTAAATAGTATTGCTGTATGTTAATGGTAATTATACATATTAATTTTATCACTTCATATGCACTAATTCTATAAATGCTCATGGCATCTTTTGAACTCTTTATTTACAAATAAAATGAATTAAATTAATAGTATTATTATTATAAGATGATCTCTGATTGTTTCTTAGTGGATATGTTTTTTTTTTCTTTATTTGCTTAATAAGTTTTAACTGCTTTTTAATTATTGTATTGGAATTGAGAATTTACTTATAAGTTGACTTTATATATATGTGATGAATTACATTTAGAAATAGAAATTTTAGATCATATGTGAAATATACCAAAAGTTTACATGGCTTCAATATTAGAAGATATTTATAGTATAATAGGTTAATGGTTTGTATTTGTATAGTAAAAAAAAATTGTTTAGCTTAAAATTAGGAAATATATATAAATTTTTACCTTAATTAGTTTGGTTTAAATACTTTGTAAATTATATTTTTAAGTCTATTGGAGAGGACTAAGTCATCCATTGCTAAGTTTATTTTAAAGCCATATCAATATTTTTATGTGCTAAAGGAAAAGTTTTGTTTTGCTAAATTTTTACTTTCAAAATATGTATTTTATTTACTTATATATATATGTAAATAAAAAAGTATGTGCTGCAAACATTTAATTAAACAAGCACATATTCAGATTGAAATAAAAATGTAGTAAAATAATAATAATATATTGATTCATGCAAGGTTATAGTTATTATTCTTGAAATTTGGCTTTATTTTTTAACTAATATTTAAAATTTTAAAAAATAACCCAACAGTATTACATGAATAAGAGAAAAGGGAGAAGAATGCTATTATGAATGCATTATTTTAAAAACCATCAGAATACAATAAAATATGCTCATTTCCTTCTTGCTGCATTGACTGCATTCTCTCATTCCAAGACATCATCATCATCATAGCACTACCAAGTTAGCACATCACTGTATTACCTTTATTTACTGTTGCAATAGACACATACCAACTATCATTTAAACAAGACTGGTGATATACGATTGCAGAGATCATTAATCTGATGGCAATGTGTTAAACTCTATTACAATCTTTAATTTCAGTTTTAAAAGATATTTAGGAAAAATTAAATTATTACCAGTTATATATGCTGCTATGTTGGAACTTTCAATTAAAGTTATGAAACTTCAGGCTGATATTGATACTATACATAACAAAATGAACATTCTTTTAGTTCCTGAGAAAGATAAAGTTCCTTTATTGAATGACAAGATTTCAATTGGATTACAAAACTTAACATGAAAATGAAGATTAACCATCTAGAAAGATTTGATATTGCAGTTTTTACTATTAATAGTATTGGAAATACTTTTTTTGCTTGAAACATAAAAATTGGGAAATTCGAATTTTGATGTCACTCTTTATAATTCATGTAGTTTAATTAAATTATTTTTGATAAAAAGAAGATTTATTATATCAGTTTTTGATTTTTATTAATGAAAAATAATCAATATATTTACATAAATCAATGAATTACTTCACAGATCTTTTATGTATGACTCACAAAAATTATACAAACATAAAGTTTGGATTTTATAGACAATGGTTTGTTAGAAATGATTTGATTTCTCCATGTACTTTAATTAAAAATCAAGCAGAAATAACATACAGATGTAATTTTGAATACTTTTAATATTTTTCATATGATTATAAAATGTGTTAGATCTAATTTTGATGAATTTACAGTTGATTTTAACTATTGTTCCTATGGATTTTTATGATATGAACCAAATCTAGAATTTTTATGGAAGAGCAGCATTGATAATTCTGAATATATATATATATATATATATATATATATATATTATAATAGTAACTGCTTCCAGTTATTATTATTGGTCTAATGTGTTTTATCTCTTATGAAATTATTTATAAATATAAAATTTAGTTGACTATTTTATTATGTATACATATATAAACTATTTATATATACATGTGAGTTTTAAATAATACATACCTTAAACTTTTGAGTAAAATGCCAGATTTGGAGTTGAAATGAATGATTTTATATATACGTGAACTTTAAACAGTATATATATTAATGTCAAGTTTTTGAATAAAATGCCAAATTTGAGGTAGAATAATAAATATTTATATATATATATTATTATTAAATCTTAATGTCTATTGAACAATTAATATTTGAATAAAGCATGAACTTGTAACAACACACGTGGAGATTCATTCGTTCTCTTGTTATTAAGGAGAAGAAAAGAAAATCATTTCTCTTTAAATAACTTTTTCTTTTATCAATACTACTGTTCAACGATTGGAATTTAAATATTAACTTTTCCAAATTAAGATAATCTGTGGATTAAAAGTCTGCAAGGAAAATATTTTAATTTTCTATTAAATCTTAAAGGAATAGCAATATAAAAGAAAAGAACGTCTGTTTAAGTTTTTTGGAAACTACGTTGTTTTAACACTTCCGTTATTCTTCGGATATATATAAATTTAAGATAATTATATATATATATATATAGGATAAAACAATGTGCTTTGAGTAGAACAGCTTTGTATCATAAAGGATTCGAAACCAACCTTGCATGCTATTTTAAAATATTTTGAAATATTGGATATATAGAACGTCTAATGATAATAGAAAAATTGAGATTAAGAACATCTATATTCGAAGAATATTTACTTTATTTCATATCAGTCAAATCATTGGATATTATTAACAGTTTACCAATTAAGGATAAATAAAATCATCATTATACCAATGGATTAATAATATACTTCGTAAAAGATCTTCATTAGGATGATAAACTATAGACTTCAATATCTACTCTCAACTCTGGAAAATAAGTTTTTTTTATTATTTATTTATATATATTATAATAATGCTTATATTATTTTAATATGTGTATTATTATTATTATTATTATTATTATTATCTTTATTTCAAATTTGGCATCGCATCATTATATCTTAATAGAAAAATTATATTATTAAATATAATTAATTGAAAGCTTGACATAATTCATCAAATTAGATGAGGGATATAAAGAATAGTTATTATTTGACAGATATCTTAAACAGGATTATATTGTATTTACTACATAATATTGTAAACGTTTAATGTATTTTATTTATCAAAAATACATATAATATATAAGTTATACAATTGTAAATAGTACTTATATATTAGTAATTATGAAACATATAAATAAGAATGGTAAATAAATTAATAAGTTACATAAATTATTAATTTTCGAATCCAGATATTGTTTTTATATATCTGTTAATTTAAACTATTTTCTTTAATTTTTGAAAGTTTATTATAGTATTAAATTTTATCATAGGGTATTAAATAAAATATTATTTATTAATATTTTTAAAATGGTAAAATTCATCCGTATTTATTTATTAATAGTTTATTTAACTATTATATTATATTTTTTTATTGTTTATTAAATATTGATTTATTAACTTGATCTCTTTGTGTAATCATTATTAAATTATATTATATATGTGCTAGTATTATAAATATCATATGAATATCAATTATTAGTTAATGCTTATATAAAGGCATATTAAATAATAACTTGTTTTGAATAATCCCTGAAAAGAGCTAATTGCAAATTCTCCATGAGTTTGAATATCGTGGCATAATGGTGACTGAAAGAGGGATGAAAAATGGATGAACTAGTCTAAATTATATTAAAACTTATTTAAAGATTATTGAGCTAGTATAATAAAGATAGATATAATCATGGACTTAGTATTTCATCGATTCATTTCTAGCATTCTACCTGAAGACCCAAAGTTTGATTGTAGTGAAATGCATATCCTCTTTCTAGGGAATTTAATCATCTCCTTATATTTAACAAGACCAACTTAGATTTTAAATATAATCCATTCTGTTATATTTGGCGAACCTAACTGTGAAGCATTAAGTTAATGATTTCCAAGCATTAAATATAATCGATTATATTATATTTGATGCATCAACTGGGATGATTAAATGCCATTCATTATATTTGGTGCTTTAACCAAGGCTATCAAATAGGCCATCCCATTATAATTATATATATATATATATATATATATTAATTTGAGTTTTCCACAATTTATTTTTACTGTTCTTACTTTATGTAGATAATATAAAAGTGTCATTCTAGAATTTGATATATTATTATTTGATGTATATCTTTTTTAGTAGTATTTATGGGTGACTTAAGTGTGGATTAGTTGATAATGATGGTATATTATAAGATGTGATATGTTGGACTATTTCCACCATTTATGAGTGAATGTTGAATGTATAGAACATTTTAAACTTTATTTAAACTTTCCAAATACAAACAACTTGTTAATAATAACACACAAATAGACAATATGGGTTAGTAATTACACAACATTTTGAGTAGTATTATTCTCCACTCTTCTTCAGGTGTTTATAGCCTGTATGCACAGTGACAATATTTGCTTAGAAGTTGAACTTGCATCTTTAGATTCTTGAATATTGAATTTAAGGCAAACGCTCTACCAACTGAGCTATTCTGTCAAAGGTGACATAGAATAGAAATTTGATATATTTATATATGAGGGTTGGTTCAAATCCTCCTGAGTCCTCCAATTTTTTTTCCTAATTATTATTATTATTTTTATTTTTTCCTAAGAGCAAGATTAATTAGAGGCTTCCATACATTGTATATTGCCACACTGGGTTGACTTATAGGATTATTTATCATTGTCATATGAGCAGCTTCCTTGAATTTTCTTCTATGCATTTTTTCCTCTTTATCCAATATCTTTGTATTTTTCCACTTAAGCATATGGTCATTAGTACATACATGATCTGCTATGGTAGATACAGCTGTTTTTCTCTTTTAACCATTAGTTTATGCTCCTTCAATCGCTGTTCAACAGGGCGACCAGTCTCACCAATGTATTTTCTTTCACATTCACATGGTATTTCATAGATGCAGTTTTTGTTCTTCAGCATTTCCAGTTTAGGCTTAGTAGAAGTAAGCATTCCTCGAAGTGTGGTATGGTTTTGGAAAGCAGTTCTAATGTTATATTGATTGCAGATTTTCTTTAATTTGTCCGCCATTCCTGGTATGTATGGATACACTACCATACCAATAACTGTTTTCTCTTTTGGTGTCTCTTTGTGTTGTCTATTGAAGGTTTTTCTGATGACTGCTGATGAATAACCAGCATGCCCATCAGCAGTCATCAGAAAAACCTTCAATAGACAACACAAAGAGACACCAAAAGAGAAAACAGTTATTGGTATGGTAGTGTATCCATACATACCAGGAATGGCGGACAAATTAAAGAAAATCTGCAATCAATATAACATTAGAACTGCTTTCCAAAGCCATACCACACTTTGAGGAATGCTTACTTCTACTAAGCCTAAACTGGAAATGCTGAAGAACAAAAACTGCATCTATGAAATACCATGTGAATGTGGAAGAAAATACATTGGTGAGACCTGTTGCTCTGTTGAACAGCAATTGAAGGAGCATAAACTAATGGTTAAAAGAGAAAAAACAGATGTATCTACCATAGAAGATCATGTATGTACTAATGACCACATGCTTAAGTGGGAAAATACAAAGATATTGGATAAAGAAGAAAAAATGCATAGAAGAAAATTCAAGGAAGCTGCTTATATGACAATGGTAAATAATCCTATAAGTCAACCCAGTGTGGCAATACACAATGTATGGAAGCCTCTAATTAATTTTGCTCTTAGGAAAAAATAAAAATAAAAATAATAATAATAATTAGGAAAAAAAATTGGAGGACTCAGGAGGATTTGAACCAACCATCATATATAAATATATCAAGTTTCTACTATATGTTGCCTTTGACAGAATAGCTCAGTTGGTAGAGCATTTGCCTTAAATTTAATATTCAAGAATCTAAAAGTGTGAGTTCAACTTCTAAGCAAATATTGTCATTATGCATATAGGCCAGCAACACCTGAAGAAGAGTGGAGAATAATACTACTCGAAACATTGAACAATTACTGATCTGTATTGTCTATTTGTGTATTATTACTAACAAGTTGTTTGTATTTGGAAAGTTTAAATAAAGTTTAAAATTTTCTATACATTTAACATTCTCTCAAAAATGATGGAAATAGTCCAACATATCACATCTTATCTTCTCTATGTTGCTTAAATTTATAATTATGGCTTTAATCAAGTTGTCTTTTGTACACATATAAATGTCCCCCTTTATTGAATCATATTTTATTATATTAAATTAGCATGATGTGTGTTAAAATTATTTAATTTGAGGCAATAAGTAAATACACATTTTTATATTAATAAAATAATAAACTAAAAACATTATTATTTAATCAGAATTTGCATATAATTTTTGTTTCAATGACGATTCTTTTTTATAAAAATTCAGATTATTGGTACTTTATTTAGACTCATTGGAAATGAATTATGAATTAAAAAAGTTGGTGCAAAATTTGCAATAACTCTGCAAACTACACAAAGATCTCCAGCCAACTATCAAACCCTCATTAACTTCTGATAACAGAAAGTATAGAAGACCAAATTGAGTACAACACTATTTTGATGGGAAGTTTTTAATTACAAAATTAATGGATTACTTTTTTTATTAAAAAGTTACTTTTATTAATATTGTAAACTCTGATATCTATATTATTAGTTCTTATATCTATATCTTCAATCAATCCGAGATGAGATTCCAAACCAGATTAACTGGCATCTGGTAAATCAAATAATTTCCACGTGGTCTTAAATATTTCCATTGGCGTTATTAATTTGTCCCTCTTTTTGATTTCCTTAATAAAATTTACTATTAGTTGTTTGGTGTTATTTTGTGATTACATGTTGGGGAAAGTCTCTTGAAATGGGGGGGGGATAAGTTTATTTGCTCCAAATCTTTGACAACATTTTGTCCTTGTATTTGGTGATCTTGGTTATTGTTAATTGTGCTCAGCTTTTTTGCATTTTCCTTCTTCCATTGTCTTCCTTTTTTTCTCTTTCATCTTCCCCTCATCTGAGATTTTAGAACCAGAGGTGGTCATCTTTTTGACTTACATCCGAGGCCTAGCCATCTTATTTACCTAAGTCGGTTTTGACTTTTTTCTCAGGTTTCCTTTTGATAGATTTCGTTATTGTGATGCTTGAAGACATGCCTTGCAGATTGACCATGGACTTCTTCATTTCCACTATCCTATCTTTTGTATCTTGTTCTATAGTTTGATTCTTTTGCATTTTTTTCTCCGATTTTTAAGTCCATTTTTTTGTTAGTCAAGCCCTCGTTCATTTCTTTTTCCACTCTTTTTACTTCTCTCAGTTCAAAAGAGTGGTCTCTTTTATTTCCTGAGTATTACATTGATGAAATTTATTCTTTCTCCCTTTACATTTATTGCAAATCCTGGTTTGATCATCTTTAACCAGGTGCATTCTTTTTTTTACCAAAAAAACATTGTGGTGGAACTTCACAAAATAAGATCAACAATGGCAAGCTATCTGATGCATGTACTGTTGCAATGTTCAGCAGGGATGTATCATTCTTTAGATTTGTATTGACAAACAATAATAAAAGACATTCTGCATAGATAACTGGTAATTTAATAGAAAGAAACAATCATGAAAATTATTCAAAATTTTTAGATGGAGATTTAGTGAATTAAAAAAACAACAACTAAATTCTTAAATTAAGTATAACATTAGGAACTTAGAATTTCAATATTATCAAAAAATTTTAATGATAAAAATAATTTTTTGAAATGGAAAATGTTTAATTTTTTAATAAAAAAATATTTATCCTGGTAAATTAAATTTATAAATCACAATGTATGCCAACAGATAATGAACTGGTACAGAAAATATCATTGGCTTTGCCTTGCTTACCTCTTTTTATGTTTGACATTAGTGAAATCATTGTGTAAATAGTGTTATTTCAACTAAATTAGATCATTTAAGTCCAAAGACTCTTAAAGTAAGTACATCAGTTTTTATAACTGTTCTTATTATTCATTTGATATTTCTTTAAGTGTTGAATTGTTTCCCACATGACTAAAAATCTGCATTATAACACCAACTTTTACAAAGATTGATCTTTTATTTTCTGATAATTATAAAATATTATTTCTGTGATTTCTAAACAGTTGAAATAATGATTAAAGAGAAAGTAATGTCATTTTTGCTTAGAAATAATATATTATCAGATCTTCAAGATGATTTTGTTTCTGGTATAAATACAATGGATGATTTTTATAACCATGTGCATAATTTGATTTTTATTATCATTTCAAACTTAAACCAAATGTATATACAGCGTTATTAAATTGAACTTATAATCAGATATGCAAAGTTAAGAAACAGAATCTCATTTTATAACAAAATAAACTTTGTAAATAATAAATAGAAATTAGATAATTGTAAATATTTAATAAACACAGCATTGAACATATATGTAACAGAAAAAAGGCAAACTAACTTCTGTGAGCTATCAAATATAAATGTATAGTAGGTATATATATATATGTCATTATTTATATTTATATTTGTCATTATTTCTCAGTGATGTATCCATTGTTCTGGGTAGTATCATGTCAGGTTTTAATTAATACATCACACTTCTCCTCCCACTACACAGAACTAGGAGTAACATGGAATACATTGTTTTCTCTATGGTCCAACATAGCATTTTCTCTTTTCTAGTGGACATAGTCCTTTAAGAATATGGGAGACTGTTTGTTTTTATATTGTTTACTCTTTCCTGTTTTGACATTTCATTTCCACGTTCCATGATTTTATTAATTGATTGGTAAAAATTTACCGATGGCATGATATCCAGATATTCTTTAGCTTGGTTCATCACAAACTCATGTGCAATTCCTCTTTTAATGGCATCCTTGTAATTTAACTCTGAATCAGCTAGTAGGTGTTCACGGAATTTAGTGTCCCATAATAACTGCTCCAACAGGGCCTCTTCTAAAAATTGTCCGTAGACACAATTTTTTGCTAGTTCCCTTAGCACTGTGTCAAATTCTTTAAAAGTTTTCTGCTTTCAATTGCCGTCAATTTCTAAAATGCAGTCTAGCGATGTGTTTCGACGGAAGAGGGCAGAAGTGTTCTGTTAATTTTTGAACAATTTCATCATATTGAAACGTTTCAGGCTCTGCCGGTTCACATAGACGGTTTGCGATCTCGAGCACTTTCATTCTGGAAAATCCAAGTAATATGGCCACCTTTATGTGGTTTTCCTTGATATTGTTAACAAGGAAAAATTTTCCCACATGTTTAACATATAGTGACCAGTTGGTAGGGTTCTCGATATCAAATTCTGCTATTGACATTTGGAACATGGCAGCCATTGCTGATTACGTTTAATGTTTTCTTTTGCAGGTTCTATCCTTGACTGTGCCAAATTGGTTTATTTAACCGTTGAGGTTAAACAATAAATTATCTCCAACCTTTAAACGTCCAACTGGCACCTTAACAAATTAGTGTTCGCTCTACTTTATAATTAATTAATACTACTAGCAGATAGTTCTTTGTGTAAGCTGCAAGTTAATAATTCCGTATACCTATTTTATATCTCACACAAGCACGAAGTATGTTGTTAGCAACAACGATTATTATTGTTGTTGTTCTAAGCAAATAATTATTTCTCAGTGACGTATCCATTGTTCTGGGTAGTATCACATCAGGTTTTAATTAATACATCACACAAGGGAGCTATTCTGTTTTCTTTCTATTAAAAATATATTGACTATCATATTTATTAAATGTTTCCAGTTAAATGATTTATATTTATTATTCATAATGGTTGTTTTAAAATGAGTTTTAATAATGCTGCATTATATATGACTTAAATTTGAAATTCATCTTTATTTCAATGTTTTCTAAAAAAACCAAGCCATTATAAATTCTAAGACTAAAAGAACAAGTTGTATCCATTGTATTTTTAGGTTTTTTGACAAAGACAGTGGATTTATACATTTTATATTTGACAATTCATGGAAGTCAGTCTAAATTGCTTTATATATATATATATATATATATGTGTGTAATACAAATAAAATATCCATTAATTAAAAACTATTGTAATAATAAGATTGTAATAATTTTTAATTAACGGATATTTTATTTGTATTATATTTATTATTATTATTATTATTGTTTTATATAATAGATTTAAGTGATATTAAAAAACAATGGATCATTAGGGAGTTTCGGAAGCAATGTTAAAAAGTTTATCATGAATTCCCAAATTATTGCAATATAAAAATTGAACAGTTATATAAATTTAGTACCAAAATGTATGTATAAGTTATATATATATATATATATTAACATGCCTTCAGAATTCTAGTTAATAATTGGCTGATAGTTGACTCTGAATGTTTTTATTTTTCTACTATAAATTTAAAATTCAGTAAACTCCAACATTTATTATAATGATTTGAAGTGATCTACCTTATGATTAAATAAAAGTATAACCAATAATTCAAAAAAAGTTTGAAGTTATTAATAATATTTTTAAAACATTTAAAATTAACATAATTATTTATTTCTTAAACATTTATACAAACACAGATTGATACACTCATTAATATTTTTTCTTTTATTCTAAATCAATTGTAATATCATATATAACCACTAAACATCGCATGATCACAATTTCTTATGCTTGCACATAACTGTTATTAACACAGGCAAAACTCTCCATGCAGGAGTGCCACTCAGGGCCAGCCAGAGTGATCAATGGATGCCAGAAGGCTTGTGCATAAAATCCCCATCTAATGCCTACTCATCCAATATCCCCAGACTAGTTTCTGGCTTGTGGCCTTTGTCAGTGAGGAGCCTTGAATCTGAGAGCACTGCACCTAGATCTTAGAATCTAATGCAACCCTTGAGCAGCCACCTAAGATCCAAGGCTCCTTACTGATGAAGGCCAAATGCCAGAAACTAGTCTGGGGATATTGGATGAGTAGGCACTAAATGGGGATTTTATGCACAAGCCTTCTGGCATCCATTGATTACTCTGGCCAGCACTGAATGGCACTACTGTATGGAGAGTTTTGCTTGTGTTAATGTGTATATATATATAATAAATTAGTAAAACATCTGCAATCGAAAAGGTTTTATTATTTTCTTTACGTGAATTAGTCTCTGTTTCTTCATATAGAAGAAAATAAAACCTTTTCGGTTGCAGATATTAAAAACGATTTGCTACTTTATTATAAATACAAATAAAAAGAAAAATGTAATATCATATATATAATAACGTAAAACTGGAGTTAAATTATTTCCCAATATTAATTAAATAAGTAAATCTAAATTATAAACAGTTTATAAGATGTTCACCAATATCAATAACATGTCCATTGTATTTTACAAAATCTGAGTTTTAAGCTAACTTACGTATCATATTTTATAATTTGTATATAAATACATAAACTATAAAAATGGTATATAAAATTATTTATAAATGATAAGTAAATTTAATGAACAACTTGCAGTTTTATATCTAAAATGGAATGTATATGCTATTGCAAGTGTGAATAGTAGACTCATCCTAAATTAGCTATAGTTTAATAGATGCTGATCTTATGCGTGACCTACTCATTGGTGAAACTTCCACTAGACATGAAAAGTAATAAGCAAATGTTAATCAATCACTTTCAATTTTTTTCGTAACGAAATATACTGTACTTTGTTTTGAAAACAAACCTGTTAATTAAAATCAATAAAAAATCCCATTTGAAAAAGCAAGCAAGCACTGTAAATGTAACTTATTATCAACCTCGTTTGATAAATGTGAGAATATCGTTCAAGAAATAAATATATGTTTGGCTTTTTTTTTTTTGACATCATGTGATTAGCTTTTCTCAATTTGAAGAATTGTTTGCCCCTCATCAGTAATTTAATTTTTTCCAGAATGTTTAAATTGGTAATACTTAATGAAAAAATATATTTTTTCAATTGTTTTTTTTTGCCTTTGTCGATAAATTAATATTGTTTTGAATGCTTTTCAACCTTTTTTTGTTCGCTAAATATATTAATTTCAAGTTTAAATTGTCTAGATAAATTATATTGTTTTCATGTTTCATAAACTTTATATTATTCTTATGTTGTTGTTCTATATTAATTTTAATGGGGGGGGGGAGGTAAAACAAATGCTTTTCATTCATAGTTTGTTCACTAAAGATTCACAAACATTATATTATTTCCAAGTTGGTTTTTATTCCATATTTTTATTATACTATTTAAACGAGCAGATGTTATTTTCATTATAAACAAAATTAAAATGATTGACTACCATCTTGTCAACATCAGCACCTTTTAATATTTATTTACATAATTAATATTGATACAGTAAATTTCATACAATTAACTCTAGTTTAATTTAATTAGATATATTATCTCTGCAATTTATAGCAATTATTCCTTTTTTAAATTTTATAAAATATCTCTAGCAAATAAACAAAAAAATAAATACCAAGAGACAAAAAATTCTTGAAATGACATTTGGCAGAAAGTAATTTAAAAAGATTACGTTGTAAAGATTAAGTGATGAATCAGATTAATATCTAGAGCTATTTATATTTCTTAGCTAAATGGTAAAACAAGGAGAAAAATCTGCTAAAACCTATATTACTCAGCAGTTGCTAGCCAGGAGAGCAATACTTTCTCTCTCAGAGTTTCTTTTTTTTTTTTGTAAGATGGGAACTGCTAATAAGGGCTTTGACTTTCAGTCAGATATATGTAATGTAGCAAGTATATTTATACTTGCTAAAAGTGATGAGCTTATAGAATAAATTAAAAATATTACTATTTAAATATTTCAAATTAATCTTTTCGAATAGAAAAATCATTTAGAAAAACAGTGCGGGAATATATTTTGAAAAAGCGTTTACTTCTTCGATATCCAATAAAAAGATTAAAAATGCAAATGTCCAACATATAAAACTTATGGATAACTAGTCAAAAAATTGTCACCATGCGAATTTTCTAAAAATAGTTTGTAAAATCAATATAATTTCTGAGTTCAATATTTTAATATTAGTCTGACATTTAAAATTTAAATCTGAGTTTTAAAACAGCTAGCCAAGTTGCAGACATCGTTTTTATTCTTTTATCGGTAAAAAGTGTCCAATTTATAAATTTGCTATTCTATATGTAGTTTTCAAAAATGTTTTTTGTGTACAAATAAAAGATCTAAAAATTGTGGCAAACTGACACAATTTTTATTGTTGTCATTGTTGTGCTTTGACAATACAATTACAAGACAGAAAATAAACGTAATTTCAAAACAAATAAATACTGTCACATTGCAAAAATATTTCTAAAAATAAAAAGTAAAAAACGTAATTTACACAAAAATATATGATCACAAATTATGCAAAGTTTAAGAAGTATATAACAGAATTCCAATGAGCCATAAGAGCATGTAAACTTGTCTACTATTGGTGAAAGCTGCTAGATAACAGACCAACCAATCCAGACTCTTTATCTTACAGCTAGAAATCATTTAATGTTTAATTCTGAATGCCTAGAAAAGTTATTTATGTGATGACTAAATCCATTTAAAAGGTTATAAGATTGAACTAACCCAGAACCAAACTTGGTTATGATTTGGGAGATTAAATTTAAATATTATTGAAGAAGCCCCCCCTTTCCCCCCTTTTTTTTTATTTTTATATTATTTTTATATCTTTCTCTATTTCTTTAATCTTTTTTTTTTTAATAAATAGGGGAATGGGTTTTTTAGGGTAGTGGGGGGGGGTGAGTTTTGGAAAAAAAAGCCTCAGATTTTTTAATTTTTAATATACAAAATTTATATTAACTCCCAAAAAAAAAAACATTTGATAATTATTTTCTAAAATTTAAAAAAAAAAAAAAAATAAAAAAATAATAAATAAATAAAAAAAAAAAAAAAAAAAATATATAAAAAAAAAAAACCCCCCCCACTCTATTATACATTATATTTGACACAGGTATAAATACTTTTGACAAGAGAAACAAATCTTATAATAATTATTTGACACATGTTAATTTAAATGAAACTAACACAACAAATACATACACAGTATATTGTATAATTCACACTATTTATTATGTAATATTGATTTTTCACTTAATATGTATTTGTAATTCAAATTTGCATATGGCAGGCATAATAAAGTGATTGCTTTCTTTAATAAACACTTATTTGATAACAATAATAATAGCAATGATTATTTGCAGATAATTATTATATTAAATAATATACTACACATTTTAATAGTCATATATATATAGGAATTTGAACCAGGATTTTTCAGGTGTCAAACAACTGGATACACCTGTACATGCGAAAGAAATGCATGATAACCAATACATACATTTCATGCAGTACCAGCACTCATCAGTTGGCCAGATCATAATCTACCATACATATATACAATCAGTGATCAGTTTATATTAAGATATTCAAACTTTAATGGATAGCATTGATTGTATATAAGTGTGCGAGATTATAATCTAGCCTAACTTAACTGAGAGTTGATTTTGCATGATATGTATATTAGGGATCATGTATCTTTTTCACATGTATGTAGTCATATGTATTGGTAGCTTGAAATAGAGTGGAGGATGAATAGACTGAAAATCCTGAGTTCAAATTCCTCTATTTAAATAAGAAAACATTCAGTATAAGCAAATGAAATACTGCATTAGAATTGTAATGGATTTAAAGGAAATGCATAGCCTAATCTGTTTGAGAATAATTAAATGATAATTATTATATTTTAACTCATTATCAGATAATAAATTAAATAGAATGTATAGTGGATAGTGATTCATTTAGTGATTGATTATTTAATATGATTTTCATCAAAAGATACACTAATTTTTACATCAAAATACTAGTAAGATGATTAATAATATTTTAGTTTATATTTTAAAAAAAACCCATTAGTCATCTAGATGAAATAATCTTTTAGTTTTTTTAGAACAACTCTTTGATACCTTTATTTTCTTTTCATGATCACAACTTTGCATTCTAGTACAGTTTGAGAACTTGGACTTGGATGGTGACTAATAAAATCACACATATATAGGTGAAATGTATGGTTGAGATACTAATCACAACAAAATAAAAATAAGAATTATATTCACTCAAATAGCATTGTAATTAAAACAGAAAATTAGCATTGTAATTACTTGTTAAGTTTAATAGTTCTTAATAGCATGGAAAAAATATAAAAATATAAAATCTTATTAAGTTATATATAATTCTTATAATGTTCAGACAATCTTTAGTGACAATTTAACTAATGAAATTATTAAAATTCAAACTACATGTATAATCTACTTATTGCATTATTTTCCAGACCCTTCACCATGAAATTATATATATTAATAATAAATATTAACAAACAAATACTCCACGACATTTTTTAAATCATTGTGTGATTTAGAATTAAGTAATATATATATATCAAAGAAAATTAATAATAAATGTATTATTATATAATAGAACAATGAAATAAAAGTATTCCATATTAGAATATTTTGCTTATCAATATATGTATTTAAGTAGAGGAATTTGAACTCAAGATTTTTCAGTCTATTCATCATCCACTATATCCCATGTGTATCAATTGCTTGAGATGGAGTGGAGAATGAATAGGCTAAAAATCGTGAGTTCAAACCCCTCTACTTACATATATGTAACATTCAGTATAAGCAAGTTTATGTACTGCCTTAAAATTATAATATATATATTACAATATTCAAAATTTATTTTAGATCTTCGTTTTTATAGCAAATAACTATTACTGATTTTATTTTAATTAGTTTGTAGAGAATATTTAAACTTTTCTCAGTACTATATTGTTTATTACATTATTTATATTCACAAGATGAGTTTAACCACTAAACATCACATGATCACCATCTCATACTAGCACATAATTGTTGATCATGTGATGTTTAGTGGTTTAACACCAATCCTGCCCTAATAGGATAGTGGTGGCTATGGTTGTTTAAGAGCCAAAGACACCAAAATATATGGGTGCTGAATTGAGTTCAGACCCATATGACTATATAAGCTATTGAGCTTAGATTGAAAATATTTTTTGTGTTTTCAATTTCATTCTCATAGTTTTGTAGTAGAGTTAAAAGTGGCTGCTGGAGGGTTGCATTAGATCCTAAGATCTAGGTGCGGTGCTCTCAGATCCAAGGCTCCTCACTGATGATGGCCACAAGCCAAAAACTAGTCTGTGGATATTGGATGAGTAGGCACTAGATAGGGATTTTATGCACAAGCCTTCTGGCATCCATTGATTACTCTGGTTAGCACAGGCTGGCACTACTGTATGGAGAGTTTTGCCTTTGTTTACAAGATGAATTTATATTGGGTGGGGTGCTTTGAAATTTGATAAATCCAATGTTACATTTTCAATTAGTTCTCAGCTGCATAGTTTCCTCCAATTTTATAGGCTTATGAGTCAGAATTCATTCATTCTGATACAAAACAGACAATAGGTATTTGCAGAAGCTTTAATTAAAATATCCATTTCCCTCCAATAATCAGATTTCATATAAGAAGACTCACAATACAAGTAAAGATTTGCTTATAGTTGGGGAGAATTTTAGTCATAGCTATTGAATAAATTATTTCTTTCACTTTGAGGCAACTATCACAAATTTCTCTTTTGAGTTAAAACAAATTTTTTTTAGTAATTATTCTCGCTATCATGGAACTTCCCTATAATAGTACAGATGATTATATACCTATGAAGAATGTCTGAAAATAATTAAATTAGTCTTTTCAGCTTTACATACCTTGTCTGTCTATTTATACCACAACTTATTTATCTTATCATAAATCTCTAGCATGTTTTCAAAAACTTCACATTTTCTTTTTATTTACCCAATTGTTAAAAGATGGTTTCTTGTTCACATAATGAGTAGGCATTAGATAGGAATTTTATGTACAAACCTTTCTGAATCCATTGATTACAAAGGCTTGCACTTGATGGCACTGCTGTAAGGAGAATTTGGGCACTTTGCCTTGGTGTGCTGATGTGATTGATTTGTTCTGCAAGATAAGTTAAAGTTTATATGTATTTTTTTAATATCATCTGAAAAAAATGTTGCTACTAAATTTGTTTGCTTACTGTGTGGAAGTGAAAAAAAAAGTTTAATTGGATTTGGAAAGATCAGGAATAAATACTGATAACATTTGGAAAAGGTTTCATTATGCCGTCTTAAATATTGAAGTGTGTGTGTGTGTGTATTATTGCAAGGAGGCTCTAAAACTAAATTGTACATAAGATTAGTTGATTTTTAGTAGGTTCTCTAATTAAAGAATTTTTATTTTAAAAAAGAGATTTATTTGAGAAAGAAGATAATGTTTTGGGGCATAAAGTTAGAAAACACATGTTTAACGATCACCATCAAAAGAAAAAAAAGTCCTCCCCCCCTTTGTATAAAGGGGCTTGAAGAGTAGTAGAGAAAGCATAAAGTTAAATATAGAGTAGGGAACTTAAAAATAAGGAATTTGGATTATATTTGAATCCCATAATATATGTATAATGGTCAGAAAAAAAATAGTTATGTTGTGGTAGAGTGTGCTGTATATAAGGTTTATTATTTGAAATGCTTAAATAAGTCTAAAAAGGATATAACAAATGGATAGTTATATAAGCCATGTGTAAATGTGACAAAGGAGGTAAAAATGGTTCTAAGAGTAGATAGTTAAAAAAGAAATTCAGGAGAAATGGAGCAAAATGTAGTTGAGGAAGAGAGAATAGAGTATGCTTTTAGTGTAGATAAAAGATATGGATGACAAAATAAATAGTGCAATGGTGATGGTCAGCCAAAGAATAAGTATGATAGATGAAGAGGTAAAGGCTGTAGAAGTAAAATTAAGATCATTAGAGATGAAGTGTAAACAGATAAACAAATTATTGAATAGAAATGATAAGGAAGAAGTAGATAAGGGAGTCTAGAAGGTGGAAGAGAATGTTATGGATGAAGTAGGGAAAGTAAACTATGAGACAGTATTGATAGGAGATTCATTAATTAAAGAATGTGGAGATGTAATTGTCTGGATCTAGAATTAGTGAGGTAAAGAAACAAGTAAGTAGAGATGTGTATGTCATAGTTGGGACAAATAATTTGTCAGAGCCACCAGTGAGAGAAGTACATAGAATTGATTAGTAATTCAAATAACATTAAAAGAAGAGTAGGAATAGTCAGATTATTACCAAGATCCAACAATAGGTACATGTTAGATAGGGCATATTCTATAAATGAGAGATTGAAAAAATTGTGTGAGAAAAATAATATTATGTTTGTGGATGTGTGGAATTTTTTTTATTAGTAAACGGGAGTTATATAGTAAAGATGGATTGCACTTAGCAAAACAAGGAAGTGAAGTTTTAGGGAGTTTAATTTATAAAGAATATTATAGTTCACTAAACTTTAAAAAGGGATAGGGTTTTAAATTGCAGTTTTATCAAAAAAAAAAAAAAAGAAGATTGAATGGATGTAAGAAATAAACAAAGGATAGCTAATTTGGATATAAATGTAGATGTGGAGAGTGAATAAGTCTGTAAAATTAATAGTAAGCAAGTTGTTTACATATGTAATGTAGAAGAAAGAGTCAAAAGAATTTATAAAAGAGTAATTAAGAAAGAAGAAATTGTTAAAATTAGATATCTGAATATGCAAGGTAGTACAAGACCAGAAAAATGGCTGAAATTAAACAAAGCAGTTAAAAATGAAGAGCTTGAGGTACTAGCAGTAGTGGAAACACATCTAAGAGAAGAAGAACCTACACTGGAAAATGTGGTATGGCAGGGTATAAATAGAAAAAAAAAGAAAAAAAAAAGGGGGGGGGGAGTGATATAGGAATTATGTCAAAAAATATTTAAAAACTGTTAAATGTGAAGAATATTTGTGGCTTGAGATAAGGTTAACAAGACAAAAATAGATGGTAGCTATAATATATATAACTACCAGAGGTAGTCAAACTATAATGGAGTGAAACAGTAGCATATATGAATGCCTTGATAAGGACATACAGAGTTTCAAAAAAGGGGAAGAAAATAATGGTTACAGAAGATATGAATGGGCATATTTAAGAAATTGCTGATGTAGAGAACAAGAATGGACAGCTTTTGAAAAATTTTCAGCAGAGAGTCAATTTGAGCATTGGAAATTTATCAAATATTTATTAGGGCCAATACCCATGGTCTAGAAATAATATATTTCACACAATAGATTATGTAGTAGTAGAGAAAGAGGTAATAAATAAAGTAAAGAAAATTAAAATGTTTGATAATGAAACAATGTAATAGTAATCATAATGTCTTTATAATAGAAATGGTTAGTAATGTGATGGAAAACAGTAATAAAAGTAGAAAGAATAATGAAAGATGTAAATGGAGAATGAATGATAAGAATAAGAAAAATATAAAATAAAGGTTGAACAAATCATGGAAGAGTTGGCTGGTGCGCTGAAGTAGAAAAAGTGGCAAATAGGGTTTTAGATGAGGATATTCACAAGAATAAAAATAATAGAAAAGTGAAAATTAGTAAAAGTGTAAAAGAGAGGGCAAAACATTCAGAAAATATAAGTGTGCTATTAAGAAGAAAGAAAGTAATAAGATGTTAAATGGGAAAAGTATTTTTAAAAAATTGGCTAAAATAGATAATTATAGAGAGAGAATGATTTAAATAGTAAATTGTTGGAGGATATTAATAAAGGTTGAAGAGATGGGGGTAAAAAAATTGGAAATGCATTAAAAGAAGAAATGGTATTACTATATGATGGGAGAATAGAGTGTAGCTCTAGAAAAAAATTAGAA
Organism: Epiperipatus broadwayi; assembly: GCA_028023455.1. NCBI lineage: Eukaryota > Metazoa > Onychophora > Udeonychophora > Euonychophora > Peripatidae > Epiperipatus > Epiperipatus broadwayi. Next base: position 5,875,816 of record JAQFVV010000008.1, on the reverse strand, counting down.
ACAATCTTAAATAAGTATGTAGTGGATATAGAAAAGATGTTAGAGATGAAGGGCAGAATGATAACAAACATGAAAGCATATAATAATGGAAATATTAGTTTGCAGAAAATGAACTGAATGAGGTGGGGAAGAAATTTAAAGGTGGAAAAGCAAGAGGTATAGATGGATGGGCAGCAGATATGGTGATGAATTTAGGAAATAGGACAAAATTAAACTTATTATCATGTTTTAATAAGATGACACAGAAGAGGGATTTCCAGATAGTTGAAATAATACATGAATAAGGCTATTATTTAAATGAAAGAATAAATATCATAGAAAGTTAAGCAATTATAGACCGATAATGGTAACATCAGTGTTATATCAGTGTTATATATAAAGTTTTCTCATATATGGTGGCTGGAAAAGTTGTAAAATGGATGGAAGAGAATAATGTAGAGGAGGAAATGCAAGGAAGTTTTAGGTCAGATAGGCATATAGGAGATAGTTTACTTGTAGTTACACAACTTACGGATATGAGTAGGAATTCAGGTAGATCATTATATATGAGTTTTATAAATATAGAGAAGGCATTAGATAAAGTAAATAAAAATAGATTATGGGTAAGTTTAGCGAATGTGGGAATAGATGAAGCTTTCTTTAGTAAATATTATTAAGAAATTATATGAAAATAATTACTATACTTATCAATTAGATGATATAGAATCAGATAAAGTTAAAAATGGGGTGAGACTAAGGCAAGGATGCCCTATGTCACCTATATTGTTTTTGTTGTATTTCAGTGAAATGGAGAAAGCAATAGAGAGACTAGTAAGAGGGATAGAGATACGATTAATAGGTAGCAAGGGAGTACATACTTTGTTGGGTCTTTTTTGCAGATGATATCTTTTTGTGTGCAGAAAGAAGAGAATATATGGAAGCTATGCTGAGGACATATGCAAGGGTGGATAAAGAGATGGGGATTAAATTTAGTGAAGAAAAATCAAATATAATGATGGTTAATACTGGGGAAAGAGAAAATGTAGAATTTTTATTAGGGGATATAAAGTTAAGTGTGGTGGATAGATATAGTTATTTGGGAATCATCTTAAGTAATCAGGAAAATTGCTTGGATGAATGGGAGAAAAAATTGGTAAATGAAGCAAAGAAAAGAAAGGATTTGGTAAAGAAATTAACAGTGTTTTCATATAATAAATATGATGTAGCTAGAATTGTATGGAAGGGAGTTTCAGTAGCAGGGTTGGGTATTAGATTACTTAGAGAAAGTACAAAGGCAAGTAGGAAGATATGCATTAGATGCAGAGGTCTGGACAGCAAAGGAGGCAATTTAAGGAGAAATGAGATGGTCAAGTTTTTATATGAGAGGTGCAAAAAGTAAAATGAAAATGTTTGGTAGATTGTAATTTATGAATAATAAAAGAATAGCCCAAGTAGTATTTAATTGGGTTATGAGTAAAGGGCAGGCAACAAGATGAGTGAGAAAGGTAATGCGGTATGGAAAAGATTTGGATAAAGAATTTATATCAGTATATTTGTATAAAAGGTGGGATGATTGTGTTAGAAGGATTGTTGAATGTTATAGTGGTAAGGAAGGGGATAAAAGAATAGATGCATTAATAAAGAATAGGGAGTTGGAAAGATGGAGAACTAGTATGGAGAGTAAAAATTTTAAATATATATAGAAGTAAACGGAACATTGGGTGCAAGTTAATTTATGATAATAGTAAGGAAAGTAGTTTATTGTTTAAGACTCGAATGGGATCTTTAGCAACAAAAAATATACATGTAAATGGAAAAATATGGGTAATTTAGTCTGCAAATTGTGTAAGAAAGGCATAGAAAATATTAGGCATCTGTTGATTGAATGTAAATATTTGCAGGAAGATAGGGTACAAATAATGAAGTTATGGAAGAATAAATATGAACAAAGTGATTATACAGAGAGTAGGTTATTGGTTTTTATGCTGGGTTTGGAAAAATATAAGAGGGATTTAGATATAAAGGTCATAGAGTTGTCAAAGATTATGTTGTGGAAATGGGATGGAGCAGATTATGGGAAAGCTTAGAGTGGGGAATGGGAGGGGAAGGTAAAGTGGCTAACAGGTTTCTTTGGTCATAGTTGTTGAGAGTTTCCTTACTTTGTTTAACGAGAAGTCACAGCACATCACATGGTACTTAGTAAATGTAAATGCTTGAAAGCAGAAAGGGTACAACTAATGATGTTATGGAAAAATAAATATGAACAAATTGATTATACAGAAAGTGGATTATTGGTTTTTATGCTAAGATAAGGGGGATTTAGATATGAAGGCCATGGAGTTGACAAAGATTATGTTATGGAAATGGGATAGAGCAGATTATGGGAAAACTTAGGGTGAGGAATGGAAAGGGAAGGTAAAGTGGCTAACAGGTTTTTCTGGGCATAGTGGTTTAACAGGTTTCTCTGGGCATAGTTGCTGACAGATTCTTGACTCCATTTAAGGAGAAGTCACAGTGCATCACATCACATCACATGAAAAATTTATATATGATGATCAAAAGTTAATGATAATGATGATTGGCACTGACTAAACCCAGGGAGATAGCAAGAGATCTTAACTATTGTTCAGACAATTGAGAAAATACAACAGAGACAGACATCAGCTAAACTAATTTTAAATAATTTAAAAGTTTATTAAATTTAAACAAAATAAATCCAGGCAAACAAAATATAAAAGTTTGATCTAGATTTTACTGGAATATATCAGAGAGGATAAGAGAGTTTTGAAAACATTAAACACCTTGGCAGATAAGTTCATTAACTCACCTACAATTTAAAAGAGATGGATGTATAATATCTTTCTGCTGGTTATTTATAAAAAAGAAGCCAATTCTCATTTCCAAATGAAGAGATATCAAAAAGGATAGAAATAGAGACTTGTAGGAAATTAACGAGACAGTGCAAGATGAGCATTCTCTAGTACATTGAAATTAGAGATATCATTTGTCTGCAGGATAGCTCATGATGTACCACTTTTAAGGCCATTCATGGTTAATTTTACATACAAGACAAGAAAACAGGAGTAATGATTATGATCTTATGTAATCTAGAAAAGAAACAAAATCTCAAACTTCAGACAACTAGATCACTAAGCACGATAAACCACCAGCCAAAAGATTTGCTGTCTGCAGGAAACACAAACTAAACTTATCTAAAATCAATTTCAGGTCAATAGACGAGAGCAAAATGAAATTATGATGGTCTGCCAAAGCATTTAGCAAGGGTTATTAAAATAAAGTAGACATATTTAGCATATAAAATATAAACTCACAATACACTCTCAGATAAATAAATTTAAAACAAACCTGGAATCTTAAAACTAAGATTCCAAGATAAACTATAAATACAATGATAAGTGAATACATATAATAATTATGAGATTAAATACTTATTAAAATTGTATATAACAGATTTACTTTTAGATTAAGCGGAGAATTTAACTAGAGATTTATACCCTGGAAGGAATAAGAAATATTTTACCTTATAGTAAAGCATATTCCACCGGGTTTTTCAATGAGTGTGCACAGTTATTTTGAGTTCAACATTCAGGTGGCTTTATCAGTGGCAAATGTAGAGGCATACTTTGGCATCCTTTCTAATTCTCAAGCTTCCATGGCATGAGTGGAAGGAACAGCTTGGGATAAGGAGTTCATCTTTAGGTAAGTTTAACAGGGCATGTTGTATATTTGAATACTCATGGCAGGAAATTTAGTCATTTGTAAAAACAAATGTAGGCAATAATAAGAAATCCACTTAACAACAGTCAGCAGAATATATTGTAACGGTCAGGTTTGTACATTTGCTCAACCGACTGAGAGTCCGAGCCAGAGAACCCAAGGGCTGACCAAGTTGGGATGGTGATATCCTACATCTGATCATACCTCCACTCTCTCACACGTGCTTCCAAGTCAACACATCACGAATGACATGCCTGTGGTTACACTCACTATCTTTTTAGTCACGTTCCGGCAGTAGCAAAGCAGTAAAACATGAGACATCCCCCCCCTTTATTACCGATTATATAACTTAACTAGTGATTCATAAGGTAATGAGCAAGTAATGAGGCTGAGACCAATATATATTTCATAAATTTAATATAACAGTTAATAAATAAAACAAATAGTTGAATATAGCTAGCTCACACACAGGTGAGGGAATATTCAGAGTTATGAAGATAGGTTATAACAATGTATATGGGCTCACATGCAGGTGAGGTCTCTAGGTTCTAAAACAAATTATCAATGGATCACACGCAGGTGAGTGGTTTGGAGTTACAAATAATATTACGAATAATTTATATATTTTTAGCTCACACGCAGGTGAGTGGATATTCAGAGTTACAAAGGGTTTAAATATTCTATAACCTTTTAATAAACTTATGCCATTCATATCCCAACCTATGCTATGTTTTATATAGTAGGAATAATTAACCATTAATAGTAATCATTTATTATTAATTGACAATGACTATATTATTATTATGCAGTTCAAATCTAACCATAAAAGTATTTGCGTGTTATATATATAAGTGTAGATTATATTTTATTACTAAGTTTGAACCTAACTGGAAAGATATTTGCATGTTATATGTCATACAGATAAACCCGTCAACTCAGATTCTGAGTCGGATCAAAGCCGAAGTTATTTTCTAGGGAAATTGAACTGAGGTGCGGCAGTCGAACGTCAAGACTCTAGTGCGTTATAAACTATAGTATTTGGATAAGTGCATCTCGAATGTACTCTTAATTGAGGTTTATTACCAAGTAAACGGTCCCCAAACCGATCTGCTTGCTATAATTGAAGAGGCCCTTTTATTAAAGTAGAAGAATAGCTTATAAGCCTTTTGGAATGACTGGTTCCTCCAAATATAAATAACTGTCATGGTCGCTTAAACTTTTGAGGCGTGACTTGACGAAATAGGAATAAGGTCACCTTTGCCTAAACTTTCGAGGCGTGACTTGACGAAATACGAATCTGATGTAGGCCTTTAGGGATAGCAAGAAGATATGCAAACTAGCAATACATTCGCCACGCTAAATTATTATTTTATAAATTAAAGACACTAAATCCTAGCTTTTCTCAGTACAATGCCGGTCAGTTCATAGATGACATTATTGAGTCACATGATAATGGCGATACAGAGAATCTGATTTACGGTTTTCTGCATAGCATATTATTCTTTTAATTATATGAAGTTATAGCAAACTCTAGATTAATCAGAACTTGAATATTACATATAGTATAACTGCTATCCCAAATCAAACGAACTGATTCTAAAATATGGATATTAAATAGCTTATAAATTACACCAATAATCTGAATCAACTTGTCAAAATAGGCTTTACTAATAATGCAAATTGTATCTTGAATAGCTTACGTAAAGCCTACATTTTATAATAGCCTACGCAAAATATACTTTTCAAATAAACTGGCAAAATATATTCTTTAAATATCTTACGCAAAAGACGCGTTTTAAATAACATACGCAAAACTGCGTTTGAAATAACATAAGCAAATAAATATACATTTTAAACCACTTTAGCAAATATCTCCATTTTAAATAACTTTAGAAAAATATACTTTTAAACATGTTATCGCATTATAATTTAACGGATTCTCTGGCATCATTGTAGTTTCATTTCAGAAAGGAGTCTTAGCTATATTCTCTCTATTACAATAATCTGATGTAGCAGAAAAGAGACTACCCGCTCCCCTTCCCCGGATAATTTACTAGCATAAAAGACTCCGTTCTGGTGAAAACACAGCATAAGTTAATGAAGATAAACTTAAACTAAAGATCGATGGCATAAGAATTTATTGTATGATTCTATAGCAATTAGATATTTATGCTTATTAAAACTATTAATTTAAAATATTAATGATCAAGCAAGAATTTTGAGTGCTCTAAAATTTAAATAAGTTTAAAACAAACATTTTAGTGGGACATTTAGATGATAATTATTTACTGGCTTTATTTAGTTAGCTAGCTTTTTTAATTTATAAGTTTAGTTATTGAATTAAATATTGGGTAAAATGATTTACCGGTAAAGTCTTTAAGGCATTCTTTAAGTACTTCTTTCTATCGAATCAGGCTGGGCTTCTCTGTGTCTTTAGTCTGGATGCAGGTTTGAAATTTAATACTGTGGCAGCTTTTTCCATTATTCTGTTCTGGAACTATCTGGCATGGCTTCTTTCTCACTGGTCTGGGCATGGTGGAGGTTTTTCTCATCGGTAGCCGCTCTTGGAAGAGCAACGGCTGTCCTTAGTCTCTAGCCGACGGTCATCGTTGGAGCGGCCTGGATGGTGGCTTTCTAAGATTCAGCTTTTCAGAATTCTTCAGTAGCGAAAACGCAAATTTCACAGCAACAGGAAAATTTAAAGTAAGAGAGAGTGATGATGGAAAAGGACCCTTTTTATATTATTTTTCTGACGGCAGTAACCTCCCACTTTTAGTCATGCCACACCGTATGATTCTTGGTTTGAACTAGCCTTTAGGAAATATCCAGTTAATAACTTATTTGGTGGATTTAAATTTGGACTTCAATTGACGTCATGGTTGCTTCTGGTCAAAGATGATAAGAGAGTTGTATTAGCATTAGTATAGATTTATGCTCCACTAAACTTTATAATTGGTCTAAGTTATATAATTTAAAATAGGTCAAGTTTTTAGCTAAAGATTTATTTTTGGAAATGCCAAAACTGATAAACAACTTACTGCTTCAATAATTTTACACAAACAAAGAACTGAAAATTATCTAACTTGAAATTTATTTACAATGAATATTGACTGAAATAAATAATTATTTAGAAGGAATATTGAAAATATAATATTATAGATTTAAACTTATTGTTATATATAAATTTTAACTACCGTTGTCCATCCGTTTTAACATATGTACTGGAATATACACGTATATAATATTTTGCGAATGTAATTTTATAATATAATTAATGGGACGATTATATACGCACATACTCTGTTATATTAGCACACTTAATGTTTTAAATTTAAGAAACACACGCAATCTGAGTGTAACGAAGTAAACTATTATCGAAGATAATAGGTGAAACAGGTGTAACCGTTTCAATATAATATTGTTAACAATGGTCTGAAAATGTGAACAGTAAACTTTTGAAAAATACGGTTGGACTGCCAACCTAGTAAAATCTCCATAGGCTAATACTAATGCATAATCACTAATAGTAGAATAATAATCTGAATCAATCTCTTTCAAGCAGAATAAGCTCAGTCAAGCCAATAATAAAATGTCTGAAATTTTGGTGTCATTTATATCCTCTCCTATCTCACATAATCTTTCTTGCTTATAATTATTAAGTTTTAGCCCAGAGCAAATCTCTATCTCACACTCAATATTAATTAATAATTCTGACCAGAGATTATCTTATTAAAACAAAACAATTCAAAATTAAATCTTCACTTTTAAAAGCTTTCTCAAGTACAAAAAAAAAAAAACAAAGATTAAAACTTTTAAATTGGAATGTTTTTATAATTTGATTTTTTAAAAAAAAGTGTCAAAAGAAACTTATTTTAAACTAACAAGTAAAATCTATTGAAGACAAAATTAAAAATCCCAGAATTTTAAAATATACCTGTGTATGTGCACTATATTCTATAAAACTTTTAAATAACTTTATAAAAATAAAAATTAGTATTAATTTTGAAAAAGAACCTTTGAAGTGAATAAAGTCTCTGGTTCAATATATATATATATATTGAAACTATATATATACCATTATATATATATATATATATATATATATATAGTAATGGTAAAGACTTAGTTTCAGTATACCCTACAAATTAGGCAAGCCAAAAATGTAATGATCATGTGTTTCAGACAAAATATCTCATTAAAATGGTCTTCTTTATATTTTACATTAGGTAGTTAAAATATAACAGAATATAGCACAGATTATAATTGAATTATTATAATAAAATTATACTAATCAAGTTTCACAATTGTATACCAAAACATGATAAATAAATTATCCTATTAAATTGTATCAGCATGTATAGCTCAGGCAACATGATTTCATTAGTATCATAATTTATCATTTAATTATAACAATAAATAATATTAACATAAATCATTATTAGAAATTATCTAACATATGGGTGATCAAAGTGTAATGAATAATAATTTAATGCAAGAAGATCAACAGTGATTTTATCTAAATTCATAATCTATCTTAAATAACTGTTTCTAAAAGTAAATTCAATATATAATATTATAATTTTGAGTTTTCTTCATAGATGAATTTATAATAATCCAAATTATTACAGACTTATGTATTTATAATTTGCCAATGAGTCTATAGGTTAATAAATATTCAATTCAGTAAACAAGTAATTTAATGATTAGATAAGCTATTATTACCTAGTGATTATGTAATTTGTGGATTGTGTGAATTAATATCTCATAAGTAAATAGAGTTAAAAGTAAATGCAAAAAAGACTAAAGTAATGTTCAATGGATATTCTCAGAATAAGTCATCAACTACAAATAACTTGGTCAAATTATTACTACAGATGGAAACATAATGGATGAAATTAATAAACAGAGCAAAACTCTCCATACAGTATTGCCACCTGTGCTAAACAGAGTAATCAATGGATGCCAGAAGGCTTGTGCATAAAATCCCTATCTAATGCCTACTCATCCAATATCCCCAGACTAGTTTCTGGCTTATGGCCTTTGTCAGTGAGGAGCTTTGGATCTGAGAGCACTGCATCTAGATCTTAGGATCTAATGCAACCCTCTAACAACCACCTTTTATCTCTACTTAACTACAAAACTATGAGAATGAAATTGAAAACACAAAAAATATTTTCAATCTAAGCTCAATAGCTTATATAGTCATATGGGTCTGAACTCAGTTCAGCACCCATCCATTTTGGTGTCTTTGGCTCTTTTACAACCATAGCCACCACTATTCTATTAGGCAGGATTGGTGTTAAACCATTAAGCATCACATGATCACATTTCCTATACTAGCACATTAATTGTTGATAAACAGAGCAAAACTCTCCATACAGTATTGCCATGCCAGAAGGCTTGTGCATAAAATTCCTATCTAATGCATACTCATTCAATATCCCCAGACTAGTTCCTGGCTTGTGGCTTTCATCAGTGAGGAGCTTTGTATCTGAGAGCACTGCATCTAGATCTTAGGATCTAATGCAACGCTCTAGCAACCACCTTTTATCTCTACTACAAAACTATGAGAATGAAATTGAAAACACAAAAAATATTTTTAATCTAAGCTCAATAGCTTATATAGTCATATGGGTCTGAACTCAGTTCAGCACCCATACATTTTGGTGCCTTTGGCTCTTTTACAACCATAGCCACCACTATCCTATTAGACAGGATTGGTGTGAACCATTAAGCATCACATGATCACATTTCCTATACTAGCACATTAATTGTTGATAAACAGAGCAAAACTCTCCATACAGTATTTCCACCTGTGTTAAGTAGAGATAAAAGGTGGTTGCTAGAGGGTTGCATCAGATCCTAAGATCTAGATGCAGTGCTCTCAGATCCAAAGCTCCTCACTGACAAAGGCCACAAGCCAGAAACTAGTCTGGGGATATTGGATGAGTAGGCATTAGTTAGGGATTTTATGCACAAGCCTTCTGGCATCCATTGATTACTCTGTTTAGCACAGGTGGCAATACTGTATGGAGAGTTTTGCTCTGTTTATCAACAATTAATGTGCTAGTATAGGAAATGTGATCATGTGATGCTTAATGATTTAACACCAATCCTGCCTAATAGGATAGTGGTGGCTATGGTTGTAAAAGAGCCAAAGACACCAAAATGTATGGGTGCTGAACTGAGTTCAGACCCATATGACTATATAAGCTATTGATCTTAGATTGAAAATATTTTTTGTGTTTTCCAATTTCATTCTCATAGTTTTGTAGTTAAGTAGAGATAAAAGGTGGTTGCTAGAGGGTTGCATTAGATCCTAAGATCTAGATGCAGTGTTCTCAGATCCAAAGCTCCTCACTGACGAAGGCCACAAGCCAGAAACTAGTCTGGGGATATTGGATGAGTAGGCATTAGATAGGGATTTTATGCACAAGCCTTCTGGCATCCATTGATTACTCTGTTTAGCACAGGTGGCAATACTGTATGGAGAGTTTTGCTCTGTTTATCAACAATTAATGTGCTAGTATAGGAAATTGTGATCATGGGATGAAATTAATCGTAGAATTAAACTTGGTTAGAGTGCTTTTGGTAGAAATAACTTAATATTAAAAGGAAATATGAATATGTATTTGAAAAAGGTTTTTAATAAATGTATTTTACCAGTTTTTACTTATGGATCGGACATTTAACAAAAGAGCAATACTGAGACTTAAGACCATTTAATGAAGTATGGAGAATTGCTTATTAAGAATAACAAGAAGAGATCAGAAATGAAGTACATAGGTGAGAGAACATACAGGTATTGACCTCATTGAAAAAATTAAAAAAGTAGAGTTGGGCTAGACATATTACTGGAAGAGATGATAATAGATGGACAATTGAAATATTAAACTGGATTCCAAGAGTTTGTAAAAGACCTAACAAAAGACCACATGTGAAATAGATGGATGAAGTAATGAAATGTGATGTTGTGATAGTGAGAAGAGAGGCTAGAGATCGGAAAAGGTGGATTGAATTTGGAGAGAGCTTCATCATACAGTGGATCAATAATGGTTGAAAATAATTAAGATGAAGTAATGTAATTTATAGAATAGATGAATCACTATTTTAGAAAAGAGAAAGAATGCATTAATTAATAATAATATGCAAATTTATTTACATAATAACAAAAAAGAATATTACGTTTAACACTTATACATTTCGAAGTCCATTATATACTTTAAATAATTTTTGACACATATATTTTACAATCACAACTTAGTTAATATATGAAATCTTTCACGCTGACATTTATATATATATATATTATAAATGAAAGTATATATTTATTTAAATAATTTTTATTTTAGATCAAGAAAAAGCTGCATAAAATTAATTATGTATATTCAAAAAAAATTTAATGTTAAATATATTCTTAAAATTATTTTTGCTAAACTTATTGATATTAATTGATCAAGTTTTATTTACATGATCTAGTTATTTAAATTCATATTATATTATAAAGAAAATATATGTTGTTATTTTAAATCTTTAAGAAGAAAAAAACCTTAAATAGATATCTATTAATATATATATACTTTTAAATAGGTTGAAACTATAAGAAAGATAAATTTAATGATAATTTTCATGAGCCATTTATATATACCAGCATTGATTATTTCTGCCAATATCTTTGATCTTCTTTAATTATAGTTTCATTTTTTTTATGTTTTCTATAGGATTTCCGTGATAATAACAATGATCCGTGAATTCATGTACATTGTTCCTAGATGGTGTTCAGTTATTTTCCACTTAATGTTCAAATTCATATCTGAACATTGACTACTTCAAACTACTAAGCATAGTATTTTTCACATGTTAAAAAAATTGATTATTATTTTTTATTCACCCAAAATGCACTATAATTTTGTCCACCAAATCCATAAAATGTTAACCAAGACATATATATATATATAAAAGACATATTTTGAGGGTTCATCCATGTTAAAATATTTTAATGTTTTTTTCAAATCAGTGATTGTAGCACTCTACAGCCATCTTTCTACCTTTTATCACTCTGTGGATGACTTGTGTTACCAAGTCGAAATGTCAGTATATCAATTTTTTAAAATATTTTAACACGGATGAACCCGCAAAATATGTCTTTTATATATGCAACCCATGAAAACTTTCATATCAACATATATATATATGAAATAAAAAGAAAATAATTCTACTTTGTTAATAAGGCACAATGTGTTCTTTTTAATATTGGCTCGGGAATGTGATTTCTTCATAATTATAACAAAGTTTATTATTATTTAATATGATACTGCAAATATTTTATTTTTATTTTCACTTAAATAAAATAAACATTCACTCTCACATGCACTCTGAATTTGAATTAACTCAACTATTTAAAAATAAATTATATTTAACATTATACTATATCATTACAGAAGATTATAGGTGATATGGGGAGATGGTACATCGTTATTTCTTCCATAAGTAATCAAAACCAATGAACAATGAGTATGGCCAACAAACAGAGGAGTATGAGAGTCAACAGATCAGCATGAATAAAACTGTAATATAAGTCATTATACTAATCATAAATTATAAACTACAAATTACCCAGCATTACAGAAAAATATTCCTTAGCTCATTATGAACAATCAACAATCAACCTTGTGACTGGATTTAAAGAGGTATATTATAAACTAGGCTACTTATCTAGCCACTGCCAAACTTAGAGCAGAATATATCAATTATTTGGATGCATATAATTAAGTGCTAATCAATAACTCATAATAATAAAAACATTGTGCTGGGATATAGAAACATATTGATCATCATAGTACTATTAACTAGGCAACTATAAACCTAATTTCTAATGAGAAACAAAATGCAGTGAATGGACTTTAAAGGTAATACCTTTGCATCATCGAGAGTTGTCATCTGGATGTCCAAACACATACACACAAATCCCTACATCCATATAACCATTATGTTCTAATCTAGTTCAGAAAGAAAAAACTTTATGAACTGTGAACATGAGATAAATAAACATAACAGCTCATTCTAATTTATTTTAAAATAACTTTACTGGAATAATTTGAAAATCCCTAAAACTCTAAGTTGTATTAAAATTAAGTCACAGATACTGCTAATTCATGGAGCAGATAGCTGGAGAAAGAAGACTTTAACACAAATATATTTTAAACAATTATTTAATAAACTAATTGATAAATAATTTAAAAAATGACATGATAATTTACATTTATACATTCTTATCAGCAGTATAGTTTCATATTAAAATAAGACTAATAAACATTTGATTTTCATTCATTTATTGAATTAACTTTTTTTACCAATAAATGAAATTGAAAAATAATTTTTAAATTAGAGATAGAGTTAAATTAGCTTAATTTTTTGTACAATTTTGGAGTAAAAATAAATGAATAAATAAAAAAATATGTGAAATTTAATAAAAATTAAGTTACTAAAAACACCTCTTTTTATAATTTTGAAAGAAAAAAGTCACTCGAATAAAATGTTTCACAAGAAAATGTCATTCTTATTAATTACTATCCTATAATTTTTTTATTTCTACTTGAAAGTATAATGTGTTGTAAAAATACCTTGAACCATGGTTTCAATTTTCTTTGGGGTCCTTCTTAACAATTATAATTTACTGTTTCCATATAGGCTTTTTTCTGAAAGGTTTCTCACTTCCAGGTTACTGTATACAAGTTATTTATTTGGCAGTAAAATATTTCATGCTAACCCTTAGCAAGAATTTATTCATTTTCTTTCCAATAAAATTTATAGATACATAGAGACACTTATGATCTTGGTTAGAGACAATATTGCAGATTACTTCAGGGGTGTTTTCTTTTTCTTTACATTTTGTTATTTTCAGTGAAGCAAGTTACTTGGTTGAAGCTGTTTGGCCTTTAGATAAACTTAGCACATAGTTGCATTCATTCTTCTTAGAAAACATTTTTATAGCTAAACCCATAGTGTTCTCTTTACAGATAAATTCTCCAGCTTTATTCTTCAACAGTTTCATTAAAATTTTTCCCTTCTACTGTCTTCTTCAGCAGCTGGCTTAAAACTGATTGTCCTCTTCAACAGCTGGATCAGAAATGCTTGCTTCTTATGTAACAATGGGATCAACATATTGACCCACACCCCTATTTTTGGAGCAAATCTGTCTTCAACCAATCACAATCCTATCTCATATATGAAAAAATTTAATAATAACCAATTAGATTAATTTTGACAAAAACAATTGTTCAACTATTTCCCTCCTTCAACAGTAAGATGGGAAAACAAGTCAAAAACTTAAATTAGAATAATAGTTTTTTAACATTTCTTTTTAACTTAAAAATTTTTTTCTTGCCAAAAAACTCAAGATAATTAGATTAATTACATTGTCTTTTTTCTTTTAGAGAGAGATAAAGAATTAAAAAACTTTTCTTAATGAAAATTAAGTTTATCAAATTGTTAAAAGTTCTTTTCTTATATAAAAAAATTTTACATATAAATTTTTATTTATTTTATTTCTCTTAATGCTAAAATGAAAAAAAAATTAAATAATTTACTGAAGAGAAAGTTTTTTTCTCAGTAAATGTTAAAACTAAAAATTAAACTAAAAAGTAGGTAAAATTATTAAAGAGAAAGAAAAGAAATTATTTAACTGATTTTATAGTTCTGCTTTTTTACAACCCTTTGTAGCTTATAATATACTTTAAATATTAAACTTTATGTTTATCATAACTGAAAATTCTTATATCATGGGATGAGGGAAAAAAATTGAAATAAATGTCTTTTATTCTTAAAAATATATGGGAAGATTAAATACTATTTTCCAATGAACCAATTAACTCTAAACTTAAGAAGCATGCTGTTGACTATTGTTATAATACAACAGAATAACCACATGGCTACAATACAAACAAATGATTCTTAATAGTTTTATTTATTTACGATTAATACTATAGATGGATATGTAATATATTACATGCCATACATTCCCATCCCTCATAAAAATAAAGAAAACAGTTCAACTGGTAATATAAAACCATTACTAACTTCTTAAGTAAATTTCTTATTTATAATTTAGGATTAACTAAGTTAAGCATAACAACAAAATCAATGACTATATAATTATATATTTTTATTTTAGAAATTAATTAAACATCTTCAAGTCATGGGTTTTGAGGTCTCTATTAGTTTTACAAGATTGTAGTTGGTACAGGAAGACATTTTGATATTATTACCTTTGCTATATTCTTTGGAGGTCATGTGTTAATAAAATTTCAAGTACTTGGGTAACACCCATTACATAAGTTCCCAGGTTCTTGGTAAGTCACAATTATGTCTTGTAGGCCTATACCATGGTCAACTACACTTCTGTGATTCTACAAGTATGCTTGAAGTTTGGAATCCTTAATCATGTTTTAAAACATTCAACCCTGAAGTTTCTTTCTTTAGGTTCTTGCTTTAATCTTTCCAAGTCAATGTTGTTTAATAGTTCACTCACATCTTCAAAAGAGACTCTATCACAGTAAGGAAGATTTGTTGCACCCATTGAGTCAAGTTGTCTCTAATGGCTCTTATAATTTGGTCTTCAGATATTGGGTATAATGTAAAGGTCTTAAGTTTAGATACTTGGTGGGGAAAAATTGAGTTAAATCTTTCCTGAGATACTTGATGATGAATGTCATCTTGCCTCTGTTCACTTCAAAAACTACTTAATAAGGCTTGTCAGTTGTCTCCAAAAGTAATGGGTTTATGAATAATGATTCTCACCAATTTATAGCAGATTCATATAGGTGATTACTCTCAATAACATTTTCATTTTCACTCAGCTCATAAAATGAGAGTAACTCTTATAATGTTCTTAAATTTTCCATAGATTTTCCACAATCTCATCTTTTAAGTATTTTAAGCTTAATAAATTTGATATACTACTATAAATTTTCTATAATTTAACTATCTTTATATTGTTTCTAAACATTAATGTTGCTATATGTTCATTCTTCTGATCCTTATGTAATATAAGATTTTCAACAGTATTGTTAATCCCTTTCGCACCATCATTTAATATCCCTTTTTCAATTGATAAAAAAATTGATAGATGGCAGTATAATGTCTTATTTAAATGGAAATATCTCAGTGTTATTTTGATTTCCTGTGTTTTTATCATAATTTTGATTAAAATATCATTAGATTTGTTTACCTCATGTAGAATTTGATTTTTCATCTCTATCACAAGATTTTTGATTTTTGTTTAACATTTTTCTTCCAAATTCCTTTTTGTGCCATCAATTCCTTTTTCTTTATTTTGCACTAAATCTTTTATTTTCCTTCTATTGAAGTTATTTTCTCAATTACTTTACTTAATTCAATTTGGTTAATTGGAGATTGTGAATAGACTTTTAAATCATTTACTTCTGATTGTATCACATCTGAGTTAATATTGTAATTTAAATGATTTTTTCTTAATTTAAATTTCGCATCTTTTGATTTTCTTTTTCTTGTTTTTTCTGTATTTTCTCTATCTCTATTGTTTGTTTGCTGACATTTGCATAGATTAACTTCTTGGACTTTATTCTTAGTCTGGTATTCTAATTTATATTTTTCAATTTTAGTTTCCATCTTCTAGTTCCAACTTTTTATTTTTTCTACACAATTTTCTAATTTATTGATTTTAGCCAGCATTTTATCTTTAGTTTCTTCTGCCTTAGTTTCTAATTCATTAACTTTAATTTTTAAATTATGTATATGTTCTTGTCCCATTTTTATTTCCTGAACTAATTGTATATGCACATATTTAATCTATTGGTTTAATTTATTTTCTAATTCATATTAACCTTCTTTTATCTTTATTAATATTTCTTGTCCTAGCTTCATTTCTTGTCTAATCCTTTCCCGATTCTTGTCACACTTCTTTAGTTTTATTTCATTTTCTTCTTTGATCTTTGCCTGATTCTGGTCATACTTCTGGTTTTGTTTCATTTCTTGTTTGATCTCTGCCTGATTCTGATAATACCTTTTTTGATTTTCATCGGTCTTATTTATTAAATCTCATGACAATTTTTCTTGATTTTGTTTTATATGATTCATTATTGTCTTCAACATTGCCCTTATAAATTCATCTTGATCTGCTTTCAAAGAGACATAAATTTTACTAACTTCTTTTCCTTGTCCTAATATTTCTAATTACACCTGGGTCTCATTTTACACGATAGATAGGTTCCTCAGAAAACACGCGCAAATGAAATCGTGCAAAAATAGACGTAACTTACATTGAAAAAGGGGGATGCGGTCTGTGATTTTTCAAAATTCGCATAAAAGCAAGGCACCAACATAAAATTACTTTAAAATTTGCGCAAAAAAAAAAATAAGGAAATAAAATATGACTAATAAAAAATTTCAAATTTGAAAAAAATTGATACAAGACAAACTTTTTTTAACTATATTATTTAATTTTATTCAAAATAATATATTTTTATGCATAATTTACAGTACAGTAATTTACATTTTTTTATACACGTTTTAATTATTATAGCTATTTGCCGAAAAACACATTCGTTTGCAAACAACTAGTGCCAACTTCACACTCATGTTGTGTCAATGGTTTTCTGGTGACAACATAATTAGTAATTAATCTTTGAGATGATGATTTTATTAATTGTTTATGAAACTAACAACTAAAAATTAAATTCGTATTTTTGTCTTTAATTTTCAATTTCGTTTAAAAATCAAATTTCACATCACATTATTTCAAGTCGCCGTAAGTAATTTTTAAATTGTTAATTACAATTAAAAATCAGATTTTAATTTTTAATTGTCAAATTTAATTGCGCCCACTGCTATTACTCACCTTTTAAAAATAAACTTGTGGACACTAAATGATTAATAATTCATTACGTTCTTTTTTAAAAAGCAAAAACGTAATGTGATTTAAAATGCAAAATTAACACGCACAATGTTTGAACAAATTTACATTATAATCTTGTAAAATTTAATGTATGTATACATAAAATGTGGAAATCATGATTTTAATTTCATTATTGCATAAAATCTTACTATTATAAAGCACTGAAAATATTGAAATTACTAAGTTGAAAGTCGAATTCCAATAATGTGCTATTACTTTCAATATGACGTAAGTGCGCAAAATTTATTATTTTAAGTAATAGCGCAATATTGGAGTTCGACTTCCAGTGAAACACGAATCGCGTAACTTCAAAATCGTGTTAAATAAGTCCGCGTAAAAAGAGACCCAGGTGTATTTCTCATTCTCCATGGTTTACTTTATTATATTTATTATTTCATTTTTTAAAAAAAGAACACAAATTTCTTTTTCAACCCAATATCCTAGACTGAATAAAGGAATAACATTTTATTTTTACTATGCCATATATTTCTACTTTTATAACTTGATTAGATATTTACTTATACATATTTTAATCTATACAAAATACTCTCACAATATAAGGGACTACAATAGCACCTTTTCTCAATAGTGATTGATTCACCTATTCATAATAGTATTTTTTAAACTATTGTATATTTTATTAATTTTAAATTATATCATTTTTTGCAGTATAGTGTAAATATTATAACTAAGCTCAAAAGACTTTGTGTTATGCCAGTGTCAATAAATTTAAATAGAAAGTATCAAATGGTTTTCATCGATTTTCTGAAAATAAATAGGAGACAAAACACATTCATTAAAATAATAAGTTGATTTCAACTACATTTTACTATTCTTTTGATAAATTACTTCATAAAGGAACTTTAATAAATGTTTATTAGATTCTTTTGGCCCTTTATCAATATATAGCACATATTTTGGTGCTTTCAGAAGTATAAATATAAATTTCAACTTTTATCATTATTTGACAAACCTAGGTATCATATAGTGATGATTTGTATTTATTATCATCATCATCACCATCATTATTATTGTTTCAAAAGACACTTTATTGATTCCAAAAAAAAAAAGGTTTTACATCAATCATGCTTGGTTTACATCGATCATGTTTGATTTACATAGTTTTACATTGCAATTATTTATTCAAACTGTATAAATTGTTGTATAAAGTTACATACTTCATGAGGTTAGTTCCTCAAGGTTGAAAATATATTTGACTACAAAACTTTTGGTGTATAAATATCATTTGATATTATGTTTGCATATTACTATGTTAAAATTATTTTAATGTAGTTAATTTAACTGGTAATAATTTTTGCTTTTTCTTTGGATTTTTGGCTACAATCTTGACCATTCTTTTAATAGCGACCAGGTCGCAGGATACAAATCTGGTGTTGTGATTGTCCTGCCTCTGTTTGTAATCTGCATTAATTTGTTAATGAATGTTGATGGATGATGCTGAGTATTTCTTACTATTAGAAAACCGCATCTTGTGCACTTAAAAAGAATATGGCACTGATCTGTTTAGATATATGGCAATAATTTGGACAATTGCAGGGTTCGGTTTCCTGTAGGTGTTGCACATTATTTGCCTTATTTGGCTCATTGTCTCCTCTGCCCAGTGGCATAGTCCGCAGAAGGGTTCTATGTCTATATACATCCTTTAATAATAGAAAAAGTAAGTTGTTGGCATGGCGGTAAGGTTCATTTTTATTATGAAATTAAAAAAACTTGGGTTCCAACGCCCATCTTTTATATTCCTTGTTGTTGTTATTATTATTATTTTGTTATTTACGTGAAATAAACAATTATGTTATTTTTGCTAAATTATCTAGTATTATTCTTTGGTCATCATTTTGATAGCATTTAAGTTCCAGTCAAGACATCACATTGCTGATTTATTTAAAGTTACTTAAATATTTTCATTATATTTGCAATTTGAATCTAATAAGTTAAAAGTAGAATGGTACATAAAAATACCTGATACGTATATTCATCTTGATAGTAGTAAATGTTTATTAAAGAAAAGCGCGGACATAATTATTACGATAAATCTTAATGAATATTTATTAAAAGAAATCTATGGTTATGTAGACAATGAAAAGATAAAACAAAATGATATAAATACGAAATCATTTAGTAATAAACCAGTGATTGTTGATATATTATAAAAATTATATATTTTAAAAGTTTAGTAGTCAATATTTAAATCCCTGAGAAATTATATACAATTTTCATTGATTATTTATTTTGTTTGGAAACTGAAGTGAGTGTATTCATGGGGGTTAGAGTTTTATAAGGTTTAACCATACGTGAATGCGTTTTTAGTACAAACAAACACAACCAGAAGTGCGTTTTCAGTTCTTCTCCTCTGATTTCCATTTTAGCACAGTTAACCTCTTACTTACTAAGTCCCTTCCAAATAAAGTCAAAATACGAGGTTACAATTTGGCTAGCCCAATATGTTGGCTATCGATTAGCAAAAAAGATTTAGATTGATCGTCTAGTGTTTAAGCGCTGTCGACTGATTCTTTACAATTTCACTTAGATTGAGAAGTTACAATATATTATATAGTATACAATAAAGTAAATTAATATGTTTACTAGCTATGCGAATAATAATCATGAACGATTTAAAGCAAAAAAATTTCTGGTCCCACAATGATTATCTCTGGATGATGTATTAGTAAATTATTTTTCATTAAAAAATAACTCTACTAGATATGAGCTTGATGCTTTGAAAAAAAAAAAATTATTAAAACTATATATTTAGTGAGATAAAGTTTGGATATAAATGTCTATTATTTTACTACTTGGATAATATATATAGAAAGAAAAAAAAACTAATTTTCTTTAGAAAAATAACTATTTTTTGCACTAAGCTATTAATACCACGTGGATTCCCAAGGCATTTGTGGTTAATATTTCATTTATAGATTAAATGAGTTTGAAAATACAGTATATTAAAGAACTTGCAGCAAATTTAAGATTTAAACTAAAACTGTGAGATAGTATATAACCATTAGAGTGAGAAATGATTCAGTTGCTGAATACTAAGTCAGCTGATAACAGCTTTGATTAATGAAAAGCTGCCTTTCCAAACAGTTCTTTTATTTCACAAAATGAAATAATACATTTGTCACTTCCAAGATCATCTACTAATTGTCTCACTTATCATTTAAGACGATTTTCAGTTACTTTTTGTAACTGACTTGACATTTTCTTAAAACACAAGACAAAAACAGTGACTGAGAAATTTATTTTTAAGATTTACTTAAAATTAGTGATTAATAAAATTTAATTTTTTTTTTTTTTGTAATAAATAAATAAGAGCCTTATATGGTTCAATGACAGTGATAGACTCGAGGGCTGAGGGTTTTTGAACAAAAACGAGTTCTGTTGCTGTTAGACTTTAAATATCAGATGATATACAGATGATTAGACATTTATATTTACTTTATATATATATTTATCCTAACTATTTAGCCTGAGAATAAAAGTCTACTTGCAAAAGCTAAAAATTTGTGGACAGAAATCGAAATGAAGAAGGAAAAAAACAAACTTTGGTTCATTAATAAGGAAAAAATGTTCACATAGTTAGTGCTTGAACATCATATGATTTTCCAAGTTATCTAACTATATGATAAATAAAAAAAAATAAATTGTTCATTTTTTTCATTAATAACTACTGGTAAATAAGTATGATCATTTCTTAACCATAAAAAATGTGAGAGAAACAAAAGGTTATGGTTGTTTTTGTTTTTTTTTATTAAAAGAAAAATTTATTCAAGACATTATTTGTAATTACATTGAATCACTGATAACATGTAATAATGGAAAACAGTCAAATATCAATTGCAGTAGAACTGGCGTGAAGAGGTAGAAAATCTTGAGGTGGTTACTCATCATCTGGAAAGGAGCATTGAGACCAGGTTTCCCGATATAACCATTCTGGAGCCAAAAGTTTGTCTCTGTTTTTGATTTTAGTAATAATCTTTGTATATACCCACAATGATGCAAACGATTTCAGTGAATGTTCACATATTATTTTGTGCTAATTTTTAAATCTAATATCATGCATTAGGTCTTAAATCCATTTGTTTGACATCTTGTGATGTTTTCTATATTTTCAAATATTGGCAGCAAACATTTTTATCTGAAAGAAATTACCTATTATGTTATTAGCATATCATCCCACACAAACAGTTAATACTGCTCTTAGAAATAATTATAAAATATTTGACGTTTTAATAAAATACCTGTCTTTACAAAGTTTTTTTCTATATTCACTTCACATGCTTAATCCAGTGAAGATATGTTCTTTTAATTATGGATTCAATATTATTAAATCCACTAAGATGAAAAACATACTGATAGATATTTTGATTTTACTCATTATATTTTCAGAATATTACAAGAATTCTTAAATAAAAGTTTCTAGTACCTATGTGTTATATAATGATAGGGGTTTTACTTTCAGATAATATATTTGTCTTGGCAACAGCCCTACACACAACTAATTTAGTTAAAATAAATATATATAATCTCTTGTATCTCACCACTTAAATCCAACTTTCTATATAAAATTTACCAAAATATCCAAACTAATCCAGCTGAAACTATCATAAGCAGAACACTCTCTATGAATTAATATATATAAGTCCGATTTGCCAACACATTACCACTATAAACTGCATTGGATAAAGTATTGAATTATGGATTTATTCAAACAAAGAGTTTGAAATTTAAATAAACAATGATCTTAAATTGTTAATAAACAAACATGTTTAATATATGTATAGAATGAAAGACTAAACATTATTCATTTTAATCTTTGCAAACTCTCAACACAAATATATAAGAAATATATAGGAAATAATCTGACTGCATATTGCTAGATAAAATGAAATATCAAATCACTGTCAAAACATTAAGAAATTTTAGCTATGCCCTTTATGAATAAATATATAAAAGTCCAACTCTCAAACAGCCAGTCCAAAAAAAAAGGATCCCTTTGAACTATAAGCTGCAAATAATTTTGTTCTACTTTTTTTTCTGTATGAAGGATATCTTATGATGTTTACATATTACAAGTTTTGCAACATCATAAATATCTATTTCTATAGGCACAGGGTTAATTTTGCTGTTTTTTTTAAAAAAAATAATTTGGAAAATTAATATTTTTTATTTCCAGACCCATTGTGAGTGACCTTTTGACAATGGAGACTTCAATGCGAAGAGGTTTAATCCTTGTTCTGCTTATTATTGGAGTAATACTAATATAGATTATGTATAATGGCAGGCTTTAATATTGATTTAGCCTGAGTCATTATTTGAACTAGTTCATTTTTTGGGAATATCAATAGTATTCTGTGCTTTAAGAATGATTTTATTTTCAGTCATATGGGATTAGCAAACTTTAATTATCACTAATGAAAGACAAATTGTCAATTTCCATGGCAATGATTTTGTTTCATTTTTTTCTCTGTTTCCACATAATTTACACATTTTTGCAGTTTGTATTCCTTATCTTCATTCTAGATTTTATATAGATTTCAATCTCACATTTTAATCTTAATACAAATCATTGCTAAATGACCTGCTGATCCAAATTCATTATATCATTCATTTTGTCATATACAACTTCAGTCTAGATATCTTGGACTCCACAACAGTAATATTTTACTGTTTTTCTTTTCAGTGGTTTCATTTTTAAATTTTTTTATAAACAACTATTTGTCTAAGTTTCTTAAATGTAAAATCCTTTATCTGATCTATAATTAATTTGTAAACTTTTTTTACATTTAATGGCTTTAATATAAGACAGATAATATATATAACTTCTTTAACGAGTGTTATAAGCACATAATTATTGATACTACTAAGTAACTGTTGTCTAAACTTATCACTTTACATTCTCCATAATATTTGCTCTAAAAGAGTTTCCTCTATGAAATTTTGATAGATTCAATTCTTTGTCAAATTCTGTTTGCAAAATCATGTTGCTATATCTTTTCCCTCAGATTATTGTATATTACAGAAATGCAATCTGATGTGCTTATATAGCTGTAAGCTAAAGTTTTTATTTAATCTACCCACAAACTCTGCATATTGAAATTACTCAGAATCTTACAATTTATGCAGCAGGTTAGCTATTTCATTATTTTTTGTACTGCATAGCAAAGTAAATACAATTAGATGAATGTTCTATGAACTAAATATTTATTTAGTTTGTCCACAATCTTCATATGTTGTAATTTCTCAGGCCTTCTGGGTTCATACAATTGTTTGATTATTTTAATGATCCTTAACAATGCATAGCAAAATAAAGTGGCTGCTTTTATGGTCTCATCCATAATCCCATTTACAAAAAAATATATTTTCTATTTTCTTAGCATAATACAGTCAATCTGCTTGTTATCTGTATCAAGTGCTTTTAAAATTTACTTGAAGCACAGATACCATCTTGTTGGAATAATTAGTTATACTAGTAATGTATCAATTATATCACCATGGATGCATGCTGTGGTAAAGGTGAATTTGTCACACTTGAACACAAACAACATATAAATGTTAACCTTAAATTAATAGATTATGAATTTATTACAATATTAAACTTGATAATATATAATTAATATTGTATAAGGCACAAGTATTTATATTCATTATCTTATATATTTTTATTTACAACAGATTTTAATTGCCTAAGATTTATTAAAGACAGAGATTAATATGAGCTATAACGAATTCCAAATCCATTTTTGAACTATATAGAGGAGTTGCTGGGATATTGTCTATCATCTATTGCACAGTAGTTGAGGCCATCATCTTGCAGTGCAGCAAGTCCTTGTGGTGTCAAGTTCTAAACAAGATAATCCTCATTTGCCCTAGCTGCTTCCTCTTTTTTTTTCAGTATTCAACTCTTATTTTTGCTCATTACTACTATTTATGTCTGATTACCAATAAATTATTAATTAGCTTTCCTTCAAAACAATTCAATCTGCAATCTATTATGATAATAATATTTTCTTAATATAGATATTATTATGATGTATAGTATATAAACTAGAATCTCTTAATATTTCAGTATGTAGACATGTGCATAACAAATTTGCATTTATGTGTTTTTGATAAACATTTATACATGAACTTATTTTTCATTTTTCTATACAGTTTAATTTTTAAAAAAAATATCCATTTTTGTCCTTTTTTCCCCTTTTTGAAAAATTGAATTAATTACTCTTTGCTCATGGATTTCACAGTTTTTGATAGTAGTTTATATATATATAGTTGAAAATATGTATTTTAATAAATTATCAAACTCATTTCAGTTACATTTTTAACTGCTCTTAATTTTTATCTGACATTATATATGTCCAACAAATTTGAGATTCCATTATATTGCATCACTTAGAGACAAGGATAATCAATTGAACAAATAAAGCACTGTTATGTATCTAGAAGAGCCTCGTGGTGAAATGAAAGAATAACCATCTGTAAAGGTGACATGATTTTTGGTTACTTTAATAACTAACCTTATCATTTTGAATAGATACTATGTATTGATAATAGAAACAAAAAAGTATATATATGAATATAATACTATGGATATATAAATGTATGTGAATGAATCTCACGATACAATGACAATGCATTTACCTATCATGCCTTGGGATGTTAATTTTTTTTTTATCAGACTTGATTTTTCTTTGAGTTATTAACCTAAAAATCAAACAAGCCTACTATTAAGTATTAGTTGATAAATGAGTACCTATACATTCTTAGGTATATGATAAAATAAAAAAGTTTGTTAAATCCTCATACATGTGAATTGGAAAGTGTAGTGAGTACTGCTTTCTTCCTCATTGGTCTTTTGTGAAGATCTGTGGCTTTGTCTTGCAATTGTCTTACATTTTTTTTATCCTGTACCATATATATATTTAATTCACCACAATATATATATAATTAGAATTAACAAAACCAACATTGCCAATTTTTCTGGATGTCAAATAATGCTAAAACATCAAACTATAACATAACATTTTTATTCAACTGACCCAACTGAGATTTGATTCCCACATTATTCAATTCGGAATCAATCTAGGAACATTTAGCTCTTCAGCTTGTCACTTTCACCACTGTTCCAAACTAAGTAGGTGAATATACCTATTTGAAATTAAATTTCATTAATAGGGAACAATATATGATTAGGTATGAAATTAATTGAAACTTTCATCATGTGATAGTGTACAATTAGAGATACTTTACTATTATTTGTAATCCATGTTTTTATCTCTCTAGTAGATAACCCATTGCCACCCTAGCTAACTATTTAACTTTGATTGGTAAATAGGTAAACATAGCTAGAGCGTAAAATAAAGATTTGAAATTCACCACTCAGCAAATGATGATCATAATAAGTATTGCCTTATTGCGTGAAATTCATTGGGAGAGGTTTTCGCCTTCAGGGAAGATTATTTATTTAAAAAGTTATTTTACTTTAAAAAAAAAATAATGCAGTACTAGTTCAAATCTGATTAGTCATTGTTTTTTATAAATATTTTATGCACTTTTTTTTTTCAGAGACCAAAATTCAACTGTATCTAGAGTACGCCCTTAAATAGCAAAACACCTTACGACATTAACTATATTCACTAATTAGCATTAAAATTTAGTAGGTATTTTGCGATTAACATTTTCTTGTTTGTTATAAATTCTTTTAATTATTACTAACTGAAGCACACACATATATCGTTTGAACTTGAATTATATTATTTGTGGATTTTTAACTATCAAAAATTTTAAAGTTCTTACATTATTTACCAAGTTCTTAAAAATTCCCAAAAGTCCATTTTATCATTAACTAATTTCCATTTTTGTCTTTATTTTTTTATTAAAACACAACTGGGATATTAAAAAAAATATATTAATGTTTTGATAGTGCCGTCTAAGCATTGAAGTAACTTTTGCTGATCTGATTGACTTTAAAGTAAATATTGTCTTTTTTTTTCGCTACCATTAATTATAAATCACAAAAGCATTTAAAAATCTTAAATGTAAATATTGTTTAATTATATATATAAAAACTTTATTCTTGTATCAGCAGTTTGATAATTAAAATGAAAGTAAAAAAGAAAAGTTATTCTATACAAAATACAGAAGTGGTCCGATTGGTAAAAAGGATGATCATCAAACTGTATGCAATGGATTGTAATTTTGAAGCACATTTGTTAATGCCTCTGTATTATAATTGGGTGGAAAAAATTAGAACCTGCTACACTTGATCATCATCAATAATAGTTGTCCAAAGCATAATTTATTCTAGTATTTCATTATTTAGAGAAAAATCAAAAAAAAAATACTGAATTCTTTATATCACTAAGATGCATTAATGAAATATTTTTATGGTGGCCGTGATAGAAATCCACTTTGAATTTATTATTTTATAGTCAAGCATTGGTGGTCGAGAGGTCAGCGACAACTCCTTACAAGCAGTTGTCCCGAGTTAGCGGGTTCGCTTCCGGCTGATGCTATGACACATGAGAGAAAAAAAAGTATTATTTTATTCTATTAACTTTTGTTGTCACTAACACAATAAAAGTTTCAGAATATTATTTTGTCTTTCTGAATACAATTTATTTAAAATAATGAACTTTTCAATCAACTTTAGATTTCAAATTTCTGAAATAGTTGATTTATAATAGGCAAGTTTTTGATTTGACTCCCTTATTTGGAAAAAAATCTCTAACCATCTGAGACAGGTAAAAAAAAAATTCAAATTTATTAATCTTAAACAAAAACCATTACATTTTAGTAAAAAATAACTAGTTTTTTTTATATATATGTCAAATGCATTGACCAGGAAGCAAACCCGGGCCAGCTGCTTGGAAGGCAGATATGCTAACCACTAGGCCACCAACGCTTGACAAAAAAAATTAACTAGTTTTAACTGAAAATGACAGAATCAGCAAATATTTTTATTGTTCATAATGTAATATGCATTACATTTCTTTAAAATAGCTTGAAACAAATCAAAACATTTCAAATTTATGAATCTTAAACAAAAATCATTGCGCTTCATAAATATAAGCTAATTTTACCTGAAAATGACAAAATACAGTTAATATTTTTACTGCCGTTTCAGTCCTATTGTTGTTTTTTTTTAGACAAATATTTTAAACTCTTTAATATATTTCAGAAAATCATCACATTTTTAAAAAAAAAATTATGAAAGCAAAATATCTTTTTTAATTATTTCTATCCAAAAAAAACAACATGTCTTTAAAAAGCAGACAGTTTATATCAATAATTTAATCCTTATAGTCTTCCCGTGGCTCACCCTGTGAGTAGTATACATTACTATGTAAAACCAATGTGCTCACAAAGAATCTAGAGTTTATTTTAGATAGAAAATATATAAAAATTATTTTCCCAAGTCATACATTTTCCTTTAATTAAATATATAATCTACAGTTGTATATAGCTAAATAAAAGGTTATAATTGAAAACATCCTAGATCTACAGTCATCAGCTTCTTAATACACTCTGATTTTTGCCAGCTATTGTCTTAATTGACAACTTCAAAGTCTCCTGGGAATAAACCTATACTTTAATTTTGTCTCTCAAGATGGAAAGTATATATAAAAAACATTCATAAACATAATTATATAATTGGTATTTGTGGAATTAAATTCACATTGTCTATACTGCATTAATCTGATTAACTGTAACTTTTATATTGAAAACTTTATTATTACTTAAACTATAAGATGTGAAATAACAGGTACTCTTATACCTGGAGCCTAATTGTAAATATAGGGTATTTGAACTCAGACTTTAAGCCTCTTCAATATCCACACTATCTCATACTACTGATACACATGACCACACATATGCAGAAAAAATAAATAATCACCAATATATGTATTTTGTACTAAATCAGCACTCATCAGTTGGTCCAGATCACCATCTCCCATAAATATATATAATCAGTGCTCAGTTTAAATTAAGATAGCAAATCCTTACACTTTAATGGACAGGCTTCAACCTACTCCAACCTCCAACTCTTCAGCCATCCATACCATTGAAAATCTGATGATAGAATTCCCAAATCCCATGCTGATGCCAATATCGTTGTCATGCCCTTGTTGACCTAAGTCACTCTGACCCCTCACATATAGGACAGTATCCATTTAAATACATGGGCATGACAACAATATTGGCATCAGCATGGGATTTGGGAATTCTATCATCAGATTTTCAATGGTATGGATGGCTGAAGAAGTGGAATAGGTTGAAACCTGTCCATTAAAGTGTAAGGATTTTCTATCTTAATATAAAGTGAGCACTGATTATATATATGTATGGGAGATGGTAATCTGGACCAGCTGATGAGTGCTGGTTTAGCACAAAATATGTATATTGGTGATTATTTATCTTGTCTGCATGTGTGTGGTCATGGGTATCAGTATTGTGAGGTAGTATGAATAGTGAAGAGGCTTGAAAGTCTGAGTTCAAATCCCCTATATTTATATATTACTTAAACTGAAAAACAAATAGAATAAAAGTATATAGCATTTTTAGCTTAGGTCAGGGCAAATGTGAATATATAAAAACATTCTAAAAATAAACATAAGTGAATTGGAAGGTATGTTTTCAAACTATGGTTTTAAATTTCTTGACTAGTTTTCAATATGTAAATTTATTTCTAATCTATGTAAGTCATACATAAATTCTAATAAGAAAAATTAGTTATACAATGTTAACTATGAACAAATTTTGTTCATGAATAATTCTGCCATGATTTTATGATTTAAATCTGTACTTTTTCTTTTTTAAAATTTAATTTCTGAAAATGTTTTTACTATTATGAACTTAAAACTACATGTGCTATGCAAATAAATATACATCTTACACACATATGTGCGCACACACACACATATATATATATTACATACAAATGAAACCCTATATTTTAAAACATACAGTTTTCTAAAACATACGGTTTTCGATAAAGAGAAACCATGTTTATAAATAATAGCATCAAAAATAATTTTAACTAATCTGCATCAGAAAGGAGATCATTTATCTTTTTCACATGCATGTGGTCATGTGCATCGATTATTTAAGATGGAGTGGTTACCTGAAGGGAACTTGAAAGTCTGTGTTCAAATTCTTTTTAATTAAATCTAAGGTTCAGTATATTTCAATATACAGTACTTGTACTTAAAATTAAAAAACAAATGATAAATTAAAAATAATAGATGCAGGTAAATAATAAAAAAAAACAATTTACATTCAAATTTGTAAATAAATGAAAACAAAGGGATTACATCACTTCTCCTCTGGCTATGATTTGAAAGCGCTCTAAATGTTGAACAATAAAATCAAGAATAGAATGAATTCACCTATTCTTAGTTGCTCTGATGTTTACAACCAGATGGAATATGGCACTTAAGAGTTGTTAAACTCATAATTAATAATACAAGGCTGGAGACAGCATCTCACTTTTAACCCTAGATTGTAATAATTATCAACAATGTTGACAAAGGCATGCTTATAAACATGAGAGCAACTAAGAGTAGGTGAATTCATTCTATTCTTGATTACTTTGTTCAATACTGACAGAGCTTTTAAGTCATAGCCTGAGGAAAAGTATCTGTCTTAAAATACAATCATAAAGAAATATAGTACATTCAAATTTTATAAAGATTTAAGAAGTGAC
Organism: Epiperipatus broadwayi; assembly: GCA_028023455.1. Taxonomy (NCBI): domain Eukaryota; kingdom Metazoa; phylum Onychophora; class Udeonychophora; order Euonychophora; family Peripatidae; genus Epiperipatus; species Epiperipatus broadwayi. The sequence goes on along the minus strand of JAQFVV010000008.1, from coordinate 5,845,442 downwards.
ACTGCTACAATTATTTATATTTAAAATCTATTAATGATAACTTCATGTTATCAACGATTTTAAAGTATATAAATGTGTATGATAAAAATTAATATGCAGAGAATACACACGCACCATCTAATTATAAAAACTATCACGCTTAAAATAATTTGACACTGAATATACTTTTTAAAGTGACTTCATGATAAGTTAAATAAAAAGGCAAATCTAATAAATCACAGATTTGGTCAAGCTAACTTGTCAAGTCTTTAAACTGTCTTTTTCTTTTTTTTTTTACTATTGCTTGGGGAAGCATCTTGACATTTACTTGGACAACATCTTTCTTCAGACTCGCATAATTGATTTTTCTGGTGTCTGACTGAATGAACTAAATTATCGTTTGTGATAACGAAAGATGAATTTTTAAATAAATAGCAAGCTTGAAATAAATAAAAAATTATAACAAAAACAAAACGGTAAATAGTGTGAATTTTTAAATATGATGTTTATTTATCAGAAGACACGATTTGATATATTTTTTTGAAAATAATTCCTCATACTTATGTTTTGTTTTATGTATACAAAATATTATAAATAAATAAGTTTAGATAGCTATTTTAATATTTGCTGATGTGTATATATATATACAGAAAGATTCCACGTGTATTGTTTGTGCCACGCCAATGTGCAAATCATATAGCATCCACGTTTTCTTAATAAATTAACTCATTTTTTAAAACTTAGTTATTAATTTATCTTACATAATTCGTTTATAGATTTCATTTCTTAAGCCCTCTAATCTCTAGACATCATTGTGAGCATCTTATCTATCAGTCTTATACAGTATAGTATTTGAGATATTTTCAATAATAAACATCTTAACTACATTTAAAAATGAAATGTATAACTTTATAAATTAAAATATTTTGTGTTAAAAAACTTACCACATTTACTTATATGCATTTTTAAAAATAAACAAATGAATTTTAAATTAATAATCTTAAATGCTTATTGTGGCTAAATCGAGGCTTAAACTGAACAATTAATTTTTCATAGAAATGATCTTCAGTTAAAATGGTTTGTAACAAAATAAAATCATTTTACCTTTATTATTTAAAAAAAAAAAAACACCTTTAGAAATAACAAAATTATATTAAAACAATAAAATTTTGAGGAAAAAAAAGTTATACTTTACAAATATGATGGAAACAATTTCTGCTATATAATGTTTAAAATGAAATGCTAAATCAATAATTCAAATGTTGTGTCAAATATCATTGATTATGTAGTATACATATGCAATGATTTTTCAAATCCTTTTTTTCTTATCTGTTTATTTGTACTTCTAACAACGGAAATAAAAATAATATATTTTAAATTTTGTAGTAAGATAGTTCATTTTGAGAGTCCCAGTAAAGTTCTCTTGCATATATTATCCAGTTTTCTTTAATTTTTTTAAAGTTAAAATTAAATTTTCTGCAAATGGAATTAAATCTAATTTTCTATATAAATAAACTTTTATTTTAGCATTAATTATAACTTGGACTATTTCTATCATTAAAATTTAATGTCTTTAGAAAATTTTTATACTTTATTTAAACTTTGCAAATATATTGACCTATTAGAAATAGCACATAGGTTAGTATGTAACACATTTCAAATGGTATTCTCCTCTCTTTTTCAAGTGTTACTGGACTGACTGATGACAGTACTAGTATGAGAATTGAACCTGGACCTTTAGATTAATGAATATAATTTGGTTAGTCAGAACTTTACCTTGAAATTCAATATTCATAGATCGAAAAGTCCAGGTTCGATTCCCATGCTAATATTGTCACTGATTAGGCCAACAACATCTGAAGATAATAGAAGAAGAATATCCTTGAAAAGTTGCATTATATACTAACCTAAAACTATTACAAGCAGTTGAATCTATTTAGAAAATTTAAATAAAGTTTAAAAATTTTTCTAATAACATTTAATTCTTAATATTAGATGATAGATATAGTCCAATGTATGATTAATACTAAAATGCCATCATCACTAACTTTCAACAAACTTTTATTTTAGCATAAATAATTCAAAAGAAATATTACCAAATTCACCACTTCCTTTATTTTGCTATAATATCTTATATAAATGCAAATTATCCACTGAACATTAAAATTTTTTAGAAAAATCCTTTATTGTACATATATGCATACACAATCTTATATTTCTACTGTCCTGCAGTCTTCTTCAGAGCCACTTTTACTTTAATTGCCTTCTTCAGAGCCACTTTTACTTTAATTGATTTCTTCAAAACTACTTTTACTTTAATTTTTCAAATTAAAGTAAAAGTGGCTCTGAAGAAGACTGCAGGACAGTTGGAACTTGACATTGCATATGCATATATGTACAATAAAAGTTTTTGCTAAAAGGTGTTTAAAGTACAATGGATAATTTGTAATTCAAAAGAAGTTTATTTATTCTAATGCAAGGACAAGCTTTACTGTTGACAGTTATAAATTAATAAGAAGTATATTAAAATAGTGTAATTCCAATTTCCATAAATATTTCTTCTTTCATCTAAACTGTGTAGCTTATTACATTGAAGCAATGAAGAAAAATATATATGTTTTAGAAAATTCTTGAATTGGATCTTCTGACCAAAGTTTTAGCTCTCCATAGCTTCCAATTATAGTTATTTCTACCTCCTTGAAGATAAAAAGCTATATATCTAAGTAAAATGTATGTTCAAACTCTTTAGTTTATCAGCAACTATCTTTGATTTTTTATTAGAATGCAAATAGTTATGCAATATTATTTAATTTTCCAATTCCCAAATAAGTTTTTTCAAGTGTAGAACTTCCTCATAATTTACATTTTTGGCTACATTTCATTTTTCAAAGAAAATAAATAAAAAAAATAGATTTGACAATATTTTCTGTAGTTGTAATTTTCACTACTCTCATGCAAAGTAATGAATTACACTTCAGGAATACTGTTTATTATTGAATAATCTCTAGACCAGGGATGCCCCCCCCGGGCCCCTGGGGGTGCCTCGGGTGGTTGCCGTATTTTTTTTGGGGCGTTCTCTTCCATTCTTTAAATAATTTATATATTTTTTTTTTTTGTCTCCTCCCCCAACCACACACAATAAAAAAAAAATTTTTATAAAAAAAAAACAACGACGGTCTGTGGTGGGATGTTTCATATTTAATAATATTTTTTTTTTCTGTTATTATATTTTTGTTTTTTTATATTTATTAATTAAAAAATGTTTTTACTTTTTTCTTTTTAAATTTTAACCCCTTTTTTTTTTTGCTTTTCTTTGTGGATAAATTTTTTATAAATATGTTTTGTGGTTTTGGGTCTTTTGGTGTTTGTTGTTTTATATACAGAGATCCTTGTTGTGTTTGGTTTTGGTGTTGTATTTTTTTTGTGGTTGGTGATGGTAGTAATTGATATGGATAGAGACACGTATATATTTTTGTTTTTTTTGTTTTTTTTATTGTTGTGAAGTGTTGTAAATTGTTGTTTTCTCCCCTATTATATTTTTTGTTTATTTATATTGATGTTTGGTGGTTGTGGATATAGGTGGTTTTGTGTTAGGGGAGTGGATTCATATATTATTTTTTTTTTTTTGTTATGTTTTTGTTATAGAAAAGAAAAAAATCTGTTAATTATATTTGCGCCGCAAGAGAAACGGGAGAGTGATAAGAATAAGAATCCCCCCCCCCCCCCCCCTCCTCCCTTGTTTTATGATTAGTGTACCATTATTATAATTATAATATTAATATAAAAATAAAAAATTGTGTTTCTTTTTTTTTTTTTTTTTTTATATTTTTTGGCGTTTTTTGATGGGTGGGGGGCCGCGCTCTAGACTAATGAATGACTGCTAACAATTTATTGACAATACTTTTTTTTTTTTACATTTTCTTTTAAAATAAATAAGTAAACCAGTAGTAATTACTGCTAATCTGCAAATCAACTATAACCACTTAATTACTATTTATTTTCATAATGAACCACATAAATGTATATTTAATTATTGATTACTGAATACAACAATTTTTTCACCAACATTTTACCAATTTTAATTAATTGTTTTCTATTATTATTTTAAACATTTCTCTTAGTAAAATAAAAAAATTAGAGAACAAACAAGTAATATTTGTATTACATGGATTCATTAGTATAGTCATTTTCAAACTTTATGTTTTATTTTTTCACTTTCAGAAGTTAGAACCATCATATTATATTATTAACAGTTCTAATGTTGGTGATGGATAATAATATTAGAAGTTTATAATAATTATTTGATTAATCTGTTATTTTCAAATTATTCATTTAAATTAATAATATTTATTCAAATTTTCATACTAAATTTAGGAATTACTATATATCCATTTTGACTGGGATTGTCTTAATATAGTAATATAATCATGGTATTCTATTGTTTTGAAATTCAGTCTTGGTTTTAATCATAATTTGGTAAAATTAATTTGTCTTGTCTAAAATTTAATATTTTTCTCACACACATTAAGATTAAAACTTGTGTTTATCAAAGAGCAAATTTAACTAAGATAAAATTTTATTTTTAAAGACTGGGCTTTGTATTACCCATGTCAATTATATTAACAAGAAATAATGATGTCTGCCTACAGGCTGTTTTTCTGTTGTCAATAACAATGTTCAATCTATTTATAAAGCTTAGTAATCATAGATTATGCATGGGGGATTGTCAACTTTCATGTAATTCTGAATTTTACTTTGCAAAGATTTTGAGATTTGTATTTCTTAAGATGTAATTTACATTGTATATGCTGAAAAAAAACATACACATTTGTCAAAGAACACAAACAGGATTATTTTTTTGTTAAAAGACACTTGTGTAGACAGAATAAAATATTATTATTGTTATCTATGACATGTTGTGATTATTGTTCTATGATCATATGGAATAGGTCAGATATTAAAAACCATTTTCAAAGATGCCTCAATGATAAATCGGTATGATCAATTTTTTTTAAAAGGTCAGAAACAGCCAAATTGAAACTTCTTGTTATTTCTAAGGAAATCACTTTTGCTTTTCATATAGATTTTCATGATTTTAATTTAATGACATCTGACTGTTTGTAGTATCAAAATTTTTTGAATTAAAGTGAACAAGATGTGAAACCATGATTTTGAGTGTAATTTTACGAATGACAAAACAGAACTTGCTAAAAATCTAGAAATAGCAAACCATGTGACAATTTCTATAGCAACTTCAAACGAAATATATTTTTAAATGATATTTTGTATGATTCTGGTTAAGGAATACAAGCCAAACTTTGGGATATGCATACTTCTCCCAGTGAGAGAAGTGAGACTTTAACCGATAGCTTTGTTTCAGTTATTAAGAAACCATTAAAGAAAATGTTATTGGATTGATATGGGGATAACTGCAACAAAAATTTTGGTGTGTAAAATAAGCAGGCAAAAACAATATCTTCAGCTGATTAAAAGCCCAACCAAGAAAATACCTTGGTTACCTTGATTGTAGTGTACAATTGCATTCAAACAGCTGTTGATATATCACCAATAAACAGAGAAGCACTTGATATGAAAATTTTAAAATATTTTCACATATACATAATTTGCATAACATGTTTAATGAATTTTGCAATGTAGCCATGATGAATACATAAAAACCATTGCAACATCAAATTTTTTGTTAATGCTACCATCTATTACTTTTCCTCTCAAAAATACTGTCCTGGATTGCTAATTCTTTAACAATAATTGTTGTAAAATGTATTTATGATTTATTGATGAACAATTTATGCGTTTCAAGAAAAATAATTTTAGTTATGGAAAAGAACAATGTGGGTGCAAAAGACATCAAACTAGAAATGCAAATTTTTATTATAAATACTGAAGAATAAAAGTAAGTGTCAATTTGTACTTCAAAGTGCAAAGTCCTTGCTGAGAAAACTTGGAAAAAATAAAAATATTGGAAAATGTTAGAGAGAATTTAAATATTTTTATGAAAAATGTCACTTGTATTTAGATATATATAAAAAAAGCTTTAAACAGGCAGAAGATATTATGTGATTAAATTCGGAGAAATATTTTGGTCTAGTATTGTTGATAAATCTGCAGTTAAGATCAATCAAAAGATAACAAATAAGTAATAAACATTGACAAATCAATTAAATAGATTGTTATTACAAAAAGTTTTTAAGGTTCTAAAGTAGAAATTTTAGCAACACAAAATTTTACGAATAAAAAAAAAAGGCAAAACTTTTCCGTTCATTGTGATGAAAGACACTTATTAATTAAAAAAATATTAAAGCTGTAATAGAATGCATTCTTGGTCTTCCTGATACTTTTGCAACATCTGATTAAGGGTTTTGTGTAATAAAGAAAATATGGTCAGAAAAAAAGGGCAGTATGCTAGAAGTTACGATCACGGGCTTCTAATGACTAAAATAAATATCCCATTAATCTTGTCAGAGTTTTATGACAAAATCAAAAAGAAAAATAATTCCCAGAGAAAGTAATTTCAACTGAAAAATATAAAAATACTAATCAATGAATAAAATATTGCCCACTAATAAAACCTTTAGTTTATTTATGTAACTAACATTTTCTTAACAATTTTTTTATGTTTTTGTGATGGTCAAGAAAATTATGCTTTATCGGCTTGAGTCATTGCAGCGGGTCAACTGATCACTTCAGCTGATTTATTGAAATTTTTTCTTTTTTAAATTTCGCAAAAACTATAAGCATGATGTCAACATAAATCCCAGCATTTGATGCATCTTTCTATTAGTTTTTGAATAATATATCTTACATTGATATTGGATAAAATTTGAATTTTTTACAATTATTTTTAAAATTAGATGAATTAATTATTTTTATTTTCTGGTCAATTTACTAGTTTACACGAGGTGATAAGGCAGAAAATTTTTATCGGCCTTATAACCCTAATATAATGGGATTAAAAATACACTGATAATTTGGATATGAAAGCCTTCAATGCAACATAAACATAATCGTGGAATATTGTAAGTTATTAATTTTAATTTTTAATATTTTAAATTTTTTAAAATTATTTGATAAATGGTATATTAATTTGTGTTCATTTGTATTGGTGTGTGTGCACTATATAATATTAAATCATTTATGCTCTTTATTATACAAATACTTGAAATACAGGCACTCTTCATATACCTGAAGCCTAATTGTAAATATACAATATACAAATTCAAATATAATAAAAGTTGTTTTGCAGAATATCAATAAGTTATTAATTTTAATTTTTAATATTTTAAATTTTTTAAAATTATTTGATAAATGGTGTACTAATTTGTTTGTGTTTGTATTGGTGTGTATGTACTATATAATATTAAATCATTTATGTTCTTTATTATACAATATATTCATGTTTAATGGATTTTCTCAAAATATGAAAATAAAGATTGATTATGATGAGTTAGAAAAAGTTAACAGTTACAAATATCTTGGTCAGATTATTAATACAGATGGAAACATAATGGATGAAATTAATCATAGAATTAAACTTGGTTGGAGTGCTTTTGGTATAAATAACTTGATACTAAAAGGAAATATGCCCATGCGTTTGAAAAGGAAGGCTTTTAATAAATATGTTTTACCAGTTCTTACTTATGGATCTGAGACTTGGACACTTAATAGAAGAGCAATACAGAGACTTTAGAGCACTCAAAGAAGTATGGAAAGATGCATGTTGGGAGTAACAAGAAGAGATCAGAAATACAATATATGAGTAAGAGAACAAACAGGTGTTACTGACCTCATTGAAAAATTAAAAGACTGAAGTGGAGTTGGGCTGGACATATTGCTAAGAGAGATGATAATAGATGGACAATTGAAATCTTAAACTGGATTCCAAGAGATTGTAAAAGACACAGAAAGAGACCATATGTGAGATGGATGGATGAAATAAAAAAGTGTGCTGGAGTGATGTGGAGAAGAGAAGCTAAAGATCGGAGAAGTCGGAGAAGATGGATTGAACTTGGAAAGACCTTCATCCTGCAATGGATTGATAATGATTGATGATGATGATAATATAAATTCAAATCTAAGAAAAGTTGTTTTGTAGTGTAATTTTGGGTATAGACATAATGATTCTCAAAAGATATATTTTCATATTTGTATTAATATGTTTGTGTTTGTTCTTGCATTGTGTTTATATAACAAGTAATGATTTACATATATAGAGCAGTGCAATGTAAATTTTAAAAACTGATAATCTAATTTACAGAAATGTTGCAGTTGATAAAGCAATCATAAAATTTATTGGGCCTAGTACTATGTGAAAATATAAACACTTAAAACACATAAAAAGAGATTTCAAATGGTATGTGTAAAGTGGTAGCCATAATGGTTATGCATATATCACATGGAATTGTATGCAGGCAAAGAATCAAATTCTGATTCTTGCCTATGCCTTGATACTCGTGCTGTGAAATCAGTAGGTTTGCCATATCTTGCATCACATTATTTTCAAGTCTATAGCTAGCAAATGAACTATATGCAAATAAATGATATCTCTGTGTGACAATAAATATAACAAGATAGCATCACTGGTGTGCATAAAGAATATAAACATCACTGGTATACATAAAAAATATAAAATGAAAAGATGAAACTCATTTTATCAGTGATACAGTCAGTAGCCTACAATTTCTAGTTTTAGATAGACAGGAAGCTAATTGCTATGATGACAAATGCATATTCACCTTCTGGAAATGATTTGTTTTGTATCTTTTATTAGGATGAATCTTTTTTTTATAGATGCTTTTGAGATTTGTCAACTTTTGGGGTACAAGATAAAAATGAAGAAGTCTTATGCCAATACTTTTGGAGATTCTGAAGCTATGTATTATCTCAGGTAAGAAATATTATACATGGTTTAAAAGATAATTTCGTGAGAAATACAAAGAAATTATCTCTGAAGATGTAATTTAAACTTAGTTAATGATAAATTAGAAATTATGAACAAACAATAAAGTAATAATTATGTTGGATGTTGAAATTTCTTTCTTTTTTTAAATAATAATTATTATTTATCTTAGCCTTATTGTTTTCCTTAGTTCTTCTAGTTTCTATCAATGTAAAGTTCTTTGCCCTAACATTATTCAAACTGAAGTTATTGTGAAAATTGTATCTCAGTTCAGTTTTTTTGAAAATTCAATATGGTGCCTGCAGAATCAACCAGTTAAATAGCTCTGTTTTTGTTCCCTACCTTTCTATTTCTTGTCTTATATTAAAACTTTTTTTTAAGTTCCAAATGGTAAAGTGATAAAAGAAAAACTGCACAACTTTCCAGCTTATAATAGCATTCCACTAACGTCCATGAATAACCTCCATATAAAAAGAAATTATGGAAGTATGATAATAAATTTATAATAAACTCTTTTATACATGCTCTAATAAATTAGTTTACCTTATGATTTTTAGACTTTGCACAAATTTAGGAATGACATCAGGTTTTGCTGACATGGAATGGTAGGGTTTTTTGGAATCTAGGTACAAACACACATACACATGCCCAATAAACTAGCTTCAAAGTGCACAATATGAAGTAAATTTCACCTAGAGGGTTTTTTATATTTATTATTATTTCAGACTTAATAATACTACTTGGTCCTAGTTTCAGCTCTAAAAATAATGATTAAGTCTAACTAAATCCAATTGAAATATTGAAAAAGAGGGCAAAGCATTTAATGGAGGTAGTCAGCTCAGGATGAGTAGATTCAATTTATAGACAGACATATATTCAAATCAAAACTATTTTCAGTGCTATTTTTTCATAAGTTCAACTTACAAAAGTAATTTTTAAATAATTAAAAATTAAGTAATGGTATTTATAGTGATTTATTAATACATTTGGTATTATTTATTAATTTATTTTCAGTTTATAAATTATCATCATTTACATTTATTTGCTAGGTATATTTATATAACAATAATAATTACAATATCTTAGTAAAGTATTGCCGTTACTTTTTATATATCATTTAATTAATAATCTTATCTCTTTTTTTTAAAAAAAAGAAAAACTCGGATATAAAATAACTTCAAACAATTTAATTTATGACTTATATGTTGAGCTTTTTTTTTTTTTAGTTTCAAAAGAGAATTTTATTGATAAAAATACTTAATATATTACAATAGAAATGAAAATTAAAAACTATATAAAGAACTTGACATATTTACAGTTTGTTAAAATCAGGAGAAAAAAACACATGTTGCTAAACATACAAAATTGTAATGACGATCTGAGAAATTATAGTTAGAATAACTCATTATAAGTTCGAGCACTGATGAATAAGTGAGCATAGCTACATATATATCTGTAGGAGTAATTTTTTGGTCTTTCTCTTTAATTGTGAGTAGTTTGTTTTTAAATGTGTTCTTGTATCACTCTTGTAAAGAAATAAGCATTTTATGCATCATAGAGTATAAAGTATAAATGCGAAGATTGTACTTTCTGCGAAGCAAGCTTTTGGAAATGAGTTATTGATAGATTGAATTGTGCTATTATTTTTCCGAAGTCTTTTTGTGATGTATGACCGAGCATTCTGTAGGCAACTACATTTAAAAAATGGGTGCTTTTGATCTTCTTTCTTGAAACATAAATGACCTGTCGTTTCTGCGTTGCTAAGATTTCTTTTATACCTCAAAAAATATAATGTAGGCAAAGACCACATATTTATTTTTAGCAATAAATCAAAATATTTTGGCTCAAAAGTCCAATGCTTAAATCTTCTTATCAGTAGCTTTATTTTTATATGTATTAATAATCTCTTGGTGTATTATAAATTAATAACATCATAACTCATAAAAATACTTTTAGCCAATGGGAAATAGGATTTAATAGTAATAAAATGCTTACCCCATCTTTGACAGTAAAACCGACAGAATAATTTAATGAAAAAAAAACTAAGTTAATATTCTATGATAACAGCTGCCATCTAGTATCAATCTTAATCATAATATTATACAATATTGAAAAGTTACGTATAAAAAAAACTATGAAAATATTTTTTTTTAAACGGCTGATTTTTATAATGGTTAAGAAATGATTTACTGAAAATTTTGATATTATAGCACAGTTTTAAGTGACATAATTATTTTGAAATGAGAGTTAAAAATGTTTTTAAAAATGATCTCCCATTATTTTCTTTTAATTGATAAGATTAATAGTTATCAAAATATAGACTTTTTATAATATTTAATTCCATATCATTTAAATCATTACTTTCTGATTTTTTTTTAAATAAATAAAATTAATATCCAATTATTTTTTAAAAAAACAATTAGTGTTTAACCAAAAAAATTCAAATATTTTTTATTTCATGATAGTAATATGTACATGCACTATATCTGTTTATTTGTTACTATTACTCTCCTTTTTATATGTTGAGCTTTTTTACTGGACTAAAGGCCTCCAGCCATGACACTTGGGAAGTAATCTTAATATGTTGACTCTACCTGACAACACAACATAATTACTAATTACTCCAATAAACTATATGCCAAGCAGTTGCCATTTATTAATATCTTACACAAATATTATCTTAAGCTCTTGTAGTTATGAACCACCTATTTTAATTCTAAATTAACCATTTGTTAAAATGAACTCTAATATATCACAAAATTAAAAATAATTATAAGACAAGATATACTTTTTCTCATGAGATAACAAATTTCAAACTGTAAGATAATATATAGGTAACAAATCCTGTTTTTAGGATTTTTTGAATTTGTAAATTTATCACAGTTCAACAATGGATCTTTTATCCATTCAATGTTGACATCAATTTGACTAACATAGAAAAAATTTAGGCAACTAAATGCAATTATACTTATAAATTCATAAATATTTAATTTTTTTTTTGTTTGGAAACATATATACTTATCTAAATTATTTATTTATTGTAAAAGGTTAAAAATCACTTTTGATATTTTATTTGGATAATATAAGTTATAGAATAGTGGCTATTCTGATTAATAAAATTCTGCCCATATTTATTGTAATGGTATAAAATGAGACCAATGGGAAGACATCACTATGTAACTAAATTGAGGTACCAATCTATCACAGAATAAAAAGTGAACAAGATATAAAAGACACTCTTTGATATGCTCTGCTAAATGAGGCATCAAAATTATAATGATGAAAAATGCCCAAGAGATAGATACTCTCCAAATCAAACTAAAGATTCAAAATTCATAATAATAAAAAAATTGAGACAAAAAATAAAAGATTCTATTTATATGTCCTGGTGTCAAATCCCTTATTTATACTGATACAATCAAGAATAAACAAAAGAATGCTAGCTCTTATTAATGTCCAGTAAATTATAAAATAGGAACTTAAAATAGTACTAACTAAATAACATATATAATGAATATATATGCAAGCTAAAATTGGTAGTGCTATATCAGTTAATACACTAATCCATAATAGAATAAATGAATGAGGGTTTAGCAGGCTTCTATAAATAAGATGCTCTAAAATCCATATTGATATGATATTCAAAATTTTCTGTTAAATTTACATTAGTATTTATTTTAGATAACCCTTAAGCTGCTACATATTAAATTCATATTATATTCAAAAGCATGAAAAATACTTAGCCCAATAACTGATAGAATTTTATTACAAAATTTATTAATGACTTTGACATCAAATGTTAGATTAACATTGATTAATTGTTGAACATCAGTGTGATGAGGAATATTTACATTACTCACTAGTTAGATCTTGTGAATCTAGGTTTATTTATTTTTATGTAAATTATGTATATCTTATATTGGTTAATGTAAATAAAACCCCAAATTTAAATTTAATGAATAATGATCATAATTTATTTACAAATTGACAATAATAAAAAATTAAAATTATATGAGGTTGCATATGTTTGAACTATCAAGTAATGTCAGACAAAATATTCATCTCAAAACCTGAGGAAAATATCCATTTAAATATTAATTTCAGATAGATCACTTCTAAAATAATGATCTTAACTTGTTACAGTCTATCCACCAGATAGATTTTGAACAAACCTAAACAAGTTATTAAGCAAAAATCTATTTTAACCACTAATCAATGTTTTAACAGTTATTGGCTGTCTGAAAGTAATAGTAAGGTGCATGTGGAAGAATAGCAACCTTCCAGTCATTACTGATTTAAAAGACTTATAATTTTTATTTGATTAAGTAACTATTTAAAAATTCACTCATACACAAAACATATGTTAAAATGACCCTTGTAAATGTAATAGTAGTATTAAATCATAATTAAAAACAAAAAATCTGTAAATAATGACTAATGTTCATCATCAAAAGTTTTACTACTTTTTAGATTCCTTTCACCAAGTTAAAAAAAAAATCCATTAAGAGAATCCAATAATTAGAACATGATAACCGACAAGAAAAGAGCATGATATTTGAAGTTTATTTCATTGAACTAACAGTAAGGCTTTGACGAATATTAATTCTTTTAATGATTATTATCAAATTGGAAGTTATCATATATATTCTTGTAATTCTGGTTTCATATATATATATATGTTGTAACACGAAAAAGATTTATTTGTTAAAACTACACATATAATCACATTACATATTTTCATTTTAGGAGAAAATAGAAGAGGGCAGTGATTAATTTATTAATAAAACAAAATAAGTAAACAGCCTTCTTTTAAAAAACTTAATTGTATCAAAAGTGAATGATTGCATATACAAAGTTTTTTTTTTAAATAGAGTAAAAGTTTAGGATTGGAGTGGGGAGGATAATTCTTAAGTAAAGATTGAAATTAGCTCTTCTTTTTATAAATTATAGAAAAAAATATATATATATGAAAAAAACAACAACAAATAAATGTGAAAATCAGAACAAAAATTAATTTGTAAAAAGAAAAACTTCTAAATGTAATTAGTAAAAGATTACTGGCTGATAAAAAAAAAGTAGAACTAACAATTAAATTAATTAAAACCACACAAACTATTTCATCAAATGATGAGATAGTTAGATTAATCTCAAAATGAGATTAGATAGCAGAATAATGCAAGAATTAATTAAACTTGATCTCAGTCACAATAAAAATAAAATAATGGAAGAGAGAAATATAAAAGAGAGAAAGAAATTAATTATGAAGAAGCAGAAACAGTCAGATTAGTATGTAACATTAGAGTATAAGTACTATTGCTATTATTATTAATGCTCTACCATGATAGTATTACTATTGAAAATAAAAAAGAGAAGATGGTCAGAAAAAGGTCATTGGAAAAGCTTTTCCAGTATGCTCATTCCTCAATGCATTCATTACTGAAGACTGACTTATCAACATGCAGTGCTAAAGAGCAGTAGGCTAGCCATGGTATATATCAAATACTGGATTGTAAGCCTGTCATCTGAAACATGCCTATAGTTGACTGGTGCCTGAAGTTGATCCTCAAAAATAAAATGCTTTGGATGACAGGGTTTGAATCCAGCAGTTGAGGTTGGGCCATGGTCAGCAAATATGGTTGTCTTATGCTTTGTATAGCTTGATCTGACCTTGGGTATCATTGATGGCTATGATATCAATGATATTTCCCCCTCTTCTTGAATGGCCGATCCATTCTTGTAGTATTAAAGTTATAAAATAATTACAAGTTAAGCTTTTATTGATATTAGACTAGTTAAAGTAAATTCTAGAGCTTAATAAAGTTTAGATTCCAAAAGTTATTATAATTATAAAAGGTATTTAAACCTAGCAAGAATAAGCTTCCTTCTTTTTGGGATCCGGTTCAATATATAAACATGAATGCAGACAAATATTAATTTTCATGGTTGGTTTTATTTAATTTTTTAGATTTCAAATTTTCCATTTTATCACTAATCCTTCAGTGTATCAATAATCCATAGGTGGAAGATGTAGATAACTACATATACATAGGTTTATATTAAACTTTTATTAGTATTTCATAATTGTATTATTCCACTAGTGAACAATTGATATTGTTCTTTGTTTTAGAGCATTTTTGAAATAATTATTATCAATATAAATATTATATGCTTTTCTCAAAAGTCATATTCAAGTTTAACATAAAATATTTTTTTAACAAGTTTATTTCATTTATTTCATATGCTCAAATATAATGGAAAGATACACTTGCAATTATAGATTATCACCACATCCATCAAGATAAAAAATTTACTTATTAGTCTTATGTTCTTTAAAATATTACACAACATTTTTAAATGATTTTTTTCTGCCTTTATATGATATCAATAGGGCTCCATACATCACTTTCAAACAAAATAAACCTGGAAGAAAAAGACTGATAAAATACGTTATCTTTTAATTTTTTTAATTACTGGCAGCACATTGGAGTTAATTCTAAACTTCAGCATTTAAATTTAAATTTCTATATAAAATATATTAAGGTATTTAAATTGATCAACATTCTCAAGCTGATAATCATACAAGGTAGAAATTGATGAAAATTGTTCTTCCATCACTAGTTATCAAAATGCCCGAGTTTTTAAATATTAATTAGTAAAACAAGTATAGAAATATGTATGAATATTTTTTAATACTACTATTAGATTTTTTTGTACTAAGATTTAAATAAAAAACTACATAGAACAAAAATATCATCAATTCTTTTACAATTCTTTTGAAGGCTTTACTATAACATAATACTGGAATTGATTGAAAGTAAATGTATAAGGGTGTTTATCAATCATATTTGGGGAATTGACCAGAAATATCAAAATATTGGATCCATAGAAAAACATTACTTACACCAATTGACTGCAAAAAGTGATGCACCTTTTTTCACTAAAAAATATGTTAATAGATTTATATGATATAATATAAAGACAATTGCTTCAGAATATTTTTATAAGTGACATTCATTTTACATATGTTGGATTTATTTTTATTATTCTCTTCATTTATGGTTTTCTTGACAAATGAGGTTTTAATTAAAATTTTATATTATTTATTCTAGAATAATCCAGTATTTAATTATAATAAACTCAGATATAGTAGATTGTCACAAAATTATAATATTAAACATATCTGTTAAAATAGTAAATAATGAATTAATAAAACTTAGATCCATAGATTGTTTAGACTTAATGTTAGATTCATATCTTAGGCAGTGTAAATATATTACACATTTATGTTTTATAAAATTAGAAATATTTTGCCACAAATGATTATATTATACTACTATGAACAGACTTATACATATATATATAAGAAGTACAAACAACCTCATATCATCTAAAGCTTTTAAAAGGACTTTGCAGAATTTTTCATTAATTTTTTTTTAAACTAGACATTGGCTAGACTTTTTATATACCATGTCATGAATTTTATCTGAAGACCATTATTATTATTATTATAAATATTTTGAGTAATTATTTCAAAATATTTAATTCTACTGAAAAAATTTTAAAAATAGAAAAATATTTAGGAAACCCAAATTTGATTTGTTTGATCAATCAACTTATAATAAAAAGTCAACAGAGTATGCTTCAATATTTTCTTACTATGAGGTTTTTTTTTTTGAAATTACATTTTATATTTTACTAATCAAATTCAAAAACAATTTATTAAATTAAGATAATAATTTATATAAATTTAAAAATCTATGTTAATTATTTCAATTTTTTTTTAAATTTATAAATGAGCTGTTTATATGTATGTGTTTTTAAATACACCCACGACTTTTCCACTGGGAATTTATTGGAATTAGTGAATAATTAAAGTAAATTAAAAAAATATTATTGATGATATTATTTTATTAACAATTAGTTGTAAAATACTCAGTACTGTAAAGTTTGTTAATTATTTCATTATATTTTATCCCAATAATTTTTCTTAAAACTTTATACTTCTCATAACATAATGATTTATATTTGTAACATTTACTTAATCATGTTCTATTTCTAAATTATTTTTACTTAACTCTCTAAGGCATTTAAAACTTTTATCATAATTTAAAATAATAAATCAAACCTAAATCATTACTACAGTTTCTTTTAATAATGGTTACCAGTAGTTATACTTTTGAATAGCATCAGTGTGAAAATGCTAATTATTAAAGATATATTAACAGCAACTCTAAGATAGAAGCAAAAAAAATTTGAGTGACTCTAGTTTTTTAAACACTTCCATTTAGTAAAAACATCCTTAACAATCTCTCATAAATAAAAAAGGTCATTCTATTTCCAGAAAAACAAAAAAGGGAACAAAGAAAGACAAAAAATGAAAAAGTATAAAAAAAGAAGAGAATAGAATTTTTGTATTTATTATTAAGTGATAAAAATATGATCGCACAAATATATAATTCCACAGAGTATGATTGGGATATATAGTAATTTAAGTGACCAAGGATGTTTATTGTAAAAGAAAACAAAAATGAAATGTGAGAACAAATAATGATGATTATCTAGAAATTATCCAATAAATAGTTATTAATCCTTGATAAAATAAAGAGAAAAATAACTCTCCACTAACTGACATTTGATTAACCTGATTCTTCCATTAATCGTTAATATTTATGGAGAAATTCTGGAGAGGCAAAGACGCCTAATGTTGTTATTATGTACATATGTCAGAGATTTTTCAAGTAAAAAAACAATGAACACTTTATTCTTTTACCACTTACAATTTAATTAAAGAGTTCATCAATCACGTACTTTATCTTTACTCATTCATTTGATTTTTAATTGATCTTTTGTACTAAACATTTGTTATTTTAAAACAAATCGATTTAAAAATTTAAGTTGCAGTCATATAAACTGTTTTTTTAATTAAAAAAATTATTATTTTTAATAAAGAAATTTTTACATATATAAAAAAAACATAATATTAGATTATTTGTCCAACAACTATTTTTAATTAATTGTTTATTTACTACAACTTTAGCATTTAACATTGCATTAATTAAGAACACTATGTAAAAATATATACTGAGATATTATTATTAGAGGCAAGATCCTTAAATATTTATAGATCATTTACGAATTCAGTTTGTAATAAAAAATTCTTAAAGCTTTCATATTATTAATATTATGGAATTATATAAGCACGATGATAAAGCTTTCATTAGGTAGACGTTCAGATCTTTAATAGCTTATTGAATATTTTTTTGTATTAACTGATTAAAGATTATGCTTGCTTCAAGTAGATTTAATATCTCACGATTCCTATATGTCATATCTATATTTTGTTTTTGTTTTTTAAAAAAACTATTTATAGTCACAGCGCCGATCTTTGAATTTTGAGGTGAAGGGCACAAAGCACAAATATGGAGTGGGGTCCCCAGTAAATAAAAAAATGAATAAATAAAAATCTTTAATTTTTAATACAAGAAAGGAACATATACAACATTTATTCTTATCTAAATAGTAATACTTAACTTATAACACATTAATATTAATATAAAAGAAAAACAAAATTAATATAACTTAATTTTCTTGGCTTTAATTTCAGCAAATTTTATCTATTATTTTTTCACTTAAATTTAACTCTAAGCATAATTTATTTTATATGGAAAGAAAGTGTAGGTTAGATAATCTTTCTTGTGCTATTGAGGATCTTAAATAGTTTTTTATTTTAAGCTTTGCCAAACTATGTTCGGATTCAGCAGTGGTTCAAACAGTGAGCTGTTTGGAAATTTGGTGCCCTTCATTTCAAAAATAAGGTTTAGCTTTATGTATAAGAACTTGCATCAAATATTGGTCTCTCAGTCTATTTTATTAATGCATAAGATATATATTGTGTTGTTGATTAAAATAAGGTAGCTCGGTGTGGGACCCCACTAGGCTCCCATGGTTGGCCAACCTTAGGGACACTACTGACTGTATTGATTCATGTAATAGATCAAGAATAAATGTCACACAGATTTATGAGATTGTTATATTTCGTATAGCTTTTGCTGTCATTAAGAAAGAAGAGAGAATCATATAAAGGCTATCAAAGGATGTTTATTAATTTTTTAAAATCGAAGTCACTTTGCAAACTTTATATAAGGTTTATCATTATATTGCATATGATCTTTATTTTAGTATTAATAACATTATAGATAGGTTAAACATTAATTATAATCTTGGAAGTATATATATATATAAATAAACGTAATCTTGAACACCTGAAATTTACTCCAACAAAGTTGATAATTATAATATAATCTGTAAAAGAAGATGATGAATACTGTTGATTATGCCATTAAGGTTATATATACTTATCATCATCATCATCATAATCATCATCATTTTCAATTATTATTGAGCCACTGCAAAAAAAAGGTCTTTCCAAGTTTCCTGCAATTTTTCCAAACCTTAGCCTTTTTTTCTACAACATATTATATATTTTATCCATTCATCTGATATATGTTCTTTTTCTAGATCTCTGGAAACCAGCTTAAGACTTCAACTGACCATCTTTTATCATCTCTTCTAGCAATAAGTCTACTCCAGCTCCATTTTAGCCTCTTAATTCTTTTAATGATGTCAGTAATACTTGTTTGTTCTCTCATCCATGTATTTCATATTTGATCTCTTCTCATTACTTTTAATATTCATTTCTCCACATTTAACTGAGTGCTCTGTAGTGTTCTTCTCTTAAATGTTCAAGTTTCAGATCCACAAGTGGAAAAAAAACCTAATAAATAACATTTATTAGTCTTTCCTTTTCAAACACACAGGTATATATCCTTTAATATCAAGTTATTTCTACAAAAACATTCTCTACAAATTTAATTTTATGATTAATTTCATCCATTCCATTTTCATATGTAGTAATAATATACTTATGGTATTGAAATTGTTAATTTTTTCATGCTACAGATTCGCCTATATAAATGGACATTTAGGTTAAAGATAAGACTGCCACTCTTATCTTTATAAAAGTCACTATCTTGGGTCATGGTTTGGAAGATCCCTCTATCGGCAAAATATTCTTGATTATTGTGAATTTTAAAGTGCATTGAATACTGGTTAGCACCTGTTCAGACTATTTACATAAGCTCTTTGTACACTCTATAAATTAATTACTAATTAATCATTATAAATCTATGTTTTCTTATATTTGAAATAATCCATTGAATGTTATTTTAATTTTTATAGCATTTATTCTTAGTTTCTTCCTTTCATCTGATAATTCTTATAACATTTTCTGAAGCCCTGAAGCATTATATTTGTTAAAACAACCACAATAGATGACTTAAATAATCTCCATTCACTTTTATTTCCTTAGCTTCTCAGTTTAAACCAAAAGGTACATTTTGCAAACCTGCAAAGTTTTGGAGATATGGAATTACACTCTCATACATTCCTCTTTTCAAGGCTAATCTTCTTAGTATCACCATATTATTTAATAATTGCTGTTGAATTTTGATAAATATTCTTCCCAAAAAATGATAGTATTCTGAATGTAT
Source organism: Epiperipatus broadwayi (assembly GCA_028023455.1). Classification (NCBI taxonomy): domain Eukaryota; kingdom Metazoa; phylum Onychophora; class Udeonychophora; order Euonychophora; family Peripatidae; genus Epiperipatus; species Epiperipatus broadwayi. Next base: position 5,824,997 of record JAQFVV010000008.1, on the reverse strand, counting down.
ATCTTGATGATTCAATGCTTTAAGTGTTATTGAAATGTTTATAAAATCAAATGCCTTTTCGTAATCTACAAATCGCAAGCATAATGGCAATTCATATTCTTTGGTTCTTTCTATAACTTCTCTCAATACTGGAATGTAATCCACAATACTAATATCATTTTGTTTTTTGTTGTTGTTGATTAGAATCCAAATTTTGCTTAAGATGAGTTGTAATTATCTTGATGAAATTTTTTTACAGAATTTCTAGAAGATTGATAGGTTTATAATTTCTAATATTTTCTTTATCATTTTTTTAAAATACCAATATTATTATTGCATTATTCCAATCATCTGATACATCTTTATCATTTAAATTTGTTATATAATGTTGCCATCAATTTTTCTAATTTTTTCACCTGCTCTTTTAAAATATCAATTATAATTCTATCATTTCTTGAAGATTTTTCTTTTTTAACAGATCTAATTGTATATTTAACTTTTTCATTTAAAATGCTGGAGAAATCAGAAGATGTAAAACTATAGGAGTTATTTTGTTTGCTCATTGTTTATTATAATATAATTTGTTATTATATCATTAATAATTTTTTTTAATACGATTTTATAAATTCTTAATGGATCATTTAAATATATATATATATATATTTTCTTTCCTTTACATGTTATCTTATTTCAGTAAAAAAAATTATTGTAAATTGCTTCTTTTTTTTAATTAGCTATTTTTCTTGCAATTTTTAAAAGTATATTAATTATTTTCTTATTGATTTCAATCAAATTTGAAATCTTTTTAAATTTCTGTTAATATTTTAAAATAGTTGCAAGTTCTAATTTAAATGTATTGGAGTATTTCTGAGGATTAGAAATATCAACTGTTATCATACTAAGTTTTGTCTATCTAGTTTTACATTAATATGTATCTTACATCTCACTAATTGATGATCATTTCCTGTGTTGAATATATTTAAAAAATTATGATGTTCAAATATATTTTTTCTGTTAATCAAAATATAAATAAATTCTGATGTACCTTCATTTGGATGCTTTCATAGCAATTTCTATTTTTCTGGGGGTGGCGGGATGAATTCATAATATAATTTTTTATGAAGATTCCACAATGTTGTATCCTCTTTTATTTCTATTATCATATTTAAATTTACCCATAGCATTTTCATCTTTCAATTATTTACCAATTCTAGTATTAAATTTTCTTGTAACAGTTTTAAAATCTTGTTCGGTCTGTTCAAAAACTTTTTATGCATACATATAAATATCTTCTACTTATTCATCCAATAAGAACTTGTTGGAACATACATCTGAATTATCTGCATTTTGGTATTTTTCATTAATTTGAATAACTATATCATCAATCTTTACAATACTGTTCTTCCATTTTTTATTTATAATAAATTTTACTCTATGTATTCTTCCAATACATGTGCCTTTACAGTAAAATATAGGTTCACTTTTTAAATCAATTGTTTCTTTATTCTTTTCTTCTAACTTCACACAGTCCAATAATATACCATTTAATGTTAAACAGTTTTTCTCCAGTTAGTGTACTTTTCCTTCATTTGAAAGTAGTCAGTAATTTTAAATACTTAAAAGGCTATCATAAAATGGCAACTTGTATCGACAATCAGGAGATTTTCAGCACTCTCCACCTCCTTGTCTGGTAGCATATAACTTCTTTAGACTAAAATCATAATTTAGTTTACTCTGTCATGATCGATAATGTGTTTTTTTTTTTAAAAAAAGTTTTATTCATATATTCTACCTTCAAAAAAATTCAATTGATATTTTAGTTAAAAATTATCAGGAAACTGAAAAAAAGACTATTTATCATCAATAGTAGACAAAGCCCTTAGAGTACAGAAGAATATCACTTTCTTATTACTATATTAAAATGTTTTGCCTTGGTAATTTGATATGTGATATAAATTAAATAATTTTGATTTCTTTTCCTATATTATAATCTATTAGCTTATTGAGAAAATTATTTACTTTGTTTTTTATCTTTTTAATGAAAATACAAAAAAGTCTAAAAGAGATACTGAAAAAGTTAAAGTATTTTACATCCGGTAATTGACAATTAATTAATTTTGTCATTGTATTAGTTATTTTGTAATTATTATTTTTTTTGCAATTACTCAAAAATACTACCTAAATTAATTTCCTTTAAATGTTATTATTAATTCATCAATATGTATGTATTAGTTATTACATAGCTATTTAAATAAAGAATATATGGCCTTGTATATTTTATTCAATTTCTTTTATTCAGAAGGTAATGAGCAAATGGAAACTTAAAAAAGTTCTTCCAAAGACATAAAACTGTGAAACAACATCCTATGGCTGTTAAATCATATCTTCTAATATGATAGCAACTTATAAGGTTTCACACAGTAGTCAGATAACAAACTCAGAGGTAAATGTGGACTGATTCTCAACTGTATAATAAAATCTTAGTTGTCAATTGAATGAAATTGCTATGCCCAATCTGTCATTAACCTATCGCACAATTTCTTAAGCTTAATACTTATATTTTTCATCTTATTATTACCATTATATAATTAATATTGTAAGAGCAAATATATGCTTTAGTAATATCTTATTTAGTTTAGGCTCAAGAAAGACAAATTAAATAGATTGAAGACTAATTTTATGTCATTTTGAAAAAGTTTGGATTTGATCAGATTATTGGATTTGATCATATTTTATCTCTTCCTTTATAATGATAGTATAACTATAAATTTGAAGCAGGAAGATCAAAATTCTAACTGAGCCTATATATATATATATATATATGAAAATATTCTCATGTATATCATTAGCTCAAATTAAATAGAAAATATTTAAATCACCCTCCTGATCATTATGAAATTACAGCATCACCCTCTGTGAACAAATATAAGTCAACAGTTTGAATTTCAGACCTTATATTTGTTTACAGAGTGCATTTCCATAATTATTCATTAATATGTAATATTTTTAAGTGATGAAGTCTCCAAGAGCCATCTACATTACATTTCATTAAATGTCTTACGGGAAAGCAGAAGAAATCTGTTTCATTTGTGGTTCAAAGTATATATGAGGAAAGAAGATTTGAGTAAAGAAAATTTTAAAATCCAACATCAATCTATGAAGATATTTTCATAATCTTTTTTAAATCAGTTTTAAATTATATTTGTAAGGAAGAAACTTTAAATATTCATTAAAAAAATCTGGTGAACAACAAAACTCATCATAAATAATAAGACAGGACTAATTAATATCAATATTTTTGAATGCTGAACTTCCCATGTGCTGTCTATATTAAATTTAATTAAACAACTTGAAATATTGTCTAATTGCTTTTGTACTGCATATACTTCTTGGACTGCATTTAAAATTATTTTTTATCTTGCAGTTAGACAATGATATTACAAATATTTAATTAAATTTAACATAGATGAAGCTAATGGATTAATGAAGTGATAAATGGCAGCTCAATAGCTAAAGATTCCTGGATAAAAATCTTATTTTGGTCAATTGGTGCTGTTGCTGTGTTCCATGTGCTCTATATTTTTTTGAACATTAACTAACAGCTATAAAAAGGTGACAAGGAGTTCTTTTGGGGCTCAATTACAAAAAAATGTAAAAGATATGATTGCCTTTTAATTGTTCTATATTTTTTATTCTTGTAATATTAATATCAAAATCAGTAAATCCAGAACCAATTGCCTCCTTTGACTCATTACAATTATTCAACTGTTATGTACTAATAAATAAGCATCTATAGAATTTCTGCTTTTTAATGCATGGTGATATCAATTCCTTTGTCGCATGTTTATTAAGTATCATTCTGGTGATATCTTTTCTATCTATATTCTTCAGACTTATGGGTTTTATATTATCTAATGTGGATTGGAGTAGTATCTTTCTTAATGCAAAAAAATGAAGACATTACTCACATTATGACTACTTGCTTTTTGAAAAAATGTTTGAACAGCAGATCTGCTATTGAAATAAATGTTTCCAAATAAAAATTTGTTTATTAATCAATAAGATAATGAAACTGGTTGATTATATACATTAGTTTTCTTTTTTTTTTTTTAAATAGGATTAAACTTTATTGGCACAAAATATTTTACAAAGTAAGCATTGATTTACATACTATGATATGGAGATCTAAGATGATACACTGTATTTTTTGTGCATAGTGTTTCCAAAAATTGATCAACCTGTGACAACTCAGAGCATTAGTCTGTGAGATGATTAATTATTAAAAGTAAACCTAGGTTACAATTAGAAATTATTTGTAAAGTCTAGAGTTCAAATATGAATAGCATTTTAGGAGTACAATATTGAAAAAACAAATTTGTAGCAGATAAGTTGAGGAATAGGAAAACACTTCAGATAATATAAAATACGACATAAGTCAGTCTACTGTTCAGTTCTCCAGAATGGCCTCAAATATCCCCAGAAAAGAGCAATTCAGAATACTTTGGAAGACTTATGGAAAACTAAGAAAAAAAAACTAAGCTTTGAAATGTCTCTGCTGAAAACCATTCTAATCCACTACAAATCTCATCAATAATCATGTTGGAAATAATAGTAATAAATAAGGCAAATCACTTGTAATTAACACCATTAGGCCAATCTGCAGCTTACTTTGCAATAACACATGGATAAAATCATTTATAAGAATAACACTAAAAAAACGCTAAAAATATAATATTATTTCTTCTTTTCTATGAATGAGAAAATCAGTGTCAGAAATTATCCCCATAGCACCCTTATCCCAGCTCCCATATTCAACAGAACTAGGATTTAGACTCCTGGGCACCCCCCTGACCATCACACCATTTCATCCACTTAGCCAAACTGAGTGAAACAAAGAATTTTAATTATATGGTGGGTTTTTTTGTGGGGGGGGGGAAAAATAGATTTAGCAAACAAAAACTAAGCACTGCCTTTTCATCTTTTCTTGAACTTATTGGCTGTGAAATTTTGTAAACAAAAGAAAGGGGCTTTCTATCTTATTGGCTGTTAAAATTTTAATGGAAAATATTGTTTATTTTGAAAATGAAAGAGTTTAGAGATTTTAAAAATATTTTTTGATGAAAACAAAAAAATACAATTATTTTCATATAATATGTAAAAAATATTATAAAAATAGTAGTAAAATATTTATTGAAGAAAAAATCATAGGAAATTATGATGTTTTTCATGTAAAAAATATTTTTAAAATTAAAAATCAAAATTTATTTTTGAAAAACTTTCGTTATTTTTATAATGTGAGAAATACTAATATACTTTAAAACGAAACTAAAGTGAATATATTTAAAAATGGTAATAACTTTTGAAAAATTGATAATATTTTGTGATGGAATTAAAAGCGAATGAATAATTGGACAGTTAAAGGGTTAAAATGCAAAATCACAATAGTAATCTATTGAAATTTTAATAGCTGCCATATAATTTGCACAGCATTTTTATAAATGTTGAAATTATTCTTACTTGTGATAAGGTGATGACATAACTTGTATATGAAAAGAGAGCTAAGAAATTCCCATTTTAAATAGGAATAGTTTGAGAGAAAATTAATTCCCTAAACTAAGAAAAAAGGAACTAAAATGGGGAGCCAGTAACAGAGTTAACTGGAGTCCTTGGCTCCCTCTAGTGGACTATTCTTTTGGTGAAAATAAATATTAAAAAAGGCAAAACAATTTTATTTATCGCATGATTTGTTTACTGCTATTGGTACTAATCTAAGTATATAACAACTATTAATCTATAGTATCTCAAATAAGGTCGAATTTTTATCATTCACCAATATAGACATTTATGAATAAATATGTTAATGCTAAAAAACATTGTTTTATTGTAAGAAGTTGAATTGGACTAATAATAAATCAGTGACATACTGTGATTGATTATATAAATAAAAAAGAATAATGTATGAACATTTGACTTATTATATAAGATTTTTTTAAAAAAAAAAATTCTGTATTGACTGAAAGTTTATGGTAAATTATTAAAATTTATTCATTCCACATTTATATTTAAAAGAGTAGAAAAACTTTTATATTTAAAATGGAAATATGTAGCAGGTGAAGAGATTAGCTTAAGTTTTAATTCTAGTTGAAAATTTAAAGGAAGAATGATAGAAAATGTGTATTTTTTTTTAAATGCAGTTTTGGTAAATTCTTAAATATTATGCAAATATCAAAAATAAATAAATTAATAAATGATTTATTAAAAAGTAAGGTTCAAATTTTTAAATGAAGTGCATGTGACCATATTAATTTACTTTATGTACATTATTAGTCAATTCAATTTACAACAAAAGAAAAACTTATGAATACGAGAAGATACTGATTTTGTATACAATGAGAGACTAAATTATTGTATTAAAAATGTATCACTGAGTTTCCTGAAGAATAAGTGAAAATTATATTTAGCAAAAGACTGACATTTGATTGTACTAATGTTACCTTTGATAATAAAAATGTGTATTTAAAAATGGTAAGTTTGGGAATACTAGTAATTACAAATTAATTTAAATCTAAATGGAATTAATGTAGACCTCAGGTTAATTGATATCACAACATAAAAAATAAAAAATAATTTAGATGAAAAAACATTTGATTAAATGATAATAAGTTATCTTAGAGAAAAAGAGAGATGAGAAGAAAAGAAGAGAGAGTGAGAAATAGAGAAAAAGAGAGAAAGAAAGAGAAAACAATTCATAACTAAAATTTCTTTTCTTTTTTCCTACTTTTTAAATTAATTTAAAAATTAATAATTAATTAATTTAAAAGTGATAATAAAAAAGAATTTAACAATAATTCTATACTTTTTTTTTTAAATTATTAAAAATCTTTCTTTATTTAAAATTATCAAAGAATATTTTATTAACATATCTTTCATCATAAAATATTTAAATTATTTTATTTTAATTTTAAAAAAAAATAAAAAATTAATGTTTTTTTTAAGAAAGCAGAATTTTCATTTTTTTTTAATTAACTGTTTCTTCATAACATTTTGAGATCAAAAATATTTTTATTGGAAAGTAATGTCAAAATAGAGTTCATCTCTAACTTTACAGCATGCTTATAACTTTGATATTAAAGTTTTATTTTTAGCTTTGATTTTTGTTTTTCATTTTAAAAAGAAAAAAATCAATATGTTCTTTTAATAAACAGACATTAAGTAGATTTAACAAATATTAAAAGCCTTTTCCAACATGTTATTTTTTTACTTGAAATAGTTGTATTATTATTTAACTTATTTCAAATAAGAACAATATTAATCTTAAGCCCTCTCAGGTAGCCAATAAGTTCAATAAATAATTAAAAAGAAATGTAAATTAAAATACAAATTGTAAACTTACATAGACATATTTGAAATAATATTTAAATAAATTCAATTTTTTTTAAACTTTTAAAAGGAATTGCTTTTTATTTAATATTTTTATTTACTTACTTTAGATTTAAATATGAATAGTCGGAAGTATCTATAATGACTTTCCCTACTTATGTTCAACATTTGCATTACAAACATGGTTAGACATTGGTCTAGGATTTAAATATGACACTACCATCCAATGTCTATTGATTATTCAGGTTTAATGACTATGAGATAGAATAAATAAAATAAATTAACAGTAAGCATAATTGCATAGACAGTTGCTTGGGAGGTCAAGAAACACTTGCATATGAAAATGATAGAACTTTTATTTTCCTCACCTGAAAATAGATGTAGAATTGTTAGCTATCCAGTTTGACATTCAACAAACCTTGCATGGCAGTTATAAATTATTATGAGCATTAGATATTTTATAAAAATAAATTGTTTTAAATACTTTCTATTTAAGGTTGTTATCAAACTGAATAATACAAAATTCACTAGTTTAAGTATGTGTAAGTGATTATGATTATTTTTGTTTGTTTATCATATAGTCAGAAACCGGATGGAGGTCATTGACATTTAAGTATAAAAATGGTAGACTGAATACAACTCTTTTATTAATTAACCAAAAGAAGATTTACTCTTCATTCCCATTGCATTATTTTTCTCAATAGGGAATTTGTACAGAAACATTTAGCTTTTAGTTTTTTTATTCTTGTAGAGGAATTGAACAGCACTTTCTATAGACATCAGGGATTATTATTTACACTCACAGAATTTTTCATTGATTAAATAAATGCTTGTATATTGTCTGAAAGTGGAAACATTTTTTAAGGGAAGAAATTTATTTTTAAAAGTTATTTTTAAAGATCCAGTAATAATAATAATAATGCTAATAATAATACAATCACCCATTTGTTTAAAAATAAAACAGGCAAAACTTCCCAAACAGTAGTCCCACTATATGGAGAGTTTTGTCTGTTTTAATAACAGTTATGAGCAAGCATAATAAATAATGATCATGTGATGTTTAGTGGTTTAATACCAATCCTGCCTAATAGGATAGTAATGGCTATGGTTATTAAAGAACCAAAGACCCCAAAATATATGGGTACTGAACTGAGTTCAGACCTATATAAGCTAATGAGCTTGGATTGAAAATATTGTGTTTTAAATTTTATTCTCATAATTTTGTATTTAAGTAGAGATAAAAGGTGGCTGCTAGAGGGTTGCATTAGATCCTAAGATCTAGGTGCAGGGTTCTCAGATCCAAGGCTTCTCAATGATGAAAGCCACAAGCTAGAAGTGAATCTGGGGATTTTGGATGAGTAGGCACTAGATAGAGATTTTATACACAAGCCTTCTGGCATCCATTGATTACTCTGGCTTGCACTGAGTGGCACTACTTTATGAGGAGTTTTGCCTCTTTTAATAACAATTATGAGCAAGCATAAGAAATGGTGATCATGTGATGTTTAGTTGTTTAAAAATATTTTTTTTGTATTTATCCTTATATACATAAAATGCCATCAACAACAAACAATTCAACAATAAAGAGTTTATCATTGATATTGCAATGCTGCAAGAAAAAGTTTGGATGAAAATCTTTAATTATAGAGATTTCTTAGACATATACATATTCAGACATTTACAAAGAAAAAGTAGACAATGCTGTTTTAAAAATTGGATTTATTTTTGTCTATAAAATTGCAAAAAAAAAGTGATAATTTATTTAATGAATTATTTCATTTAAAAATGAAGCTAGGAAATGTTTAAATTATGATATTTTCTGTGACTGTTAAATGAATGTGAAAATTGAATACTATGTTTATAAAAATACCTTTGAGAAATCACAAATAGCATGACAAATAAAGAAGTGGATATTTAATAAGATTAGATGTAAACTTTTGCTTAAAACATAAATAATCAGATTCAAATTGTCTTATTTTGATGATGACATGAGAGAATACAGCTCATTAGAAAAGCCTCTAATTCTTGCAAACACTGATTAGTAATGAAACATGAATGATGGCCAATAATAAAATGAATAGATTGTATTATCACAATAATAAAAGTATCATTGAAGAATTTAAAAACAAGCAGACATTAGCTCAATTTGGAAAAAATTATATTCATGTCAACAGCTCCTAATATGAGGAATAATACAATTTGGAATTTAATAATAATAATAATATAATGAACATAAATATTAGATGTGCATAAAATGAATATTCATTTTACTAATATGAAATTGTTTATAAAAGCTTATGAAATAATGTATGCATACACATACATAAAGATATATAAATATAGAGGTTCATTAATTAATCATTCTTCTTGGTTTTTTTCAACCGCACATGTTTTAGGTTTATTGCCTTAGTAAATATTACTTACATACATTTATAAATGGTAGATTTTTATTTAAAAAATATGGCAAATTAATGAATAATCAGAGCAGTCTTTAAAAACTGATTTTTTTTAATTGTCAATATTTAATTTATGCCAAAATATATTTACTTGATAAACACATACATATTTTATAAATATAATGGTTATTAAAATATAATAATCATATTATTAAATAAAGTGCTATGTCTGGAAGTGAAATTCTTGCTCACCAGACAGCATGTAGTTTGAATTTCTGCTCTGGTAAAAACTAAAACTGCTAAGTTAAATTTTAGTATTTAAGATCACTCTATAACAATTATATTATTAATAGCATATATACAAATTAACCAAGTATATAAATGAAACCAAAGGCATACAGAAATGATAATAAAGATCTATGTGATCTGGTCTATTCCTAGACTGGATTTTACATGTTCAGAAGCAAGTTCTTCTCAATAGAAGTTTAAGGTAGGTTTGGTACCACTAGCAAATATCCATCCACACACATGGAGCTTCTCCCTTAGAGTGAGTTTCTTTTTTACCATTTGGATGACATAGATTAATTGTTCATTTTCTTCTCTTCTGATTGACTCTTATTTCCGATCCTGCCAATAAGATCATTAATTTGTTTATTGTTGATACATCTTTGACTGGATAATTTTATTTCTAATTAGTTCTATTAAACTTATTTTTAGATTCTTGAGTGGTTATTTATGATTGACTCCAAAACTCATAATCATTTAATTATCAATATTTACATATACAATGAAGGAATTTCATAACTTATCCCTATAGATTTAACTAATTATTATTTCCCTCTACTTAGAAAATAATTTTCTGATCTCATTTTACTTTTATTATTTAAGTTTATTAATCTTTAAAAATCTAGATTTTAATTTAATGAGTATATATCTTTATTCATATATATATATATATCATTTCAATTAACCATTTATGTATATGTATTTGAATATACAGCCATATACATATCACACATTTCCCCAAAGTTCAAAGATTTATCTTTTCTCTGAACTTAACATAAAGTCACTACTTCAAAATCTTTCTTTCTAATCTGTTGGTGAGTAAACTCAATATCCTGTTTAGTATCATTGTTTAGTACTTTATTGTTGATATTTTTTAAAAATAAATTAGGTATTTCACTTTCATCTTTACGCAGTTGATTTATGTTTTTGTATAATCTTTCCCTCACTAGTATGCACTGTCACAACTTGCTTTGTTAGGTGATATATAACTTCTGCCTGCGACCAGAACTTATTCAGATTAGTTTTTACCCACACTCCTTCATCAGGTGTAAACTTATAGATACTCTCAGTCTGTTCCTTATGATCCTCTGGAGGTATGAAGTTTGTTAATTAGTATACAGCTTTTGACCTAAATATACTTCAGCTGGTGATTTTTCAGATTTAGCAGTTGGGATCAAAAACTGATAAAGCAGTGTGATAAGGACTGCTTCTTGTATTCCTGTTTTATCTGTTTTGTTAATGGATGACTTAAGGTTTTGAATAACTTTTTCAGCCAATCTGTTAGATTGAGGGTGGTAAGGGACATGAATAAGTAGTTTATTTCCCATATTTGCATAGCTTCCTCAAACTTCTCTGACGAGAAGCTGATTCCATTATCTGAAACTAAAGTTTCAAAAAGACCATGGTATGAAAAAATTTCATGCAATTTACCAAATGTCTAAACTAATATTTTTAACTATTTTACATTTGGCCCAATTTAAATATGTATCAACCATTATGAAGAATAAATGCCCATTAATTGGGCCACACTGATCGATGTGGATGCATTGCTATAGTCTCTCCAGTTTTGGCCATGATTCGAATATTGATGGTGGGACCGATTGACAGTAGTATTTTTAAATATAATTTTCAATACTACTGTTAATGTTCAGCCACTAATTATAACTAGAAGCTAATACTTTACTCGGATGATGCCCAGATGACCTTCATGCAATAACTTCACAATATGATTTCTACTCCTTACTGGGATTAACACATGATCAACCATAAAAATGCATCCTTTGCAAACAGATAATTTCTTATGAGCATTCAATAGTGATTTATGGAGGAAAGCTGGATGATGATTCAGCTAACCAGCATGAATTTGATTAATAGTCCATTGATAGCCATTGTCCTCATCTGTCCATGCAGCTACTATTTTGCTATTAAGGGTTTGACTCTTTAGCACATCAATATAGTTAATTTCCATTTCCTTTTGTTAGTTCTCTGTTTGATCATGTGTAAGAAATAGAGTATCGATATGCTGCCAGAATTTTCATTTTGTCATGTGAGGGTTAAGATGTTCGGGTACCTGTTTGTTTCCTAAAATTGTAAATAAAGGTTTATTATAAGTTATTATAAAATTTTCATTCCATACATGTATTGGTGAAATTTTCAAACACAAAAGAACTTTTTTGTCCAGCTGATGGTAATTTTTCTCCATTTTGGATAAAGCATATGAAGCATAGGCAATGGATCATTTACTTGACTGGGTGTGGTGGCATAATACTGCTCCAACTCTGAATTCAGATGCATCAGTCACAAGAGTAACATCCAAATTGCTATTATAATAATGAACTAGTAATGTTTTTTAAGTTAGCAGTGACTTTATTTATAAATAACTTTATTAAAAAACATATGTAAGAATGATACAATTGTAAATAAAATAATAATTATCCATGTTGCTTGGGCAACCAGATGGTCTGATGTGCTTGCTGGTGTTGTTTAATCCAGCTTAATCAGGCTCAATGTGTTGTTAAATAAAAATCTGGTCGAGATGATACTGTCCTTATGGCAAAATTCCTTCAGTTTAGAAATAAATATGTCTTCAGGCTTGGGATGAGGAATTGTAAACTTGTTGTGACATCTGGCTATCCAGATGGCATATGTGATGAAGGTTGAAAGTCTTGAGGTGACATAATTCCTAGACAGGAAGCAGTTCTTGATATCTAATATTTTGTTCAGGGAAATGTGGCAGTTGTGAGCAATAAATGTTCTGATTTTGTCATATGCCGGGCAATCATTTATCATGTGGTCAAAGGTTTCAGAGGTTCTGTTGCAGTTGTGACATGTAGGATCTATATTCTTGAAGAATCTCCTGTAGTGCAGGAACCAGTTCATCTGGAGTGAATCCAGGTTGATTTCACTAGGAAGTCCAGGAACTTTGGCTCCAGCTTGAGATGTTTGAAAAACCTGGAGACTACCTGATTGTTACCACCAAGGTTAGGAAGGGTAGAGTTTTGAGTGGGAAATAACAGGTCCTGAGAATCACAAATAGAGATTTTCTGTCTGAATACTAGGGTTGAATGCCCATTGTTAGCAGTGACTTTGTATGCAAAAATGATTGCTTTTGCTCCAATTCCCTATTTCCACTTGGTTTTTTTTTATGCTATTGGACATTCCAAAAAATTTTCCCCAAATAATTTATGAATCCTAGAAAAGCATGCAATTTCTTAACATTATTAGGTCTTGGAGATTTTTCCTATGGTTTTAACCTTTTCTGGGGCAGGAGATGTGCCATTTTTTGAAATGATATGGTCTAAAAACTTAATTTCATGAGCCTTCCACATACATTTTTGGGTGTTAAGCTTTGCCCCAATTTCATCGAGTTTTTTGCATAGTATAAATAGATGAATTCTAAGTTTGTATTCTGTAGTAGTGATAACCAGAATGTCATCAAAAATGAAATGACACTCTGAATTCCATTAAAGAGAGTTTCAATTTTTGACTGAGAGATGCTGGGGAAAAAAGTTATCCCAAATAAAAGCCTGTTGCATTTAAATATTCCTACATGTGTGGTTAATGATAATATTTCCATGGCTTTCTTAGTGACTGGCATCTGGTGGAAAGTAGCATTTAAATCTAATTTTGTGAAAAAATGTGATTTCTGCAGAGACACTATTATTTTTCTAGTGCTGGGGAAAGGGTATGTGTTTTTACTAATAACTTTGTTTATCAATATCTAATAGTCACTGCACAAACAAATTTTCCCATTGTTTTTTTTCTTACACAGGTTGCAAATTATGGGTATTGCCTCAGGAATTATCTCTAATAAAACATGAATTATTTTGATTTTACTGAGTTTTCCATTAAACAACTTAGGATATTTATCCCTCATTTCCATTTCTATTTCAATTGTTTTTATGAATGTGAGTTGTGTACCCAATTTTTTGAGCCAGTCATTTCTGAATAGTCATTTAATTGGAGCATAAACTAAGTATAGAGGTAACTCAAATACCTTTCCCTCTATTCTACTCACAAGATCTTTAACCACTTTTTTAATTTTAACCACATTTCCATTTATGTCCAGCATTTTTAGTTCAGATTTCTCTATTGCTAGAGTTTTTGTTCATTTTGCTGTTACAGGTAACTATTTGTGGACCGAGATTAGGAATACACCACTCTTGCTAATGGCCTCCATATATACAGGCTGGTCACACAATTTTGGACATTCAATATATTTTTAATATTGACTAATTGATTTCCTTGACTATTACAAGTACAGTTATGACTATATTTTTACCAGAATTGTTTTTTTTTTTATTTTTACACATCATTTTGAGGTGACCTTTTTTTTTTTTTACAAATCTGGCAATATTCCTCTTTGAAAAAACAGTTGCTGGCCTTATGGCCATTTTTCCCATAACAAAAACAAATAAATAAATTTTTACCCTTGCTTGGCTTATTTTGCAAATGTTCATTTGCATATTACTATTTCCCTTAAACTCAGTGAACTTACAAGATTGCTCAAGAACTAGTTTGTAAGACATCCCCCATTTTATAGCTTCATTATAATTTATATTACTATAGGCCAATAGTTGCTGCCTTAAACTGTCACTAATCATCTTTCCCAGAAATTGCTCCAGTAGAACCTCATCAAGGACTGATCCACAAACAATTTTTTGTCACCTCAAGAAGAGCAATATCATAATATTTTTCTTTTTCATTCCTACCCTGATAGCAGTCATGGAAATGAATTGGCAATATAATCAATGCTTAATTTGATCATAATATCTTCAGGAATATAAGGTTTGGAGAACCTGTTCACTATCTCCATCACTTTGTTACTGGCAAAATCTAATAGTGTTGCTATTTAAATCTTATCATCTTTAATCTCGTTTTTGAAGAGACATTTTTCCATGTGTTGAATGTACAGTGACCAACTATTTGCCTCTCTGATGCTAAACTTCCTGATTGATGATTACATGTTAGCAGATCGATTCAAGGTTTGAATCACAACTGCACAATTGCTATGTTTAGAAGTGAAATTCTTGTTCATCAGACTGCATGAAGTTTGAATTTCTCCCTTGTTAAAACTTACAAACTTTTACATTAAATTTTAGTGTTTAATATCACTATATAACATTTTATTATATTATTAATAGCATATATACACATTATCCAAATATATAATGAACCTGAAGGCATACAGAAATGATAATAAAGATCTATATGATCTGTTCTGTCCCTAGACTTGCTTTTAAATGTTTGGAGGCAAGTACTTCACAATAAAAGTTTAAGGTACATACAGTGATGTTCAGTACTGAGTGTAAAAGTCCATCCATATACATGAAGCATCTCCCCAAGAGTTTTATTTTTTAACACTTGACTAGTATAGATTAATTGCCTAAATTTATTCTCTTCTGATTGGCTCTTATTTCCGATTCTGCTGATAATGATGATACATCCTTGACTGGAGAATTTTACTTCTAATTAGTTATATTGAACTTATTTTTAGACTCTTGAATGATTATTTATGATTGAATCTGGAAATCACAATCGTTTAATTATTATCGATATTTATATATAGAATGAAAGAATTTCATAACTTATCTCTAGAGATTTAATTAATTATTATTTCACTCTAATTAGAAAATAATCTTTTCTGATTTCATTTTACTTTTTTATTTATTATTTAAGTTAACTAATCTTAATGAAGTCAGATTTTTATTTAATGAGTATTTATCGTCATTTCAATTAATCATTTTAAGTGTATGTATTTGAACATACAGCAACATACAGAGCATAAAAAAATACAATTTTTTATGTGAAAAATAATTTAAATGCTGAATTGACGGTAAAAAACAAACAAACAAACAAAAAATGCTAATAGGTGTTAGAAATCGTTATTTTTCTCATAAATTATTTTACTTTTATACATTTTTAAAAAAGTTGATTATAAACCACGTGCCAGTTCAAAAATATTCTCATTTTCAAACTTGAAGTAGTCTATAATAATTTTTTATCATTCAGGTGAAGGATGACTAAGAACTATCTAAAATTAAAGGGGTTTGACATCTTTATAAAGTTTAAAGAAAAAGTGAAGGGCAATTATAAAAGTGGATAAGTAGTATATTATGAAAGCGCATATATTAAAAAAATCAAGTAAAATGTAACAGGTTGGCAAGATTAGTTAATGAACTTAATAGAAGATACTAATGCAGATAATTCAGGTTTATATTAAATAAATTCTCATTGAAAAAAAAAGCAGAAGATTTTATATAGATTGACATAATGCTTTTGATAAGATTAAACAATATTTGATTGTCATACAATTACATATAGCACTAGGATTGGGAAAAAAAAGAAAGATAAAATGTTAGAAAAAAAAAGAGAAAGGACATAGACATGGAATTTGCATTAAAAGAACTGTATATTATGCATTCTCTTTAGAAAAAAATTCAACTTGGAACTAGATATAAATGCATCCAAATGAAATTACATAAAATCTGGAATATATATATTGACTAACAGAAATTTTGATGCAAGATACAAATTAATGCAAAAGCAGAGAGGCCAAGTTATTAAGTTATTAAGGTGATATTTCTAAACTTTAGAAATACTTCAATGAATTTAAAGTAAAATTTGCAATTATTTTTAATATTAGCAGATTTTAAATATGTCTTAGACTAGATTTAAATGAATAGTTTTATTAAAAATTTTTATATGACAGTTGAAATAAGAAAAGTAACATTTCATCGAAAACAACACAATGTATGAAGGAAAAAAAACTACACAAAATATAAAATATTTAAAAATGACTTATTTAAAAAAGTGATTATCTGGAATTTTGTAAAATGACAATTTGATGGTGAGTGAGACTAAGGTTGTTTTTTTTTTTTGGGGGGGGGGAGATTATTAAAAAGCAGAATGAAATCATGAATCATGTAAAAGAAATACTAATAAATAACTAAAAAAGAAAAATAATTAACTTTTACAATTATAATGAAATCTTTTTAACATCCAAGTATTTGAAATGATGAGATGAGACATGCAATTATATTTAAAAATGGCAAAGATAAAATAAAAGATGGAATCATTATGAATATTTTTAAAGGAGCAGATAATAATGTGGATATGGTTTAAATTTGGAAATTCATTTATCCTGTATTTAATTGATAATAATTTGAAACGACAATAAAAAACAGCTAATTTAATTCTGTGTTTTTTAAATATTAAAAACAAACAGTAAATTTATTTACTATTTTTAAAAATTACAACAAAGCAAAAGATGAGGAAATTAACATTCAATGCAAGTAACATTTTGTGATAATTATTTAACTTTAACCATCTTGATTGTGGTCATGGTAGGATTAGTGAAAGAAGAAATCGTCAGCTTTGTTTCATATGAAAATCAACTTTGAAATTCTTTTTTTTTTTTTCAAATTTAAATCCATAATCTGTTACAAGATTTTTTTTATGGCGAGATTTCAAAAGAGTTGAATAACTATTAAAAAAAAATTATGGCTGATTTTTTTTTATAAAAATTTAAAACAATTTTATTATTAGAAACGTTTCATATAAATTATGTAAATACATCAAATCATAATGAATGTTTTATTAAAAAGTAGATAAAAGATTTCTAATGGGTTCATATCATAATGGTCAGTCTACTGCCATAACCCTTCAAATTTACATACCGATTATATTACCACTTTTCATGACTAATGTCCCAACTATAACCCTTTTAAATATTCATCAGAAGACCAACTATAGGATACCCTGATATTGTGTAAGTTGAAAATTATCATATAAATTGCAAATATAATAACATCAGTTTGTAAAATCATAAAAAGATAAGTAAAGTAATAAAGAATGTAAGTAAATAATTATAATCTGCTATTATGAATGTAATCTTCTAACAGCCACATGCAACCATGACTTCTTTTTTTGATCATCACTGTAAGGCTACATAATGAATATCATCAGAAAATGTTTAGATATATTCTGCCCTCGGAACTTAGACTAATTATCAATTTCTTTACTATAGGATTAAATATTTTCATACAATCTCACCACAAACATCCCATACTTTTGCTAATAAATACACCAACAACATTTACTATATCAATCCAAAACAGGGATCACATGACTTACTCTTAAATATCTTCATGTAACTAAATGCTACTACCTAACATACTCCAAATTATTTTCCCAGATTGTTATTACCTTAATTAAATAAATTTTTCCTTGCATGGTCTTAGGTATAAAAATGCTTTAATCTGCCTAAAATAAGCTAACAAATATGAAATGATAACAAGAGAATAATTTGAATTTGAACACAGTTCTCTAGATGCTTTCTTTTCAGTCAGACCATAACAAATCCTATTGGTGGTCATTTTATATATGTTTAAAATTAGATCTTAATCTAATTCAGTGTAATTGAATATCATCTATTACTTATTATTTAACTCTTTCTTATTTAATTTTTGTCTCATACAATGTTATTAGTCACATTAGACATAGCATCATTATTAACTTTCCTACAGCTTTGCATGTTTTAGTGTAATGGTAGAGTGACAGACTTTGGAGCATAACTCCTTAGTTGAGTTCAGTTTTGAAACTTCTGGTGATTAAATGTAAGAATTTTCAAATAAGAAAGCAATTTGAGTATACTAACCACAATAATTTTGCAGTAAAATAGAAATATTATTTTTAATAGAAATAAATGCCCTGAGTTCATGTCTAATTATGGCACAATTCTGTTTTTTATTATCCACAGCCATGAGATGTAAATGCTGAGAGATGTTCTTACATATCTCTCTTTATAGTTGTGATTGTTTGTGTGCATTTGATTATTTAGTGTTGATTCCAGTCTTATTAATTATTATATTGTAATTGAGTTTTACCTGGTACATTCCTAACAAATTTCTTTTAGATATGCTATAAAAAGAGCATGATGGAAATTTGAATGTAGATAAAAATCCAGATGTTTCTCTTAAACCACTTGTGTAAACAGAAGTGTTTTAAAACCCAGCCCTATCTTATTCAGTTGGAAATGTTGGACTGACATTCCTTTTTAAGATTACTTATCCATTGTGCTTAAGACATGACCCAGCAAGTTATGTTCTGTCTTTTACCTTCATTTATATATGTGCATGCATTTTGTTAATATAAAAAGCATATTTTAATCTTTATTCATTTAATTTTTTATTATAATTACATATATTTTAAGAACATCATGGCTACTGTATCAGAGGTGCACAGAAAGTAATGTCTACCAAGTTCTCCAGTGAGCACTCAAGACCTTCATGAACACAGATTCTACTGGAAAGGAAGAAAAGATAAGAAATTCTAATGTACATTTGCAAGAAGGGTAATGTGAGTAAGCTTTCACCTCATGTACTTTTTACTTTGTTTGAAAAGCTGTTCTACTTAGTGTTACATCTCTCTTCTCTGTATATGTAATTTTGAGCTTAAAGAGTGAAACCTAAGGATGAAATTGGTATATCTCTTTAAATATCAAAAGATATACTCATTTTATATAGGTCCTTCATGAAATCTTAGTCACTTCTCAACAGCATTTTGAAGAATATTCAGCCACATGTTTTGCTACAAACATGGTAATTTTAATATTTTTTGGATTTATTTTTTGTTCTATTAAAAAGTTACTTCCCTATATATAAATAATACAGGCATTTTTTCTTAAATATTCTTGATTATATTCTTAATAAAATTATGTATGGTTAATCCTGTAATTTTTATTTCAAGAAGGACTAGCAATTTAAATGTAGTATTGCTTGTAACCACTGGTTTAAAATATGTATGTATTGCTTTAATTTTTCCAGGTTAAACATAAGTAAAGGCAACATATTGCTTACAAAGCAGCTTTTACTTGTGTTTAATGTAGGAAAAAATAAGATTTTGTACTAACATTTATATATACTATATTCTATTTAATCAATACTAAGTTATGGAAATTTTACGTAATGACAAAATAACATTACATATTATTGACAATTAATCTAATGTGATTTGGCTGAACAAAATGCATTTTTAATGCAGTATAACTAAATTAATAAAATCCACTTATTTTAGTTTTTATTAGAGAGAAAAAAGTTTAATTTGCAGGCTAGTCCTTGTTTATTTTCATTTAATCTCCCTGCATTATCACAGGTCATCTCACTGACTTATGTTTCACATTTTATTTCTTATTACAATGAAAATAACTAAATCTCAAAGTGTAAAACAACATCTCAGTATTGATAGGAAACCCATTTCTGCAATAAAAAAGGATGGAACTATCACTAAAAAGAGAGATGACATCATGAAACATGTAGTAGAGTTCTATCAAGAATTATATAGCAATAAAGATTAAGAATCTGTATCTCCTAAAACTACTATATATTTTGAATTGCTCAGAATTTTAAATAAAGTAGTGAGATATGCAATTGAATGTATAAGAAAGAGAAAAGCTCCAGGTTAAAAAAATATTTGGCAAAGTTATATACCAAATGTCTAAATGATAAAAATGTACCATATTATTGGAAGATTAAGATACTAAAAATTACAGATCTATCAGTCTTTTATAAGTTTTATACAATTATTTTTACCAAAATAATTATAATTTGTCTGCAGCTAACTTTAGATTTTAACTAAAAAGAATAAGCTGGATTTAAAAGTGAATATTTTACAATAGGTCATATCCAAGAATGGAAAGAAGCTATAGAAAGAACCAATAAATATAAATTGCCATTAGGCTTTGGATTTATATATTTTGAAATAGCATTTGATTGTATAAACATTTCTTAAGTGATTAAAGTATTGGGTCATTAAAGTATAGATTCAGGATATTGTCACATTGTGAATAAAATTTACAAAAATGAATCAGCAATGATTAGATTACATATGGAACTATGAAGATTAACAATGAGAAGAGTCTATGACAGGGTGATTCCAAGATCTCCAAAACTTTTACAGAGTTTTGCAAGAAGTATTTATGTAGATTAAAATGAGAAGCTAAGGGAGTAAAAGTAAATGGAAATTATTTAAGTCATCTAAATTTTGCAGATGATATAATTGTTTTTGCATGTAATGCTTTAGAGCTTTAGGAAGTGTTACAAAAGCTATCAGATGAAAGTAAGTAAGTAGAACTAAAGATAAATGTTTAAAAAAATTAAAGTAATATTTAATAGATTTGATAATAATGAGTTAAAGTTAACACATTATAAATACTTTAGGTTATTACTACATATGGAAACATAATGAATAAAATCAATTACAGAATTAAACTTGATTTGAATGGTTTTGTTAGAAATAACAATATTAAAATAAAATATGCCTATGTGTTTGAAAATAAAAATTTTCAATAAATGTTTTTATCAGTTCTTATTTATGGATCTGAGATTTTGACATTTAACAGAAGAGAAATACAGAGAATTCAGACCACTTTTAATGAAGTATAAAGAGATGTATATTAGGGTAACAAGCAAAGATCAAAAATGAAATATATGGGTGAGAGAACGAACAGGTGTTACTGACATCATTGAAAAATTAAGTGACTGAAGTCAAGTTGGGCTGAACATATTGCTAGAAGAGATGATAATAGATGGACAGTTGAAATATTAAATTGAATTCCAAGAGATTGTAAAAGTCCTAGAAAGATATTACATGTGAGATGAATGGATGGAATTAGGAAGTGTGCTGAGGTAATGTGGAGAAGAGAGGCTAGAGATTGGAGAAATTGGGTTAAACTTGGTAAGGCTTTCATTTTGATGTAGATTGATAATGGTTAAAGGTAGAAAATCCCACAGTGGATTGAAAATGGTTGAAAATGATGATGAAATATGAATACAATTTCTAATTCTTTTTATTCTGATATCTGTAATTTCATTTTCTTAAAACAATTCTTTATAAAAAAGTTTTCACTTTTTATATGAATTCAATTTTTCACATCCATTGAAGAAAATAAATTTTTATCTCTCAATTTACATATTAAAATATCCTTAGAACCATTCATTTGTTTTTTTTCTTCATGTGTCATAGCATCAGCCGGGAAGTGAATCCGCTAACCCAGGACAACTGCTTGTAAGGCAATCATTTATTTCAAGTTCAAATAAACAAAAACACAATCTTATTATTAAAGCAATTTTTCATTTCTATTAATTATTTATCCGAAATTGATAAACGCTTAATCAAATTAAACTCAAGTGCTTTATTAACAGTACTTTTATAAATTTTAGTAATTAAAAGTTCCTTCCTTCAAAATTTCTTATTTTGTTTTTAGAACTATTATAAAAAATACTTTTTTCCAGAAAGTACTTACAAAATGGTTGCAAAAAGGAATTTTCTGTTAACTTAAAGGAGACTCTTTGATTACTCTTGGAGACCTTAAAGGAACTGAGCAGGGCAATTTCCTTAGTGTCTTTTCCATACATTTTTGTCGATGCAGCTATCATTACTATGTGTTTATTCATATAGTATACGAACATGGATAAGCTGCTCACTAACATGTCTTAGGCAGCATAGTGAGTTTTCTGGCTTTTTACCTCTGAGTTTAAAATCAAGAAACAAAACACCATGGCTTTTCTTCTCAGTTGCCTAATAACTCTTAACTCATATATCAATTGAATTTTCTTAATGGCAGAATGAATGTATGTGTAAATAAAAACAATTTCTAATAGATATTTACAATCATGTCATGCAAAAATAAATCATGGTCCTTATTCCCAGGAGACTGTTAAGTAGTCAGCCAAGACAGCAGTTGATGGCCAAAGGTGGAGTGTGCTAAGAATCTCCTGATTGCAGATCCAGAATGCCATTTGATGATGTTTTATTTAAATACTTATGGCTACAGATTACTTTAAAGTGAAGAAATATTGCAAGAATTGAAAGAAGAATATTTAATATTAAATGGAGACATTATTGGATTTTGTGAATTGACTTAAAAAGTGAACATATACTATAATACAAATGTACAAACATTGGAAATACAAGTGAAGTAGAATTCATTGAGATTAGTGATGTATTGGACAGAGTAGCAAGATCAGTTATTCAACTTAATAGCAGATATCAAATGCAGATAAGTTCTCATTGTGGTAAAGTAGAGAATTTTTATATGGATGTACAAAAGGCTTTTTATCTAACCAAACAATATTTTAAAATTGTCGTGGAAGACTTTAATGCTAAAATTGGCAAACAATTGAAAGATGAAAGTGATGTGAGTAAATTTGGTTATGGTGATAGAAATGAAAGAGGACATAGACTTGTGAAGTTTTCAGGAAAAAGTACTTTATATTATGAATTCGTTTTTTAAAGAAAAATGTTAAACAGAAATGGACATGGAAGCATTCAAATGATGGTACAGCCAAGTTGGCTTACATTTTGACTAATCAAAAAATATATTTCAAGACTGCAATGTTCTTAATAAATTCAACACAGGAGATATTTCTAATTTTCCAAAAACATTCCAATGAATTTAAATTAGAATTTGCAAATCATTTTTAAATATTAACAAATTTTAAACATGATTCAGATTTGAATGAAAGCAATAGTACATAAACTGATACACTTTTAAAAACTTCAACAAAGATAAGTGATACAAAAAATCAGCAATTGAGCAGTAAAAGTTCTACTGAGACAAAACAATTTATAAAAGAAGGAATATGAAACTATATAAAAACAAGGCATTAAGAAGAAC
This sequence comes from Epiperipatus broadwayi, assembly GCA_028023455.1. NCBI lineage: Eukaryota > Metazoa > Onychophora > Udeonychophora > Euonychophora > Peripatidae > Epiperipatus > Epiperipatus broadwayi. The sequence goes on along the minus strand of JAQFVV010000008.1, from coordinate 5,801,279 downwards.
TGAATATCTCAAATTTAGTAAAATGGTATGAAAAAGAGTTGATAATGATATAAGAAAGTATAATAGTAAATTAGTAAGGAAAGTTATAAATGAGAATAAACGTCTTGAGAATTAAAACAACATTTTGGTATTGGTAGGAAACTTATTTGTTCAATAAGAAAAAAGTTGGAACTATTATTAAAAAAAGAGATGACATCATAAAATGCTTGGAAGAGTTCTATCAAGAATTATACAGCAATAAAGAACAAAGAAAATTATCTCCTACAACTACTATATCTTCTGAGTTGATCAGGATTTTAAATGAAGAAATGAGACATGTAATTAAATTTATGAATAAGGGAAAAGTTCCAAGTATTGATGAAATTATAATTGATATCTTTAAAGAAGCAGGTGAAAAAATAAAATATTTTTTGGCAAAGTCATATACCAAATGTTTAAATGATAAAGGTGTACTAGATGATTGGAATAAAGCAGTAATAATGTTAATATTTTAAAAAGGTGATAAAGAAGACAGCAGAAATTATGAACTTATCAGCCTTTTATCAATTCTATACAAATTTTTTGTCAATATAATTAAAACTTGTTTCTAGAAAACTTTGGATTTTAACAAACTAATACACTGAATCATATTCAAGTATTGAGAGAAGTTAGAGAAGATTCAATGAATATGAGTTGTCATTATGATTTGAGCTTGTAGACTATAAAAAGACATTTGATTCTATAAGCATTTGTTCAGTAATTAAAGCATTGCATCATCATGGTGTGGATTCAGGATACTGTCATATTCTGAAGAATATTTATAAAAATGCAGCAGCAAAAATTAAATTACATAATGATACTAAAAGATTAACATTGAGAAAGGTATACTATAGGGTGATTCCATATCTCCAAAACTTTTATAGCAGTTTTGCAATACATATTTTATGGATTAAAACAGAAAGCTAAAGGAATAAAAATTAATAGAAGTTATTTAAGATGTAGATTTTTCAGAGGATGTAGTTGTTTCTGCAAATAATGCTTTAGAGCATCAGAAAATGTTGCAAGAGTTATCAGATAAAAGTAAGAAAGTATGGATTAAAGGGAAATGTTAAAAAGACTAAATTAATGCTCAATGGATTTTTCAAAAGAAGACAATAAAGGTTGATAATAGAAGTCGGCAACTACAAATACCTTGGTCAGAATATTACTATTGATGGAAACATAATAGATGAAATTAATCATAGAATTAAACTTGTTTGGAGTGTTTTTGATAGAAATAATATTAAAAGGAAATATGCTTATATCTTTGAAAAGGATGTTTTTTTAGATATGTGCTATTAGTTTTTACTTACAGATCTGAGCCTTGGGCACTTAACAAAAGAGCAGTGCAAAGACTTCAGAACCTTCAAGGAAGTAAGGAGAGATGCATGTTGGGAGTAATAAGAAGAGATCAAAAACACAATATATAGGTAAGAGAACAAACAGGTGTTACTGACCTAATTGAAAAAATTAAAAGACTGAAGTGGAGTTGGGCTGAACATATTGCTAGAAGAGCTGATAATAGATGGACAATTGAAATCTTAAACTGGATTTCAAGAGATTGTAAAAGACCCAGAAAGAGACCACATGTGAGATGGATGGATGAAATAAGAAAGTGTGCAGGGACGATGTGGAGAAGAGAAGCTAAAGATCGGAGAAGATGGATTGAGCTTGGAGAGACCTTCATATTGCAGTGGATCGATAATAATTGAAAATTATGATGATGACTTATGAAATAAATAGATGCTTCTTTCTCTTTTTTATTTTAAATATAGACTGCAGGCATTTCAATGAAAAATTTTGTGTGAGGATTTAAACTCATTTTATATATATATTAAAAATAAAATCTCCATATGCATAAAAAGGCGAAAAATCAATAGCCTTTTGTTAATAAACAATACTTTAATTATAAAGAATAGTTATCAAATTTTAAATTATTTTTGCAATAAAGAAAAAATAATATATATAAGATGTGCCTGTAGGGTATGGTGGGTGGACACATTCATTAATTTCAATTTATATGGGGGGGGGTAATCTATTAAGAATGCTTTCCTATTAATTAATTGTTAAAGAAATTTGATTCTCGATGCGTTCTTTACTTTTGAAGTTATAACAAAAATTAAAAATCTAAGACTTTGTTGATACTAAATTTTAAAAAAAATACTGCTGGTACATTCAAGGATGTAAATAGATAAATAAAAATGAGTTCCCAGTATAACTGTGATAATTTCTATTTTCTGCTAAATATATCTGGGGCATATATTGTATAGATTTTTTTTATTAATAATTTGGAATTCTCACATTGAATAAAGTTCAGAATGTATAACTGCAAATAAATTTTCTACTGCTGCTGTATTTAGTTTCTCTGTCTCCGTGGCCAAGTGGGCGATTAAAAGAAAACAACTTGAAATGATTATTGAATCTGCTTATGGTTACCTTGCCAGTAAATTTAACATTTCTTCATAGGGTCATCTCTTCATTATCATAGGATATTTTGAGTTATACTTGGAATAAAGAGGAAAATTTAGACATTCCCCTAATGGAGCTCTTTGGTAAATGTGGCATTGATAGAGCGGTATTCATTACAATATAATATATATATATATAACAATTCACACAAATAATTTTATAATTTTTTGTGCATATTAAAGAGATCTTTATTACAAGAATATTTTAAGAGTGTCTTTTAATTTATGTGATTAATTCACTGTAGACCAATATATAAAAATTCTCAAATATATATGTAGTTTTTTAGAAATAGAAATAAAAATTGTATTTTTTTACAATTATAGTGTGCTATGAATATCTAGTAAATGTAAAAAAAACAACTATAGTTATAGTTTAAATATATTTAAAATGTAGATATGCATGTTTAAAAGCAATACAATACATAGTACTCTATCACAATTATATACTTAACTGGTAAAAATATTTCTATTCTTCTTCCTAGTGTGAGTTTAGTAATCAATCAACATTTAATTTTAGTATTAAACTATTATTCTGTATTAGAATTTAATAAAATGAATTTGATTTGTTAGAATAAAAAAAAATCCTACAAGTGTTATTTGAACTTTGCAAATATAGAAATAATAATAATGATACTTAACGGGAACAATACATAGTATAAAGAAAGTTCAGCATGAAAGAATAAATTTATCAAAATCTTTGTTGATTGATTTTTTTTTTTTTTTAAAAAAAATGTAAATGAAGAAATGTGAAACCTTCATGAATTTATCAAATTCTGTTCTAAGAATTAAAATTGCTTTATAATTTTTAAAATATTACAGTAATTATGGGCTACCATGTTATAAAGTTTTAAAAGAAAGTATTAACAATTTTACTGCTATAGTTTTTTGTTTAATGTTATGATTGAATATGTTGATCTATATTTGAAAAAAAAACATACTTGAATAAAAACAAATTGTAATGATGTATTCTTTTATTTTTAAATAATTACTATACAAATATTGTTGAAAAATAATCATAAATATTTAAATAAATTATGAAAACAATATAATTTTTTGTTAACTGTGAGCAACAAAAGTATTGAATTGTAATTCTAAAGCAGTATATAATTTGATAACCCTGAATATTTCATATATATGTAATTAGAGGAATTGGAACTCAGGATTTTTCATTCAATTTATCTTTCATTCCATCTCAAGCAACCAATGCACATGACTACATACATGTGAAAAAGATACACAATCCCTAATATATGTATTTTGTGCAGAACCAGCACTCATCAGTTGGGCCAGATCATAATCTCCCACACATATATACAATCAGTGTTCAGTTTATATTAAGATAGTAATTCCTCAAACTTTAATGTATAGGCTTCAATCTCCTCACTCTTCCAACTATTTAATCTTCCATTTCATTGAAAAATCAATGATATAACACTCAAAGACCTTAAGTTTGTCTGTAAAAGTTTGAGGAAGTGCTATCTTAATATAAATTAGGCACTGATTGTAGGAGATTATGATAAGATTCAACTGATGAGTGCTGATTTTACATAAAATATGTATATTGGAGATAAGTATTTTTTCACAGGTATGTAGTCATGTGTATCAGTTGCTTGAGATGGAGTTGACTGAAAATTTCTGAGTTCAAATTTCTCTAATTAAAAGTATTGAATGTAAATTGCCTTTACAACTACTCTCTACCAATTAACAACCCTGTAGGCAACTTATTTTGAAGTTAATTCTGCAGTAGACTTCTATTTTCTTTAGATTTTTGAACTAATAAGTCAAAACTGACAAAATAATGCTATAAGTAGTTGTAGGAAAGTCGAAGACCCATCAGCTCTCTCTCCAAATATCTCCAAATAAAATACTTTATAATTATTTACTAGAGTATAAAAAGATTGAGAAATGAAATTCGATTTTTTTATATTTAAATTTTATATTAGATATTTTATTTGAATAATGTAATTAAATAATTTTAACTCAAAAATGATAGTAAATTGTTAATTAAATATTTTATTAAATGTATTTTTGATAATTAAAGTAAAAAAATGTGTAAGCAGCTTTGTATTAATAGATTAAACAGATCGTCAAATGAATAAATTTAAAAACAAAAGTAACTTTTCTAATATATATATATATAAGTAACTTTTCTGTGTGTTTTTCAGAAGAATATATAAAAGGTAGATCAAATTCCAGTTTTATGTTGGAATTTGCATGAATATATTTTAAGAAAGCATTAGATTTACATATAATTAATTAAAGACAAAATAGCTAGATTTTCTTATCTTCTGAATGGAACAATATACTAAAGCTATGCCAAGTGTGATGAACTGAAAATTTGGGCCTGTGACCTGTGCTCTTAAAATTTCATTAATCAAACCTATGGCTATCAATTCTTTGAATAATTATTGAATTTATACTGGCTTATGATTAAGCTAAATTAAAACTATGTATTAAAGAAACCTACAGCATCAAAAATAAATGCATATCTATATGGACTTTGAAAAAGGATAATTATCAGTTCATTCAGGTATGAATAGTTTATTTAAATCTATTCTAATATTAAAATTAACGAATTCTTAATTTCTAATAATTATATTAAAATTTTAATATTTTCTTGATACAAATTTTTATATAAAATATTTGTGTGCAATTAGCATGTATATATATTAATGAAAACAAGGACACTTCACATGACTTATGTAGCTTGTATTTACAAATATGTAAAATAAAGATGTGCTAATAGCTCTAAACAAGCTTATTTAATTTTTTAATGATAAATGCCACAAGAGAACACATTTGAAATCTTTACCTAGGATTGTCCCCACCTCCAAACTGATTTCGAGCAATGGCTCTCATCAGTGAGAAGCTAGGACATCAGATTTAAAATACCAATTCAAGCCCAGCATTTATCTAATACTTAACTATTAAGTAGAAGATCTGAAAATTTTAGACATCTATATGTCTTCAAACCCAGCCCTTCAACGAAATAGCCATATGAAACTGAACTAAATTCAAGTACGCCATATATTAATAGCCTTAGCAATCTAATATAGCCAAAGTCTCAACAGACAAATTATAATATTAATGAAATCAAGTCATATATCACATGACTTATATAGCTTGTATTTACAAATATGTGAAATAAATAATATGTTAATAGCTCTAAACAAGCTTATTTTATTATTATTTTTTAGTTCAGTCCCATATGGCTATTTCAGCCTGATTTGAAGACATATAAATGGATGAAAATTTCAGATCTTCGACTTAATAGTTAAGTATTAGATAAAGGTTGGGCTTGAGTTGGTATATTGAAATGGTTTGGGAATGAGAACAATTTAGACAAAGATTTCAAATGCATTCTCTTGTGGCAATTATAAAAAATAATAAAATAAGCTTGTTTAGAGCTATTAGCACCCTCAATATTATATATATATATATATAAGGATAGATGAAGTCAGTAATTTGATACCTTCTTGAGTTTTTATCTGGTATATATATATTGTACCAGTCAAAACATGTTTATCCATCTAACATAAGCTGGAACTCATAAAATATACTTCAAACCCAGTCAAGCCAGAGATTTAGGTCAGGAACCAGCCTGTATTTAAACCCATTCTCTAAGCCTGAGATCAAACACCTAATGGATAACATAACAATGATGGCACATGAGAATTAATTCTTAATCTGGTCCACTAGCAAAGCGGAAAAGACAATGAGACATCTATTACTATGAATAAACTAAAATATATATACGCATGGTTGTACATTTGGAAGTGGAGAAAAAGGAATTCTAACTATTCAGACAAGTTGGATAATAAAAATTAGTTTAATATAATGACAAATTATTTACATACATTTATAAATTAATGGCCTACATTAGTATGTGTGTGAATGAGCAAGCGGTTTACCAAATGATAGATAATTATATATTGTCATTCACACTATATTTCTCATATGCTCTTTATTAGCTAAATAATATATAAATAAATACACATCTTTGGTGGTCCAATATTAAGATGCCAATCAAATATTAGAAAGAATTACATAATATTGCCAGTAACACTTTGATTTACGTTCTGAAACATGATGACTAACATATGATTTTGGGGAGCATTCTGGGATTCATTACAGATATAATACAAACTATTTTCATGCCATTACAGTCGTCAAAATAAATAAAATACATTTGAAAAACATATTTGATTATATGATCTAATACTTAATGAAAATTCTTTTAATTAGCACTGGTAAGAAGAACGCTTTAATTTCCCCAAGGCAAATACTCTTAAATACAGTAATACATTATGATGGTGGGACTGTATAAAAAGATTGAAATAACATTATAAATTAATAAAGTTAATAATATTCAGCATTTATATATATTTTGAGCAGAGCACAATTTTAATATCATTACAGCACTAAAATTAGGTCATAAGCAAAAGGTATAATAATAATAATACGAAGTTTGGGCGGTACTAACATAATGGCAAAGAACTAAGAGGAAAAAGGTAGTGCTTCTGAATGAAAATGAAGTCTAAGACCCCCTTCTTGGGCAGTGCTTAGGTAAAAGTGGATAAGGCATGCCATGGATGTCACCAACATGCAGGCTTTTTATATGAAGTGGATAGGCATAGCAAGTGCAAGACTTATGGGAATCACCACCAGACATTTTTATATGAAATCAATGGTCCTGGGAAGATTAACTATCCTCAGGACAAGGCTTGAAAAGAAATCTATGGGTTCAAACTTGCATCCCCCAGATTAAGAAGCACATATATATATATAAACACAAAGATGAGGCTGAATTTCAGTAATGCAGTATGGATAAATGTCACTAATGACATTGACTAAGATTTACTGCTTTAAAAATAAATGACCCTTGTTTGAATACCATAATTTAGACAAATAATATGCTATGCAGTTATATATATATATATATGGAGAGACACATTTTACTTAACTAAAATAGTAAAATATACATTAAAATTTACCCCTTCCCCATCTTCTATTTAAAATGATTCAATTCCACCTTCGTGTATTTCATAACAACTGAGAATATTCAAGCATATATTTTAAGAGTATGGAAAAATAAAAGAAAATGAGCAGTTATAGAAAACAACTAATAGGTTACCTTTTCAGAATTGAATAATAACATTTATAAATTAAATAAGGTTTCAAAGCATTAAGTATCCTAAGCTCTGAATTCACCCCGAGTAGAAAATCTAGAGTTAAACAAATATATTTTTATACTAAAACATAAATAAAATGTTGACTTGTAAAACAATCTGGCAAGCGTATTAATTAATAATGCATTATGTTTTAAAAGGGGATGTTAATAACCTTGCTTCATAAAGGTTTACTTAAAAAATGACAGAAAAGATTTTTATAAATTAAGCTTGCCAGTTTGCTTGAGATTGGTATATTAATAATAAAAGCACACATATAAAATCAAGTAATAAATAAATGACTGCACCAAGGTTAAAGAAAGTTAGAGCATGTGAGAGAGATTTAAATTTATAGAAATTTTGAAAGCAATTTACATATTAGAAAAGTTACAAAGTTAAATTATACATTAAAAGAAATTGATAGTAGAGTTTGAGACTAGTTATGCAAGCCAGATTTAGTTTCAATGGTGGTGGTTTGAAATAATTTACTTTGCTCCATTTAGAGAGTCCATATTAAAAAGTCCAGCTCATGCATGGCAATTCTTATGTGACAGAAAGCTTTCATTTAGCATTCCAGAGTTTTTCTTTAGTATTTCCTTCATTTCAGGCAGCAGTTAGATGGTACATTAGTGGGGAAAAATGACCCACAAGGGTCAGAAAGTGGTGGATTTACTACTACATCATTTTAAGTTTCAAGCAACATGTACTATGTTAACAATACAGTTCTCTCAATAGTAGCTAATCTGTTTGTGATTTAAAATCCAGCCATTTTATACTCCTGCCCAGGCATTTGAAGAATGCTTTCCATTTCTCATCTCTAGCTCAAACATAATCTTTAATCCAACAGAAATTTTACATTTCTTTGTCCATTGTTTTTGAAAGATGCAACTGTTAGATAACATTCCAAAAATATATTCAAATCTATTTCCAGATTGGAAATAGATTTGAAAAAATGTTTATAACAAAAGTACAATCGTTAATCTTAATCTCCATTTTATTTTGAGTAAAAACTTTAATTAAAAATACCTTCCCCAGATTAAAACAATAGTGTTTCCAACCTTTTAATTATTTTTGGACAATTAATGGTTGCATCTTCCATCTTGTATTGTATAAAATATACAGATTAATAGGAAAAACAAGCAATTTAAAAAGAAAAAGTTTAAAAAATGATGCATAATAAAATATTTTAAAAAAATCAATATTTTGTTAGTAAGCTTTATATGCTTCTATATATATATTTGAGCTGCACCTATGTACTTTAATAAAAAAGAACTAATAATTAATAAAAAGAATTAATAATAATTAAAAAAATGTTATTAAAACATTAAAATTTTATAACTTAGATGCACATCTCAAATATATACATAAAATATATATACATGACAAAAGGAGCAGGATGGGATATAAGGTTTGAATATAGGTTAGTAGATGGAACTATGAAGCTCAAGCTTAAGCTAAGATTGACTGCTTCAATATAAATGAAAAAAAAGTATCCTAACTAAAAATCATTTTAAAGAATAATTATGCTTCTCATTTAGAATATTTTTATATGACTAGCTCATAGCCAACCCAATTTAGTCATTCAATTAACATTTTACAACCTCAGCATTATTAAGGAAGATATTATATATCTTAAGATGCAGAACACATGATTGATCCATATCATAATTAATAACAGATTGATCTGTCTTTCTCAAAAGATAAAAAGATTTTCACTGAATATTATAACATGTAAATGAAAAAAAATACAACATATTTATATACTAAAAGAATTATCCAATTTTTTTCTCATTTTTATCAGTGCATTCCTAATCTCAACTATTAACCATCACTGAAGTTTAGACTCCGTTTTCTCATGTACTACACAATTTGCAAACAACATTGTTTTATGTTAAATAAATAAAAAAGATCTTCAAAAAATGATCGCGTAGGATACATAGTAATCCTATGATATATTAAAAAACTATTAAATCTATATTTAAATTTATATATGTAATTATTCAAATCACCCTACCAAATTGTATGGTATTTCAGCAACGCCCTCTGTGAATAAATATAAAGTCTGAACTTCAAGTGGCTGACCATTCAAACTATATTTATTCACAATAGGCATTGCTGAAATATCATAACGTTTTAAAGAGTGATTTAAATACTTTCTATTTAATTTTCAGCTAGCGATATATATTAGAATATTTTCTTATATATGTATTTAAATATTGAAATATTTATTTACATGTTTTGTAATATTTTGAACATCAAATAGGTTTAACGCTTTATGTTTCAGATATAAAAAATGTATCCCTAGAGAAGACAAAAAGGAAATCTTTTAAAAATATTTTTCAGTCGCCAATAAAACTGTAAAGACTGGATTAATAAGATGAAAACATTTTATTAGCTAATTGTAAAACGCAAAGTAAAAAAAAAACCCCAAACATGCAAATTTGTACAAGTAGTTTTTATATATTTTGCTCTTACATAACTTTTAAATTTCTGGCAATTAAATATTTTTCAAATAATTTTAATTTCAAAGGATTTATATTAAATGCATGCATGCACTGATGCACACATATTATTAGCAGTACAACTTTTCATAAAAATCTTTCATGTCACTCTAAGTAATCTTTTTACATCTCCCTTCACTTGACCCATCGTTCAAATACTCTAATAATTAATTATTTCTTAGCATTAGCTGCAAATTTCTTTTTCATTGATTATCCATTTCATTTAATGGTTTAGTTGTTCTAACCTTATAAATACTCACCTTGTCTTGTTTTTTAATTTTCTTCTAAATCCTCATATAAAATCTAACAATGGTTAGTTACTAGTACAATTTCAACTTTGTTTTAAAAATATATAAAGTGAATTTATTTATAAATAAAAAACATCAAGAACATATATTATAAATTTGTAATAGACTATAATGCATTATCGATAAATAAGATTGATAATATAAAGTTGCATTAAATAATATAATTATTACAAAGAACAAATGTTGCACATATATTGAGTATCATTATATTTAGATATTCCCAACTTTTGTGTCAGTTTTTAAGCATACACTGTTTCTAATTATTGATTGTTCACAATTAGGTAATTGATAGTTAGCATGAATAGTATTAGGTAATTATTTTATTTTAAATGTGAGTGCAGAGCCATCTTTTGTAAAAAAAAATAATTATCTGAATTCATATTGAAATGTCAGGAATGATTTTTAGGCAAATAATGAATGTATTGTACTAATATTGATAATAAATAAAAAGGAATTGGATATCAATATTATTTAAAAGGGAATTTGGTAGATTTAACCATTTCTTTTTTTATAGTCTTAAAAAAATACTTTTTTTCAATGAAATGAAGATTATTAGTAATTTTTATTGGTTATTCATTAGATTAGAGATTATCCACTTAATGAATAATATTTTTATAGTGTAATCATAAACAAATTAACAAAGATATGCAATAAAAATGTATGATCTCCAAGATGAAAATTTCATGCTGAACCAGCACTCATCAGTTGACCCAGATCCCAATTTCTTACACATATCAAATTATAATACTACGGATACTGAAGATAGCAATATTGTAGATCAAAATTTAATCACTATGTGACCATTTGGTGTCTGTTGTTATTTTTCTGCTTACTAAGTTTATAAAAACAAGTTTTATTTTAATCAAGTAATATATACATCATTAATATCATGTTTTTTAATTAGTACAAATTTTATATATATTTGTTTTGAAATGTTATGTATTGATTATATTTAGATTATCATATAAGTATTTGCTTTCATTAACAAGGTTTATATTAAGTTTATTTTTTCTTTCATTTTGATATTAAAATATCTTAGAATTTTTAATAGTTTATATTTTTAGTATAGTATTACTCTGGGCTTAATAAAGTTTTATGTTATTTGCAATTTCTGCTAAGATTAACTAGTTACTTAATTATGTCTTTTTATGGATTTATTCTGAGATATGATCTTACATAATAATGTCTTATGTTGTATTATTTATATTACATTTTGCATCTATAACAATCATCATTTTTTACAATCTGGATCATCTTACATTCTGTTATAAGACTATTTATATAAAATGCACACAGATTATAATTTTGTGTGATTTTTTTTTTTATATAAATGTTTTTTTACAAATTCATTTGCTTTAGTTTGATTTTATAATGACACCACAAATTATCTTGGATTAATATTCATGACTTCAATTATTTACTATTCAAACAACATGCAAACAACAAACAAAAAAAAACATTAACATATGCAAACAATGATTTTTACATATGAGTGCCATAAATAATCACATTTAAAATAAATAAAATAAAATTTGTAAATAAATTTTACACTATGTAAACAGCAATTTTTCTCAGAACTCATGTTTATTAATAATATTTGATTTACATTGAAAACATATACATTCTATTCTTTCTTTATTATTCTTTCCAAATTTGGTGTGTAGTATTTCATGGAATAAAATGTTTTTCAAGTGTAATGCTAAAAGATTTATAAAATTTAAGAATGTATTTAAAGTTGATAGTGATTTAAATATGTCAAAACAATTAAAGAAATCATAGTTTTTTTCTTAATAAGATTACTATTATGTTTTTATAATAAAAAAAAGTTATCAAAAGAAAAAAAAAGAATATCATCTAGAATGTATTTAATTGCAATAAAAACTATACATTTCACTATTCATTTTATTTAAAAATAAAATTATGGTACAGTATTTTCTTTTTCTTATTTTTTGAGTGAATGAATGAAAGGATATACTCAATAAAATATATGTCAATATGTTCAATTTATTATTAATAAATTAGAATATTATTATTACTTTTTAAATTTTATTTATATTATAATCTTAATTTTCAATATGCATATTAAATGTATTAAAAAACATCTGCATAATATATATGTATGAGTTGAAAAGTACTGTATACTAGCAATTGAATAAACAGTATACATTCTAATCAAAATTTATCAACAAAATATGAGCTATTATATGTGATGTATAATATATATGAGAGGGGCTTGGAACAAAATATAGTGGATATCATGGAGCCATTATGTTATTAATCTATTAATAATACAAGCACTTGAGTTAAGATGATAATTTTTCTTAACACATTTGTATATTGATGAAAATAATATTTGACTGAGAAAGAATCTTATATTTTTTGATTTATATTTCACATTGTTCAATAGACATTATAGAAGTTTTTTTATTTATCACAACTATTATTTTTAGAAAATAAAATGAAGATGAAATTTATGATCAATATGAGAAAAATACTCATAAGAATAATGTTTAATTGGAAATATTTTCTTAAATATAATGACAATAACATGCATAATATATTCATATATTTTCTGCACATATATTTATTTAAAACCAGAAATAATAGTAAGGTTAAACAAGCACAAAAGTAATTTTTATATTTAAAAAAGCAATCAAACAAAATCAATGCTAATAAAAACAACACACACACATATATATATTTAAAAAAACCCTTTCAAATATAATGTTTATCTTTTATTTAATATATAGGGTGTATGAGCACAGACTTTCACACAACCCACCACTCTCCACTCTATCTTGTAACACTGATACACTTGAACACATATATGTTGAAAAGGTAAATAATCACCAATATCTGTATTTCATGGTAAATAAAAAATTATCAGTTGGTCCAGATTACCATCTCTACACATATATGCTATAAGTGCTCAGATATATATTAAGATAGCCAATCATCATACTTTAATAGACAGGCTTCAATCTACTCCACACTCCAACTCTTCAATCGTCCATCCAATTGAAAATCTGACGATGAAATGCTCAAAGGCCACCCTGAGGCTGTGTTTCAATTATTTTTTATTTATAGTTTTTTTTTTTTTAAAAAAAAAAAGAAACTAGCAACTATTATCATATTTTTTTTTTTTTACTTCGTAATTTCGTTGCTAGTAATTTTACTTTCAAATTTTAAAAGAATACTTCAAAGTAATGAAGATTTGACAATACTAAATTTTGATTTTTATGAAGTAAAAACAGTTTTTAATTTTATGCTTAGTCAAGCAAAGTTTACAATTGCTTTAAAATTTGTATATATTGTCTAATTTCTTGGTTGATACTAAAAAAATTTATTTTGGAATATAATTGTCTCAACAAGCAACTTTGCTTTCACATGATTACTTATTATTTTTTATTATAAGTCATAAAGTAGACTTAGATATTGTATTTTCAAACAAGGATAATATCTGTATTTTATTCATCGTTGATGCTTACTAATTTCATACATGAGCTGTAGTCAGTATTGATGTAATATAGTAACTAACAAAGCTATAATAATTATATACAAATATCTAGAATCATACAATTAATAATGACAATTTTATTTTAAAATTAGTTACACAATGCTTTGAATTTGCGATTCATAGTAAAGTTTATTTTGTGAGATTTCATTCCATGAAGTTTCCATTCGTGAAGCTTGTAGAATATTTTATCATATTCTATCATTACCCAAATACAAGAAAAGGTCATTATATGTGCACATTAGTCTAAATTAAAATCTATACTTTATAATTCTGACTTTACTTGATACTGTAAATATTTTATCATTATCAATCTGACATATTTTGCATTATCCCTTTTAAATCATTAAATATTCAATGGATTATTTGAAAAAATTATATCTATGCATTACATAAACAGTGATTATCATAAACATATTCTGGCATTAAATTTTATTTATCTGTCAAAAACTTGCACATAATTTATGATTATGGATACTCTATTTTGTATCCAAAAAATAAATAAACACAATTTTCATTGACCTAATAAATATGTGAAGAAAAAACGTTAGTATGACTTATTAAGAAGATACCATCAATAAATAATAAATTGTAATAAAGATATAAATACTAAATTATTTACTTATAAAATTGTTTTAAACGCACATGATATAGTCTTTATATTAAACAAATGAAAACAGCTGCATTAAAAGTAATAAACGAACAATGTAAGAAGAATTATGAGAATATATATATGATATATATTTACACATATCTTATAAGTAGGATATCAGATATTTGAGATTGTGTGTTGCAATACTATCTTTTATTCCAGTATTTCACTTCATTATAAGTCCAAGAAAATGTCCCAGATTCTTTAAATAGTTTCAGTTTTGTAAATACTCAATAATAACGTACAAGGCTAAAAATCTTCGACAGAAGTGCCTTAAAAATGCTTATGTGACAGCCAGTCAGATGTAATAATGACTGCAAATGGAACTCTCAATTCAAAAACACAAGCCAGAACACAAGAAAAAGATGGGTCCCACCTTCTTCTATACTTAAATTTATATATAAATAAATCAGACTCAAGCATTCCAAACTAAGAGTGTGAAGCTTAAAACATCTTCACATTTAATTCACTAAATATTATATATAAATAAACAGTGCAAACTCTTTTGATTGAGTCTGACTTATTTATATATAAATTTAAGTATAGAAGAAGGCAGGTCCCATCTTTTTCTTGTGTTTTTGAATTGAGAGTTCCATGTGCAGTCATTATTACATCTGATTGGTTGTCACATAAGCATTTTTAAGGCACTTCTGTCAAAGGTTTTTAGCTTTGTACATTATTATTAGATATCAGCTAGTGCTTAATAAATTTAAATACTCAATGTACATTTTTCTAGTGCCAATTCATATAAGAATGAAGATATTTTTGTGATATCAGAATAGATATATTCAATAAGTGATTAATCATGGATATCTAAAGATATTTCATTACAGAATTTTTATATGCACATCACATATATTATTACTAAGCACATACCATAAACATTGGGATGGACATATATAATTATTCTAATTTGCAGAAAAAATTAATTATTGAAATAAAAGTATTGTGCAACTACACTGGTATTTCACCATCAAATTGTCTTGATTCAGAACAATACCAAAATAATCATTTGGTCACCATGTTTAAAGAGCTTCATAGTAAAAAAGTTAATACACTTTCAGCCATTTTATGATTTTGATATTGAATCAAAGTATAATCTAGAAGTGTTTTTAGATAGTTGAGAATTCCCCACAAGGTTAGAATTTTATTCAGATAGATAGATGTCCAATTATAATTTTATTCACTATCTATCTATACTTAGAAAGTATAAAAAAGGGGGAGAACATAAAAATATGCAACTATTAGCAGATGAACAATGTTTTGTCATTGATTATTTCTCTCTGGAAAAATATATGTTTGCTTTGCAATGGAATATCTAAATCTGTTTTTTATCTTTTATTTTAGAATTGTATATGAGTTTCTGTTGATCAAACTACTTTTACATTACCTTAAACAGACTGTTTAAAAAGCAGGGATCTTATGGTAGTAATAATGTAATAAGTTGACAAAATAATGAAAGATGTTGCTAAAATAATAATGTATATAAGTTGTTTTTGTGTATTGTTGTCTTAATAAAAAGATTAAATGAATCTTGAATTATGAACTAATATTAATAAAAAAAGCAATGACATACATAATTAACATTTTGTATTTATTATTTTATATTACATATTAAGGTGAAGTGAATGGCTAAATAGAGTTTTAAAAGTCTGGATTCAAATCCCTTCTAATTACACTTAAGGTACGTATATTTATGGTAAAATTAATAAAATAAAATTGTAAATATTCTTGTTTCACTAAAGTGAATTTAACATTGCATTGATCAAATACAAGTAAATAATAGAATGGTTTTTTGCTCAAGATTTCAAAAGCAGAATGAATATCAGAAGCCAAAGAGATGGTACAAATTCATGAATCTTGAGGTCCAGAGACAGCCATTCTACAATTGCACCAAATCATGTATGATATTACTTAAATTATTTAAATTAACTAATTCCTGTACCACTTTAACAATCAAATGCACACTATAATGTTAAATCTTTTGGAGGTAGGATTATTTGACATTATAGAGTCATGATAATTGATAATGTGAGAATAATAATTGAAATCTGGATATTACTCATCTATGAACATTATTTTTATAATCTGATTAATTCTGCTTAAATTTATAAAAAAAATACAAAATTATAAAATAAAAATAATTTCAGTTTGAATGCTATATCCATGAATACATTTATTATATATAATAATTGATGATTTTGAAATATAATATGTTTAATCAATCTGATTATTTTATTATTATCTGTGCGTATGCACACGTGTAACTTTTAGTTAAAAAATATGAGGTTATAATAGAAATAATAAAATATTTATAAAATAGTAATAAAAAATAAATGTAGAGCACAAGAAAGAAACACAACTACTTTATTAAATACCAAAAAAAAAAAAAATCTACTGTATATTAGAAAAATAAATGAAAAGATTTTAAAACTTTTTTAAAAAAATTGAGATATGTTAGGAGTAACAAGAAGATAATTACAAGACTGATATGGAGGTGGGCTTGGTATATAATTATAGATTGGATTTCAAGAGATTGTGAAAGATCTAAAAAAAGTCCACATGTGAGATGAATGGATGAAATAAGAAAGTGTGCTGAAGAAAGGTTAGAGATCAAAGAAATTGGATTAAACTTGGAGAGATCTTCATCCTGCAGTGGATAGATAATGGTTGGAAATATATTGAGATGATAACTATAATATATATATATATTAAAATATATTGATATGATAACTATAATATATATATATATTAAAAGCTATAGTTAAAAAAATATATGATAATTTTAGAACAGGAATTGAAAAAAGATGTAACTTTTAACTATTAGTATAAGGATTGTTAAAACTTCAAGAAAATAAAAAAAATATTTATTATAAACAATACAATATAATTATAAGCTCTGGGCATGAACTACAATTATATTAATCTTTTCCGTGTGTTATCTATGTCTTGATGGTTTATGGTCTATCAGAATGATACTTTCAACTCTTAGAGCTAGCAACAATATTCATAGGATCATTGCTGGACATTATCTATTACCATCCAACTACTTTCATATTCCTCTTTTAATCTTTTTTTCTTTTTTAATTATAATTATGGATAATGAATTTAAGATTTCTAATAATTCATTTGATTTTTAAATATCCATAAATTCTGTTTACTACTTTATCAAAAGATAAAACAAAACTTAATTTTGGCTGAATAATTTTGTTTTATTAGTTAAGAAATCAATATATTTCCAAATTATTGTAATATGTTTCTATTAATTTTAAATATAAATGATCATTATTTTAAACCACTAAACATCACATGATTCTAAGATCTAGGTGCAGTGCTCTCAGATCCAAGGCTCCTCACTGATGAAAGCCACAAGCTAGAAACTAGTCTGGGGATAATGGATGAGTAGGCACTAGATAGGAATTATATGCACAAGCCTTCTGGAATCCATTGATTACTCTGGCTTGCATTGAGTGGCACTACTGTATGGAGAGTTTATAGAGAGTTTTGCCTGTTTTTATTATTATTTTAATACTAAATAGTTTTTGAAAATTATTGATTACAATTTTGCATCTATAAAGAATTGAAAATATATGTCTATGCAGTAAAGAAAAAATTATGAACTATTATACAATTTGATAGTAAACAAAACAAAGACATTATAAAAGATTACAAATAATAATAATAATGTTGAAATAATTAGTAGTTTACAGTAAAAGAATATTATATAGCGGGAATAATTTCTAAAAGTATTAATAATGGAAAAAAATAATTAATTTAAAAATATGAATCTATAATACCCAATTTGGAAAATTACTTGCTGCATGTTAAGGTCAAATAAAAGTGATCTTACTGAAGTTGGAAAAATGTTCCCGAAGAATGTTAACCTAAGTACATAATTTTTTTCAACATAAAAGCATTCTAAATATGCAACCACTTTGATTAAAAATACTAGCATAATATTTTAATAAAATAATTCTATCTTTTCTATATTTAAAAACAAAATTTAAATAATTAATAAGCGTTGTAATTACTGGATAACATAAATAGGCGTTTAATAATTTTTCAATTTGTTAAATCATGCGTAATTTTTATTTAAAAAAAGCTAAATGGGTTTAAAACTTAAAAATAATTGAAATCAGTATTTTTTGTTTAATTAATTATGTAATAAACATAAAAAATAATTAAAGAAGTAATAAATAATCGATATTTCAAACTTTTAGAAAGATGTTCTAATTTAAAAATAATTTAAAAGACTATTTTTTTAATTAATTATGTAATAAACATAAAAAATAATTAAAAAGTAATAAATAATCAATATTTCAAACTTTTAGAAAGATGTTCTATAAATATTATTATTATTATTATTATAGAAATAATTAATTATAAGTTATCGACGATGTATATAGAAATAATAATACAAAGGCAGCAATAATACAACTAGCTATCAAATTGCATTAGAAGTAATTATTTTCTAAATTTATTTATTGAAAACGTTCTTTATTTACGTTTTAAAATATAAAACTGTTACATGAATCTTTATATTAACAAATGTTTAGTAATAAAAATTAATTGTGTCCAGTCTTATTCCATAATGTAGATCACTTAAAAATATGTAGAACTGCAGAATTTATTATGAATATATTTAAAACAGCCATTTTACAATATGCATATTAATTTTACAATATGTATATTATTTATTAAAAAACTATGCACAATTTAATAAATTAAAAATTATTGATAACCAATGTATGTTTGTGTTATAGCTCCAAAATTAGAAAGATAGAATAAATCATATTAAAAAATGTTTAGCAATAATAAACTACTCCCAATGATATTCAAATGTTATCATTTAGTCATAGTATTCTGTTGCTTAGTAACCTTGATCTCATATCAGGTAGAAGATTTAACATATATCGTTTTACAATATTCACTTTTTACTTAGAAATTGTAAATAAAAGTAAATAATAAAGAAACACATATAAATTTAAGTATTTTAGTGTAAATAAATAATATATAGTAGTGTAATTAATAAAAATATTTGCATATAATTATTATCATTATTTTCAATCATTATCGATATATGGCAAGATTAAAGTTTTATTGCGTTTAAACTAATTTTTGTGATCTGAAGATATTTTCTTAACTCATTCACTGATATCATGTATAGTCTCTTTCTATGTTCCTCATGTTTCTTATGCTATAATTTAGAACTTCAAATATTCAGTTATTGTCATCTCAGTAAAGTATATATTTAACACCATCTTCATTTCATAATTTTAATTTTTTTAATGATGTCAATAATATTTGTTTATTTTTTCACTTATGTATTTCATTTTCAATTCTTTCTTGTAAATCCAACATATATTTCTCTGTAGTTTATATGTGTGGCATGCAATCCCTATATTCTTTAAGTAAGCATTGAATAATTTTAGTTGTACATTTTCAAAGTGACTTTTTGCTGTAGATGGGTATTATTAGTATTAATAACATTCAGTGAAGTTATAAGTAATATTATTTATTGTATATTTAAATTATTGCTAAAAATAGCCTTTAAAAATATACTCCAAATTATACTGGTGTATAAAAAAATAATTGCAGAACAGTTTAATAAATTGTAGAACAATTTATTTATCTTATATCTACCTCTGAAAAAATTTAGAATAATTAATATGTAAAAATTAAATTTTTTTACAAGGGCAGTGTTTAGATTGTAATTATATAGAAGGTAATTATCCCTCCTCACTTATGGTAAAAAATGCATATACTTTCCAGTTAAAAGAATTGAAAGTAATTTAACAATTAATTAATGCTTATTATTCTCTTAATATATATCATCTAACTTTTATAAAAAAGTTTCAAAAATTGGTTCATTCTGACATAATAATATATTGTATAAAATTAAGATTTGAAATACCAGGCACTCTTATACCTAGAACCCAATTGTAACTATAAGGGATTTGAACTTAGATTTTCAAGCCACTTCAACCATCCACACCATCTCATACTACTGATACACGTGACCACACATGCAGAAAAGATAAATAATCACCAATATATGTATTTTGTGCTGAACTAACACTCATCAGTTGATCCAGATTATCATCTCCCATACATATATACAATTAGTGCTCAGTTGCAAATCATTATACTTCAATGGACAGGCTTCAATCTACACCAACCTCCAACTCTTCAGCCATCCATATACCATTGAAAATCTGCTGATTGAAGTATAAGGATTTGCTATCTTAATATAAACTGAGCACTGATTGCATTATGTATGGGAGATGATAATCTGGACTAACTGACGAGTGCTAGTTCAGCACAAAATATGTATTCTGGTGATTATTTATCTTTTCTACATGTGTGTGGTCATGTGTATCAGTAGTATGAGATAGTGTGGATGGTTGAAGTGGCTTGAAAGTCTGCGTTCAAATCCTCTATACTTGTATAAAATAAAACAACAGCTAAAAAACAAGGTATATATATATATTTTTTGTAATAGTTTTTCATAAATTTGTTTTATAAAAACATATTTGGGTTGTTACTTTCTTATATTTATAGTTGTGATCTTAATGATTATACGATCAGCCAAATATAATGTTATGCTTTTTAACATCCAATGTTATTATGATAAGAAGCTTATCGCAATACAAAATGTATACATCATTTTAGAAATTTGTGTTAAATCAAGAAGTTAGTTATAAGCTATCTGAAATGCAAAGTAAAAACAAATGCAAATTATCTTTTATCCCATGCAAATGATGCA
The DNA here is from genome assembly GCA_028023455.1 of Epiperipatus broadwayi. NCBI lineage: Eukaryota > Metazoa > Onychophora > Udeonychophora > Euonychophora > Peripatidae > Epiperipatus > Epiperipatus broadwayi. The sequence continues at coordinate 5,779,884 of JAQFVV010000008.1, read as the reverse complement.
TTATTAACTAGACTTAATTCCTATAGGATTTGGAAAATTTATTTTGAGGACAATTTTGCTTTTAGAAAAACATTATAGATTTAAAAAATATATATAAATAATAATGAGTAATATATTGAGAATAATTTTAATTTATTAATTTAATTAGTTATAAGGTATTTTGAAATTAAAATTTAAATCATAGTAAAAAAAACACATTAAACTTGCAAATACATATATGGGAGAATGTGGCATCCATTAACATTTTGTAGTTCCATTAATATTTTATTCTCACAAAAAATATTTGGTTTCTCTAGCAATAAATCATAGATAGCATTATCTTCTACATGGCTTTTGATTGACTAAGTTTTCTCATCTCTATGATTATACATAAAATGATTTAAATATTAAAATAATAATCTTAAATAGATAGAAAAAACGTGAATTTTTACTATATATATATATAACAATTATTTGCCAACACATTTTCCTATTATGAAATGATACATTTCTTGCTGCAAAATTGGGAGAAATTTAGACAAAAAAATACCCCCCCCCCAAAAAAAAAAAACAGGAATTAAAGATTTATTGTGCATTAATTTTGTTTTCATATATCAATTATATTAATTTTGCTAATCCATTCTTTCAAAACCCATAATTTCATTAACTCATAATTTGAAAAAAAAAATCATTAAAAAAAATTAGTAAATTTGATGCTATAAATTTTATATGTGCTCATCTGTATAATCAACATCATAAATCATTCCTCAGTCCATTGTTTTGTGGTCATACACTTATTCAGTCAGCCATTTTTAGTCTATACACTGAGCCAATCAGATGTTTCTACTGAAATAAAAAAGTTGCATCTGAAATTGATAATTCATAGCAATGATACCATAAGTGCAAATGCTTAAAGTGACCTAAAGCAAAAAGTTATTAATGAAAGTAATTTTCCAAGCCTAAGGAAGGTAACAAAGTGTCCTCTTTATATGATAAAATGAAAGTGTATTTTTTTGAAAATGATAGAACTCGATCTGAGAGTGTTTTCTCTTTGATCTTATTACTGAATTATCCTTTTTTGTATAACTAATACTTCTACTTTTTTTTGTTAATAGGTTTTGCTGTTGTGCTAAGATGTATAATTTTTAGTTTAAATTGTATCATAACTGTGTGTTTATATACAGTATATAAATAAATAAAAATAAAACAAAATTACTTTTCTACACAGACACTTTAATATTTCTGTCTGAGATATTAAAGTGACTGTGCAAAAAAGCAATTGTGATTTGTTTTTATTATTCATTAATTTTTTTAATTAATTTATATATTTTTTGTTTTCACCCCCCCCCCCATATTTATGCATTACATAAACAATTTAAAAATGATGTATCTGTTAATCAGTACTTATTTTATTTCAAACCACAACCATTCAATAGATAGCTATGTATTTTAAATATATTTTACTAGGAAAATTAATAAACATAGCCATAATATGTAAAAAAAAATTTATTTATTTAAGTAAATCAATAACTATTATTCGTAAGATGATAGGGTTAAAAGTGAATTTACAAAGTCTCTTATAGTATTACCTATTATAATAGACTGGAAAAAAGTTAACCAAAATGTCTTCCAAGCAGATTTTATTAAACAATTCATAGCAAATATATGTGCATCTCAATTTTTTTATTTCTCCCTTCTCAAAAAGCACAATTGATATTTTATATATATGCAAACAGAAAACACACACACACACACACAATTAATAGCATAGAAAATGAACAAGTTGGATGCATTAGATTAACTACAATAAAATGTAATATTTGAAGCATTAATCTAATAATTATATTATGAAAATTGAGCAATCAATATTACACATAACTAGAACAATAAAGTTTAACATTTTTGTTTTCAAATATATATGTGAACATGCATGATTTTTTCCTCTGATAAAATATATAGTCAATTAAAAAAGTTACCAGTGTAAAATGAATAAATGGAAGTTGTTTTATTGATTTTAAAATTCAGCTAATATGTGATTTATTAGATAAATGTATTAATAAAATTTTGAGAACTTTAAAATATAATCAAATTAATTATTATTGTATAATATTCTGATGTTATAAATCATTTATATGTAAGATAAACAATTATATATTTTATTTGTACAATAATAATTTAAATTAAGATATAAAATTAAATTTTTAATATTTAAATTTATATTAAAAACAATGTCTCAAAAGTCACACTTTTAAAATCCCCAAATGCTCAAATTCACCTCATCATAGCAACAGAATGAGTTTTATCTATAAAATTTTGAAAAGAAAAGAACTCTGGGTAATATGAGATGATATCACAGACCATATAATATTAAACCATAAATATCACTCCCTATCAAAATTTAAATAATTTTTACTAAATTACAGTACATCAAGGACTACATATAATTAAATTTTAAAATTGGCCATCTTGTTCACCTTATTCAACATGGAAGAGTAGAGGAACCTACTATGCATTTTGCCTGTCTGGAAAAATGTATCTTCTCATCAGCCTAAATGAATAAATTCCAACAACAATAAAAATTATCACTGAATATTATTAAAAAGGAAATCAAATTTAAATGTTTTATGTCACCAATGGAATTTTGGATGATACTACATCTAAATATTTAAGAACACATTTATCTCTTCTCTAAAATTGGAATGATTTGCTTGAAATAATACCGACTGCCTCTCCCTATGGATTTATTAACTGTTAGAAACCTTATACAAATTATGAATTAATATTCTACATATAATTTTTCATATATGAAAGCTGTTTAAAATCTTAATGAAGATTGGTGAAAGTAAATCGAGTCAATGAATTATTTAATCTCTGCTAGATCTAGTAAGTTAATAAAATGACCTCAATTATAGCTGGAGGAATTCCACTTGCTTAAATTAATGGATTATCAAACCATTGTATTTAATGTATGGGATAAACACCAACCCTTAGGATAATATTCCTATTATTTCTTATTGCTTCCTAAAAGATTAACTTGTTTATTTTTATGAAAAACTACAGTTCTAACATCAGTCCAAAGATAACAGATTTATAATCATTGCTGATATAGCCATGAATACAAAAAGACATTATAAAATGTTACATATTTTTTTCTAAAATGGATTGATTGTTAGAACCATGCAAACAGAAATAGAAGTAATAATTATAATTTATTGCAAATATTTAAAAAAATCATTCCATTAATCTGTGCTTCAAATATTTCCAAATGGATTATTCCATCATGTGAATGTAATGCTAAGTATATATTATTAAAATTATTGCCAGTAAAACATCAATAATCTTTGGATGCTACTTCAAAAATGTGATATGCCCAAATATAATGCTTTTGAACTGTGCACAGAATTCTGGAATTATTTGTTAAAAGTGGTTATCTTTTGAATTTTATGCTAAAATTAAGGAATTATTTTCTTTACAGTTATTATTGTTGCAATTATAATATTAATAAAAGTTCTCAAGAGAATTATGATATATAAAAAGATACAGGTAATTAACTACCTTATTATTAGTAGTGAGATGTCTGTTGTTATATATTGTATTGGAGATAGGTTGCATTAATTTAAATTTATAAACCTCATAAATCCATTATGTTTAACTTACTTTATGTTTTACTTGCCCTTGTTCTCAACCTCATGTTATTCTGTCATAAACATTCTGAGTAGATAATTAAATCAGCAGTAAATATTTACCTTCATTGTGCCTAGTAAAAAAAAATATATAAGTTGATTGTTGTTATTCCATGCAGCAAAGCATTCTAGTTGTAGTAATAATCCTAAGCTTTATTTGTTAGTTGAGGTTTGCTCCTAACTAAAAGTTGAACCTTTAACATATAATATGTTAGACAACATAGCAAGTCATACCACTAAAAATACAATGGTCAGATTTTATGAAGTTATGTGCTTGTATAATATTGATACAATTACTAGGTAAACAGTTTGCTTGTTTTTAAAAGAGTTAAGGAACTAGACTGATCTTAGAAATGAGGTTGCTAGTGGACTAATTAGCACTGTGAAAATAATTAAGGACATCATGAAACATTTCTATCTACCTGTAATTAATGGTAAGCATTGAATGAATAATGTACAATCCCTCCAATATATTGTTTTGTATTTGCATCATTTTATTGACCATACACATAATCATAACCCCAACGTTAGATTATTTAAAAAGAACAAATAATAATATTTGTAATTATTTTGCAGAAAACTTGATATTAGAAGTACATTTATTGTTTAATATTTTGTTGGATTATTATATATAATTGTTATTAATAATAAAGTAGTTGCTATATTTATAATATCATTGTCTGTCATTACTGAAATCACCATCTCTTACACATTATCGAACTAAAAGTGGTTATACTTCCATTTTGATAAATAAATTTTTTTTATTGAATCCATTTGCATCATTTATTATTTCTATCTCTAGTCGAAATACAAAATATAATAAGTTAATATATATATGTGCTCTGTGCACAGTTAATGAAGCTATTAATAAATTGTCAAAATTTTTACTGCCAAGCGCTTTCGGGACAGTCTACAGTCCCATATTCATGGCGAGTTATTCTGTTAATAACTGTAAAACAATGCAAATTTTATACAAATTTATATGCAGATGTTACGTGGACCATTTACGAGATAGGAAATAGCAGGCCTCTCTTCTGTTGATTGCCGATGGGTCAGCCACAATGAAGTAAGCTTCCCTAACTTTACGTTTGGTGTCGTTTGTTTCAGAGCAAACGACACTGGCTGTGGTAGATAGAAAAGCATGTCCAGAGTTTCTCTCGTGTTCGACAAAAATTGAATTACCTTCATACTTTGTTTTGGTTTTATTGTAAAGGTATCGGTGTTGAGCTACTCTGGTGGCAATGTTAGTTTTGGTCTCTCCATAATATGTTGCCATGCAATTTCTTTGGGGGCAGGTAATTTTGTACACAACTTGAGGGGTGAGTTCAGGTTTGATCCTGTCTTTGGTATTATTTATCAGTCTATTGGTGTTGGGAGGTGAACGGAAAGCGACTTCAAAGTCACATGATAGTTGATTGATAAGGCTTTTAGCTGTAGAGTGAACGTATGGGATTAAGATTCTTGGTTTGTTTTCTTTCTTGTGGTTGTGGTTTATTTTATAGAAAAATTTGTTGATTTTTCTGTTGATGGATGAATAAGTGTGTCCAATTTTCCTTAAATCAGTTATATAATTGATGAGATTTTTTCTTTTATCTGCCTCATATTTGCACAAGCTATGGTTCCTAAACATGAATGAAGAGAGGGCTGCAAGTTTGTGTGAGTGAGGCGCGTAAGAATTAGGGTTTGTCAAGCCTCTTACTTCCAAAGGTTTGACTACCATTTGGTAGTCCAGCTTATCTATATTTTTGCTAACACATATGTCAAGGATGAAAAGATATAATTATAACAAAATTCCTTTGAAATCTTAATCATATCTTGGATAAGTTAATTTTTAATTTTAATTTTATATTTTGTTAAATAAATAATTTAATTAGATTTAGTCCAAGAATCCTAAAATAATTAAGCGATTTAACCTTATCTTTAATTTGAGAATGAATGAGTTAACAGCCAGCTGTGTCTGAATAAATATATTTATTTTAGAAATTATTCAAACAGAAGTCAATCTCTGATAATGTCTTATTTCTTAACTATTATAAATCTACATGCACTCTCCCACCGGTAAGAGTTTAAAGAGTGAGAGTAGATTTATAATATTTAAGAAATAGCGCATTATCGGAGATTGACTTCCATTTGAATAATTTTAAAGTTTTCAGTGCTTTATAATAATAGGTTTATATTTAGTTTAGAGTAAATCTTTATCCATTGAACATTGCAAAACAGTCAGTGCACATAAAAACATATTAAGATAATTTTGTAAATCCATAAAAGTACCCTAAGATATTTAACCATTGTAATAGTTATTCATATCATGATTTTTATACAATAATTATTTATTATTGTTGTTGGGCTAAAACAAAAATATGTTCATTTTAGTTTACTTTCCATAAAGGCACACCCATTCTCAAACGCATTCTACATAAATACACTTGTCTCAACCCATCGTCCTTTGCTTCTGTCCGATTGTGATCTGAGCTTTGGATTTCAATATATATATATATTAAAACCATGTAATATATGGAGTTCAGTATTATATAAGATTTCAAGCATCCATGACAAAACTTAGAACCAAATGGTTTTGATAAAGTAAATATATTACATATATACACACACACATTTTCAGTTGTATATTACTATCTAAGTAATTATAGTAAATATTATATTAAATGGATTTACACTTTATGAGATTAACTAATTATATAAAATTAGTTGTTATATTTTAACTTGCGGTTAACTTTGTACAAATGAAGTCTTGAATGGAGTGCAGCTTTGAACATAAATGCAAAAGTCCAAACTACTGAAAGCGTAATATCGAACTATTGAGTAATATCTTACTTATTATTTTTGTTTTACAGTAAAATGATTTTATTTCCATTATCAGTGTAGGTTAAATGCAAACAAAATTTCATTAGTAAAGTTTTTTTTAAAATTATTTTTCGCTAGACTTGACCATAATTTATTTCTATTTACTCTATTATATGTCTTCTCTATATCTATGAATACCATATATGACAGTCTACCTATATTCCTACTCATATCTATAAGTTGTGTGACTACAAATAAAAACTATCTCCTATACACCTATCTGATTGAAAACCTTCTTGCATTTCTATCACTATATTATTTTCTTCCATACATTTTGCCATTCCTTCCAGCCATCATCTATACAAAAATTTTATATAACACTGAAGTTATCACTATCTGTCTATAAATGTTTAACTTTATATGATCCTTACCACTTCCTTTAAATAATAGCCTTACTCTTGTATTACTCCAGCTATTTAGAAATTCTCTCTTCTGTGCCATTTTATTAAGCCATGCATATAAATTTAATTTTGTTATATTTTCTAAATTCATAACAATCTCTGCTGTCTATCCATTTAAACCTCTTGCCTTCCACTTTTCAATTTCTTTCCTACCTCATTCAATTCATTTTCTGTAAACCAAATACTTTCATTACTATAAGCTTTTATATTTGTTACCATTCTGTCCTTCACATCTAACACCTTTTCTATATCCATTACTAAGATTGTCTCTAATTCTTCTCTAGAGCTAAACACTTTTTCCTCATCATTTAATAATACTATTTCTCTCTATTCTACATTCCTTCTTTTAATATATTTCCAAAAATGTTAACTCCCATTTCTTTCACTTTTATTATTATCCTCCAATAATTTATTATTTAATTTCATTCTCTCTCTATAATTATCTATTTTATAGCCAACTTATTTCTTTTTAAATATATTTCCTATTTAATATTAACATCTTTTTTACTTTCTTTGTTTTTAATAACACATTTACATTCTCTGCATGCTTTCCCCCTCACTTTTATTAATTTCACCTTTTCCATTATTTTTATTCTTCTGAATACTCTCACTTAAAACCCTATTAGCCACTTTTTCTATTTTACCACATCACTTCTTATATTCACCCCCAACACATTCTTCTATGATTTCTTTTACTTTTATTGTATATTATATTAACTTATTTTTATCACTCGTTCTCCTTCCACATTTTCACTATCCTTTCTATTTTTATTACTATTTTTCATCACATTATTAACCACTTCTATTATAAATAAATTATGATTACTATTACATACTCTCTCTTCATTATCAAACATTTTACTTTCCCATACTTTATTCATTCTCTTTTTTTCTACTAATTCATCATTTATTATGTGAAATATTTCTAGACCATGTGCATTGTTCTTCATAAATATTTGATAAATTTCCAATTCTCTGACAAAAAAATTTCAAAAGCTATTTATTCTTGTTATCCACATCATCAACTTTTTTAATATACCCATTCACATTCCCTATAACCACTACTTCCTTTCCCCTTCTTTTTGAAACTCTGTATATTCTTAATTATACATGCTACAGTTTCACTCCATTACAAATCCAATATCTACTGGGAAGAAAAAAAACTTGTATAAATGTATATTAAATAATTTTCCATTCATTTATCATTAGCTAATTATTAGTTAAATTTAATGATGTTTATATATGTTCATATAATTGTTTGTTGTAATTAATGTAATTGGCTTCATATATCTTCCTTCTTCTAATAGATTCTTTAATACAGTATAAAAATATATGAAACAAATTATATTAATTACAACAAACCTAATTGTATAAACACACATAAAACATCAATTAATTTAACTAATAATTAGCTAATGATAAATGGATGGAAAATAATATAATATACATTTATACAAGTTTTTTTCTTCTTACTTGTACATATTATATTATTAGTATTGTTATAATAGGTTCTAGTTAATTTTATATAAAAGTGCTAGATGTCGCTATGTGTGCAATGTAGATTATAAGTGGAAGAGATGGGAATAAAAAAATTTGGAAATACATTAAAAGAACAAATGTAGGGGAGAGAGAGATAGTATTACTAGATGATGAGGGAATAGAAAAATTGCTCTAGAGAATAATTAGAGATTATATTAAATAAGTATGTAATGGGTATAGAAAAGATGTTAGATGTGAAGGACAGAGTGATAGCAAACATGAAAGCATATAGTAATGGGAATATTAGGTTTACAGAAAATGAACTGAATAAGGCAGGGAAGAAATTGAAAAGCAGAAAGGCAAGAGGTTTAGATGGATGGGCAGCAGAAATGGTAATGAATTTAGGGTGTAAGGCAAAAGTAAAATTGTTATGTTTTATAAGATGGCAGAGAAGAGAGATTTTCCGGGCAGTTGGAGTAATACAAGAGTAAGGCTACTATTTAAAAGAAAGGGTAAGGATCATAGAAAGTTAAATAATCGTAGATCAATAACAGTAACATCAGTTTTATATAAAGTTTTTTCACATATGGTGGCTGGAAGAGTTGCAAAATGGATGGAAGAAAATAATGCAGTGGAGGAAATGCAAGGAGGTTTTAGATCAGATAAGTGTATAGGAGATAGTTTATTTGTAGTTACAGAACTTATAGATATGAATAGGAATTCAGGTAGACAGTTATATATGAGTTTTATAGATATAGAGAAGGCCTATGATAGAGTAAATAGAAATAGATTATGGGTAAATTTAGGAATGGATAAAGCTTTAGTGGATATTATTAAGAAATTATATGAAAATAATTACTATACATATCAATTAGGAAATATAGAATCAGTTAAAGGTAAAAATGGGGTGTGACTAAGGTAAGGATGCCATATGTCACCTATTTTGTTTTTGTTTTATTTGAGAGAAATGGAGAGAGTAATAGAAAGACTAGGAAGAGGGATAGAGATACCATTAATAGGTGGCAAGGGAGTATATACACTATCGGGTATTTTATTTGCAGATGATGTCTTTTTGTGTGCAGAAAAAAGGGAATATATAGAAATTATGCTAAGGACATGTGCAAGGGTGGGTAAAGATATGGGAATTAAGTTTAGTGAAGAAAAATCAAAAGTAATGATGATTAATATTGGGGAAAGAGAGAACAAAGAATTTTTATTGGGAGATATAAAGTTAAGTGTGGTGAATAGATATAACTATTTGGGAATGATTTTAAGTAATCAGAGAAATTGCTCAGATGAATGGGAAAAAAAATTGACCAATGAAGCAAAGAAAAGAAAGGGATCGATAAAGAAGTTAAGTGTTTTCATATAGTAAATATGACATAGTTAGAATTGTATCTAAGGGAGTGGCAGTAGCAGGGTTAACACATGGTAATGATGCATTATGTGTTAGTAAAGGGGTATTATATTATTTGAAAAAAAGTGCAAAGAGAAGTAGGAAGACATGCATTAGATGCAAATGTGTGGATGGCAAAGGAGGCAATTCAAGGAGAAATGGGATGTTCAAGTTTTTATATGAGAGATGTGAAAAGCAAAATGAAAATGTTCAGTAAATTGCAGTTTAGGAATAATAAAAGAATAGCCAAAATATTATTCAATTGGGTTATTAATAAAGGGCAGGTATCACAATGGGTGAGAAAGGTAATGTGATATGCAGAAGATTTAGATAAAGAATTTGTCAGTATACTTGTACAAAAGGTGGAATGATTGCATTAGGAGAATTGTTGAGTGTTAGGATAGAAGAATAGATGCATTAATAAAGAATAGGAGTTGGAGAGATAAAGAACTAATATGGAGAGTAAAATGAGTTTAAATATATATAGAAGTACACAGAACATTGAGTGCAAGTTAATTTATGATAATAGCAATGAAAGTAGTTTACTTTTTAAGACTCAAACAGGATCTTTAGCAACAGAGGATTCTACACATAAATGGAAAAATGTGGGTGATTTAGTCTGCAAGTTGTGAAAGGAAAGCATAGAAAATATTAGGCATCTGTTAATTGAATGTAAATGCCTGAAAGCAGAAAGGGTACAAATAATAAAGTTGTGGAAGAATAAATATAAGTAAAGTGATTATACAGAAAGTGAGTTATTGATTTTTTATGCTGGGTTTGGGAAAAGATAAGGGGGATTTAGATATAAAGGCCATGGAGTTGACAAAGATTATGTTGTGGAAATGGGATGAAACAGCACATGGGAAAATGTAGGTCAGGGAATGGAAATGAAAGGTAAAGTGGATAAGAGGTTTCTCTGGGCATAGTTACTGAGAGTTTTTTGACTCTATATAAGAAGTCATAGTACATCACATAAATGTAAAATAGTTCCACTACACTGCAAATGGAAAAAAAATCAATATTTGCCAAAAAAGAGCTTTTATATAATAATATTATTGTTATTAAATATATAATTATTGCTGTTATACAAAGATATTTTATTTTATATTATCTATCTTGTGATTTATTTAAATATATGTAAAAACAGCAGAATGGATTAAACTTCTTTACATTTTTGATGATTAAAAAACTTATGAAAATAAATCAAACAGAAAATAAAAAAAAATAATAAACAATTAAACTAACAAACAAAAAATAACTATCTCATATTATGGTATATATTTTTGTAAAGCTTGTTTGAATGGCCGTTGAAGAAAATCAATAGTTTTCATTTATGATTTAATTTTAATTTTTCTACTGCAATCAATTATCATTTAATGTACTCATATACTCCTATATAAATACTAATCAAGTATGAACATAAAGGTAATTAAGCTATTAATCATTATGTGTGAATGAATGATAGTTAACCTCAATTGTTTTCCATGTATAAGTGAAAAAGTCAAAATTTTTTAAGAGGCCTCTAGTTTTTATATTATGAAATTTAATAATTAAAAATAGGCATTTTGTTTTGCAACTATAGATAGATTTTTATATTGTTGTTTTGTATAATAAGTAAAGTGACACTTTTCAGAATGAGGTCACAATTTGTGTCTTTTATAATACATGGTAAATGTAGTATTGTGTAAAAAATATTGAAAGAAAATCAGATTAAATTATATCAATAATGAAAAATTACAGATTTTTTTTATTTAAGTTTTTACGCCAAGAATGGAAAATATGATATCAAAATTAATATAATAGTTTTTATTAAAATAATATAAAAAAACAGGAATTGGAGCTGGGAAAATGATTTGCTAACAAGTAGTAAGAACTAAATGAATTTATTGTGATATGTAATGATTTCGGAGAGAAGGAATAATTAATTTAATAACAGAATCTTTAGACATACTGACTACATCCATAATCTTTTGACTTAATCTAAATAAAAAATATTTTACATTACATTAATTAATTTTTTTTAAAAAAAAAATTATAGTACATAAACAAAAATACTGCTAGAATTATTTTGAATCTTTGAACATCACATGATCACTATCTCCCATGCTTGCTCATAATTGTTGTTAAAATAGGCAAAACTTTCTCCATACAGTAATGCCACTCAAAGCAAGGCAGAGTAATCAATGGAAGCCAGAATACTTGTGCATAAAATCCTTATCTAATGCCTACTCATCCAATATCCTTAAACTAGTTTCTGGCTTGTGGCCTTCATCAGTGAGAAGCTTTGGATCTGAAAGCACTGCACTTAAATCTTAGGATCTAATGCAACCCTCCAGAAGCCACCTTTTATTTCTACATAACTACAAAACCATGAGAATAAAATTGAAAACACAAATATTTTCAATCTAAGCTCAATAGCTTATATAATCATATGGGTCTGAAGTCAATCCAGCACCCATACATTTTGATGTCTTTGGTTTTTTATAACCATAGCCACTACCTTCCTATTAGGCAGGATTGGTATTAAATCACTATCTCCCATGCTTGCTCATAACTGTTGTTAAAATAGGCAAAACTCTCTCCATACAGTAGTGCCATTTAAAGCAAGACAGAGTAATCAATGTATGCCAGAAGGCTTGTGCATAAAATCCCTTTCTAGTGCCTACTTGTCCAATATCCCCAAACTAGTTTCTTGTTTGTGGCCTTCATCACTGGAGAGCCTTGGATCTGAGAGCACTGCATCTAGATTTTAGGATCTAATGCAACCCTCCAGCAGTCAGATTTTGTCTCTACATAACTACAAAAACATGAGAATAAAATTGAAAACACACAAATATTTTCAATCTAAGCTCAATAGCTTATTACATTTTAAGGTCTTTGGTTTTTTATAACCATAGCCACCACCCTCCTATTAGGCAGAATTGGTATTAAACCTTTAAACATCACATGATCACTATCTCTCATGCTTGCTCATAACTGTTGTTAAAATAGGCAAAACTCTCTCCATACAGTAATGCCACTCATAGCAAGACAGAGTAATCAATGGTTACCAGAAGGCTTGTGCATAAATCCCTATCTAGTACCAAATGATAAAGACCACAGCCAGAAACTAGTTTGGGAATATTGAATGAGTAGGCATTAGATAGGGATTTTATGCACAAGCCTTCTGGCATCCATTGATTACTCTGGCTTGCTTTGAGTGGCACTACTGTATGGAGAGAGTTTTGCCTATTTTAAGATTTATTTTGGTATGTTACAAAATCAACATTAATTCTTAATTAAGAGAATAAAATATTTATTGTAAAACAATGAAAAATCATTCTTTATATATACATTGTAAATTATAAAATGCACATATCCATGAATATATAAATTTTTATTTTATGGCTAATTTTTTCTTTAAATTTTCCACTAAAATATATAATTAGTTTAAAATTAAAATAATAATAATAAAAAAGAAAATATAATTGATTAACAATTTTTTTATATATGTTTTAAAAGATAAAATAATTTAAAATCTTAAAAAAATCAATAGAAAGGATTTTACGCTTAGTGACATCAGAACATTTAATTGTAGGATTAGAATTATCTTAAATAATTTCTTGTAAATTGGTTTATGAATAATTTATAATATTAATTTTTATTCAAATTTTTATAGTAAACTTAATTTCGTTTAAAGATATAATTTATTACAGATTCATTAAGTCATAAATAATGATAAAGATGAGAATATTTAAATACAAGTATAATAACAGAAATCATTCATTTCAATTTTAAAATGTGATTTAAAAACTAAAAAGTAATTTCAGTTATAAGCAATAACAGTGATTATAAATTATTAACCTTTTATTGCCATTAGATTCTTTTGTATAATGGAACAAATTCTTTTTATTAATAATCTGTGAACTTATTTATATTTTTATGAATAAAGATGTTTTACGATGAAAACTAGTTATGGAACTTTGAATTATTGCTAAATAATTGCATTCTTTTGACAATGATTAAATCAAGTTTGATTAAAAGATATCAGCTACATTGTTAAGCAAATGGTTTTTCTTCTAAGAAATAAGATCATGATCTTAAAAGTATTTTTTTTAATATTTATAAATAAATGTGACCATTGGTTTCTTAAGAAGTTATGAGTTAAGATAAAATACTGTTTAATGGATATAATAAAATGAAATAAATTAGGAGAGAAAAAATATGAAATTTTTATACTATATGAAATGCATCAGAAATTTGTATATTATTTTTCATTTTGATTGCCAATCATGATATATTTTCATAACTTTAATACTTTTTTTTATATTAAATTTGGAGTTTTCTTAAACTATTTCTGCTCCATAATGTTTTTTGTTATCATCCATTTTGAAATAAAGATGCAATGAAATGAAATTATTTCTTAGTTTTTAGGTTAATAGTTTTTAATAAGATAAGAATGTACCTTCATTATAACCTTGCATATTTTTAAAACACTCATATTCTGCTGAAAAATTAAATAATTATTAATTACAAATATAAACATTATTAATTTTTATTATATTATATATATATATATCATTTATTATCCCCCCTATAGTTTATAAATGAATAAAAAAGAAAACAATTAAAAATTTCATGTTTAATAAATACATTTATAGTTTAAGTAAATCAAGAGTGAGTGAAAATTCATTTGTTATATCAAATGATAACAATGGCTTTATTAAAGTTAAAGAAAGAGAATCTCACATTTACAAGCTGCTGCTGCTATTACTGCTATTGCTACTACTACTACTACTACTACTACTACTACTACTACTACTACTACTACTACTACTACTACTACTACTAATAATAATAATAATAATAATAATAATAATAATAATAATAATAATAATAATAGAAAAGACAGCATTATTGTTACTAGGTGACTACAACACAATCAGCAAGAAGAATACAAAAAAGTTATTGTTGGTTACTAGGTAACTGCAACATGATCAGCAAGAATAATACATATACTGTTTCACTTTTAAATTTTGTTGTATTTTATACTTTCATATATGTTTACCAATAGATTCTGGATTTATAGCAAAAAGTAAAACACTGTGAATAGAAAGTCACATGGGAAGGGGGGAAGAACATGAACTTCCCTCTTTTAATATTCTTATGAACAAAATGGAATGGATAACAAAAAATGCTATTCTAGCCACCATGAAGCTATCAAACCATTAGATTTGTCATAAATCATAATATCGATGAAAGGAATAGTTGGATATTATTTAATGATTAAAATATTTATGGAAACCCACATTTGTTTTTGCTGTAGTGCCAAAAAAATGCCACAGGATAATGAAATTTAAATCAAAATTATATGCTGAACTTGGTAACAAATACCAATAGATAAATTTCTTTTAAATAATTACCAATATATATCTATCAAAAATCTCCTTTTTTATTAATAATTTTAATTATTAATGCAATCTTATACTTAAATAGTAAAGAATCAAGTAAGACAGACTTAAATCAATTGTTAAAGCATTATTTTTTTTAGAAACAAATCTAAATTTAAAACATAACCAATACTCCATATAATTTAGTTTAAATTATTTAATAATTATTATTATAAAGAACATTACTTGATTTGAAAGATGATACATATAAAAATGATAACATAAAAATAAAAAATTTACATTTCATATTATTTTATTTTTTGTATGAGATACTCTGTAATTAACTTTTTTAAGACTATTTATTAATAATTTTAATTAGGAGTCATATTTACTAATTGCAATATGACAAAGATAGATTATAAATATGCATTGACTGATGTTAGATTGCAGTTATTGAATAAAAAATGTTATTTGTCTTAGTTATCTAAATGAGTTAATGTTTGCTTTAACAAATTTATATTTTATTCTTAATCTATGAATCTGTTGATTGACCTCTTGCACAAAACAAATCATTCTATTATACAAAATTATTGTGTTAAACAATTTATCCTTTATTATTAAGATAGTTAATTGTATATCCCATACTACACCTTATTAGCAAGTAAATCAACACTTATTAAATTCTTTTTTTTTCTGCCAAGCAAAGACACATATGTATGGATTCATTGGCACTTTACAAATTCTATGAATTCATTATAGATGCAAATCTAAATTATCATAGAGCTATTTGTGGATCAACTTATTTATTTATTTATTAGTTATATTTTTGGCTGACAAAGCACAACACTTTTCTATTATATTTTGGATTGCCCAATTATGTAGGGCATGTTTGTAAAAAACTTTCTAGTTCATACTTTTATCTATTACATTTTGATCACCCAAATCTAAGAGGCTCTATAGAACATTTATTGAACAGTCAGTTCCATCTATCATTAATTTGGTTACCTAAGTTTATGGAATATATCATTGGTAATCAGCTTACAGAAATATATTCTATTACATTTGCCACCCAATGCTGTGGGGAATTTGTAGATCAGGAAGCTTTTATATAGTTATTATCCATTACAATATATCTGCTATAAATTCTCTATATTAAACATATTTTATATTGGAGCATTATCTTTATAAAATAGTTATGAAAACTAAATGTTGAACAATTCAACACATTTTGTATCAATACTGTATAGAAATAAAAAATAATTATCAAAATTATTTTCTTGTAATATATAAAAATTATTCCCTTCCTTTCTTTAATAAAATTAAAATTTTAATTACTATCTTCTAAATAAAATTAAAAAAAATGAAAATCAATTTTAATTACTATCTTCTAAATAAAATAAAAAAAAAATGAAAATCATAAATTAAATATGATACTCACATTAATTAGGCTTATTAATTTGCATGAATTTATAGAATTATTGTTTTTATTTTATGTATTTTAAATATATTTATATTAATTTTTATTAGTGTTATTTAATAAATTATAAATTATACTAAAATAACACAATTTAGTAATCATAATATTTTGAAGAGATGCTTATAATTTTGCATAAATTTTAAAAAGGTTTCAAATTTTTGGAGTCTGATAAATGATATTGTATTTTTATAATTAATTAAAAATAAAATACTAAAAAGTGTTTGAGATTGCATATAGCATAGAGAACTAAATTGATTATGCTTTTGTTTTAAATATACTCATTTCTGATACAATCATTTCACAAGAAAATATTAAATAATTTAAAAATAAAACAATAGTTAGTAAATATAATTTATTATTTTTGACTAAATAGCAACAAAAAATTAAAACAATTACGTTGATTTTTAAGAATTGATAAAAGTTTTTAGTAAAAATATAATGTTTTTTAAAATACTGTTTCTTTAAAAAAACTATACATTCTGATATCTAATAATATGAAATAAAAAGATCAAGCTATACATTTTTTGAGTAGTAAATTCTCATTATCTTATTAAATTTTCTTACATGTTTAGTTCACTTATATTTTATAACTATTAATAAGTGAAAATATTAATAAATCATTTTTAATATTTACATATTCTAGCAGAAGTAAAATATACTTCATGTTTGGTATATATTTGTAGCAATTAGGCATATTAATAGAAAACTATTTTTATTGATGTCTTTGCAAAAATTTCTCAAATCAAATGGAGTTAAAATAGATTAGAGTTTTGAAATATATTGATATGGATCATTCATTTAAAAACTAAACATAAACTGTGACATGAGTGTTTCACAATTCAAGAATTTTTAAAAAATTATATACAAAGAAAAAATAGAAATGAACAAAAAAGTGACAAAAAGTTAAAATCTTTGAAAAAAAAAAGAATATCATTTCTATATATATATAATACTGTAAAAAGTATAATACATTTGAAGTACATACTAAAAACTAATAATAATTTGAATTATATAATAGATGATCAAAAGATCACTTAATACTTAACATGAAACATGATGAGAACAACAGTCTTTCACAATAGTTCAATTAATCTTTTTTTCTTACTTTTCTTAGATGGAAATACAACCATGAGTCACTCTTAAGTTTGATGTTTTATTCCTGCACTAAACTGCATAGAGCATTAAAAGTTCTTTTTAAAATAATATTTTTTAAAAATATTTAAGAGTTCTTTCAGTAAATAGATAACACATTTTGTTACTTATATCTGGTAATAATGTAGGATTTTTTGTTATATTATTTTTTATACAACGGTTTCATGGTATATAAATTATTTACATTTATTATGATTGATTTTATATTTTTATAGACAATTAGGTAAATATTATTTGATTTGGCAGACTAGTGACAGCTTCTATTATTTTGATAAAGCAAAATGTATTAACATTAATATAAATCTAATTAATATAAGCCTATGCAATATAAATCAACAAAACAGCAAACTCCTAGATTCTAATTTGCCAAAAGTCTTCCTAAACACTTTTTCCTTAAAAATAAATATTTATTTTCATTTTAATATAAAATTCTTTAGTCATGCAGTCTGAACAACAGAAGTAGGACAAACAAAACAAAAAACATCTATAATAAACATATCTATTTTTTAAATATCTCTGAGAAAAAAATTATATTGATGAACACTGTAGTACTGTACGTTATGAATCAAATCTTGACAGTGACTTTCATATTCGAAAATGAAATAAATTTTGTCCATTTATTAGAAAGTGGAAAAAATTATTTCATTAAAATGAATTTTTTTATGTGGAATTTTGATTACAATGTTCATTTTTGGTATTATTAGTAGCAATAATATTTTGGAAATATATTTAATGGTAGTCATCAGTATAAATTACAAATTAAAATGTTTGTATAATGGAAGGAAGAACAATGCATAAAATTATACTACTAATAATTAGCCTGTAATGAAAAGATTATATGATCGAATAATAGAGAAACAAATAACATCTGAACAGTTTAGAGCTTATAATATTCAATTTTATTTCAATATACAGTTTTATTATATCCAATTAACTTAACCATTGAATAAACGAATGTTCAGTAAAATAGCAGATTTAACCAATTGTATTTCTATGACCAACCTATTACTAAGATCAGTGCTTTTTTTCACATAAATGTTATTTAGCTAGAAACAATTCATAGTAATCTTTGCCGGCTTAATTAATCTGTGTTTATTTAGAATAATTATTGTGTTTGGCTTATCCAATTATTTTTTCTGATTATCATAAGAAAGAAATCAAACGTTAGTCCAGAGTCAATTAAAATAGATAATAGAAATAGCAACAACTTCAATAATAATAAATAATCACACGGTTTTGTTGCTCAGAAGTTCATAAGAAATTTGAATGCCAAAAGTGACAGAGCGGATACAATCCATGGACTTTAAGTTCCAGAATCTGCGACCCCACCAATGCACTTAAACCACACTGGGCACATAATATATATATGATATCAGAACTAAATAAAAAGAATCTCATTTTTTCTCTTTACTTTAGTTGATATTATTTTGATTTGTTTGGACAAATTAGTTAGAAAACCATTTATATAGAGGATTTGAATTTTATTTCTTTAAAAATTAGAAAAAAATAAATCTCTCAGAATGTCTTCTTTCACCACCCAGTGCTCAACTAATAAATCATTTGAACTCTAGAAATATTAACTCTTTCAATGACTCATAAACAGTTTTAAAGTGAGAAAAGTAGAATATGTCAAATTTTCATTTTTTATGAAAGAAAATCAATAACCACACAATATTTGTAAGTGTAAACCGATAATAGCTTTTATTCGCTCATTTAAAATGTAAGTAGCTTCAAAAACCATATTTTTTCCTGTTTTAAAGAAACATGTTTGTAAAAAAAAAGTATTAATCAAAGTAAAACTTTTAACTTTAGGCATAATAAAAAGAAGTTGTAAACTTAAGTGAAGGTATTTGATTGGAGAGGAGGGAAAATCAAAAAGGGTAGGCAATAATTTGATAAAACTGTAACCAGTAGCAATAATTAATTACTTGGATCAAACTACCAACAATGCAAAAAATTGTCCAGATACCAAATTTTAAAAGATGTCTGTACTATATCTATGACAATGGGACTTTCCAAATTCATCGACTTTAAAAGTACCGGATTATTTGAAATGTTTTAGTTTATCTATAATTAAATGTAATGATAAAGATCAGCTTGCCTGGTGAAACCAGAAAATTAAAAATAGATAAAAAAAAAATAATTCAAACTTGCATGTGCAATAAGGTATTCAGTCTTTTTCAGGATATGAGCAGCTACAGAAGAATAATTTCTCCCAGGATGCACTATTGTGAAACAACATTTTGCAATTACACTTTTTTTGAATTTGAGGAAATAAATTAGATGAAATTTAGAGAAGAATGGTAGGTATATCTAAATAAAACAATTTCTCTAGAATGATCCATAATGAATTGCGTATTTCAGATTTAAAATAATGGTAACACAAGTATATGAATCATAAAGAAAATTACAAATCAGTAAAAAGGTTTAAATCAGAGAGCCAACAAGCAAATGAAAACTTCAGACAGTGGCTTGGATAACTGCAAATCATATTCAGCAATTTGAAACCTGAAGTTTGCAACAAAATATAGACTTTTTGAAAATTGCAATTTGATATAGCTCTGCAGTATACAAAGATATAGCAGAAACTATTCAAAATCTTGAGTGAGATTCTTTCACAACTACCACATGAACCAATATCTTTTCAAATGCTTTTACTATTTTAGTCTATTTAAAGGAGGACTATGCATTCAGAAGCATTACATGAGCAGAAAACAATCAAAAACATAAATTGATATAAAAAAGAGTGTAGAGGTTCTAAAAAGATTACACTAAAAATAAATGTTTAATTATTTATATACTACAAAAGAACAAGAACGATAAGAGGAAAAAATAATAGAGATAATGAAAGGCACTAGTGCATTTCTTATTCAAATTGTGTGTGCATGTTATGGTTATCAAATAATATATTTTTATAAAAATGATAGGATTTAAATTGTTTGAAATTATAAATATACAAAATGTTAAATTTTAATGAAAACCAAATCAAAAACATAATGCCAATACAAAGCATTAAGAGACCAAAATAAACATAATTTTATTTTTTTTTGGAAAGAAATTATAATTTAATTCTCAGATATTAAACATTCTGCCATGACTCATTGTTGACCTAACTACACTTTAACATAATGAATATAATTAATTTAGAATATTTGAAATACAGCCATAGTTCATATAACTAGAGTTTAATTCAATTGTTACTAATTTTCTTCTTTTCTGAGCCAATGTAATATCTGGTAAAATGAAAATACACACAAAGAAGGCAGTTTTCTAAAATAATATTTAGCTTTATTATTTCCCAGCATGCTTTGAATATATTTTTACTATATCATATTCATGGCATATAGTGGTTATATTAAATGGTTCTTTACCATTTAATCACACCATTATATGTCATAAATATAATATAGTAAATATATATATATATATATAGAACCATTTAATAACACTACTATATGCCATGAATATGATATAGTAAAAATATATAATAAAGCTAATATATATATATATATATATATATATATATATATATATAATGAAGTAAAATCTTAACTATAATAAAGCTAAATATTATTTTAGAAAACTACCTTTTCTGTGTATTCTTATTTTACTGGAGTTTAATTGTAATTATATGGGATTTGAATCCACAATTTCAAGCTTCCTTAATCTATCCTCTATATCTCATACAACCAATACCCATGACCACACACATGTGAAAAAGATATATAATCACCAATATATGCATTTCATGCTGAACCACCACTCATCAGTTGTTCCAGATCATTACCTACCACACACATATATAATCAGTGCTCACTTTATATTAAAATAGCAAATCTTCAAACTTCAATGGACAGGCTTCAATCTACTCTACCCTCCAATTTTTTAGCCATCCAATCATTGAAAATCTGATGATGGAACACCCAAATACCAAGTTGATGCCAATATTATTGTCATGCTCATGTTGTCCTTAAGTTGCTCTGACCCCTTATGTATAGGACCTTATTCATTTAAATACACAGAAGAGGGATGGGCACAATATAGTCTGAATCTGTAATATTTGAAATACAGGCATACTTCATATATCTGGAATTTAACTGTAATTATAGGGGGTTTGAATCCAGACTTTTAGGCTCCCTTCATCTATCCACTCTATCTCATACAACCAATACCTATGATCACTCACATGAAATGTGTATATAAGTGATGGGTTGGTTGTATGAGATAGAGTGGATAGATGAATGGAGCTTGGAAGTCTGGGTTCAAATCTCCTATAATTACAAACTCCAGGTATATGAAGTATACCTGCATTTCAAATATTACATACTTGGCCTAAATCCTTCTCATTCCTCTTTTGTGTATTTAAATGAACAAGGTCCTATATATAAGGGATCAGAGTGACTTAAGGTTAACATGGGCATGACAATAATATTGACATCAACATGGGATTTGAGTGTACCATCATCAGATTTTCAATGATATGGATGGCTGAAGAGATGAAAGATGGAGTAGATTAAAGCTTGACCATTGAAATTTGAAGATTTTCTATCTTAATATAAACCCAAGCATTGATTATATATATATTGGAAATGATAATCTGGACCAAATGATGAGTGCTGATTCAGCATGAAACACATATATTGGTGATCATTTATCCTTTTCATGTTTGTGTGATAATGTGTATTGGTTCTATGCAAACAGTGGATAGATGTAGGGAGCTTGAAAGTCTGGGTTCAAATCTCCTATAATTAATTTAGTTAAAATATAGTAATTCTTGTTAATAATAAAAAAAATGCAAAATTAAGTTTGTTTAAAATCTTCCATTTACTTTTAATTTATTCACTATTTTTTCTTAGACAAATAACAACAATATACAGTTAAAATATGAATATAATTTCATGACATGGAGACATCCATGATAAGAGTTAATGCCAAATTTAATAAATCTTTCAGTTAAAATCCAAGTTATTCAAATTTTACTTCTCTATTTTGTATTCATTTTTAGAAGTCAGTATTCATTCACAAATTTTATTTTATATACATATTTATTATTATACATCAACACTTACTATGGAACATCTTTATAAATATATTAACATGCCTTGTAAAAATAATAAATATTGTATTACCTTTTTTTTTGCAAATAAAAATAAGAATAGGAGATAGAAAGATCTCTTTTAACAAATATCATTCACAATAGAGAACATAAAATCTTCATATTTTTTCACTGCATACAATCAAAAATATGATAATCAAATGAATATTTAAATTGAAGAACTACATTCTTTTTCTTTAATTACATAAAATTATATTAATTTTTTTAACATTATAATATTATTCCAACTTGGATACAAATATAAATTAAACAGAGTCTGTAGCTAACAGTTTTTTTAAAAATATTTTTTAAATGTATTGGCAATTTGATAATATAAAGTCATTATTTAGTTTTAATTAATCAAACTTCTGATAAAATACTATATATAATTATTAGGAGTTTTCCCCTTTAAATTAAGTTGTGAAGAGTTTCTTCTTTTATATATATTTTCATGATTATTGATATAAATATTTATTTCATGACATTTAGATATTAAAATTTTTATTAAATTTCATTCTTTTCCTTTTTTTATAATGAAATACCTTTTTTTTTTACCCAATTTAAGACATGTGTCTAACAAAATTGGAACTTCTATATTACAGCCAAAAAACAAAATCTAATGAATTTGAAAAATTTAGATATAAAGCTGATAAAGTTTTTTTTTTTTTCGATTCTCAATTTCCAAAACAGAATTGAGTTTTTTTAGAAAATAAATTTAGCAAAATCTACCTTTCACACGAATACTTGTTACATTTTTTAAAACTTTTCCTTTTAATATAAAATAATATATTTTTCTAAATACAGTTATTCAAACAACACAAAAGTTACATTACAGTAGTAATATTTTTTCTCATAGATGTACTTAATAATTTTCACATCATTAAACATTCCTTTTAAAAACATATGAATAAAGATATTTTAAAATACAAATAACCCCCAAGATCCATTTATTGTTGAACCAGCACTCACCAAGTAACTCAAATCACCATCTCTGACATATATCTTCATCATATGTGCAGTATTTATCAAGAATAAATTGTTACATTTTGATTTACAAGTGTCAAACTTATTTCATCCACAACTTTGACATGATCCATTCTGGATAAATACAGTAATGATTATCATTACTCAGTTATTAAACTAGAGTTTATTTCTAGGCCAGATATAAACTTTAAACCTTAGTTAAAGATTTATATAATTGTTTTTTAATTAAACGCACACACATGGATTAACTCAATTTCATTTTTCTTTTCCATGTGTAATATCTTTTATAAATGTACTTAATAACTTCAACACCATCCAAACATTCTTTTTAAAATATAGGAATAAAGATATTTTAAAAGACAAACGAACTGTATGATGCAATTTTTTTTCTTAATTTCAGTCTTACTGAGCTGCGTGATAAAATAATATTAATTAGATGGAATGTTTTGTTGAACAGATTAAGTTAAATATATAAAAAAAGTCATATTATTATTAAAATATTATTATTAATAAATAAAGAATAAATATTATTATTATACCATAAATATTTACATGTTTTTTAAAAATGTACGATAATATAAATAAATAATGATATTAACAAAAAAAAGTTATATTATTTCAAATATATATATACACACACATATACTCCATACTGCTAGTGTAATTATAGCTTTTTTGAAGAGTCAAAACTTACTTTCTCATAATATTTTATTTACAAAATTATATAATCAATTCTTTTATTATCACAATTAAATAAACATGTAAAAACAAAAAGAAATTTAAAAACAGTGACATTGCAATAAAATAATGGAATTTAAATAAATTAAAAAAAAGAAAAAGATTAAAATAATTTGATATATGTGTGAGTAAAACAAATATATATTTATTTTTCAACAAAGAGATTCTTTATCTTAGACTGTTTTTGTTTTAATTTTTATACTTTACTTTTTTTTTCTCTAATGATATAAGAAAATTAAAAAAAAATAACGTTTTCTATTCTATAATCATAATTTTTACTACAACTTTTAATGCATGTTTAATATTAATCATTGGAAGAAAGCAATTATTACTAATTATATCAATCTCTTAAAACATATACTTTCAACTTGTTTGATGATCGTGCTTGATGTCAATTTATATATTCGAGTTTTACTGTTTGTAATCAAATAATTTAAAATGTTTGGAAAATGCAAAAAACAAACAAAAACAGTACTGATTCATTAATCTTAATTCCTTAGTATAAAATAGCATCCAATGACACAGAAAGTATATTTCTTAGAATGTTAATATAGTAGTTTATTATTTGAATTATATTAGAATGATTCTTTAAAGAGACTGCTTATGTTTCGAGTTTAACGTCAGTATTATCAGTCACTAAAATAGCAATTCAACCATTATGGTTTAAAAAGAATTCTATTTCCTAAGTATCTAGTTGAAGAATAAACTCAATTCTTCATTTTTACACTTTAATTTTATTACAGTACATGTATATTTCAACTATTCTTTAAAAGTCATTATTAGTAGATGAATAAATAATTACTAAGTGATAACTAATTTTTTTCCACTAAATTTGGTTTATTCTATAAAAACAATTAAGATAATCAAAAAGTGTCAATTTAGTGAATAGTAGATTTACATCTACAAGAATGCTTCTTAAACTTGAATTTTTGATACATTTGGCAACATTTGTTTTTTACCAGCAAAGTAAATGACTATTTAGCATCTTCTCTGAACATTCAAATGTAATTATATTTACTTCAACATTCAAATGTAATTATATTTACTTCATAGTACCAACTGATGATTGCTAGTTTAGCACGAAATACGAATATTGGTGATTATTTATCTTTTCGACATGTGTGTTCAGGTGTATCAGTGTTATGAGATAGTGTGGAGAGTGGTGGGTCATGTGAAAGTCTGTGCTCATACCCTGTCTATTACATATATAGACATAGGTATATATAAGCCTGTGTATTCCAGCTATTACATATTAGAGATGTCTGCCTATCCCTTGTATATGTATTTAATGGATTATGTCCTGTACATGAGGGGTCAGATTGACCTTAGGTCAACATGGGTGTAACAATAATCTCGGCCTCAGGGTGGCCTTTGAGCATTCCATCATCAGATTTTTAATTGGATGGACAGTTGAAGAGTTGGAGTGTGGAGTGGATTGAAGCCTGTCCATTAAAGTAGGAGGATTTGCTATCTTCATATATATCTGAGCACTTGTAACATATATGTGTAGAGATGGTAATCTGGATCAACTGATGATTGCTGGTTTAGCATGAAATACGTATATTGGTGATTATTTATCTTTTCGACATATGTGTGTTCAGGTGTATCAGTGTTATGAGATAATGTGGAGAGTGGTGGGTCATGTGAAAGTCTGTGCTCATACCCTGTCTATTACATATATAGACACTGGTATATATAAGCCTGTGTATTCCAGCTATCTCATAGTAACTAAGTTTGTTTATTAATAAATATGGACTATTCTACCATTAAAAACAAAGGTACTTTTGTGAATAATAAATTTACAATTTAAACAATGAAAACAGCTTTTGTTCTCCAATAATCTAAATAATACAAAAACTCTGTCAGATAATGAAAATTATTCTTTGTGTATAACGTGTGATAAAATTCAAAAAACATTAATCATAAAAAACTATTTTCCAAATGTTTTTGGTACTGTGTACCAGAATCATGGTGACATATTGTTCCAATATGTTGCCATGATTCTGGTACTCAGTACCAAAAGTGCTTGGAAAATCATGGTGACATATTGGAACAATATGTCACCATGATTCTGGTACACAGTACCAAAAGCACTTGGCAAATAGTTTTTTGTGATTAATGTTTTTTGAATTTTAGCTACTCTGTTTATCACACTTTATAAGTGAAGAATAATCTCCAACAATCTGTATATACTCTATATATATTTTTATTATTTTTTCTGAACATTTGAATTTGATCATACTTATTGAGATAGTAACTATTAACAGCTTATTCTGCATAAAAAATTAAATCAATCAGGAAATATAATTTCAATGAATAGTAAAAATCACATCAAAAAAGATTCTTTCTACTTTTACTATATTTTATTAACAATCCATTTCATTACATTATTTTAAGTGATTCGTTCATTGTATTGTTAATACAATGCACTTGTTAATATATCATGTTCTAATGCGAACTTACATTTCTGCATATTTTATTATTATTATATATATAATTTTATTATAATATATAATAAGCAACCTTTTTTAAAAAGTATTTTGTATAATAAATGAATCAAAACAGAGATGTGTCCTCTATTGGATTCATTGCAAAATAAAATATTAAATAATAAATACATATGTTCAATACAGGACTTAGAGGATTAATTGAACTCAGTAGAAAACATTTCAGTGTTCTGATTCATATATTAAAAAGTTAAGTTCTTTAATATAATAAAGATATAATTGTTTATTTAATATGAGTATAGTAATTATAAGCAAATTACAATGTTTTTTATTATATCTTGATTTAATTTAGAATGAAAATGACTATTCAAAAGTAATTGAAATATATCTTTATTAGAATACAATTAGCATAAGAATTGTAAAAGAAAACTTGAAATACCATGCTTTATACTAATTAACTTTAAGTCCGAGATGTAAGCAATTTGGGGAAAATTGTAGGTTCATATTGTTGTAACTCTGCTATTTTATCTCAAGTGATTTTTATTTCATTTTTCTCAGAAATTGAAGAAGTTATGAACACTCTGTCAATTGCTCATCAGATAATTTCTGAAATTAAGAGAACAGAATTTAAATATAAGATTCATTTTCATTAAAAGTAAATCAAACAAATTTTATAAATTCTTCTTTACCATAGTACAGGTATTAGTAAAATAATTGTTTTATATTTTATTATATAGTAAGAGACCATTTTCACATTTTATTCAACAAAGCTATTTTAATATATTTTTAAAAAGTAATTTTCTTTTTCATAATTGCACTATAATTATTAGAATGTAGATGAAATGATAAAAGAGCCTTGTAAAGTAATGATAACAAAGTTGTTTATTATGTTCTTGATTTGAATTCAACTGCCTACTGGTAAACTTGGGGAAAAAAATTCCATTTCTAATCAGTGTTAGAATTTTATTTCAAGTAATTATTTCATAGTTAATTAATTATTCATTCAATATTTTCAATAAATGTGCTTTTATCTATTCTTAGAGAGAGTAAAACTAGAATAAAAACACTCAATCCCCAACTCTTATAGAATCGATTCTATCATTCATTATCAAGTTTGAGTGACATAAAGTTAATAATGTTAAACATAATTAACTTACAGCAATTGTAGAATCAATATTAATTTGTTATTCTTTACATCACTATTGATGTAGTATCAAAAATTCTAATTTCCTAATTATTAGCTCCAATATGAACTTTCAAAAAACATAACCTCCTTAAACATTGTAAAACTTTCTTCATGTTTAAGAAATATGTATTTAAGTGTTGACTGGTTTTTAATGTTAAATAAGATATGTATAATAATGCAAAATCAAATCTATTTTTAAAGCCATTTTTATTTTTATTTTGCTAATTTTTTAATGAAACTAAATTTGCTTTAAAAAATTGGATTTTATTAAAAGTCTACAGATTATATATATATGTATGGGAAATGATAATCTGGATTAACTGATGAGTGCTGGTTTGGCATGAAATACATATATTGGTGATTATTTATCTTTTCTGCATGTGTGTGGTCATGTGTATCAGTAGTATGAGATAGTGTGAATAGAGAAGGGGCTTGAAAGTCTGAGTTCAAATCCCCTATATTTAAATCTCGAAAATTTATACACTTTTTATAAAATATGTAATTATACAAAACTTGTACTGATCAAGTTAATATGAAAAGGTAAATATAATACAATAAGACTCAAGAGCAGTGAGCTAGCTTTTGGCAGGTTGCTAGTAAGAAAGCTAGCTCATTGCTTTTGAGTCTTAGTGTATTATATTTACCTTTTCATATTAACTTGATCAGTACAAGTTTTGTATAGTTAAAAGTCTGCTATATATATATAATATCTTTTTCAAACACATAGTAAAATATTTCTACTAAAAACATTCCATCCGAGTTAACTTTCGGCAGTTTGCTGCCAGATATTAACTTGAACAGTACAAATTTTGTATAATTAAAAGTGTATTATATATATAAACATATCTACAAAAACATTATCTTGCTTTAAAAGTACAATTTTACACTTTATTATTTTCAATCATCGCCATTATTATCTTACATGTGTGTGTGTGCGTGTGACTTTTGATAATTTTAATTTTAAAAAATCAGTAGCGTATACATTTTTTTAAATACAAATGTTTTTAAGTAACAACTATTGATTTTTATAAAATAAATAAAAGTTTAGCATAAAAATAAATCTTAAATATTTTATTAGCTTTTCCTGAAAAAAAAATAAAAATGATAAAAACTTAATTATTTACAACATACTTAGTTGTCAGGAAATATATATACAGTACATAAATATTGATCTAATGCAGTTAATTATAAATAAATTAAAAAGTTATGTGTAAAAATATATATGCAAATTATTCAGTATATATATATATAATTAATTAATTAAATAGCACATAAATATGAAATAATGTTAGCATTACATATCTACATTCTCTATAAAAATATTTCGTTACTTCTGGCAGAAATATTTGATAAAAAAATTAATTTCTTGCTAGACATGTTTTGGCCAATTCTATTAATTTATTATTAAGGTTATTAAAGAGATAATTTTTACTTCATTCATCATTGTTTATAAAGATATCGTTCTTTTTTGATTTGAAAATTAAAGAAAAAAATTTATTTTGAAAAGTACTATATAATATTTATTTTTATTACGAACATTTTTGGCATTTAAAATACAGTATTAAAATAACAGTGGATTATTTATTTGAATATTTTATCACAGCTAATTAAATTGAGTTTTATCTTGAATACTGTATTATCATATGTAATGAGGCATTTTACATGTAGCATTTAGAAATGTTTTATTGGGGGGGGGGGCACATTCTTTCGTATACTTCTATACAGAATGTAATACCTATGATAAGTGCGTGTATACACAACTACAGAGAAGCTTGTTATTTATATAAATTAATTATGGCTTAATGCTATGAATATGAGAATGCCATAAGTTCTTGAAAGCGCTAAGCCATAATTAATTTATAGAAATAACAAGCTTCTGTATAATTGCGTATAAGCGCACTTATCACAGTTAATCTATGATAATAGCTGAGTGATGCTTCACATTCAAATAGCATTAGAAGATATTCATTATAATTATATTCTTTTAATATAGACAACCATCAATTTAAAAATGGCTGCACAAAAACAAGGTAAGAGTAGCATTTGACTGTATTCATTTACAAGTGACTGTTAGTGATAGAATAATTACATTTCAATTTATTTAACTAATTATGCTTGCCTGTGTTCAAAGAGAGAAATTCATGCAGTTAGAAACAATGTATTTCATTGAAAACATCGAAACAATTGCTTGCTAATTCAGGTAGCAATTAATGTAGTTGGAGGTGAACCATATATTTTGTGAAAAATGTTGGTGGAATAAAATTTTATATTGTTACTGAAAACATGAAGCTACTATACCCATACATTTTCAATGCATTATATTGTTTACTACAACATTTCATAAACCCTAATGACTAAGAGGAAGACGTTGGGTGAATTAGTGCATTAGTAGAGTGAAAATCGGAAGAATAACATATTCCTGGAGAGAATCTTAGATGAATGAAGAAAAAAAAATCTTAATTTGGATGCTCAATGGAGCAGTTGTGCTCAAATTGCATTTTAGACGTTCAAACATCACATGATTTCCAAAGAAACTGATTATAAAATGGAGGGAGGAGGGGGTACTAATGTTAAAAGATAATTTAAATATAGAAAAAATAATATAGGTTTAAATAGAAAAAAGAAAAAAAACCATAGGCTTCTAAAGATACTGTAAACAAATATGATCGGGTATTCTTACATCTATTATTTGTTAATAAAAAAAAAAGTAAACAGTATAATAAACCTTCAGAAGAAAATATTCAAATTTTGAATGAACTTAGAAAATTTTATTAGTAAAACGTCTTTACCTTCTATTAAAAAAATTTCGTTTACTTATTTTTTTTCCCACATTGGAAAAAAAAGACCAACCGAATAAAGTTTAAATTGAAATCAAAATTTTATAGAAGAAAAAAATCCATAATAAAATCTGATATTATAGTCAAAGTCTGGCTTTCTGAGATATTATTAAAATGATTTGTCAAAGAACATTTATTTACAGTTTACTTATGCAAACATTTCTACTTAATGGCAGGTTTTATCACTCACAAAATTGTTTAAAAGAAATTGTGATCATCATGCGCGTAAACATATAGGAAAATAATTTTTAATTTCTATTTTTTAAATCGATAATGGCAGTAAAACTGTGTATTGTATATTTACATAGACACAAACCGACCAATTAATTTAGTACACTATATTATTTTGAAAATTAAAAATTCTCTTTTTGCAAGTTATTTAAAGCTAATTAAACTGTTGAGAATTCACTTTCTGCCCCTATTGATTCTGATTGGAATCAGAGGTGCCAATTTTCTGCAACATAAATTCAAATGAAGCAATTAGATTTTTCTTCCTGGTTAACAGCTCAACTGATTACTTTGATAAAATGGCCGGTTTTCAATTTCATTTGAAAATTGTTTCCTGCATTCTAAAATATTTTCTCTCTTTTTTTTTTTTGGTGGTGGTGATGGAGGGGAGGTCAATAACTTCTCATTTCTACAGTTCCATTTAAAAGATTTTAAACAAACACACCTAGCTAGTGACTGCATTTTGAAAAAAGTAATATTACTTCAATAATTTGAAGTGAAGAATTCAAATTATTTCGAAAAATCAGCTAACTTATAAAGAAGACAAACGAAGCAAGAATACATTAGAAGTATTCTCTCTCTCTCTCTCTTTTTTTTTTTTTTTACAGTTTTAGAATATTGTCTAACACTTAATCTACATTATTTTTGAAGACACCAAACCTTAAAATGCTTAAATATTAACTTTCAGGTATATAATTTACAACAAAAATAAGAAGGGGGTGGGTGGATTACTTTTTGCAATATTTTGAATAACTTTTTTTTTCTATCTTAACTATCAATTTTTTTGGAATAAATTTAAAAATACTTTGTTATGTGACCATTTTTTAAAATTGCATATTGTAGGATTATTAAAATAAAATAAACTTTGACTTACGCTTGTCATATTAAACTTAATAAAATATATAATATATATTTGTATGTGAATAAAATAAATGAAGACTAATTAACCTAAAGTGTAGACAAAGCCAAGTTATATATTAAAACACCATATACTGTACACAATACTGATTCAATGATCCATGTTTTTTTTTTTTTAATCTACCATTTTGTGCGGCACTGCAAATCTGGAGTTGTATACGGGCAAACCTTGACTAAAACATAGAAGCACAATTCAAAATTAAATGACAAATAAATAGAAGTTAAATGTAAATTTATAATGAATAAATGGGGGGGGGGGTGAAAGGTTTTATTGCTCAAGGTTTTATATTAAGTTTGATGAGGCTGGACCAACCAATTTTGTCACGTGAAACGAACCTTACATCTTTTAAAATTATGTAGAAAGCTTTCACAGTGCAAAGATAAAATATTTGTTATCATACCATGATCTAGAATTCAAATCCAGGATGAATTTTTTTCAAAAAACTTAGAATTTTTTTTTCTCAGATAGCTTATTCTATAGCAACATATTGATCAGTAATTAACTAAAGGATAAACAAAAATGAAAAACTGATTGAACTCTCATCATCCAATGTTTGGTAAGTCTGATAAATACTGCCTTTTCCTTCACTGCTCTTTTATGAGGAATTGTTGAAGAGGCATGTGATCCTTCAGTGGATATGTTATTACAAAAGCCTATTTTTCTATTTATTTAAAATGATCTACTAAAGAAAGCGTGATAATTATAGAAAAAAGTATGTATTAAATAAAAAATTATATTAGAGACACACACACACACACACACAAATAAAGAATTATAAAAGTACAAAAATGCACAAAATTAAATAAAATATAATAAAAAACTTACAGAATAAAAAATATCACATGAAATCATCCATAAGGTTTTAATTATAGCAAATATCTTAATAACATTTTTAAAATTTGTTGTTTAGATATTCTATAGAATTTATTGTTAAATCATGCAATTGTTCTTGGGAATTGTTGTTTGTAAATGATTTTAAAATTTTTTTAGTTTTGAAAAAATACTTTTGGCTGTTGATGCGCTTTTAAGTAATGGTAATAGAATTCTCACATATACAATACAACAACAACCTATTAAAAACAGTTGAATATCTGGAATTCTGTAAAATAATATGAAAAAGAGTTAACAATGTTATAAAAAATATAATTGTGAATTAACAAGGAAAACTATAAAAAATAACAATCTCAAAAGTATAATACATCTTGGAACTGGAAAGAATGTTAGTTGAACAATATGAACATGGGATTATTATTAAAAAGGAATAGCATTACAAAACGTGTGGAAGGGTTCTATAAAGAATTATATAATAACAAAATAGCCTCTACAGTTACATCTTCTGAATAGTCAAGCATTTTGAATGAAGAGGCAAGACATACAATTAAGGAAAAGCTCTAGAAAAAGATAAAATTATTAATGCTATCTTAAAAGAAATAGATAAGGAAAAAGAAATATTGTTGTCAAAACTGTACACCAAATATCTAAATAATAAAGATATGCCAGATAATTGAAAAATTTAGTAATGATGTTGATATTTGAAAAAAATGATAATGAAGATTTTAGAAATTATAGATCTGTCAATCTTCGATTAGATCTATACAGTATTTTTGCTAAAATAGTTAAAACTCATTTGCAAAAAACTGTGGATTCAAACCAAAAAAAACCAATAAGATAGATTTTATTATAATGTATCATATTCAAATACTGAATGAGGTTACAGATAGACCAATCAAAATGAGTTACCCATTATAATTTGAATTTGTAAATCATAAAAAGCATTTGTTTCTATAAACATTTCAAAAGTCATTAAATCTTTGGATCATCAAGATATATACCTAGGTTATTGCCATATTCTAAAGAATAGTTATTAAAATACAACAGCAATAATTTAATTACAAGGTGACTATGATTAATATTGATAAGGATAGATGATATTTCATATCTTCAACATTACTTATATCAGTTTTGAAAAAAGTACTTTATGGATTAAAATGGAGAGTTATGAGAATGATAATATGTGGATCTTATTTAACTCATCTAAATTTTGCAAATGTATTTGTTTTGGAAAAGAATGCTTCAGAACTTCACGAATATTGAAAAACTTATCAGATGAAAGGAAAAGGGATGGATTAAAAATAAATGCAAAAGAGACTAAAGTAATGTTAAATGGATTTTTTCATAAGAAAAAAATTAAGATTGATAATTTTAACTTAGATGATACACAAACTACAAATGCATTGATCAGGTTTTTAAATCATAATGGTATGAAATTAATAACAGAATTAAAGTTAGATGGAATGTTTTTAGTAAAAATATTTTTAGTATGTGTTTGAAATATATATATATATATATATAACACTCAAATCATCAGTCACAATGTTAAAATATTTCAGCAATGCCCTCTATGAATAAATATAATATAAAGTCTGAATTTCAAATGCTAAACTCAAAAGGATATTCTTTTCAGTTTAGCTGTTTGAATTTCAGACTTTTCTTTTGAGTTTAGTTGTTTGAAGTTCAGAAAAGACCTGAATTTCTTATTGGAATCCTGTCCAAATAGGAGTGTAAATATAGACGTATTATAATATTGAGATGTCTATCTCTTGATCAACTCAAAATCTCTACCTTTTTAATGTTATACAAATTGCTTCTTGACTACCAAATTATGGCTTATTTGTGTTTATATGTCCACATTTTACCTTTACATTATCCCACTTAATAAAGCGAGTCCCCACATTCCTCTTTATTTGTTTCAATGATCGTTCATTTCGCCATCACAAAATCAAAATCCCAACACACCCACACTCATATACTAAAAAGATGACAAAAAAAAAGATTGCTTCCAAAATTATGACAGTATTAACAATTACTCTAGCTTATAGATAAATAAGTATATTAATTAAATAACCCCATGTTCTATTGTTGGAATGTTACACTAGAATATAGCTTATACTATTATAACTATGAAATAAAGTTCAGCTTTTGAAAACAGTTTATATTTATCCAACTTGTTGCAATGCTGTTAAAATGATTGAACTGGCATCGACTTCCATGGCAAAATTAATTGGCAGCTATCAGACCATCAAATTCAATTCCTAATACAAAGTTAATGGGTTTGACATTCTTTCCTCCATGGCTTCTTGCATAAATTGAAATTATCCTCTTTTATAGTCTTGCAACCCTGGCTTGCTTTCTGGCATCACTCATTTCAGGATGAGGTAGCCCCTTGGATGACATCAGGTGTAGCTAAGATGGCAGGATTTCCCTAAGAGAGATTTTTTTTTATTTCTCTAGCCAAAGAACATTGTAGGTTTTTTTTCTTTTCTCTAAACATTTCCAAATTAACCAACTGCCAGATTCAAAAATCCTTTTAACAAAAGAAATCTTTTCAATTTATACCTTTTTTATTCCCTACCCCTCTTTACTTTTAATTAATTTTTAGAAATAGTAACAAACTAAATGTTTTGCCTTTTTGTTTTCCATTTTTACCTGCACAATTTTAAATTTTGAACCTGTCCTGAATGGTTACATGAAAATACGATAGGGATTCATTTACAATACATTTAAATTACCAAATTGATATCTGCACTGATATTCAACAATAGAGCTTAATGAAAACATTTTTATAATTCCTCCCCCCCATTCTATCTTTTATATTATTAGTAATTTAAAGTAGAATTTATATATAAAAAACTTTTACAATCCATATAATAATAATAAAAATTGAGCTAGAATAATTATCAAATGAATTAAAAATAAAACTTTGGAAGCTGGTTCTTTGGTAAAATAAGAAACTTTTAAAACTGATTATATATAATAACACACACATTCTATATTTTTAGTAAAATTTAAAATATGAAATAATGGAAACCAATAAAAATAAACTAATAAATTACAAACTAACATATTACACATGAGATGGCAGAAAATGCCATCTCAATATATTAATTTTTTCATATGGATTTGAAATTTGGATACTTAACAGAGATTTCAGATAACTCAATGAGATATAGAAAGATGTATCTGGGAGCAGCAAGAAAATATTGAAAGTAAAAATATGTGAATGAGAAAACATTGTCTTACTGAAAAAAGTAAGACTTAAATGAAGGTAGTCTGGACATATTGCTAAAAAAAAGATAATAGACTGATAGTTGAAATCTTAAACTGAAGTCGAAGAGATTGTAAAAGATAACCACATGTGAGATGAATAGATGAAATAAATTTTGCTGGTGTGATGTGGAGAAGTAAGACTATGTATCTAAAAATGTATTCAAACTTGGAAATACTTTCAAGAATGATTGAAAATGATGACCATAATTAATCTCATACTCACTCATAACTATTTAATTATTACATTTTTCTCTCCTTTTACTTCATTTTACTCATTATTAAGTTAATTTAAAAGATCAATCTACCTTCATAAATCTATTTGTATATATCCAAAATAAAATAAACCCACCTATTTATTTGTTTTAATTAAAACTAAGTTTACATATAGCAAATGTATTTTTTAATATATTGTAATATATTTTAAATGTATTTTAATGTATTCTTTAGAAACATCCCAAATAAACATGCAATGTATGTCAATTGCATAGCAGAAACAAACATCATTTCTAGTTTAACTTTTTATTTGAAAATATGCTTCATGACAAAGTATATAAATAAATGAGTATGTGTCACTGCTTATATATTTGAAACAAGTTTATGAAATCAAATGAGTATCTTTTAAAATTAATTGAAAATAATATTGATAATAAATTAAACTGTGAAAATAAGTCAAAATTATACTTATTTTTTAAGTAGTAGTTTTGTATTTAAAAAAGCAATAAAGACAAAATATTGCACACATATATAAATAACCACAAAATTGTAGTTATAAAATAGTATTATATTTGACTTGCTTTAATAAAATAATGTTTAAAATAGTTAAAACATAAAAAAATAATTTTCCTTTTAAATTTTATTTCATTTGCAAATATTATTTTATCATTATTTAAAGTATTACACTTGCTAACAAAAACTTTCAGAAATATAGAATAGTGAGGACAATTTTTTTTATTTTTAAAAAAAGGTTAAAATCTCAGTTTTAAAAAAAACCTCCTTCGGAGGAGAATAAAATGCAACATTTCTGCAACAGAAAAATGATAGTCATCAAAGAAATGCCAGATTTAGATTTGTTTTTTTGTTTCTTAAAGAAAGCAAAATACTTCCAGTTAAATTATAGCAAACTTATTTTTAATTTAAGTATAAGTATGAAATAAATTATTTTTTTATTTAGAGTTGATATGCAATTCTAGATTAATTTAAATCTGGTAAAAATTGCAATAACATTTTTTTTGGTTTTAGTTTTAGTACATTCAAAAACTTCATTCATATTATCAATGTATTGTAATAGTGTAAACAATATCAGCTCTCTACTGCCATTAATATATAATTACTTGTTAATGATTCTATTTTACATTAATTAATTAAATTATCAAAAGTAAAATTGCTGATAAACTTAAAATATAATATTCAGGCATATTATGTTCATTACACCACAGCTTTTAACAATTCTAAAATCTCAAGATGATAAAAAAAAAAAAAAAGGCATAAATGGTTTATATTCAAATGTCACTTAATTTTTTGAGGAAAAAGATTGAATTTTTAAAAATTCTCATCTGTATTAAAAAAAAAAAACGACTATTTTTCAGAGTTTGATAGTTTATCCAGTGAAAGTAAATTATACTATCTATGTTTCCTTGTTTTAATTTTTATAAATGTAAAATTTTTTAAAAAATGTAGTTATCCATTTAATAAAGTAAAACAATTATATAGATAGTTGCTTGGAAGGATATGTGCCATTTAAGCACATAAGTGATGGATTGATTGTAACAGTTTTATTAAGCTAATTAAACTGCAGTGTTCAACCTACTACTTTGAGTGCATGGATGTCCATGATCTTAAAAAATAATATTCAAACATCATATTCGTAGACATTATCTAATAGATTTTTTTTTTTAGTATTTAGTAAAACATTTTAACATTTAAATCAGAGGTGGGGAAACTTTTTTTCTGCCAAGAATCATTTACATATAAAATTATTGACTTAAAAATTAGCCTGCTATATTTGATCAAACATTTAATTAATTTATCATAATCATTATTGGTAGGCAATCTTTTCAGCTGGTAGGCCAATTTTAATTTGCCCCCTTAAAAGAGGGCCATAATGGCTATTCTACATTTAATAACAATTTTTCTAATTTGCCTTGTAACTATTCTTCATGACATTTTTATATTGCATGATCACTATTTCTTATGCTTGCTCATAACTGTTATTAAAACAGGCAAAACTCTCCATACAGTAGTGCCACTCAGTGCAAGCCAGAGTAATCAATAGAAACTAATCTGGGGATATTGGATGAGTCTGGGGATATTGGATGAGTCTGTGGATATTGTATGACTAGATACAAATATTATTCACAAGCCTTCTGGCATCTATTGATTACTCTGACTTGCACTGAGTGGCACTACTGTATGGAGAGTTTTTCCTGTTTTAATAACATTTTTATATTCTTAAAATTCTTTTTATATTCTAAACAGATCAATTCTATAGCAGCTAGGAAGTAATCATTTACAAACTCCCTTTCAGAAAATGGTCTTGAAGTTTGTCTTTTTTTTTTTTTTTAAATATAATTTCTCTTCCCAGAATTTTCTGACTTATTTGGATTTTTTTATGAGATATATCAGCTACTTGATGAAATCTCTTTTCTAAATTTTCTATTTTAATATTTCTTACTTCTCAACAATTTTGTTGTCATCAGAATATTTAATTATTACCTAATTGAAATACTTTCCAGACATAACAGGCATATAAATTTGCTCTTTCTTTCTATACAAAAATATGCTTGATCCATTTCTATTGAAATATGCAATTTTCTGTGTCAATTTTTTTTATCTTATTCAGTGTAGCTATCATAATAAATAAATGCAAAATAATACTAAAACAAAGTAAAATTTTAATTTTATTTTTGTGAGTATACAATTAGTATTCTAAAATCATTATAAAAGCAAACAAAATCATAGATTAAATCTGTAGTCAAATAGATCACACAAATATAGATAATTTGTTGGAATATTGCATCTCTAATAGAATGAACTAGAACTATTATAAAGATGGGATATAAGTGAGAAAATAAATATTTGTTTTACTTAACTCTTAATTTAATATTTGAACTACATGCATGTTTAAATAGAAGTTTTATACAAGGCTATTTTATATTCATCTTTGAAAATGTCTGGGGGGGGGGAGGGATATATTGAAAGCTTTCAAGAGCTGGAGGTTTCCCATCCCTACTTTAGATAAAAAAAATTGCAAAATATTAAATAATATTGCTAAATAAATAATTGAAAAGAAATGTTCAAATTAAAAAAAGTTAAAATAAACATAGACTCATGTGTATATTAATTGATGGAATAGACCTTATAAATTATCTTATATGGAAATGAATTTCTAAGACAATAATTAATTGTATAGATCTGGAAATAGATTCCTAAGAGAAATTTTATTGCATGAAAACAAAGCAGAAGTAAAAATACTCCAGAAAAATATAAAGAAATAAAAGAGGAGAGAGGTTATAAATTGATAGAAGAAAAAAAGAACTGAGTATTCTTTCTGTGATTTCTGCTATTGTCACTGTTCCATGAGTTGTAGAGCAGCAGATCATCATCAGAGGACTTCATTCCTAAAATCTCGGCTCCTGTAGGTCACTAAGCTGAGTAGTACCTTTAACAGACAGTCTCGGTCTTATAATTATTATTTTGAATGCCTCAAGAAGTTCTTAGAGCTTGTGTTATAAAAATGATAGACAATAGTGAAGGTAAAGTCAATTAATAGCTTATCTAAACTGTATAAACATTATTTGCTACTCAGTAATTAACCTGTGAATTAGGCTCGCTCAAATGCAGACTTTATATTATGTTAAAGATCCCTATAGTAATTCTTTTTCTTAATTGTTAATAAATTGTTAGCGCTAAATATATATATATTATAACGTTTTCCATTTTTCTAGGCCCTACACGCTAATATAAACTGCGCGCGAGTTGATCAAGTTATGTCAAAAAGAAGAAAGTTGTATTTCTATTTCTAAAAACATAACTATATTTCCTGATCAAACTCGGCCTATTGATTGTTGAGAATTATGCTATTGACAAAATCAATTTTTAATTTATTTAATATGGGCACCAGGTCCTTCTATTCTAAAGAGACCACTGAAATAGTCAAATAACATCTCATGAATAAAAAAAGAAAAATACTTTTAAACTAATCGGTATTACATCATAACCGTAACGAGAATTATTTTTTTAAGATTATTATTCCTGGGCTTATTGAAACATATTGGCAAAGGTAAATTACGTTTTAAATCTTATTAAACTAATAATAAATTTAATAATAAAAAATAATAACTATTATTAATAACACACAAATGAAAATTGATATTAGAAATATTTTTTTATTATAACAGATTAAAAATCTGTTTAAGTTAAAATGAGAATTCCTAATCAAGTAAATTACAGAGAACACATGTTAATTCAAACATGACACAATCAATAAAATAAAATAATTAATTAAAAAGTTTTGGTATAAACAAAAGTCTCTTGTACAGAAAAAATGAAAGTCTCTATCAGGATTATTTTAAGACTTGTTTGCAAACGCTTAATTTTGTCACAATCAGGAATAAGTAGTCTTACCGGTAAGTTTTAGTGAATTCATGATGGTTGTAGATAACTATGCATAGTTTTTCGGGGTTAAAATGAGCTCACAGCCATTGATTATAAATTGATCTTGGTGCTGGTTCCATAGGCTAGTCGCGTAAGCTTCTCTGGTGTCCATCGGTAACAATGTCAGCTAAAGTTCCAGTCTACTCTAGTATGAACTTTTTCATCGTAGAGTGGTCTGGATTCTTTAATCCAAAACCAACCAAAAGAATATCAGGCAAACCAAGATGTTTCTCCAACTGAACCCCTCCTTTTTATACTAGAGGTCCAGTTTTCAGACTTCTGCACATGCTATTATCATGGTGTTTTGGGTTTATAATCTTATACAGTCTTTATCATTTTTCAATTACTAAGTTCTCATTTTTTTATCAAGTTTTTCGGCCATGTTTAATTAGCTAAACTTTTTCTTTTAGCTTATCTTTTTTTTTACTTTTGGAATTCTTTTGTTCTCTCCAATTCTACTTTTATTTCTAATTACATTAAAAAAATATGAAAGAATAATTTAACTTTCATTGTACGTTATTTTTTTTTTAAAAAAATTAGTCAAAAAAAATCTAAATTTACTTTTATTTTTAGCTTTTACCAAATGTCAATATATTTGCAACATATATAAATAAACGTTACAATATATATATATATATATGCTGTTATCTGTCGAGTTTATAGTATATTTGTTTGCTGGTCACCCAGTCACAGTTGGGGACACAACAAAATTGATCATACTTTTTGATTTATTTGAATCAGAAATTCTTGATCAGCTTTGGAGACACACTTGATTTTAAAATAAATTAATTATAATTTAAAAATAATAAATGAAAATAAAGATAGACTACCATTAATCTGAATATCTTTCATTTGAAAATTCTATTATTCAGGCAATATTTCCAAGTATTGATCTGCTATATTTAAATTTTGTGTTCTTAGAAATACATTATTAGAAATACTTTGTACATGTATTTTTAAGTATTGTGTTGTTATTTATAAAATTCATTTATAAACGAAAATTATTTCAATATAATCAAACTGCAGATAATAAAGTTGATGTTTATGTAAATTTTTAGCAGAACTTGGGCTTATAGTGAAGTAGGGGATTGTTGCTTAAATTTAAAAAATTCACCAAAAAAAAAATATGGAATAAAGGATTTTGGATTAATACCAGACTATTTGTATTAAAATAAATATTATTTTCTTTGTGTGTGTGTGTGCATGTGTAAAAACAGTTTTTTTTAGTCATAGTTCCACAACTTTTTGTTTAACTAGTATTTGATTTAAATACTTTTTGACAAATGAAAATAAGCATTATAATATATTGCAATGAAGGATGTTCATACAGAATAAGTCAAATAAAAAGGCCACGCTGACTTACAAATCACATTAAAAAATTTTTTTGACTTTATATATATGCTTGGAATTGTTTGAATACGTGTTTTCAAGTCGAGATTATATAAAGAACTGCTTGTGTTATATATATAAATACAATTTGAAAAAGGTGAGAAAGTCAATGTCTATTGTTTATCAATTAAAACATTTAAAACTAACAACAAATAAATTAACTCCTAATTTTTCATTTAATTACTTATTCTAAGAGTATTAAAGATTTGAAATAAAAAAAATTCAAAAACTAGCAATCTCTTTCTGAAAATAAATGGCACTTCGAAATATTTTGTGATAAGCATTTTCAACATTTGAATTCCTATGGGAACAATTCCAATCAGATTTTATTGTTTTCAAAACTACAATGACAAAAAGGGTAAAAGGACATTTAAAAAAAAAATTTTTTTAAAAATTTTTTTGCTACAAAGTAATTTTTTAAAATAAGTATAGTTTAATTCCAAAATTTTATCAAAAATTCTTAAAAAAAATATTTTATTCTAAAATGATGCTTTAAATGCTTTCGTTTATTAATTAAAATAAAAATAATAGAATAAAGGACTCAACAACTAAAGGTTTTAATTTATTCTCAGATGAATATTTTTTTTTCAAAAAAAATCTCAATTTGGTCAATTAAAAATGAAACTGTTTAACCTGCCACTGAATGCTAAACTTCTCATGACACCATATAATTAGTC
The DNA here is from genome assembly GCA_028023455.1 of Epiperipatus broadwayi. NCBI lineage: Eukaryota > Metazoa > Onychophora > Udeonychophora > Euonychophora > Peripatidae > Epiperipatus > Epiperipatus broadwayi. The sequence continues at coordinate 5,736,826 of JAQFVV010000008.1, read as the reverse complement.
TAATAATTTAATCTAACAATAAGAATTATACAAAAAAGGCTTATATATATAAAATTGAAAACAAAAAAAAATTCAGGTAAATTATGTTTTCTACATATAATCAAAGTAATATGATCTACCCCAAGTTTAACATTTTTGAGCATTACATGCTTGCCTTCATCAAATGCAAGGAGGAGTCAAAAACAGGAGTCTATAAATAATTGAATAAAACAAACAATTGAATCCATGTAATCAGTATACAACTATAAGTCAATTAATTGAATAAAGAAGTTTGAAATTATATCAAGTACTTATATTAAATTTTTTAAAATCTACTTTTACGTTTTATATAAAAATTATAATGTAATCAATTCATAAGGTTTTTAAATTTAATAAATGCTACAAGCTCTTTCTAAAAGAATACTTCTAAAAAAATTTTTTTTACACTTAATACATTGTTCAGGCTTAACACCTGCATTTATATATGTAATATATGTGGGATTCGAACTCAGACTTTCACATGACCCACGACTCTCAGTGCCATCTTATGTTGCTGACCTACCTGATCACACACATGTTGAAAAGATAAATAATCATCAATAAACGTATTTCGTACTAAACCAGCACTCATCAGTTGATCCAGATTACAATCTCCACACACATATACAATCAGTACTCAGCTTTATATTAAGATAGCCAATCTTCATACTTTAATGGACAGGCTTCAAACTACTTCAATCCACATTCTTCAGCCTTCCATTTCATTGAAAATCTGATGATGGAATGATCAAAGCCCATGTTATATTGGTGGTTATTTATCTTTTCAACATGTGTGTGGTCAGGTGGGTCAGCAATATAAGATTGCGCTGAGAGTTTTTTACACTTAGAAAATGATAAATAATTTAAATTCTTGAAAAAAATGTTTCTCAAAACAACAACAATAACAATAATAAATATTAGTAATAATTATGGTGAAAAAAAAAACAGATAACAAATGTACTGGCTCAAGATTTATTAATTGTTTAATATTTTTTCACTTAGAATATTTTATACAAAGCAGAAATAAAAACAGTAGATAAAAAAATCAGAAACAAGAATGGATTAGAAAGAAAATGAAAATAAAAATTAATAATATGTTGAAATAACTAAGTAAAAAAAAATTAGGATCAAAATTGTGCAGGAAAAAAATAGACTAGGCATGCATTTTGAGATGAGGGAATTATAAAAGATGTTAGAAGTAACTAAGAAGAATTAAAAGAAGAGAATGATAGTGTATTTTAATAGAATAATATGTGGCAAAAGTGATCGAAGTTTGTGTGTGAGGCTTGCTTTTTAGCAGATATATAAAAAATGATGATGATATTTATAGTGAACTACTGCATTACAAATTATTTAAAAATCTTATTGTTATATGTATTAGAATTATTTTATTGCATGCATTCAAACACTATATACACATATTATATATTTAAAATACATGCAACCTTTTTATTTATCTATTTTCATTGTTTCTAAATATTCATTTTTTTATCTTCATTTTTTGAATTACTACAATATTATCATTCTTTGCCATTTTTTATTGTAACAATTTAGTTTTTATATCATAAACATCACATAATCACCACCACATCATCATCATCATCTCAACCATTATCAATCAACTGCAGTATGAGGGTCTTGTCAAGTTCAATCCATCTTCTCCAATCTCTACCCTCTCTTTCCCACATTACTCCTTCAAATTTTCTCATTTCATCCATCCATTTCACATGGGTCTCTTTTTGGGACTTTTATCATCTCTTGGAATTCAGTTTAAGATTTCAATTGTCCATCTATTATCATCTCTTCTAGAAATATGTCTAACCAACTCCACTTCAGTCTTTTAATTATTTCAATGATGTCAGTAACACGTGAATGTTCTCTTTCTCATGTATTGCATTTTTGATCTTGTGCCTTCTAACATGCATTTCTCTATACTTCTTTGAGCAGTCTGAAGTCTCTATTTTGCTTTTCTGTTAAGTGTCCAAGTCTCAGATCCATAAGTAAGAACTGCTAGAACACATTTATTAAAAACCTTTCTTTTCAAACTCATAGGTATATTTCCTTTTAATATTATTTCTACCAAAAGCACTCCACTTAATTCTATGATTAATTTTATCCATTATATTTTCATCTGTAGTAATAATCTGACCAAGGTATTTGTTAGCATCTTCTAACTTATCATAATCAATCTTTATTTTCATTTTTTTTTTGAGAAAATCCATTCAACATACTTTAGACTTTTTAACATTTACCTTTAGTCCTACTTTATTACTTTCATTTGATAACTCTTGCAACATTTCCTGAAGCTCTGAAGCATTATTTGCAAAATTAACTACATCATCTGAAAAATCTAAATGACCTAAATAATCTCCATTTACTTTTACTCCTTTAGCTTCTTTTGGAGATATGGAGTCACTCTGTCTTAAACTCTTCTCAATATTAATCTATTTAGTATCATTATATAATCTAATTGTTGCTGTTGCATTTTTATAAATATTCTTCAGAATATGACAATATCTTCGGTCTCTACCTTGATGAGCTAATGCTTTAATCACTGAAAAAATGCTTATATAATCAATTGCCCTTTCATCATCTACAAATCCAAAGCATAATAGCAGCTCATGTTCATTAGCCTTTCCTATAACTTTTCTCAGTACTTGGGTATGATCTATTGTACTAAAATCACTTTTGAATCCTGTTTGTTCTTTTGGATAGTTGACATCCAATGTTCTCTGCAGATAAGTTGTAATTATTTTGATAAAAAATTTGTATAAAACTGATAAAATATTGATAGGTTTATAATAAATATCTTCTTTATCACCTTTGTTAAATATTAATATTAATACTGCATTCTTCCAATCATCTGGTACATCTTTATCATTTAGACATTTGATATATAACTTTAACTTTGCCCAAAAAATTGTATTTCTTCACTTGCTTCTTTTAATATATTGATTATAATTTCATCATTATCTGAAGCTTCCCCCTTCTTTCATAAATTAAATTGCATGTCTTATTTCTTCATATAAAATTCTGGGCAATTCAGAAGATACTTGTTACTACATAATTCTTGATAGAACTCTTCTATCCATTTCATAATGTCATCTCTCTTTTTAATAATAGCTCCTACCAATACCAAAATATTGTTTTATACTCTTGAGACTTTATTCACTTCTACAGTTTTTCTTGCTAGTTCACAATTAATATTTTCTTATATCATTATCAACTCTTTTTTGCCCTATTTTACAAAGTTTGAGATACTCAGTCCTTCTTAATGCATCATTTTTATATATCTTCATATTCCTTCTTTTCTTTATAAATTCTCTAGTCTTTGTAAAAACTTCTATCAGCTATCTTTGTTGCAGTTTTTAAAAGTGTATCAGTTATTTTCCTATTAATTTCATTCAAATCTGATTCATGTTCAAAATCTACTAATACTTGAAAACAATTTGCAAGTTCTAATTTACATTCATTAGAATGTTTATCAAAAACATTACAATTTTGAAATATATATTTTCTGTTAGTTAAAATATAACCCAATACTGCTGTACCTTTATTTGGATCCTTTCATATCCATCTAACATTTTTCTCAAAAAAAGTATTCATAATATAAATATTTTTTTTCCTGCAAACTCTACAAATCAATATCATTTCCCATTTCTATTACCATAACCAAATTTATCTTCAGCACTTTCATCTTTTCTTTTCTTTTTTTTATCAATTCTAGCATTAAAGTCTCCCATAACAACTTTGAAATATTGTTTTGCCTGATCAAAATCCTTTTATACATCCATATAAAAATCTTTTACTACTTCATCACTATGAGAATTTGTAGAGGAATAAACCTGAATTATCTGCATTTTGTATCTGTTATTAAATTGAATAACTAATTTTGCCACTCTGTCTGATAGACCTGTCCAATACACTATCTATCTCCATAATGTTGTTCTTCTATCTTTTATTTATAATTAATCCTACTCCACTTGTACTTCCAATATTTGCACTTTTATAGTAGAATACATGACTACTTTTTAAATCAAATATTTCTTCACTTTTTCTTCTAACTTCACAAAGTCCAATAATATCCCATTTAATAAGAGACAGTTCTTCTTCCAATTTTTGAAATCTTCCTTCACTTGAAAGGATTTTTAGTTATCTAAATTAAAAGTTATCTTTAAATGGCAGCCTTGGTCTGCAATTAGAGAATTCTTAGCACACCCCATCTTTGGTCACCAACTGTTGCCTTGGCTGATGACTTTGCATCCTCTTGGGCATAAGGACCATGATTTATTTTTGCCTGACATGATTGTATATATCTATTAGAAAAAAAAATCATTTACACACACACTCGTTCTGCTTTATCTGGCAACTGAAAAGAAAGACCTTGGTGTTTATTGATTTTAAACTCAGAAATAAAAAGCCAATAAATGCATATTGGTGAGCAGTCCATCCATGACCATATACAATATGAATAATCATTTAGTAATAACAAATGCAATGACAAGAACGTATGGAGTAGACCTTAGGAATTTGCCCTGCTCAGTTCCTTTAAGACCTCCAAGAGGAATCAAAGGGTTTCCTTTCAGTTAACAGCAGACTTCTTTCTGCAGCCTATCTCCACACACACACACACACATATATATATATATATAAAATCCAGTTTAAGTGAACTTAGAATTTTTTTTTTTTCGGATAGTTATCCATAGTTAATCTAGATAACCAATAAATAAGTGAATAAACAAATGTCTAATTATTTTTAGCTAGAAGGTAAAACAACACTGGAAAAACATTCAAACTTTTACTATAGGCAATTAACATGCATAGTGAGTATTGACATCTTATTCGCTGTTCTTTTATGAGAGGTTGTTGGAGAAATCTTTATGCTACAGTGGGCAATTTATATAAAAAACACTACCCTTTTATATATGTAGAAATGTATGTGTGTAGGAACATATACTATATATTTCAAACATAAATTAGGATTTATTATATCAGTACTCAAATTTTATTTCTTTTTAATGATGTTCAGCACATGCAAATTTTAAGAATATTATATAAAATAGATGAAATTATTTCTTCATTATTAAAAAAAAAGATTGAATAAGAAAAATAAGACATTTTGTTTAGAACGTTTGAAGATTAGTATCATGCAATGCATAATATGAAATGCAACACTCTATGTAAAAATAAAAGTAATTATACATAATGTCATTTAAATTTAATGGTATCACTGTTTAATAAAAATAAATTATTAATATGTTCAACTTACTTACTTAAAAATGCGACATAAGAAGCACTCTGACAGATGAATTTAATAAACGGTTTCCGCATCACCTTTCCAAGTCTACTCTTAGGTGCCAATAAATACATAGCCGAAAAGACTGGAAACAAACAGCCAATTATTCCAATTAAAATAACTTTAAAAACAATATTTTGCCGACGAAATCCAGGTAGTCCATCGTACCAGATTGAAGCGAGAAGCTGTTGGCAATTAGGATGGGCAACAAACTAAAAACAAAGAAAAAAAATATCACTGTATGGATTTTAAATATATTTTGATTGATATTTATTAAATACTTCTAAATCAGATGCAATGATTTTTAGAAATAAACTATTGCAAATAAAAATATCCAGACATCTTGCTTAACAAATAAGATAAAAGCAGTTCTCCATTTTACTGCCACCTACTGTAAAGTAAAATAATAAATGATTACCAGATAGATATGAATTTCTATCCTTAGTATTTGAGCTTTTGCTTGGAGACTAGTTTTTGGCTTTGCCATTATTTAAAAGGTCTGGTATTCAAAGATGGAAGGAGTGCCTAAAAGCATTCAGCAATCACCTTTTATTGTAGTTTACTTGCCAAATTTGAAATTCAAATCAGGCTAAGATTTTGAAACCAAGTTAACTTGCTTGATCAATTATATAGATATGAAATCAGTTCATCAACTATATAATTTTTTAGTATATTCAGTTTTCCATTAACTGTAGATACTTTTTTCTCCTGGTTAAAAATGTAATAAAAATATTAAACAACCAGCCTTTCATCATACTGCCAGCCAGTGTAATAATGTGGAAAAAAATAATCAGATATCAATATAATTTTAGCTTATTACTATACTGTATTATAAATGAGAGAAGCTCTCTACTGTAGTGGCATTTATTGCATTACCATATCATCTGGTTATCACTCATTAGAAAAGTTTACATTAAATATGATACAGTAGAGAACTGCTTTTATTCAAAAATCATCTATGCCTTAAAATCTCATATTATATTTTCTCCAATTTTAACAACTGCTTAATGAAAAGATTCTATGTGATGTTTTTTTGTTGTTGTTGTTTATAACTTTTTTGTTGTCACATATTAGTAAACACACATGTAAATCAAATAGAATAAAAATAATTAAGTGAAAATTCTAAAGTGAAGCTTATAATGATAGTTCTATTGCACATGTTATAATGGACAACATAATGTGTGATATGCTATTTTAAATTTAAACCAGTCACACTCATCACAATAATACATAAACTTTTGTATTAATCAAATTATAATACAATTAGTTAAAATATATATTAGTGTACATAAATAAAATATTTTATAATATATTACATTTTTAATAAAATGTATATACATGTTTTTTATCCAAAATAAGATAATTACATTTTTTCACTAAAGAACAGCATGTTATTTTGGAGCCAATCCCTGTAATAGTACAACAATGGCAATCACATGACTAACTCAGATTATCTTTATAATTTTCTTTACTTTCTGGTTAACAACATTAGTTATCTATTTATTAATCAATACTAGGTAGATAAGCAGATAATTTATGGTTAATAATAAAAAATCTAAGATTGCTTAGAAAATCTTCTGTTACTGAATTTAAAATTCAGATTATGGGCTGATATGCAAATGTATATACTAACTATTTAAACAATGTGATAAGTCAAGAGTTGCTTTAAATTTTATAGTGATGATTTTGAAAAAAATATGCATGCATTTGAATTCACATCCCCTACAACAAATATGGCCTATGAATCAATACAAAAAAAAATATCAAGGCAAAACTCTCCCCATACAGTAGTACCACCCTGTGCCAACCAGAGAAATCAATGGATGCCAAAAGGCTTGTGCATAAAATCCCTATCTAGTGCCTACTCATCCTATATCCCCAGACTAGTTTCTGGCTTGTGGCCTTCATCAGTGAGAAGCCTTGGATCTGAGAGCACTATGGAGAGAGTTTTGCCTTGTTTAATAATAATTATGTGCTAATATAAGAGATAGTGATCATGTGATGTTTAGTGGTTTAACAAAAAAATATCGTTTAATTTCATCTTTGAGTTGTTTTGAAACCATTCAAAAAATGTAACATAGGATTGTTGGCTAATGATTAATTTGGTAAAATATAATTTTAAAAATAAGTTTTATTAAAATGATTTGGAACTTAGTTACTACTTAAATTAAAGGCATTTTTATTCAGTTTTTCTCTATATTATCTCAGAGAAAGGCTTATTTCTATGGAATTTTACATTGTTTAGTTTAAGTATTAGCAACGGTCAGTTTTCACATTCAAAATAATAGAAGAAATCTAAATAAGGATAAACTTTTGGTTTAACATTTTATTATTTCTCGCTTTATCTACTGAAACAAAAATATGAAACAGATGCCTTCTTGCTTATATTAGTGATTATTTACATTGAATTTATTTAAAATGAAATAAAATTAAAATAAATTTTATGGACACGTGATGTGAAATTGCAATATGTTGGTCAAAATATTTTTTAATATTTTACAGTTTAAAGAATAATGAAGAAAGACAGTAATTTATATCATACTAAAATTACAATTAGTATATAATGAGATATTTATTTATAAATGAGATTGTATATATAATAAAATTATACTTTAATTTTCTACTTATTACACTTTTGAATAAGAAAATGACCCCATGATGTATCTGGGAAAGAAAGAATAAATTAAGATAATCAAACAGTTTATTGCTTGAGAGTTCACAAGAAATTTGAGCATTGAAAGGGATAGATTTAGGTTATGATTCAGGGATCTTGAGTGCCAGATTCTGCACTCTACCAAACCATAAATCCATTTAACTCTACTCATATATCTCAGCACAATCATCAGATTCCAATTACAGAGTTCTGTCAGAATATTTACAGCAAAGCTTAAAAACAGGACTCAGTACTGTCTATTTTTTGACTAGATAAAATATAAGTATGCAATGGAAATGGATGCATTAAGGAAGCCTTGTCATCTTGCAAATGATATCAATCTTATTGAGATTATATATAGCTAATTTATTTTTTTAATACTGATATTTATATATAGTTCAATTTCAATATTCAAACTATTTGGTTTCTATACTTTGTGTATATACCAGCATATATGATTATTGAGAATTTCATATCTATAATATAATAATTTAAAATTTTAACATATACACTTATATAGACAATAAAAACTTTTTAAATATAAATACATGATTTAATTTACATATATATTTATAGATCATTAAAAAACAGTCAACACATAGAAAATCCCAATATCAATAACAATCAACAATTTCAAACTGTTGTCAAGGCAACTTTCTTTTTTAACACATATTTATCTAAGTATATTTTAATCAAATCTAGATGTGTACCTGTATAAAAATATTTACTTTAGTACTCTCTCAAAAAATACAATTTATTATCTCTTTTCTTATAATGAAAAATTATGGCAAAATACAAAAGATACAAGGTCTAAGTAATTTTAGATTGATGAATTTCATAGCAATTCTTACATGCCTATATTCTTTCTTTCCAATTGGTCCTGTTCAAGTCTTTATATGAATTAAATATCACTTTGATGTATGTTACCCTCTATTGAAACACTCTTTTTATTTCATGTCTTCCAGATATACATTAGATGATATCCAGTTTTCAGTATATAATTCTCATATATTGTGAATGGAATTTTATAAATTTCAGGACTACAATTAATTCTATCTTGAATTTCTTAATTATTGTTTACAGTTTCACAAAGTGTTAATTTATTTTTATTAAATATCTCACAATTTTCAGTATACACCTTTTTTTTCTTTTAATCTTTTAATTATATGTTTTTGTCATTTCAATAGGCCATTGTTCTGTTTTAGTTTTATTTTTAATGAATAAACAGTTATTTTATATTTTATATTTATGTTTTTGGAAAGTTGTCAAAAATAAAAACTAAAAAAAATAAAATAATTAGGAAATAAAATGTCACCTTTTCAGACAAAAAGAGTAAGAAATACAAATAAATAATCAAAACAAAAGGCACCATTTTGGTTTTCTGATAAAAAATATTATTTTAACTAAAAAACTTTATTTTCCACCAAATCTGTATATTTAAGTAATTTAATATAAAACATAGAGATCAAGTAAAGAAAATCCTTTTTTTAAATTTAAAGGTCAATTTTTAATTAAAAAATTACAAACAGTAGCAAGAAATAAGAAAAATACTGTCAGTAAATAAATTTTTAGTTGACTAATTTTCTGCTAAAAAAATTAATATAGTGTAATGGTCAGGTTTGCACATTTGCTCAACAGACCGAAAGTCCTAGCCAGAGAACCAAAAGCTGACCAAGTCAGGATAGTAATATTCTACGTCTGATCATACCTCAACTCTCTTACCCATGCTTCCAAGACAACCCATTGTGAATGACATGTTTGTGGTTACACTCGATATCTCTTTATTCACATTCCAGCAATAGCAAAGCAGTAAAACATGAGACACCCCACCCAATACATGATATTATATACCTTAACTAGTGATTCATAAGGTAATGAGCAAGAATAGAGACTGAGATAAATTTATATTTCATAAATTTAATGTTATAAAGCAAATAAATTGGGTATAGTTTGCTCACACGCAGGTGAGTGAATACTCAGGGTCATGAAAAATATAATACAGCAATTTATATAGTGCTCACACACAGGTGAGTAAATGCGCAGGGTTACAAATGATATAATAAAGCAAATTATATAGTATTCACATGCAGGTGAGTGAATATTCAGGGTTACAAATATATAATAAAGCAAATTATATAGTGCTCACATGCAAGTGAGTGGCTTTTGGGGTTACAAAATGTCTAATTAGTCTATGACTTTAATATGCTCATACCATCTTCTATGTCACAACTCATGATATGTTCTATATAATGGAAATCAGTAATGGAGTGATCAATTTATTGGTAACTGATATAGATTATATTATTATTTTTACTAAGTTTAAACTCAACTATAATGATATTTGCACGATACTATATATAATTGCTACACAGATAAATGCATAATTCAGATTCTGAATCAGACCAAAGCCGAAGTTACTTTCTAGGAAAGCTGAACTGAGGTGTGGCAGTTGAATGTCAGATACTAGTGCATTATAAACTATAGTATCAGAATAAATGCACCTCAAATGTGTTCTTAATTGAGGTTTATTACCTAGTAATTGGTTCCTCAGCCCAGGCTACTTGCTATAATAGGAAGAGGCCTTTTTATTTAAGCGAGCAGAACAGTGGCTTATGAGCCCTTTGGAACACTTTAGATCCTTCAAATACAAATAAAGGTCACAGCTGTCTAAATTTTCGAGGCATGACTTGATGTGGAAATGATCCTGGTGTAGGCCATTATATGTATAGCAAGGAGAGATGCATATTTATGCTAATTAGCAACACATTCACAATGCTAATTTAATATTTTTATAAATTAATTACACCAAAATCTTAGCTTCTTTCAATGCTACTACCACTGGTCAGTTCATAAACAAGATTATTTAGTCACATGATCAAAGTGATAATAAGAATCTGATTTAAGGATCTCTGCATAGCTTATTAATCTTTAATTAAATGGCATTATAGCAAATTTAAAGATTTACTAGAATTTGAATCAATTATATGTCGTATAATTTACATCTAATATCAAACGAATTAATTTTTAAATAATCTTCATCAAATATGGACTCTTAAATAGCTCACGCAAAATATTGATTCTTAAATAACTTAATCAAATATTAATTTTAAATAACTTGCAAAATATCCATTTCAAATAACTTATGCAAAATATGCATTTTAAATAACTTACGCAAAATATACATTTTAAATAACTTATGTAAAATATACATTTTAAATAACTTGCACAAAATATACATTTTAAATAACTTGCACAAAATATGTGTTTTAAATAACTTATTTTGTGTATTATAAGCAACTGATTTACTCTAGCATAAATAATAGTTTGATTTCAGAAGGGAGTTTTGCCTATATTTCTTTATATTACAATAATCTGACATAATGGAAAGGTGATTACTCGCCCCTCTGATAATTATTAAAACCCACAAAACTCCATTCTGATGAACATAGCAAAAGTTAATAAACAAGAAATTAAAACTAAAAATAGATGGCATAAGAACAAATTGCAGAAAACGGTCATAAAGTTATAATTTAGATATGAAGAATTTGTTTGAAATAGTTTTATATAACCTAAATATTTATGTTTACTTAAAATATTTATGATCAAGCAAGAATTTTGAGAGTGCTCTAAGCTTTAAAATAAATTTAATATAAACAATTTAGTTTAACCTTTAAATGATATAATTAAATATGAGATTTGATTAGTTAACTAGCATTTAATTTAGAATGGGTTTAGTAATGGAATTAAGTATTCTGCAGAATGATTTACCGGTAAAGTCTTTCAAGGCATTCTTTACTGTGCATCTTCTCTTTTTCAAATTGGCTGTGGCTTTTCTAGGTTTAAATCTGGATTCAGCTTTGTAAATTACTTCGGTGGTGGCTTTTCTCCATCACTTTAATCAGGAACTCTCAGGTATTTCATGTGTAGCTTCTCCACCACTGGCCTGGGCTCAGGCTGAGGTTGGTGTTATCTCTCATTCTGTAGCAGTGGTCCAGGGAAAATAGATGACTATCTATTGTCCCTAGCCAATGGTCCTCACTTGAACAGCTTTGGTAATGGCTTAGTAGAATTCAGCTTGCTAAAGTAATGCAGGAACAGCTTTTTAATTATTTTTTTGACACTGGTCTTTCAGAAAATATGTATCAACAGCAATAACCACAACTTTTGATGGCTACTACAGGCCTTTTTTGTATTCTATTTTTGACAGTAGATCCCTCCCCCTTTTACTTTCACAATGTCACTTGTTATTGGTTCGAACTTTGCCTTTAACTAAATTTCCACTTAGTTTTTAATATTTGCTATAGTTAAATCTGGATTTAAAAGCTCTATTCCCTCGAGTTTTCCAATTTGCATCATAGCTACATCCAGAGTTAAAGATCTATTCCCTAGAGTTTTGCAATAGCACTTAGTATGAAATTTTATGCCTGACTGAATTGTATAATTTGTCTTAGTTATAATTTTAAATGGGTCAAGTTTCAGTCAAAAGATTATTTTTAGATGAAATGTTAAAACTCATAAACAAATTACAGTGTAATTTTAAACAAACAATAGAACTTGAAAATTATTTAAATGAATATTAAAACTTAAACGAATAATTTTATAAATTTAAATTTATTATTTTGTTATATACATAAATTCTAACTACATACTGCTACGTTTATTTCAGTTTTAACAAACGTAAAGGAATATGTGCATATATAAATATTTATGACTGTATTTTCATATTATAGTTAACAAGGCGATTATACAGGCACATACTTGGTAATATTACAAGTACACTCAAAGTTTTAAATTAAAGAAATACATGCAATCTGAGTGAACAAAATACACTATTATAGAATATAATAGGTGAAACAGATCTAACTGTTTCAATAGTCAAATAAAACCTAAATTTAAACAGCAAATATTCATTAAGAAACAAATATTTAATAAGTTCACAAACAAAATAAAAAACATATTTAAATTTGTTTTTAAATTTATATAGTGTCAACAAAATATAATTTCATTCAAGCACAGAAGTGTTTTTCTTAATAGAAATTCTGTAATTTTTTGAATTATTCTCTCTTTATTAGTGATAAATACAGAAATTTAATTAAAATTAATATCTCAAACAGTTTCTAACTATTAAAATCATTCAAAATCTTATTTTAAATATTTACCTTTAAACTAACACAATGGGAATATTGATTGCAGTACCAATGGTATAATGTGCAAAAGTAAATTAAGGAGTTAAAATTAAACCACATCAAAAAGCACTTTCAAAGTTCTATTAAGTATGGCAAAGTTAGTTTCATTATTTAACTTTGTGATATGAGCTACTTTAAGTGAAATCGTAATTTTCAAATTTAAAGCATTATTATAAAATATAAATTCTGGTGATTCTGAGGCAAAAAAAATAGCTACTGTTATAGAAAAAAAGTAATCTATAGACATAAAATTTATGAATTTCTAATATTTAAAAAATTATCTATCATCTTTTTTAAACTGCATATTATTAAATCAGACAGTTTTAAACAACACATATTGTTGTTGAACTATATTAGTAATTACTATTTAAAAATGAAACACAATTAAAGCATAATATATTATAATTATTGTATATATGTTAAAAAGAAAACTTTCTGAAAAATCATAAAAGACATTTAAAACGATTTCAGGCATTTTATAAGAAGAAAAAATGCGTTTTTTTTTTTTTTTACAAAAAATTAGAAGAAAGCAAATAAAAATGACTAAGAAAGGTGCTTGCATTATGATTATAAAATGGAAAGATTTAAATAGTAGTTTTTTATCTATATGACTGTGTAAATTATTAATAAAGATATATCAGCAGTTTAGAAAAACACTAAGCATTACATGATCACCATTTCCTATGCTTACACAAACAGTTAATACTATTCACAGGATGGCACTAATATATGATTTGTCACAGTTTTAACATTTTAGGAAAAGATAAAAAAAAATTGTAGCAGTGGTAAATTCTGATTGTAATGATATAAAAGGAAAAGTGATTGTAGATGCTCAAAGTTCAGTTGTTGAGGAACAAAATGTTTAGAAGAATTGCAGTAATTTAGATTAAAATGCTAAAAAGAATTAAAAGTAAATGAGAGTTAATTTCCAAAATGGGATATATGTAGACAAAAGAAGTTTATGAACAAATAATTTTTTAAACTTCAATATAATAAAAATAAAAAAAACTCATGAGTTTAAAAAATAAAAAAAAGAGAGAGTATATGAGAGTTCTTTGTTTTCAAAAGAATTAAATGGAACTAGGATCATTAATTTAAAAAAAAGAAAGTTCAAGAGGTTTTTATTTATTTGAATAGAAATGGTATTTAGGAAGGGGTAGGAAATTATTTTGTTGAGATAAAAATAAAGAAGATTATCAAAAAGGATTTAGAAAATTACATACCTATTAGATTATCCTTTCTTTATATAATTAGAAGGGATTTGAATCCATATTTTCAAGCTTTCTTAGGTCATTCACTCCATCTTATACAATCAATACACAAGATCACATACATTCGAAAAAAAATAATTATCTCCAATATTTGTATTTTGTGCTGAACCACACACATATGTAATCAGTGCTCAATTTATAGTAAGATAGCATATCTTCAAACCCCAATGCATAGGCTTCAATCCTCTCCACTCTCCAACTCTTCAGCCATCCATATCATTGAAAGTTTGGTGATGGCATGTTTACCACCCTTGTTTGCCATCACCAGATTTTCAATCATATGGGTGACTAAAGAGTTGGAGAATGGAGAGGATTGAAGCCAGTTCATTAGGTTTTGAAGATTTGCTATCTTAATATAAATAGAGCACTGATCATATATATGTGATGGAGATGATGATATGGACCAACTGATAAGTGCTGGTTCAACATAACATACCTATATTGGAGATCATTAATCTTTTTTGCATGTATGTGGTTATGTGTATCGATTGTATAAGATGGAGTGGATGACGTAAGGAAGCTTGAAAGTCTGGGTTCAAATCCCCTCTAATTACGTCTAGATTAAACGTATATATAATATACTCGTATTTAAATATTTCCTTATATAAGTTTTATTAAAATTCTTTGCAAAAGATTATGTGGAAATCTAAATAGTACTCTGTCAATAGTATAAGTAGGATTTAAAAATGCAATATGGCTTAGCTATAAAAGTAGTAAACAAAATAATTTAAAGATGAAATACGTTTGATTTTCCAAAAAGCTTTATGTTTTGTATATTATGGAAAGATTTCAATTTCATATGTGTGTGTATATATTAGTTGTTATTAATATTTATAGATATAAATTTGTTGACAGTAAAATGCAAGAAAAATGATATAAGCAAAGATATGGTTTATATATTATTTGTATTGATTAAGACATTTGACTTTCATAATCAAAATAAAGAGATACAATTAAACAATTCTTATAGTTGTTTTTTCTTCTTCAAAAATACGTGTTTTTACAAGTGTTCAAGTAAACAGACTAATTATACCAATTTTGTGAAATATGTGGCTATATTTACTATTTTATGCTTATTTTTATTTTTATGGTTATTGTATATTTACTATTTTGTTTGTAAAATTATCACAAAACATTTATTTTTTCTTTGATGCTTTTTCTTTTTCTAGATTCAAATGCTAGGTTTGATTCAAATGATGAATGATATATACATTGTCTGGGTTCATCCATTTTTTTATTTAAAAGCATAACATGGTATGTAATAATTCATCAACTCCGATGTTTCAAAATGTATACTTTGCAAATATGTAATCCAATGTTTTCTAAATTTAGTTTTTTATATCACAATAGAACAATCATTAAAAATATTTTTTCCAAGATACTGAATTTCACTAAAACAAATCACTAATAGCCTTAATTAATTGATGAGAAGACCGAGAAATAATATTTGATATGGACAAAATGTTTAATATATAGTAAAAGTTAAGCTCTTTTAATATAGCTATGTAACACTCAAAAACTTAATAACATAAAATAGTTTATAACGTTATCTTATTGATGGGAATTCACATTCAGATTCACTTGAAATTTTGAGCTCTGAAAATGATAAAATTCAATTGCAATCTATGGACTTAAAACATGTAGTATATAATAAACTTATAATCTATAATAGTAAGATTATAAATATTTATGTATAGATATATATGTATTTAACTTAGGATAGTCATGGCATTCACAAGTGGTAGATAAAAGATAACATTCATATAAATTGCAAATAATCATAAACAATTCCTTACCAACAGTATTTTCTGACATTTTCTAGAAAAAAAAAATGAGCTTATCAAGTATTAGGCTTGTTTCAAATACAGCCCTTTTCTATCCATTCTCTGTACATTTTTTAATCTTTCTATTTATAGTCTATTAAGTTAGTAAATATGTCAAATATCATAATCTTTCCATGCTTCAGTCAATTCTTTGCACTGTGACAATGAGATTATGCATTTATGCAATGATATTTCATTCTCTAATTACATCAACAAGTTTTATTTGAATCATTTTTATTTTATTTTTGTGCCCAAATCCTAGAATTATGTACATAGAAGGCTTTAGTTGTGATCTATATTTGAAGCAATACAATTAATAATAAATTAAACAGTTCCAAATGAACAAATAAATTTGTGCCAACCTAGGATTCCATGTCTATCATTAAAGTGAAAGTTCTTTTTAAAATGGTTGTGTAGAAGTGTCTCACATAATCTTACTAGGTTTTCATATCAGGAAGATCACTTAATAAGCAGTATAATTTATATTTTTAAACATTTAGGGTTAATGCTAGAAAAACAGAAAATAGTGAGAATGTTAAATACAATAAAACATCACATAATGCAGTGTTTTTCAGCAGTAAATCTGACTACTTCACTATGTATTATAAGTTTGAGTAATTAATATATAGTATATAGTAATGATTAATAAATCTATATTTAGAGATATCCTGTTCATAACCCTAGACTACTTTCTAGCTTAAAACCTTTGTCAATGAGGAGTTTGAATCTGTATTTAAAACATCTAGGTGAAGTAAATCCAGTTCCAAAACTTTTCATTGACAAAATCATAAACCAAAAGTAACTGGGATTATGGATAAGGACAGCACTGGGTAGAATTTAAAAACCACTAGTATATATCTTTTTTTTACTGATATTAATAAAAATAAGTATTTTAAATTAATTTTAATTTTTTTCCAAATATAGGAATAAAGAATATGCAAACTTGAAATTAATTCTTCAAGATGAAAATATGAAGAAGCAATTGTAACTAAAGAGTTGCCAAGATTTAAGAATAATATACCTGAAGAAAATTGAATTGAACAAGATTGATAGGTCCAAATATTTGGAAAGGCAGAAAAATTGAGTTATTTGAAATTGCTGATTGTTCTAATATAATACTTTTATTTTTGAAATTTATAGATGTATTAATGAAAGACAAATGATTTAAAACTTAGTTAATACAATAGTACTCATGTAAAATAGTCAGTGATTATGCTCTAATATCAAATTTAAACTGGTCAGAGAAAAGAGTTTTTATTTTTTATTGGATAGTTTTTTTCTTCAATACTATTAAATGGCTACTTTTTTTTATTTTCAGAAATTTTAATGCATGTATGCTTATAATAGCAGTAAACTATGATATAAAGTTACTGGAAATAATGATAATGACTCAATGAACTCAAATGGTTTGCTGTTATTGAATTTTTGTTTAATGTATGAATTCATTATCACAAAATATTTATTAGAGTCATTAGCAAGTGCTATTTGCACTAAATTGTAACACTTATTAACTCACACTTTAAATTTTCAAAATTGTCATATAATTGAAACATAAACATTTTCTTAAAAAAAGTGAAATGCATACAAATAAGTACACTTTTGCTTATAATAAAAAAAGCAATTCACTACTTTTATAATAGTAATTCTATTATTATTAGTTCTTTGATTAAAATAAATATGTGGCATTTTGTTTTTGGTGGAAGAATAACTTGAATGTAGCATATAATAATAATATAGAGAGTTAAAAACAAAAGTCTAAGAAAAGAAAAAAAGACTTAAAATTATTCATAGATCAAAATTGGAAATAGTCCAACACATCACAAGTAGTAAATGTATTTTTTTCAACACCAAAAAAAATATTACTACACTTTTATTATTTCTTCAATGTAGTGGACTAATTTGTTTGATGTTGTCCAGTATGATTCATACTAAAATGATCAGTAACCAGCAGTTCATAATTCAGCAGTTTTATAGGCTTTCTAACTATCCAAATAATTTGTCAATTTCTCTTCCACATTTTGTTTGATGACTTACATCAGAGTTGCCACTGTTCTACCATGAATTCTCACGATGAAACACTCATCGATCTACCTGTTTTGGAAGAATTTGTCCGGTTTGATTTTTTTCTTTTTCTTCAAAAGGCTCTTGTCAATTAAACAATTTTGTTAGGGCCTCCAATTTTAATTTCTCTGCTAAACCAAGCACGGTTTTCTCCCCATTCTATGGATGTTAATTTGCAGTCCAGCTGTAAATTAATGAGATTGCTGTCAAAAATAAAATTCTCAAATCCTCCAACTACATTCCCTTACAAAGGCCTATTTTATTATTATATCCTTGAACGTTACAATGCTATCACTTGTCCAAAGTATGGATGGACTACATTGATCATTTTGTACTGTTTTTTTTTTATTTTTAAAAAGATAACATTGTAGTATTAATTAAAAAATTGGTAAAGATAAATCAGCACTGAAGTAAAAAACATTTTGAGGAAAAACTTGTCCAAACGAAATTTGGACAATAAATGAAAGTGTAAATTTATCACGTTATTGGAAGAGATTGAATGAGATCGCAAGGATTATTTGACAGGATCCCAAGGTTAAACATTTATCACGAATGTGAAAAGATGTACCATCTTTCCTACATTGCAAGACTACTACATAAGTACCAAAAACAGATTAGAAAAAGGCATTATTAGGCTTGCCAATTATTTAGGTCATGAGGATTTGAGCAAATTTTGATCCTTCTTTTACTTTCTAGCTAAAAATATCTAGATATCTACTTATTAATCAATCTGTATTGAATAGCAAGTTAGGCTAGCTATGGGCCGGATATTTAAATCTTTTACTGCTTATTGATTTGAACCCAATTTTAGACAAACCAGATAATGCACTGCTGTTGCACCACAAAGCCTTTCTAAATATAACATGTTTAGCATAGACATATATATATACTAAGATATTGTTAATTTCTTACATATAAAATTAACTATACTATATTATATCATGGCGTTTGTTTAAATTTATAATAAATACATATTTTAAAATATTAATCTCGAAATGAAAACATATCTAAAAGTAAACAAAGATCAAATCTTTTCATTTGTTTATTTGACAGCTTCAATAATGTTGACTTCTTTTTTTAATAAATTCTCTCGATCCTACTTGTTTTAAATAGGAATGTGGCCAGATTTGACAATCTGTCATTTTTCATTGTTTCAAAAGGAATTTATATAGGTTTTTCATTTTTTAAAGTGACAACACTTTTTTTTTTAGTATTTCATTTTAGTCATAATTCTGGCAGCAAATATAAGACCCACATTAAACAATCTATTTGATTAATTCTCGAATGACACTTTTGTTATGTCTGTGAAATCTTGTACTGATTTGGCAAGGTGCTTAGTACTAGCTAATTTAACTTAAAATCTACTGCTGATACAATGATTGAATTTAAAAGAAAAAAAGTAAATAGAAAAAATAAAAATGTAATATTCATCTGAAAGCTTTACTGTAAGGATGGACCATCAAGAGTTTATCCATTCCTGACTAAATTATCCAATTCATACATCAAAAGTCATTTGTAAATTATCATTCCTATAAAGTATTAATTAATCAAATAATTTCAAAAAAATATGCAAATGCCATGTTATATATTTACATTTTTTTAATAATAAAATTGCAAAAATAAAATGCACTTTTTAAAATAATAAAAAAAAAAATCTCTATGCAGGTTGTGTATAAAAAAAATACAATAAAAACAACAACGAGTTACAAATGACAAACTTGGAAAAAAAACAAACAAACAACAACAACCATGAATTGAATGTCAAAAATCATGTGACTAGAAATAATACGTTCTGATGTAAATAAAATAATCTTATGGTAAGTTGACCAAGATGCTGTGTTTCATTAGAGCACTAAGTGGCAGGCTTACCACAACAATTTTATTCAAATAATTAAACTCAAATATTTTAAAATTTTCTCAGCTGAGAATTAATTTAGAAACCTTTAGCTGTTGATTTTGCTCCTTGACTATTGCACTAAATTAAGCAGAGAAATCTAAGAGAAAGAAAAAAGATAAGGATATCATAATTAATAGGCTTGTCAAAGTTAAAGATGGGTTTAAGATGCCTGTACATATTTAAGCCTTGAACTATATTCAAATCTACCTATCTTTTAGTTTATTTATTTGATATCTTGCAAAAATATCAATAAAACTTTAATTCAAAAGACTTCAGTACCTTTCATAATCATAATTAGTCATTAAGTGTATCTTCTGTCACATTTTCAGTGAAAATAATCACTAATGCATTTCTTTAGCGTGCTCTTAGGTAAATAGGGTAAAAAAAAATTATGATGAACTAAAAGATAGATTGTCTTGCCATTATAATTTCCCCACCCCTTAATATCTACATTCAAGTTCAGTATAAAATTATTTTTGCTTTACTTGCCCAGTCCTATGAAAATATTCCTTTATAAATAGATTTCATATTATTACACCTTGAAAACTGAAGAACATACTAATTTGTCTTATGATCTTGCCAAATTTTTTGAATATTGTAAAATAATCTTAAAATGAAATCTGTTTATGAAATGTCAATAAAAGTTCCATGTTGTCTTGCATTGGTGGTCAAGAGGTCAGCACGACTGCCTTGCACTTGCAGGCAGTTGCCTGGGTTGCGGGTTCGCCTCCTGGCCAATGCTATGACACTTAAAAAAAAAAGTTCCATATTTTTTCTTATACAAAAAATTTGTTAAACAATTGCCTTATATACAATTAATTGAAATGAAGAAATTATATCATTATGATCTTTTAATTTTTAAGCATACAATTGGAGACTTTATTCATCTCAATATGCCAATCTGTCTGCTATCTAAATGCTATCAATGTACTTAAATTATTCACACTCCCAATCTGATAATCATTCAGACTAAAATTTGCTGAATATTTTATCTCATTTAATAAAGTTATTATATATGAGTACATCAGTTAATAATATTTATCATGAGACAATATATTATAGCACATTTTCATTCATACTTGTCAAATTTAAGAACAATCAAAAAATGTATTTCTATTACATTTCAAATCAAAAGAAAACATGTATTATATATATATGTTTGGATATAATAAGAATAGTAATGATAAATAAGTATAGGGAAAAAGTAGCCATAATTTGTTTTAGTTTTTTTTTTTCAAAATATGTAAGATCAAACAAGCAATATTGAAAAAATATTCTAGGTTTCTCACTATTGTTTTATCAAACCAATCAAGAATATAATACACTGCAGATCTCAACTATAAAACCATACTTCAAATATCAGAGCGATGTTGAAAAACATACTTTATTTCATGTCCTGATAAGAAATTGTAATTCAACTTCAAATTCAGAAATACTAATCAAAATAAGTTGAATCAGAAACTATGAAAGAAACTCTTATGTTTGTTTGAAGGTTTCTGCTGATGGCATTTTATTTGCAGATATATATTGGATTATTTCCAATCTAATTGAAATGTTAAATGTTTTTTGAAAAAATCAAACTTTATTTATATTTTTTTAAATACATTTAATAAAACAGAGAGGTTAGTAAAAAAAGAAAGAAACTGATTCAAGTTTCTTACTATTCAGAATATAATTACATGTGTACTTGTTGACTATAGAGAGTATTATATGCATTATTTAAGTCTTCACAATTTTGAAATAAAACAGATGAAATCTGTTTAATATAAATAATTTTCAAGACTATTTTGTTTTATGGTTAGTGCTGTTAAGGCAAAGAATAGTTGATGAAGGTTATTCCTTGAAATAGTTTCTTCATAATTCAAAACTTGACTATTATATAATAATTTATATGTTCTCATTCATAGTATTATAAGATATAGCTTTTTAATATATTATTCTCATAATTAAATATTTTATATACTTATTTAATTGGTAGGATTTATGTAAGGTTCCTATCTGTATTTCATAAAGTAAACAACACATTTTTACAGTTTTATAATATATTTAAATCTCTAATGTATAATGCTAGGCAAACAGACTTACTACTAAAAGAAATATAGCTAATTTTAAAATATACCTGACACACCTCCCAATATTATAAATAATAATTATCATTAAATGGAAAAACAAAAATTTAATATAAATATTTATAAGGTTACTAAAATCATTATTAATTAATGTTACTGTATCAATTTAAATTTGATAGTTTATCAACTTTGACCTTCTAAAATTTTTGATTGGTTTAAATATTTATTATTATTCCTATAATGTAATAATTTGCGATCTATTGTAATGGAATATAATATGTCGTTACATTATTTTAAAATGAAAATAAAAAGATCGTAAATAAAAATTGATTTATTAAAAAGAAAAAAACTTAAAAACTGAAAATTAAAAGTTGTTTAATATATATATTGTCGCACAGATGGAAAACTTAAACTATTTTAAGAAAAAGTATTTGAAAGTATTTTTTTTTGTAAAAAGTAAAGATATAAAGATTTGATATTTTTGAAAATAGAAATAATGTTGATTTCTATAATCTTAGAAAATGGAAATGATTGTTTTATTAATTAAATGACTGTTCTAAACCACACTAGCCTGGGGCACTCGAATAATTAAATGGTCAGATAAGAGAATACAAAGAAATTAAATGACCAATGCAAGCACGAAATGACAGCACGGACTATCACTGAAACACGAGAGGATTAGTGACATCTTGCTCGTTGAATTTGAAGATTTGATGATAAGAGCTGATAAAATATATAAAAGCCAAATGATTATAATAATTAGGATCTGAGAGCTGACTATGAATATATCGTTATAACTAGCTATATTGCAGATTTTCACGATGTGGAAGTCTGCAATAAATTTAATTTTCCGGACAACCAGCTGAGGTCTCTGGATGACAGTTCCTGACCAAATGCATGGCAAGTACTGGTTTTGTTTCAAAGAAGGACAAACAGTCTACAAAAGTGATCATGAAGACGGACCTCTAAATATGCTCAAACCGTAAAGTATGAAATCTTATGTTTATCAAATAGGAACTTTTCTGAATTTGCAATTGATAGCTGAAAATAAGAACTCTTATCTGACTTAAAGAATGCAAAATCAATTATTAATATTTTTTTATGCAGATGTTTAAGCAATCATTTCCATTTCTCTTTTTTTTGTGTGTGTTATGTTTTAACTAAAATGTATTTTAACTTTAAGTTGGGGTGGATAGCTATATAGATTCGTTAAATTCGTTTATGTTTATTTTAAAGGGTTAATTTCAGGCTATTTGTTTCGTAGTTAGGATGATGCTTGTGGAGGGATATACGGGTGTTTATATTAATGTAATGTGAAGCATGTTTAGCATACAGGGCAATGTGCCCAATTGAATGCATGACCCCAAAGAGGCAGACATATTTCCTGTGCCATTAATCCCTTCTAGTTCTATAGACAGGGATTTATAAGTTGGCAGAAAGACCGCTCTCCCCCATACATAGCACTCTTTAATTAATTTATATACATGATTTTTTAGTCAGCCAGATGCACATTCCTGTACTGGACAAGGATCATGCCCTTCAAATAATATCATGCTGTCAGATGCACATTCCTGTCAGCATGATTTTATGCTAGCATCTTCATATTGCATTGGTTGTGACTATATATATCTGGAGGCAGGCATTGGGTTTGGCTACGAACTTTTAGTCTGAGATTGAATGAAGGTTTTGATAAGTTTTTAAGTGAAAAAAATCTATGTAGCCTATCTATACTCAACATGCTAAAGTAAAATATAATTAAAATGTCCGTCTGTGTGAACTTTATTAAACAATAATTTAAATTTAAAAATAATAATAATAACCAATTTAAAACTAATTGTAAAGTCTAAATTTATTCCTCAATTTTAAATATATATATTATATATGTGCGTAAATAAATGTTTGTGTGTTAATTACTGGCAGTGGCTTCTTTTATTTTATTGTTTTAAATATTAATATATTTTGAGAATATAAATCTATTAAAACTTATAAAAATGTTTAAATCTCTGCTATTCTATGAGCTAGTGATATTGGGCTAATGATCAGAATAAAATATATATAAAAAAAATATTTTTTTTGAATCTTAACTTAGGTATCTGCCTACTATATAAATTTTCTAGGTTCAAATGCCTAGATGGCGCCCTTGTAGTGCAGATACGGTAAGACCCACAGGTCTGCATCATTATACTATTATTAAGATCTTAGATTAAAAGACAATCGATTTTTTTCCTGTTTATTTGGAGTTATTATATGTGATGCTGGTAGGATACACCAAGTATAGTTTAAAGTAAATTGTATTTCTATATCTATATTTAATACTTTAAGATTAAAAATTATGAACATGTTGCAGCAGGTAATTGAGATGCCCTCTGGTCATAGTATTAAACAATTTTTATAACAAAATAATGATTCCATCTTTTATTGATATCTCATTTTCTTTATTCTTATATAGAGGAATGTCTGAAAGAATGAACATTAAATCAATTACATAATTTATTTTAAAGATATTTGTAATTGATTGATGTTATTAAGTGACATATCTGAGAGTTTTATCAATACAATACTGATTTATAAAATGATAATATGTAATTTAAAATACTCTAGTCTTATATATATAATACATTGATATTAAGGCTCATGCAGTATATATATATATATATATATAATACATTGATATTAAGGCTCATGCAGCCAATAGGTTGGGATGCCCTGTAGCTATAGCATAAGACAACAATTTTTCTAATAAAAGAATGTTAGAAAATGAGTCTGTTCTATTATTATACAAATTATTGTCATACGCTTTGGCTAGAGGGCATCTTAATTAGTTATTATAACAGTTACATGAGTCCTAACTCAAAGTATTATATATATAGAGCTCGCATATAAACTCTTAGCAAGCTTTGCAGAATATCCCCAACCCCAGACTGGTTTTTGTTACTGGATTCCTCAGTGAGATGCTAGGATATTCAAGCATTAGATTAAAAATACCAAGAAGCCAGTAGCAGAAAACGGTCTGAGGTTGGGGATATTCTGCAAAACTTGTTAAAAGCTTATTTGCGAGTTCTATATATAACATTTGTAATACAAGCTTGTTAAATTAGATCATGTGACATATGACTTGAGTTTTTATATATATATATATATATATATATATATATATATATATATATATTTAACACTGGAATATTTAAAATTATATATAAATATATATTTGTATAGGGATTGGTACAACTGTTGGAGATATTTCTTTTGAAACCAATTATGTAGGATAATAGAGGGTCCATGAATGTTATCATTTATAATGTTACAAAGTATAAATCTGTAATAAAATAATTGGTTATGAATAATAATTATAATTCATAATAATTACTTAGTTTATTCTATTTTCTTTATTTTTGTAAATTGGAAAAATAGAAGAATCCTTAAGATCATGTGACTCAACTTCATGGATTCATATATTTCTAAACATTTCAATATAACATTCCACCAAATTTATTTTAAAACTTTTTCACATATAATATCATAACTTGCAATATTTCTAGTTGTAACTTTAATTTTTAAAACTGAATACGTAAAATTCTTACTTTATCTACTTGAAAGATCATAATTATGATATAATACAGTTAAAATATTATTTTTTAGGTTTAAATGCTACTTTCAATATATCAAAAAATACCTATAGTAATCATGAATATCAAGAGATGGTATCTTCATAGTTTTAATCATCAATCATTTTTTAGATCTTGCCAATTGATAAACATTTGAATTTAATTTTTATATTAATTAAGAATCTTCACATTTATTTTATTATTCATCACCATTCAGAGAGACTGCCATATATTGACTTTTAATCAAGTCAACTTCTTTTAATGATCCTCCATACTAACAATCATATCCATAACATTCTTTCTCATCTTAATTTTAAAATTTGCTTGAGAAATAGTACTTCCCTCTAATATCAGAGTTATCTTTTGTAAACTTGTGTAATCAGTGATCATAAGATAATAGTGTCATAAAATATTAAGATGGTTGCTTGGATATATAGATGCAAATCCATCTTTTTTATGAAAATCAATAATCAGAAACCAGCCTAAGGACATGAATGTGGAACTATCATAAAACATGTACTAATTTTGTCAAGCGTTGGTGGCTGAGTAGTTAGCACAGCTGCCTTACAAGCAATTGTCCTGGGCTTCGCTTCCCGCTGTTGCTTTGACACATTAAAAAAAGAAAAGTTCAAATTTATAATAAATATCTTGAAAATAAAATAAGTAAGGTAAATTACAGTTTTATGGCAAATTTTGAAAGTAAACTGGTAAAAAGTTCTTGAAATTCTTTGTTTATATACTGTCATCCTTGCGAATAGGTCAAAGGTGCATATGGTTAACGCATATAAAAAACCCACTAAAATATGTAGTTTTTGATTTAACACTAAACTTATATAGCTACACAATCAAGATGACTTGGATTTAAAACCTATTGTTTGGAAAGTATAGAAAAAGTACATGTAATTTGCAGGATGTGTATGTACAAATCTAATATTCCTTATCCATAAAGAATGATTCCCAGAAACTATTCAAGTTTATAATAAATGGATCATGATTAGATTAATTAGAGTGAATACTGCTCCTATTGCAATTATGTTTGACTCAGAAAATCATCTAGACATGTGTTTCTCAACAGCTGGTCACCATACCACTGGTGGTCCACAAAATTTTTTTAGTAATCTGCAAAAGGCTTATAAATTTGTTCATATTTATTACATATTTTTATAGCCTTTTAAGTTATGACTAATTTTGTTATATTTATCTTTAATTCAGTTTTAAGATTTTCTTTTGTTTGTTAGTTGTTTGAATCATAGAATTAATAGAAAATCACATAAGAAACAAAATGCTAAAAGAAATACAAAAAAGATTCTATTTCCTAGTATCAATCATTTCACAGTAAAAACACTTCTCCAATAACAATTTTTTCATGCACACTTCAGGCATTGAGAGGGACTTTGCTATGTACAAAAATAACTAACAGTTGTCAATCATATGTACTATGTAGTTTGCCATATGACATCCAATTGTAATTGCACTAACATGCTATAACAGTCAGGAAGAAATTAGAGTTTTACCGTATAGGCTATACAAGGTGCCACCAGGTCATTTGAACCTGGAATATTTATATAGTAGACAGATACATACTGCTAAGATCCAAATTTTATTTTATATTGACCATTAGCCCATGTCACTAGCTCAAGGAGATGCAGAGATTTAATATATAAATTCTTATTTATAACATTTCAATAAAGGAAGATTTTAAAAAAAGCTACTGCCAGTAATAACACACAAAAGACATTTATTGATGCACGTATATAAATATATTTAAAATTGAGGAATAACTTAATCTTAAATTTGTTATTATTTTTAAATTGAAATTATTATTTTAGAAAGTCCACACAGACGGACATTTTAATAATATTTTTACTTTAAAATGTTGAGTATCGATAGGCTACATAGATTACTCAGTTAAAAACTTTTCAAAAGCAACCATTCAACCTCAGACTAAAAATTCATAGCCAAAACAATGCTTGCTTTCTGATATATGGATGCAACCAATGCAATATGAAGATGCTAGCATAAAACCATGCTGACAAGAATGTGCATCTGCAGCATGGTATTATTTAAAGAGAAATGATCCTCACCCAGAACAGGAATGAGCATCTTACTGGTGAAGGAAATCATTTGGAAAATATATATTGAAAATTCTTTGAAATAGTGAATTGCGGTCTTGGCCATTTTACTATTAACACCCAGAGTAAAAAAGAAAACAATGGTGTGGGAAATATGTCCACATCCATTGTAATGCATTGACTATACCTTTGGATCATGCATTCATATGGGCTTTGCCCTGTATGCTACATGCTTCACATTACATTGATGTAAACACCCATATATTCCTCCACCAGCATCGATCCAAACATGAAACAAATAGCCTAAAATTAAATCCCTTTAAAATAAACATAAATGAATTTAAATATAAAGTTTATTAATTGCAAATTGCTAGAGGTAATTTACAATAAAGTAAATCCAATGACACTCATCATAAGGTGCCACATTGACAACAACAACTTAAAGGATATATCATAAATATGTTTGGACACTCAGCATGAGATGTCATATTTACCGATATATATATATTTTATGAATATGAAAATCTTAAAAAATAATTAACATAAACGTTAATGAATCTATGCAGCCATCTATGCCCAACTTAAATTTAATACATTTTAATAATTTAATTAATAGATAAAATAAAAAATGGAAATGATTAGCTAACATAATGCATATAAAAAATTATTAATAATTGATTTAGAATTTTCCTTTTTAGGTCAGATAAGAGTTCTTATTTTCAGTTACTAATTGCAAATTTAAAAAAATTCATATTAGATAAACACAAGAGTTCATACTTTATGGATTTCAGAAGATTTAGAGGCCATCTTCATGATCTTCTTCGTAGATTGTTTGTCCTCCTTTTAAACAAAGCTGCTACTTGCTATTCATTTGGTAAAGAACTGTCATCAGGAAGCCTCAGTTGGTTGTCAGGAAATTAAATCTATTACAGACTCCTACATCATGGAGTCTGCAATACAGCTATAGTTCATATGTAGATTAATTGTCAGCTCTTTGCAACAACTTATTTTTTCTTTTTATAAGGTTAGACCTCCCTTATCAGTAAAGTTTCGGATTCATCGAACAAGATGTCACTGATCCGAAGGTCTCTTTTTTGTTCCATGCTGTGGCTTGGTGCTTCCATTGGTCAATCTTTAATTTCATTCTCTTATCTGACTTTTATTATTTAAGTGCCCCGAGGGCTAATTTGCTTTATATTTAATTAATAAAACAATCATTTCTATTTTCAAGATTAAAACATAATAAAAATCAACATTTATTTCTATTTTCCTTTATACAACTTTTTAACAAAAATATTTATCTATTTTTAGATCTTTATTTTTTTTCTACAAAAAAGTACTTTCAAATACTTTTTTTTAAAAAATACTTTTATAAAGTTTTCCATCTGTGCGATATACATATGTTAACATAACTCTTTTAATTTTTGGCTTTTAGTTTTTAATAAAGTCATTTTTACTTAAGAGTTATTTTCCCCTTTATTTTAATTTTAAAATAATGTAATGGTATATGTATAGTGTTATAATGCAGAGATAGGGATTACTTTATAATAAGTATGTACTATAAATTAAAGTATAATAAGTACTTGTTAATTAAGTTTTTTGAAAATTTTTAGCCATTTAAAAATAAATAAAGACAAGAAAACATCAAAAGCTATTGCAGACTTTTTCAAAAAACTAAGTATAAGTACTTTCGTTGAATGCTAATAAAAGTATTACTTATTCATAAAATGATTCACCACAGGCAAAATGAAAATTTAACCCTGGTTATTTAAAATTTGGTTTCATTTCTTGGTCTGAGTGAAAGGAAATTTATCCAGAACTCAATGCAACTATTTTAAAAAAAAAAATTCAATGAATGTATAAAGCCAGCAAAATTAATGCATCATTTACAGTCCAAACATTCAAATCTACAAAATAAACCACTAGATTTTTTAAAAATGTAAAAGTGCAGAATTAAAAAAAATAAAAATCATCTTTTAAAAAATTTATTTTAGTCAATAAGTCTCTTGTAAAAGCATTGTATTTAATAGGTTTAAAGATTGTTATATGCAATTACTATTGCCAAAAACTTAATTAAACCATGTTTAATAGATTTGTGTTCTTTGGAGACAAAATGAAAACTTTTCTGCTTTCTAACAATACTATCCAATGCAGATTTAGTGAATCAGTGATTGATGTTGGAGATCAATTAATTCAAAAAGTAAACAAATAATTGTTCACAATTAAAATAGATGAATGTACAGATATTTCCAATAAAGTCATACTTTTATATTATATTCATTATGTTGATTATGAAATCAATGATGTAAAAGAAGAATTTTTTGTTGTGTTGAACTTCTTAATCACATGACTAATTCATATATATTTAAAGCAAATAATAATTACATCGTAAAGAACTCATTTAGAAAAATTATGTTGGCTTATTGATGGAACATCAAATATGACTGGAAAACATTCAGGATTCACAAAAGAAAAGGTAAATAGTGTCAAGCATTGGTGGTCAAAAGGTCAGCGACAGCTGCTTTACAAGCAGTTGTCCCGGGTTAGCAAGTTTGCTTCCCAGCTGATGCTATGACACATGAGAAAAAAAGAAAATAAATAAATAATAATGACATTGCAGACATTAAAATGATTTTTCTTATTATGTTATACACTACGAGTATTTAGCTGCTAAAAAATTGTGTTCTGACTTAAACAATGTTCTTACTTAATTGATAAAAATAATAATTAAATACAACACACTAAATTTAAGACTATTTTCAAGTTTATGCAATGAAATGGGAACTGAACATAAAAATTTACTACTTCGTGCAAAAGTATGATGGTTATTGAAAGGGAAAATATTAGCAAGACTTTATAAATTAAGTAGAAAGAGCAAAACATTTCTAGAAACTAAAAATTCAGAATTCAGAAATATTTTCAGCAACAACAATTAGACTGCTAAACTTGTCAGATTTATTTTGACTAATAAATGAACTAAATTTAAGCCTTCAAGAAAATAGTAGTACTTTTAATTTATGGAATAAAATCAAGGCATTAAAGAAAAAGTTAAAACTATGGTGTGTGAAGAAGAAAAAAAACTGATATATTTTATTTATTTTCAGGAATGATAAATGAAGTTGATACAAATATTGGCAAATTGAAAAATACTGTTTATGGACATTTAACAGGACTTTGTTGTGCATTTGATCAATATTATTTACAGGCAGAAAACACATGGAAAGACAATATGTAGATTTTAAATATGTTTATTGAACAAGAAAATAACATAATTGATTTGGAACAGAAAAATTAATAGCCCTAAGTTGCCGATGGTATATTAAAGTTATTATTTAATTCAATAAGTATAATTCAATTTTGAGTTAAAATTAAAATTGAATATCTGGAATTACATAAAAAAAACCTTAAGAGTGTTATTGCTGTTTTCAACCACATCAACATTTTTGGCAGTGACATTCATAAAATCAAAAGAAAGAAATCACAAATATATTTCCAAGGCTAGATGAGCTAATTACTGGAAACAGCAACAAGCACATTAGTTTTTAGTTTCATAAATATAATTATGTTTCACTCAATTATTTTAATATTATTCTTTGTTTTGTTTTTTTCAGATTTTGTTTATTATTAAATATTTTGTTAGTTAATTTACTTTTGTATAATTTTGTCAGTTATGCTATGATTTTATCATTCTTTGAATATATATATTAAATTTGTTAAACATTACAATTATTATATTTTACTATAAAAACATCCGTCCTTCCTTCCATTTTTTTTTGTTCAATAGTTCATTTAGTCCATACTTAATAAAATTTAAAAAATTATTAGTCTGCAGCTTGTAGTCAATTGAAAAGCAAAGATCTAGACTCCAGCGATTTGTAAATGTGATATATTGTACATCAGACAATGTTGAAATATTTAATTTGACTTTTATTCAACAGTTGTATTTTTATTATATGTATTTATTTGTGAACAATTTTATTATAGATCTTAACAAAAAAATAAAAAATAAAAAAGAAATTGCATAGTAATGAATGATTAGTAATTGCAGATTATAAAATTATCACATGGTACCTAAATGCCTTAAAGACGAAAATGCTAATTTAATAATTAATTTTAGAATGAATTGCTCTTTTTTCAGTGATGCTGCAATTATTTCATTCTTTCACACATACACACCCCAAAAAATAATTACAAAATAATTTAAGTGATTTAATGCATCATATATTTTCAAAATTTGAATTCAAGAACTGATTTATTTTTCTCATCATTATTAAGTTAGTTAATTATATATATATATAAAATCTTTAATAATTTTTTTTTAAAAATATTTTTAAGACAAAAAAAATATTGCAACTACTTAAAAGCTTATAAAATGCTTGAATAAAATAATGTAAATAATACATAAGTGTGGATTATGCATTATTTTTGTGTCATTTAAACAATTAAAAGTTTCAACTTCTAAAAATGCATTAGTGTGCAGTAGTCATGACACAAAATGTGAAACCTATAGAGTGAAATAAAGTCAATTATTAATGAAAACAAATGTATTCAAAATATGATGTTTTAGAAAAAAAGATATTGGAATTAAAAATATATAGTAGAAAGTGCGAATGCAAAATATTTTTTGTTTTCCTCAGGTTTGTGATGATATTTTAGTCGTATTCATATTTTGCATTATTATCATCATTTAATATTTACATTTTATTTAAATCTTCCAATTACATTAAATTTTTAGTACTAGCACACATGAAAGTATGCGCACAACATTTTGAGAGGTATTATTCTCCTCTCTTCTTTAGGTGTTACCATCCTGATTAGTGACACTTTTACAATGGGAATCAAACCTAGACCCTTATATTCTTGAATATTGAATTTTAAGGGAATGCTCTAATTAACTGAGCCATACCTGCCAAAGGAAATAGTCATTAAAAATTTCATATACTTATCTATGAGATTTTTTACCACTTTTCTGTATTGGCCTGCTGTGAGATGTTCTTGTTTTGTTGTTATAATTGGTTGTATCTATTACAACTGTTGCATTGCCATTGTCAGCAAAGAGAATGATTATAGATTTATCTATATTGAGAAATTTAATTGCTTTCCTCTCATCATAGGATATGTTTGAATTCAATTTTTGTTGCTTCTCAAGTGCTCTTTTTATTCACCGCATAATTCTGTTGATTTTTCTAAAGGCAATTTTGAGTGACTTCCTCAGTGGCTGCCATTATATCTAATAAATGGAAATCAGTTGATGTGATGGCAAAGTTTAATACTTTTTTGAGAACAGAAATTTCAGCATCATTTTGATGTTTAAAACTGACATTTTTAACACATGAAGCTGGTACATTGCTTGGTAAATTATGTCCATGTAGGTTTACAAGTTTTTTCATTTGACACTGTTTTATTTTCCATATAATGTAGAATAAGATTTTTTTAGTGCTTGAGAAATTCTTGTGAAGGCTTCATCAGTAAGTTTATTTTATTTTTTTTTACAAAACCTATACACATGGGTCTTGTTTTACGCAATAGATAGGTTTCTCAGAAAACATGCACAAATGAAATCACGCAAAAACAGATGTAACTTACCTTGAAAAAGGGGGATATGGACTGTCATTTTTCAAAAATCGCATAAAAGCAAAGCACCAATGTAAAATTACTTTAAAATTCACGCAAAAAAAAAAAATAAGAAAATAAAATATGACTAATAAAAAATTTCAAATTTGAAAAAAATTGATACAAGACAAACTTTTTTTAACTATAATATTTAATTTTATTCAAAATAATATATTTTTATGCATAATTTACAGTACAGTAATTGACATTTTTTTATACACGTTTTAATTATTATCGCTACTTGCCGATAAACAGGTTCATTTGCAAACTAGTAAAAAAATCAGATTCTTCACAAGAGGAAATACAACTAGCGCCAAATTCACTCTCATGTTGTGTTAATGGTTTTCTGGTGAGAATGTAATTAGTAATTAATCTTTGAGATGATGATTTTATTAATTGTTTATGAAGCTTGCGATATCCAGACATACAACCATTTAGCTCTCATTGGAATTTAAGAGCATGTTCGTGATTAGTGTCATTAATAAGAAAATAATTAAAAATAAACTTGCGGACACTAAATGATTAATAATTGATTATGTTCTTTTTTAAAAAGCAAAAACAGAATGTGATTTAAAATGAAAAATTAACACGCACAATGTTTGAACAAATTTACATTATAATCTTGTAAAATTTAATGTGTGTATACATAAAATGTGGAAATCATGATTTTAATTTCATTATTGCATAAAATCTTACTATTATAAAGCATTGAAAATATTGAAATTACTAAGATGAAAGTCAAATTCCAATAATGTGCTATTACTTTCAATATGACATAAATGCATGAAATTTATTATTTAAAGTAATAGTGCATTATCGGAGTTCGACTTCCGAAGAAACGTGAATCGCGTAACTTCAAAATCGCATTAAATAAATCCATGTAAAAAGAGACCCAGGTGTATTATTAACACAATGCAAGGTTTGATACTTGGAAAACCTTTGAGCATTTATTCTTTTTCTTAGTAGAGCTTCACTTGCTCTCTGAGTAATTTTCTCAGCTCTCTGGGAGTGAATTGGAGGTTTTAGTTGCAAGCCCTTAGGAACTATCCCTTCAGATTTACACAAGAAAGTTAAATGATTTTCTACTTTGGCCAGCTTTAGACATAATTTTTCATAATGTCTAAAATTTGATATAATATCAGATCCACACTAAATAATTAGTGTTTTCCTAAATGTTTGTTTATGATGATATTTTAATTTTATTTATATATTGGACTATTTCCATAATCTAATATTAATTATTAAATGTCTTAAAAAATTTAACCTTATTTAAATCTTTTTAATTACATTCAACTATTAGTAATAGCATACAGGTTAGCATATACACAATGTTTTGAGATGTATTACTATCCTCTCTTCTTTAGTTATTGCTGGCATGATCAATGACAGTACTATCATGGGAATCAAACTGGACCCCTAGATTCTTGATTTATTGATTTTAAGGTAATGCTCTAGCCAACCAAACCATCTATGTTCTATTACTAACAATTGAATGTAATTGGAAGATTTCAATACAACACTGAATTCTTCAAATAAAATCAAGGAATGGCTATCAGCTTACCAAATGCAAAAACCATGAAACCACAACCATAAAGACTACTCCATATCTACCTATAATTTGGCTACTGATGATACATGTTTTATATTGTCACATAGTGAAACACTACTACAAACGTTTTGGAAACATAACAACATATCACCTTCAATTAAATTCTTAATAGAATCAGAACAAGAACACAAAAATTGACATTCTTAGGTGTTCTTGTGACAAGACCTCCTTATGGCAAAATCAAAACTACAGTTTACAGAAAACCCACATATACAGGAAAATACTTAGCATATACATCCAATCACATTAGACACACAAAACATGGAGTTATATTATCATTATGAAACATAGCAAAAAAGATTGTTCAGGATCCAACAATTTGAAAAAAGGAAAAATCTATATAGCACAACCTCATGCAAAATGGTTAACCATCAGCTGTAATCAAGAAAATCTTAAATAGACAACAACAACAAAAAAACAATCAACATAAAAAAATAGTTATTGGTACTGCAGTGTATTTATACACACAAAAAATAGAAAACAAATTAAGAAAAATCTGCAATCATTATAACATCAGAACAGCTTTCTAGAACCATATCACACTATGAAGAATTTTACTATCTACAAATCTTAAACTTGAATGTTGAAAAGCAAAAACTGGATTTATGAAATACCATTTGAATGTGGAATAATGTATATAGATGCAATCAGTTGCCTCATTGAAATGCAATTACAAAAGCACAAACTTGTTAGAAGAAAAAAATGTCTCTAAGGTAGCAGACTATGTATGTACAAATGAACATATGTTCAATTGGTAAAATATAAAAATACTGATAGAAAGGAAAAGATACAAAAAAGAAAATTCAAAGAAGCTGCTCACATGATAATGGTAAATAATCCCACAAGCAACATAGTGTGACTATACATAATGTATGTAAACCACTAATCAACTTTGCTCTTAGAAAAAAGTGAAGAAATCAGGAGGAACCTTGTAGATAAATATATGAAATTTTTAATGACCATTGCCTTTAGCAGGATGGCTCAGTTAGTAAGAATGTTTTCTTAAAATACAATATTCAAAAATCTAAGGATGTAGGTTTGATTCCCATGTTAGTATTGTCAATGGTCAGGTCAGAAACACTTGAAGATGACAGAAGAATAATACCTCTTGAAACATTGTGCATATATTAACCTGTCTTACATTACTAACAGTTGAATGTAATTGGAAGATTTAAATAAAGTTAAATTTTTCTTAAGACATTCAGTACTTAATATTAGATGATGGAAATGCAACTATTTTATGTTGATCAATTTGATTGTTTGGCTGACTTTATCTTAGAATCATAAACATTAAAAAATAAATAAAATTTATTCTTTTTTAAACATGTAGACTGACTCATGTAACTGATATAATTTTTTATTTAAATTTAAATTAATGTGGAATTTCTCAACACCACATGCACTTACACATAATTGTATATGCACAATGGATTACCAGCAGATTACATTAAAATTCATAGATAAAATTACAAAAATTAATATCTTTCTTATGATGTTAAGTAAAATAAAAATATTTAAAATAAAAAATCTTTCTTTGAACTTTTATAAGTTTGCTTCAGTCGTCACTAATATAAGTTGTAAAATATAGCATTGAGAAAGAAATGTGAATCTATCCCATAACTGTTGTAGTTTTTGAATTAGGCTGTGATAAAATATTTAAAAAAAATTAAAACCTTATAAATACATCTGAAATTTAATTTTATTTTAAAATAAAAAAATTACAAAGAAAATTGAAATTAAAATTTGTCATACTCTATATTATTTATTTATTTTTATTAAAAGATAAAATAATAAACAACATAAAAGTTGTAGTGATGAAACCAAAAAAAAAAACTAAGAAGATATTGAATTTATATTCAAAAGATTAGAAAATATAAGATGAAGTAAACAAGAATTGATATACCATTATAATGAAAGAGAAAAACATTGCAAAGATATTTGCATAAGCACAAATTATTAATATGCAGAAATTATTTTAATTAATCTAGTTTATAAAATATAGTTTTAAATAAAAAAACTTTTAAAAACAAGTGAACACAGGAGATTCTTATTTATAATAATTTTTTTAAACACGCGCGCGCGCACACACACACACAAAACAGCATAATTATTAAATTCATAAAGAATGGTGACAATTTTTTTATAAAAATAATGTTATCAGATATCTTCATAAACTCAACTCTTGAAATTTATATAAACAGCGGTTCATTAGAATGATCTAATATCTGCTTGATTTGTCTAGTTTCTCAAGATATATATTTATTAATATGATCACATAGAACAATCATTTCAATGCTGATTATTTTTTCTTTTTTATTACCAATACTTTCAAGTGCTATGTACTTCCTAATAAATTAGATCAACTTATATTATGATGGAAATTTAAAAATTTCAACTATTTATGTTTTAAGAAAAAATTCTGGTCTAATTTGATTAATTCATACTTATTCATTTTCCTTTCTGTCGATTATATTATGAAAACTTTCACCATCACCACAATTAAAAAGTATTAACACTTTCTTATTCTCAATCTTTTTAATTGGAGCTATAGTACAATATGACTACATATTTATTTTATAGATAGATATGTGTCTGACATTTAATTATAAACATATATGTTATACTGAATTAAAAAAATACTGCACTTTAAAAAAATATTTACTTTCAATGACAAGTTAGTTGAGATGTAAAAAAAAAACAAAACATTTATTTATGATAATCTTAATAAAATAGTTTGCTAAAAAATAGAAATAAAATCATTTAAATATCATTGTAAAAAACTTAAATAAATATTTATATTTATTAAACAATCTTTTGCAATGATAAGCCATTGACATAAGGTTTCTTTGTATTTATTATCAATTTAAAAAAAAAAAAAAAGGTTATTTATGACTTCAAAAATTATGAATTCTTTTTCTTTTTTTTTTGTACATTATAGATAAATATTTAAATTTATATATAATATAATACTTATTACTATTGTTAATTGCAATATATCAAATGAGAGTATTATATAGGATATATGAGCACAGACTTTCACACAAACCACCACTCTCCACTCTATCTCATAACACTGATACACTTGAACACATATATGTCGAAAAGATAAATAATCACCAATATATGTTTTTCATGTTAAACCAGCAATCATCAGTTGGTCCAGATTACCATCTCTACACATATGTGCTATAAGTTCTCAGATATATATATATATATTAAGATAACCAATCTTCATACTTTAATGGACAAGTTTCAATCTACTCCACACTCCAACTCTTCAACCATCCATCCAATTGAAAATTTGATAATGGAATGCTCAAATGCCACCTTGAGGCCGAGATTATTGTCAAACTCATGTTGACCTAAGGTCAATCTGACCCCTCATGTACAGGACATAATCCATTTAATACATACCAGTGTTATGAGATAGAGTGGAGAGTGTTGGGTTATGTGAAAGTCTGTGCTCATATACCCTATATATTACATATATAGGCACAGGTATATAATAAGCCTGTGTTTAAGTTATTACATAGTAGAGATGTCTGCCCATCCCTTATATATGTATTAAATGGATTATGTCCTGTACATAAGGGGTCTGATTGACCTTAGGTCAAGTGACAATAATCTTGGCCTCAGGGTGGCCTTTGAGCATTCCATCAGAGTTGGAATGTAAAGTAGATTGAAGCCTATCTTAATGTGTAGAGATGGTAATCTGGACCAATTGATGATTGCTGGTTTAGCATGAAATATGTATATTGGTGATTATTTATCTTTTTGATATATATGTGTTCAAGTGTATCAGTGTTATAAGATAGAGTGGAGAGTGGTAGGTTGTGTACCCTATATATTACATATATAGACACATATATTTAACACAGTATTCAAAATTAAATAATATATTCTTTACCAGAAGTACTTTCAATTGTTTCACTGACAATCTTTTTCAACTGTTAATACAAACGTACAAAAAATAAAAACTTGCATTACCCATCATTCAATCTATTCAAATTTCCCACAATTCTGTTGTCTTTATATTAGCCGATTGTTTATTCATCAAACCACCTCTATTCCTAGATATCATCATTGCCTCTTTAATTTTACGTTTTTCACTACACCTTTCAATTTGAATAATAATTATTCAAATTGAAAGGTGTAGTGAAAAACGTAAAATTAAAGAGGCAATGATGATATCTAGGAATAGAGGTGGTTTGATGAATAAACAATCGTCTAATATAAAGACAACAGAATTGTGGGAAATTTGAATAGATTGAATGATGGGTAATGCAAGTTTTTATTTTTTGTACGTTTGTATTAACAGTTGAAAAAGATTGTCAGTGAAACAATTGAAAGTACTTCTGGTAAAGAATATATTATTTAATTTGAATACTGTGTTAAATATATTTGTTTGAATTATTATTATATAATTTAAAAATACAGACATTTAATGGTTGTAGTTATTTATATAGACACATGTATATAATAAGCCCATGTTTCAGTTATTACAAATGAGAGTATTACAACATGTATGTATTGTAATGTATGTTTGTTAAACTTCTTTACTAAAGACA
This sequence comes from Epiperipatus broadwayi, assembly GCA_028023455.1. NCBI lineage: Eukaryota > Metazoa > Onychophora > Udeonychophora > Euonychophora > Peripatidae > Epiperipatus > Epiperipatus broadwayi. Next base: position 5,697,085 of record JAQFVV010000008.1, on the reverse strand, counting down.
AATTGAAGTTCTTAAGCAAAACCATTATAAAATTAATCAATAACATTTGATCACTATTAATGCTAATCTGTGACTGCTTGCATTAGCATCTCAATTTTAAATATCATAATTTTAGTGAGCCCATTATATTATACTATTATAAAGCATAAATTGTATCTGTAAATATTTTTTACTGTTCTTATGTTGATAAAAAGTGAATACAATGATATTAAATTTTTTCACACATTTTTTTGGACAGATTAAGAAATGTTCAATAGGAGCTTCTATATTAGCATTTAGTTTACATACTATATAAATTTATATCATCATTTAGATAAAAGTAGACATCTATAATTTTGTGAGTATCCATTGATACTAATGGTATATGCGATGTTTAAATCTATATGCTTTGACATATAAAGCTATGTTATTTATACATATATTCTAAATGAAACTTTTTTATATATTAAATTATATTTTATTTATATTGTTCATTAATATAAGAGTGTTTTTTTTAAAGTTACAAGATATTGTATTTTGTTGTACTGTTCTAGTTATAAAAGATACAAGAGCATTTATACTGCCAATGCAATAAAAAAGCCTTTTTAGAAGCCTTGCATATGAAAACAGTAATGCTGAAGAAATTACTCATTAAATTTATCAATTGTCAGAGGATAAGAGTTTGAGTGATTTTCCACCTTTGTTTTAATCTTTAGTAAAAATAACTAGACATCCATTTACTAAACAGTATTGGATGATTACCTGGATTGGCTACTTAAATGAAAAATCATAAACTTTATTTAAATCTGAATAAAACTTATAATTTTACTAAAAGCAGATTTTAACCAGCATGACAGTGATTAGTAAATCTATTATCACTACACTATGAGATCCTTAATATTTTGTATATTTGTATACATATTGATATAATAACATTAAAAAAATAAAATATATAAATACATACTGGAAATTATTATTATGTGAAATAATGTTTGAGTGTATACATATATTTTGTTAAAAAAATATTTTATGCAATGATATTTGGGATCAAATCCAAAAAAAATGATTACTATAGTGAACATTTTTAAAAGTTTTATTTCAAATTCAAAGTTTTAACATCTCATCAACAGTTTCTGATTTTATAGTAATTTATCTGAGTTGCACTACTTTTTTGTGTTATTATAATTTTGAGCACAATATCACCACATTACATAGTATGTTGCATTTTACTTATGAAATAACATTCAGAGGTTATTAAATATTGACAAATAAAATATTTTTTTGTACAGTATTCTGACAGATATATAAAAAAATAGAAGAATAAAGATTATGCACAAAGTAATACACTTTAAATATCAAAATATAAATAGTTTATACAGAAACATTTTTACTTCATAAAATTTCAATATAAGTTATAAATAAATCAATTATTTTATATAGCACAATGTTTATAAACTGTAATAGCTAAACAGCATTAAGCTGTTGTACATGCGCTTTGCAGATTTTAACTATAAATGACTAAATACTAACACTTCAAACACATGATAAAGTCTTTGGGAAAAGATAGAATGGCCATCTAGTGCAAATTGTCCTCACAACAAATGTTTTGACTAAAACAATTTCCTCTGATGGCCATGGCTCTTTACACTCTCTCAATGTCCCAAAAGCTATTGATTAATTCAAATTATTGGTTTTATTTAACAAAGTCCTTTAATCTCTAAATATTATTGGAATTGTTTTTTCATTCTCATACATCAAACAATTACTAAATATAAGTAAAACTATAGCATTGAGACATTGGGTGACTATAGGCCATCTTAGAAGACAATTTATTATGAAAGTGATTTGCATTTTTCTGATATCTTACATTGATTGTTTATGAAGTTGGTGAGTGTTTAACAGTATTATTAATTTCAAAAATATTTGTTTGTAGAAGACAAAATGAGACAAAGTATATTAAGTTTATTAATGTATTCTGATAATTTATAAAGTTACACAATATATTTCATTTTTTAAATTTAATTAAAGTGAATATCAGTAAAAAAAGAAATTTAACATCTCAAGTATGAACAGTAATTGTCTGATGTTTATGATAGATAAAACATTTACAATGGTGTTTAAGGATCAAAGAACTTTGAAAAGTGAAGTCAATAATTTAACCTCATTTTAATCTATATTTCTTTATTGTTTGACTATTTGCATTTTTTATTTTATGGTTTTACAAAATTTCAATAAAATATTTGATATAAAAATTATGAACAAATTTTTGTAAGTTATATATGTATACATAGCATGCACGCTTTTATTTAAAAATCATCTTAAGATAAATTAAGAATAAATATACATAAAATATTTAATAAATTGATGAATACAAGAGAAATATTTATAACCAATCAAATCATTAGATTTGCAAAGCCCTTCCCTGAAACCTGGTTATTAAATTATGAGATATATATTCCTATATAAAATTCACCAGATAAGCTTCTCACATTATACATAATTTCAAACAAAATTCACCTGGTGAGCTAGAGGGTTGAAACACTTGAAACTTCATATAGAAATAGTAGACCGACTTTTTATTTATACATCTTAACTATGACTTGTTTGATTTAGAATTTGAATATTTTAGCAGTTGCTCTTACATACATAAAATATTTGATTCAACATATTTTATATTTGTATTCCTATAAATATATTCTAGAAAATATTTATATATAAAATAAAAGTCTTGAATTCTTATTATATAATTTTATTTTTTAACCAAATTATTTTAATATATATTATATATCCTGGGACTCTGAATTAAGTCCAAAAGAAAAATGCTCACCCTGTTTGACTCATGGACTTAGAATGGAGTGTTGTGCTTCCATCATTGCAAGACCCCCTGACAATCAGATCTTTCAGTTTATTTAATTATAAATTTAAAAATAGAAATATTGAAAAATAGAAAAAAGACAGTTTTTTTTGACAATACATTAAATATTAAAAATGATCTAAGTAATTAAAGAGTGATCCAAAAAGAAAATATTACAAATTATGCATCACCATTCCAGTAATAAATGCACAAAAAAATTTGCCTAATGTATTTATGAAATTAATTTCTAATGTTAATTTTAACAGTTTATAAAATATATCTATATATTTTCAACTCATATCAATATTATAACAAATAAAAGTTCTGATTATTCATATATACATCCTAATCAACTAACATTAAAAATATATGAATATATTGCTATTACAAATTTTGATGTAGGTATTTTTTTTAATAATATTTAATTGTTAAGTTATTTGAATGTTTTGAAAGTTAAAAAAAGATTTGTTCTAGATAATTATACATTTATTTATAATATATACCTTTATATATCGATTTATTCAATACTGTTATGTTTATTTTTCAAAAAACAAAATTCTGCAAAACCTTTTTTCGTTTTCAGAAATAAAATGAAAAAAATCGATAAAATTGTCTTTGGACTATAATTTAGATTTTTCTTTGAAAATAATAAAATATCTATAAATAAAACATTATATTCAAGTGCATATTATAATAAAAAATTAAAGAGAATTACTAAAATATATATATTTGATAATTTTTTTGTTTTTTGATAATTTTGAAATATATATATTTAGCAGAAAAAAAGAAAGAAAGAGAAAAACAATAATTTTTTTTTTTTTTTAAGTGTCATACGCGACACCCGCAACCGGCGGACGCGAATCCATAACCCGGGAAACTGCCTGCTAGTGCAAGGCAGTCGCACTGACCTCTCGACCACCAATGCAAGACGCAGAAAAACAATAATTAATTAAACTCGCAACCCGGGCAACTGCCTGCTAGTGTAAGGCAGTCGCACTGACCTCTCGACCACCAATGCAAGACGCAGAAAAACAATAATTAATTAAACTTGTTATATTTTCTACAGTACTATGCTTGCTAAATTGCAATTCACAATGTTACAGCAATTTTTATTTGGAGAACAGTTGAATAGTATATTATTAATAATTTAAAATGAGTATGAAATAATTCTTTTTTTAACAGCGGGTAATCATTTTTAATCACTGATAGTCTCTTGCAAAGCTAAGATAACTCCAATACTTCTCCATGAAGATTTGCTTCAAATCTTCCTTTTCTTATATTGATCAAGCAAACTTACTTATATGAATTTTTCTGTTATACTATATCTTTTTTTTTTAATATTTTACATTTGGTATTCAGCTGATAATAGTTCTAATGCATTGATTATAATATTCTTTTGTAATATGTATAAACTATTTCTATTTGATTTATTTAATTTTTGAAATTATGCTAGCAATACCGATCTGGATTTGAACCTATTAATTTATTTTCTTATTTCAAAAAATATTTTTTATATTCCTCTGTAATTTAAAGATCAAACAATATATCTACACTGATTACAAACTCCTTTCCCCATTATAGTGCCATAATGCTCTAAAATAATATTCGTTTACTCTTCAAACTTGATAAATAAAGTTCATAAATTCTTCATTATAAGTCATTAATTGTTGCTACAAAAACAAAATTACATATAGATATATCTTAATCTAAATTTTTGCTGAAAATAATTTTGAAAAAGTTGAATTAACTAGTGCATATGTCTTTCTAGTTTGATGTTGAAATGATAATTTTACAAAAAAAAATTATAATGACAATATAAGTCTTTCCGTCTTTTCTAGTCTTGGATTTTTTTTTTTCCACATTAATCATATATCTTTCACTTGCTACAAATCATGGAATTACCTCTATTTTAATGTTGTTGGTATTACGTTCCCTTTTTCAGAAAAGCAAATAAAATCCCCTTCTTAATGTTGTCAAAGATAATATATATTTAAGTAAGTAGTAAAAATATATTTAATTAAAACTATGAAGTAAAAATGGTAATATAGTTTTTATAATAAAATGAAGAAAGTTGCAAAGCATATAGAAATAAATAAGTAGTGAGTATGGCCAAAATAATATTAAAATAAATTTGCTTATTAACCTGTTGAATTAACTATGGCTTCTAACTTCTGCTTTACATAATACTTAAATAGTAATTTAAATAAAAAATAATCAAGTAGTTATTCACTGATGAGATCCTGTCATGACATAAATGCTAAAAGTTCCCAGCTTTTATGCATTCATGATTAAGTATAAAAATAATTACAATAACTAGATATTATGTCTAAATGCACTAAAATTCAGGTATTGGTGCAGCTAATTACAGATAATAAAATTAATGGTTGAGGGCTTTCGAGAAGTTTTGTCTTCTCATATGAAAGACAAATCCTGCCTATGATTATGAGGAGACAAAACTTCTCAAAAGCACTCGGCCATTAATTTTATTATCTGTAATTAGATTCACCAATACCAGAATTTTAGTGAATTTAGCATAGTAATTGTTTAATTGGGAAGGTTATGTTTTTCTTATAATTACTAGATATTATAATTTAAAGATATAATAAGCATAAACTTTTAATCTAAAATAAAGAGCATAATAATAGCTCTAACAAGCTTTATTGATAATTGCAGCAAAAGAAAGCATTAAAATTTTTATCTAGAAATTATCCCCAGCCCTAGACAAGTTTCTAGCTATTAGCTTTTCTCAGTGAGGCATTAGGATATTTTAGACACTAGATACAAAATGCAAACTCAAATCAGCACTTATCTGATAGTTAACTTTTAAATAGAAAATCTGAAATTTTCAGACACTTATTTGTCTTCAAATCCAACTATTTAACTTAAATAGCTATATGAGGATGAGAAATCCCCAGCCCCGGAGTGGTTTCTAACTATTGGCTTTCCTCAGATTTTCTACTTAAAAGTTAACTATCAGATAACTAACTGTTGGCTTTGAGTTGAGTTTTTGGATTTAGTGTCTAAAATATCCTAGCATCTCAGTGAGAAAAAACAATAGCTAAAAATTGGTCTGGGGCTTGGGAATAATTTTTAGATAGACATTTAAAATGATTTCTTTTGCAGCATTTATCGATAAAGCTTATTAGAGCTATTGCTCTTTATTTTAGTTTATAATTATAAGCTTATCAAATTAAGTCATGTGATGTATGACTTTATTTTATTTACTATAAATTTTAATGTTAGATTTTACAGATTATGAAAAGGCTCTTAATTCAAGAAGCATATAAATGAAGAAGAAGAAATTTCTGGGAGTTTTTAATTATAATTTACTGAGGATCAGTATCTAGCTAGATTCAATTTACCAATTCATAAGTAGTTAAAACAGTAGCTAACTCTCCATTCAGTAGTACCACCTAGGGCAAGTCATAATAATAAATTCTAGAAGAGTTGTGTATTAATAGCTTGTTTAAGGATAGAAAATGGTGATCATGTAACGTGCTGGTGGTTTGATAAGTAGCTAGTTTGGCTATAACTCTACTCATGAGCACATTTGCTAATCACTAAACTAAAAAAACCTTTATATATCTATGAAAATAGTCAAATTTTTATATATATCATATTTTTATAAATAAAAGATAATTATGATTATTTGATGTGACACTCCAAGTATATGGTTTAAAATTATCCTGCTCTATTTCACTGCTGTGCCTTGTGAGTCCACTATAAACTTTTTTATTAAAGTGAATTTAGGAATTCAAATAAAGGTTTCATAGATGTAATTAACATTTTCATGTGGTCACATTGTGCTTTTTTTACTGAGTTCGGTTCTCTTAAATTATATGAATGAATTTCTTTAAAAAAATTTCATTCTTTTCTTTTTCTCCATTCTCAAAGATAATTGATAGAAAAAAAATTATTCCAGTATTTTTATCCTTCTAGATATGTTTTGATTTAATTTAGAACATCATGCTTAATTAATATTATTAAAGCTTTGCTCTATATATTTTTGCATATGTGTGTATATTACAATTTTTTTTTAGAGATAAGGCAATTATATATAATTATAGTTTTATTTATTATGAAGCATTTTAATAATTTTTATAGGCTCTCTTAATAATCTCTAGCTATATTAGTAATTTTTTTGTCAGAATTAATGTTTTATTAAAATTGACATAATATTTTGTTAATTTATTATGAGAATCAATAATGACAAATTAGATTTTTTCTAACAACAAAAATCTGTTCTCTTTTTTGATATTAATTCTATAACTGTTTTTCTTTGTAAATGAAGGTGGACAGATCCAGCATAAAATTTCATAAATGCCATGACTTTCTAAAGGAGTTTTATTCCAGGGATGGAACAATATTTATAGGTATTTAAAGGTATAAGAAAATTTTCAACAAATAATCATAATCAATCACAAATATATAATTTTTATTTATAGATTGACTTAATATATAATTTATTTTTTCCATTTAAGTATAGGTCATTCCCAAATTTTTATTTTATTTTTACATATACTCATATATATAACTTATAAAATCAAATAGAATAGGGGTGGCCACCAGTCGATCGCGAGGCCAATCTGTTAAGAACCGCTGGGTTACGAGTGAAACAAATTACGTCAAGATTTTAAAGTTTTTTTATTATTTTTATTCTAAATTTTTTTTCAATTCTAGATAGGTGAAGTCCACTAAGTAAAACGTATAAACATAGGAACAGATACTAGGAAATTGATAAGTATAACTTCATCCTAACACTTTATTATGCTGATGGATATTTTAAATAACAATAAACTGTATGGTTAAAGATAATTTTAATTTATGACTATAATTTATTATAACATGTGTAAAGTTTAAATAGATGGTTTTTAGATACTGTTACATACCAGAAAATAATACTTATCAAATGCATTAGTGTATAAGCATTGATGATCGTCATATTCTTTGTTATGATTATTGATGGAAAGTATTTTTTTAATTGCTAATAGCAATATTCTATTATTCAGTTTGAGATGAATTTTCAGGTACATATTTATATATTTGGACGTCTTTTTTTTTTTATAATTTTTGTAATTTCTAAGTAAAGTATGTAAATATTTTGTTTAGCTTATTTTTAACATTTTAATTGATAATTTGGTTATTATTTAGATTTTCTTTTAATTTCTATTTTTTATCATAGGAAAATGCAGTGTTATATATATTTTATCTTAAAGCAAACGTTAGTAGACCACTTTTTCTTGATTATTTTCGATTAAAAAAAATGTTTACATTTTATTTATTATCTTTCTTCACATTTCTCATTTCCTTTAAAAATATTTCTGTTTTGATTTTATTTAACAATAAGCAATGCTCTATAAATTTTAACATTCATATTTATATTTCAATAGTCTTGTTTATCTTTTTTTTTTCTATCTCTCTCTCCTTTTTCTCCTTCCAATTGTGCAATTCCAAAGTAGACGTTTTTATTATTATTTTTCTCGAGTTTACACTTATTAGCCTGCAAATATTTAAACTTCTTTATATTTAAGGCTTATTTCATGACCGATATTTTTTTCATTTACTTTCACTCGATAAGCTTTCAAAGTTTTTGTGTCGCTATTCATTCCCTTTAGAATTTCTTTTAACAACATATTTTCATTTAAAAGACTATCAGTTTTTTTTATTTATTTGAAATTATCAGACTGAATCACTTTGACAATCTGTTACATCATTTTCTGAATATATATGTATATTCTAAAAGGCTTATACAACAAAAGATCTATATAAATGTTTGTTAGCTACGTTTTTAAAAGCATATAATTTTTATTTATAATATAGTCTACAGTTTACAAAAAGTCTTGTTTGGCATTCCACGCATTAATTAGAATGTGATTTTCAATTTCCAGCAGGCTAGGATTATGTTTTAGGCAACCATCATAAACAATTTAGTTACAATAATAAAAAAAAAAACCCATTAAAAAACAATGTTATTTGTCAAATTGACAAACTGATAAATACTATTCTTTTCCTTCAGCATTCTTTTTTAGAAAATGTTGAAGAGATCTTTGCTAAGCAAGCAACAAGAGAAGAAATATAACTTTTGCTTTAGCATGCAAAAAACTCTGCATAAACTATCAATTTACTATAAAGATATTATCAAGGTCTCTATTTAATTTTCAAGGATGAGAACAATCTCTAATGAACATGCTTTGGGGAAAAAAATAGTCCAAACATCTACAGAAATATGTAAGCTATCAATAAGAGCTAGTCAAAATTAATAAGAAAATTAATACAAGAAATAGGTATATTTCCATGTTTAATTTGTCACATTCTCTTTACAAGTCTTCCATCAACATAAAGATCATTTAGTTCAGAAATCACATGATAATAATGATCACTTTCAGTGATTTATGAAAGCTAAGCAGTAAAAAAAACCCATAGCATATTCAGTAAAATAATAATTTTTAAACAACAAAAATAAGGCAATATGAGAATATCTTTTCCCTAAAACTATAACCAGGGAATCATATTTGATTAATCAAAAATGTTTTAAGCTTCTATCATATTGATAAAAATTCACTAGTATAAAATTTCAGAATTAGGAAGCTCTACCTCATTGTGAAAAGAATGTTTACAAAAATAGGTCGGACAACATGGTCCAATTAAATAACTCATTTCCAAATCTAAACCCTTTAAATTATATCTTATGTAAACACTTTAAACTGATTGTTAATAAGAACAATCTACACACACTGAAGACTAATTTACTATCAGAATTTGAAGCAATAAGAACTAATTTTATTATGCATAAAATAGGCTAAGATTTTATGCCAATCAGGATTTAAAAATAATGAGCCAATAAACAAAACTTTATAATTGTAACAAGTGTCAAGTTCAGGAAATCATCTAGAAAACAGTTTTATTTCATGTTAAATAAAACAAAGCAATGGAGATTTAGGATATTGTAGCACATTTAAACCATTTACAGAGATTAATTATAGGCTTACATGAAGTTGGTTAACTTATAAACCGAATCAAAGTCCATATTCAAACATATAAGAACTGTCAAATGTATCCTATAATACAGATTTAAAATTTTTATAAGATATCATGGAAAAGAAAATGGCAAAATAATCCAATGTCAACTATTGAAAAACTTACAAACTACAGAAAGTCTCAACTTATTAACTCTTTTCAACAAACTATGTAATTCTTAAACATTTTTTGACTTAGAGTTTGGTTGAAAAGGTAACCAATTAATAATATAAACTAATTATTAGCAATGAACTACCTTTTGGAAAAATACTGCCAAAATCAGTGCTGAATAAAATTATGCAGTACAAGTACACTCATATAATATGTAAATGAGGCCCAATATGCAAATAAGGAAATTGAATATTTCGTTTTTTAGACAATGGAACACACATCCTTTTTGATGGGATGTGGATCCTTTGCAATTTTCCAAGCCTCTTTGTACTTTCTTTTCTTATTGTCTCTTTCTGAGCAAACAGTTCTAACATTGGATGGAAAAACTCAAGGTCAACGAGTGTTTAAAAACTACAGAAAAGTGTATTTGATGTGTAATAAAAGTTTGGCAGATCCAGTTTTGAGTACTTACTAGCCTTTGTAAAAAATTTTATTTACTTCAAAGCTTTTATAATTTAGTATAGTAGTTTGCTGAGAATAATATGCCATTCCAATTAAACCCAACAATAATCATATATGAGCACAGATCCGATTCAATTGATATCAATTAATGATACTTTGTTTTTAAAGTATTTTCATTTGGAACATCATTATTTGTGATTATAAATTTTTACTGGTACACATGTTAATATTTTTTAAAAGTATCTTAAGTTTATCTAGCTTGCATACCATGATTATGCAGTACTTTACTGGAAGCACTCTTAAAGTATTTTCTTAAGTGCTTTATGCCACAGAATTATAGAGTCAGGCAATCAATGGGGACTACACAGATTTCAGAAAACATTATAGTTCTTTATGTTCACTGTATTGCACATTATAATACATAAAGTAATGATTTGGTATTTCTATAAACTAGCTGATGCAATGTTTTGAAAATTAAATGGTGTTAAATTTAATGGATACCATTAAAATAACTTAAACACAATTTTAAAAATAATTTTTTATGACCATTTTTAATTTAACAATTTTTATTATTCTTTACATTCTTTCTTGCATTTTTCTCTAATTATTCTTATGTTTATTGATTATCATTCTTACACACTTTTTGAATTAAAATGCTTTGATAGTGAATCTGAGACTATGTATTTATTTTCAGACTCATATACAACTTTGTAGCCTTGGAATTTAAGGGTTTAATATTCAAGAATTCAAATATATTGCTATTATTCTAAAATTCCATTGCTAGAGACACCCCTTAAATATAATTTTTATGTTCAACTTAAAGTTATACCCTATGTTTATTTAATATTCCTAATATGTAAAATGATAAAAATTTAATTGGATACTATGTATCAAAAATGTTTTTATTTTACAAATTTTCTCTCATTAGTTTTAGTTTCTTAGTTAAATTGTACCATGATTATTAATCTCATTCAAACTAGTAATGAAACTTTTGTGACAATTGTAGAAATTACAAATAGAGTTATGATATTAAAGAGACTTAATACATATTAAAATTTTGATTTTGGGGTTGCCCTTTGTTATTCTCATTACTATTTAGTCTCCTTATTGAAGAACTGGAATTTGGAAAAGTTAATTTTATTTAAGATATTTCAAACTAGATTCAAATTCTTTCACCATTATTTTATTACAAATTAAGATGTCATCTATGCAGCATAAAACTCTATTTTCTATTAATGACATTATTATGCTTTCTATAAATCTTTTATAACAGAAAAAAAAATATTTTGGCACTCTTTAGTTACCTGATAAGTTGCAATTTTCTTCAAAAAAAATTGAAATATAAAATATTTTTTATTTCTTTCTTTAGCCATATCTATTTCTATATTGAGTTTAGGTCAATTATGTTACATCATTTCAATCAACAATATCTTAACTTTAGGCACCAGATAGTCAACAGATTTAATTACTTGAATGATTTTTTGTCACCTGAGACTTTATACCCAAACATTAACATATCATTATGATCTTACCTGAGGCATTAGGCAAGATATTTGACTGCAAATAATTAGCTTTCATCATTTTTTTTATAAATTGACTTTTCTTTGGTTCTAAAAATATATAGTATTACCTGGTAAAGATGGAAATACTAGAAATAAGCTTGTTACTATATAGAACTAATCCAGACCTCAATCAGATTCTCTCTTTCACTTAACATAAAACTGCCAATGATGAGTATATTCATTATATAAAGTTTCTTTTAGAATACCATATTATAAATATACTCACCAATATGTATTTTGCATTTACTTTGAACACTTCTTATCAAATATAATAAGTGACAGGTTTTGATTGTATTAAATAAGAATAAAATCAGTTATGGGACAATAAACTGAATATTTATTTATGGGGAAAAAACCCAAACAGCTGGGATTTTCTAATGGTTGTATGAAGTTGTTTATTTTTATTTTTTTATAAACAGATGAAAAATAAAAGGTTATGGAAAGAATAGGAAACAAAAATGTGGACTAAAAAAAATAAATGAATACTTAATTAACTAACAGACCTATATTATAGTAAAAGCAAAATATTAAAATAATTTACTACTGCAAATAATAAGTATTTTTTGTATATAAGTAATGCATGCAAAATTTTGAGACATTTTACACAATATATGAGATTCTAATAAATGACATTAGATAAAAAAAAATGTATTCAAATCTTTTTAAATTGCCATTTTAGTGTAAATGTAAATAAAAAATAATTGCATTATTATCATTTTTCTTTAGCTTTCTCTAAAAAAAAAAAAAAATGGTGTCATTTTACTAGATTAACATTATATCCATTGTGCCTATTTTGTATTTTCATTTAAGCACATTTGTATTTTGCCACCACATTTTAAAATTAATATACCTATATTTATGCATGTTTTTAAAATTAATTTTAAAATTAGTTTAATATTCTTTTTGTCAAATATTAATATTTGATAAACTCTAAATATTATTTTTAAATTATTTTTTCATTTAACATAATATCCATACTGTTTTAATCCTAATATAATATATGCTAATTATCATTGCTAATAATGTTTTTTGGTCAACTATTAATATTTGCTAAACTCTGAATATTGTTTGAAATTATTATTACTATTTTTAATTTAATGTAATACATACTCTAGAAATTTTTTTGACAACCCCCTTCAGTTTAGTAATTTATTTTGGAAACAAAATAATGGAAACATTTTATAGGTTATTTTTATAATATGGATATTTTTTTTAAATTTTTGATGAAATTCAAAACTTTTTATCTAGATTGAACAAAATATTTGAAACAGTTTTATAGGCAAAATAGAAGTAATGTTGAAAGTTGTTTTTTGATTGGTCATAACAGCAATACTTTTATAATTTCCCTTAGTGTCAAAAATGAAATAGAGCATCTACTAAAATGGCACCATTTTTTTCCACATTATTAAGCCATTGCAGTGATTTATCAGATCGAAAATTAAAATACCAACCAGCCAACTATTTGCATCTATCCAATATAATGAATATGCAAAAATGTATATTTTTATTACTTTTTTTTTATACCAACATTATAATAGGTTTCAGTCTTTTTTTAACTTTCTTATTTAATTAACCCATTTTACTTTATAGAAATATAAATCTTTTAGTATAATATTAAGCACATGCATTTGTCATAGCACTGAGCTGGATTCAAATATGTATCAGATAAAACTAAAAACATTTAAAAATTTATATTTCAAACAGGCTTTTTTAAAAAAATGTATTCAGGTTAGACATTCATTTAATTAATAACCAGCAAATGGATATGTAGTTATTTTTAATAAGAAATTGAGAATGGAAAATCTGCTAAAATCCTCATTACTAGGTAGATGGCAATATTGATGAATAATAACTTCTTATCACTATCCTCTTTGGGAGACTGCTGAAGATATCTCCGTTTGCAGTGAATTATTTAAAAGCTGTTTTGCCTTTAACTTATTTACTACTATTTTCAAAAATAAAGAAAAAGAAAAAATCCTGTGAGCACATTATTGATTTATGTATTGGATATTAATATCTATAAAAATCATAATGGAAATTCTTGTTTTCAAACAAAGCAGTTATTAGCAATATAATATTCAATAATTCATATAAGTATTTTTTATTACCATTAGCAGTTACTTGCCATGAATATGACTAGAAAAAAAAAAAAGCAATATAAATAATAAGCAGTTAGAAAACAAAGAAAGAAAGAAAGAAAATATTGGAATCAATATTTCTGTGAATGTAAATAAAAGCTGGAAAATGTGATTACTTAAACACACACAACACAACTATCATAATTAGTGCATAGACGATCAACGAATTGCATGAGGGGTTTTGACGGATAGTAAGATAAAAAAACAATGGAATTTTATTTAATTATTTATAAAATAGTCTTATATGATTAAGTCTTCTCTCTACAATCACGAGTCACCATCACTTAATCATCTTTTTAAATTATTGATTATATGTGGATATGTTATTGTTAAAATAACATTAAAGCTGGATTAGATACAACTGTAATTTTGATTTGCAAGATTTTCTCTCTTTCCTTTAACATAATCTCACCTGTCATTCTATGTTAAATATACTGAATTTGAAGGTTAATGTTTTTAATGCTTCATTTTATAGGAAAAAAATACTGTGTAGGATTTAAACAATAGCCCATAGCAATACATAATTATAATTACTTAATCTAATTTGTTATGCTATGCAAAGTTGTATAAATTGAAATTTTGAATTGTTTTACGCAATATACAAAAACTTAATTTAGATACTATTATATAACTATTATTTTAGAATTATTATTATATTTTGGCTTAATTACTTTTTGTGGAAACTGTGAAAAGTATAAAATAAAAATCCAACTAAACATTAACAAATTACAATTCCATTAGAAGCAGGTGGGATTTTCTTTTCTCACATTTATATCTTAATAGGATTTAAAACGATTTTATCTAAGTCTATGTAACTTAATCACATGATATAAACGAATCGTCAAGCATTTTTACTTAACTAGTTGTATATTGGCTTTTAAAAAAATCATATATATAAATGATTTACTAGAAAGTAAGTTTATAGATTCTGAGCAGGCTGAATGTTTTGAGCGTTAATGGCCAAATGCCTCGTGGTATGATCATTGTTAGGACATCCGCCTGCCATGCATACCACCTGGATTTAAATACTGGCCAAATAAATGTAACATTTTTTCAATGGTCTTATGATTTTTTTTTAGGTTGTGTACCATAACCAATTCAGATTTTCAATGATTATTGGTCAATAAGTTGTGTATAGCAAGTTTTAGCTATGAATTGAAAACAGAATTAAAAACTATCGAGTAAACTTTCAAATTTATTATTTCTCTATAGAGAAGTAGTTCACCTATATTATCACCTTATTATATATATTGAATAAATGTAACTATTTTTAGCTAGTGGGTAAAACAAAGATAGATGAATGTGTAAAATTTCACCTCTATCAAGATCGACCAATATGATGAGTAATGCCTTCTCCTTCACTATGATTTTTGAAATAACTATTAGAAAGATTTTTAGTTTAAGTAAATTATTTAATATTGCTTACTCTTATCTATATACATATAGATATTTATTTATTATGAATTTTATAGAATGATGATGAAATATCTTTATCTGTCATGATTTAGAGATAAATAAAAAATAAGCCAAAACATCAATTTATACATAAAAAACGAATAGTAAACATTTCTCTGAATCAATGCTCTATTTTAGAGAAAAGAAAAGAGTTGAAAATATCATGGGTTTAATGCCTGTCAGAATATGATGTTTCCCTAAAGCAATAAAGGTAGAATTACTATATTAAAACATTATCACTCTTTAACCAAGTAGGAGTAATCAAAGACTTTTACTTTTTGGAAACACCTAGCATTTCTGGATGTCTAACTAGATTATTATAAGTAATCTACCTGAAAATTTTCAGTGTTCATTTGGATTTTCATGGGTATGAATGTAGATGTTTTAATCACTATGGTGCAAAACTTCAAACAATAAATTAGAATACATCATTAAAATAGTAGAATGACAGAAGACAAGAGATACATTAATAATATGTGATACACTTATATATTCTGACCATAACTTCCCATAACAAGAAGATAACAAAGTTCACAGAAATATTATCAGAGAAAAAAAATATTATGGGTTTGAAATAAATACATCGAATACAAAGAAACATATAATATTAACAATTCCCTTCATATTAAAGCTGTCATAAGTTTTAAAATGGTAAATTCCA
The DNA here is from genome assembly GCA_028023455.1 of Epiperipatus broadwayi. Taxonomy (NCBI): domain Eukaryota; kingdom Metazoa; phylum Onychophora; class Udeonychophora; order Euonychophora; family Peripatidae; genus Epiperipatus; species Epiperipatus broadwayi. The sequence continues at coordinate 5,680,846 of JAQFVV010000008.1, read as the reverse complement.
TGTTTAAATAAGGTCAATACGATTACGAAATATGCAACAGAATTGTGTTAGTAAGAACAGGTATGATAAATTGTCTAAAATATTAGGAAGGTGGATATATTTTAAGAACCACCAAATTAATATTAAGCAATTCACTGACTTTGCGAGCTATGAAGGTGAAACTTCCACACTCAATAAATCAAACAAAAAAAAAAAAAAGCAAACAAAAAATAAATAAAGCAATCTAGGAAACATTTTATATATAAACGAAAAGATTAATAAGATGACAGCATATTGTGTTGAATAATCACACTGACTATTCTTGGCTGCTGATAAAACAGAATAAAGATTAGCACAAGCATTTAGAAGAGGCATTTCTCCAGCAAAGAGGCATTATGGGTAGCAAAAGCAAAAAAAAAAAAAAAACCAAAACATTATTTAATAGAAAAAAATTCCTAGTATTTTAGTATTTTATATCGATTTAAAGTTTTTGTGGTAACTAATTAATTTTTTTTTGTTGTTAATACTTACTATGTATTTTTTATACTTTGATTAATTAATATTTTAGCAAAACTAATGAAAAGTTTTCAGTTTAATATAATGTTTTACAAATTAATATATTTTTAGCACAGTAAAGATTTTTTATATATGTTTTTATTTTATAAATAAATATTTTTAAAATTAAAGCTGTTTATTATTCTATGAAAATTTTTTGGGGGAATAAAATATCTTATTTAATTCAAGAATTGAAAATAGTAGATAAAAGAAACTAAAGGGTTTTCCTTCTGGTGGTTCAAAACGTAATAGAAAGCAATTTTAAATGAACTATTTATTTTTTAACTAAATGACAGTTAAATATTTTTATTTTAACTTTATAGTTCATGAACTTTTTGTAAAGTAAAATTTTAACTTTCATCCATACCTTTAGCATAATTCAGTAATACTTTTACAAATATCTTATTTTTTTATAAGAATTTTTAAAAAGCTTATAGTATATTCACTCTGGTGCTAGTAAACAAGTTGTGCTTCATGGGAGATCCATGTTGCCATGATAATTAATAAATTTTATATGAAAATGTTTAGATTTCTCTACTGTCAGAGAGCGTTTAAAGTTCCAAATCATTCTATTATTAGAAATACATTTTGATTTCAAGTATTTTTTTATTTAAATATGAAAGGATTACTTTTTTATTTTGTCTTGTGACAATTGTTTGAAATATATTACACATATATTCTGCCATTGCATGAAACCAACAGGGTAATGCAATATTGCTGTAATAATTAATAAAATTTATATGAAAATGATTAGATTCCAAATCATTTTTATTTAAATATCCTAATTCATATAAAAAATAACATATTACTATTAATAATTTATTTAAAAAATATTGCCTCATAATAATTACAGTATTTCTGATAATTGCATTTATCAATCATATTTTCTAAACACCATTGTTTCCACTTCAGTATAACACAATGGTATAGCATCTGAATGGGATTGATTCCAGTGCTGTCTCACAGTTTTTTTTTATAATATTGATATTATTTTCTTTTTTTTTTTAAATATAGATATCTTTTTTTTTAAACAATGATATATATATTTTTTACACTATTTACTAATCTGCTTTTCATTGAAAAAAATTATGAAACATAAAAATAAGGTGAAAATTCTAATGATCAGATAGTTAATAAGGAATTTCCTAAAAACAATCTGGTTACAAGTTTTCAGAATTATATTAATGTTGTTTACCACATGGAGAGAACGTTTCTAAAAGTTATTTTGTAACTGACAAAGTCAGAAGACTTAATCTTATATATTAAAATCCCTATTTTATTTGTTGTCTGATTGGTGAATGTAAGTTTCTTTGCAAGATTGTCACATGTCAAATTCACAGCCAATTAAAAAAAATGTTTGTCTATAAGTAAAGTTGTCAAATTGACAATTGAAAATTTGAAAAAAAAAAAAACTACTTTAAATTTGTTTTTATAAATAAATAACCATAATTTATATTATGAGCATTTTATGTGAAAGAAGTAATTCCACCCCTTATATTTAATAATCCATAATTTGTATTACAAAAAAATATTTTATATGAAGAAACTCATTCCACCATTAATAACTATATATTTTTTTTTTATAAAGCAGTTGTCTGTAATGCTGTCAAATTCACATATCAAATATAACAGGTATATTTAAAAAATAAAATTTTAATTTAGTTTATTAATATCTTGCCGGCTACATTTCTGAAATCTACCAAACAGGCTGGGTTGTTCCAAACACTTTTTTTTTCCAATTTTTTAATTGTGAAATTCTCATATTTATTTGTATAATATTAAAATATTTTCTTTAATTTACATTAAATCTTAAAAAAAAATTGTTACAACAACTAATTAAAAAAAACCCAATGGCCTTTAAAAGACCAGGTATATCTGGTATATAAATAAAAAGGTAAAGGTGTAAATAATTATAATTTTTTAATATTCTACTATTTCTGTATCTTTTATTAAATACAATTTTATAGAATTCACTTTTTTTAAATTTATACATATATAAAAATCTCTTCACAGAAATATTATAAAATTAAAAACAAAAAGTTATCACATACATCATCAACTACTATTTACTTCCTTATTTTTTGGAATTAATATTTCTTGTGATTATATACATCTGTATTGGAGTTATTATTTTTTTACAAGTTTTTATTATGCTTATTTAACTTCTATTTGATGAATCACTGTATGTAATGTTTTTTTTTTTTTAAATTTTAACATTGTTGCTCTGCCAAGGGTTCTCAGCTTCAAAAATGCATTGAGATTATATACTTCATTAACTGCTGTTTACTGTATTATTTTTTTAGTTTACAAATTTTATTTTACAAGATTCAGGGTACTGGAATTTATCTTGCATAAATGTACCTCTGATCCACATGATGCCTCTACCATCTTTTATATGTTTGTTATCTATGAAATAAAATTATATATTAATGCCCTGTGCAGTTGTGGTGTGTCATATTCTGGAACATGATATTCTTGGATCAATTCCATTTTCAGAACTTAAACTTCTTTCAAACTCCATTTGACTATTTACTTTTTAGTTATGTATTTAAGTTATTTTTTGATCTGGATTTTTTTTAATTTTTTTGATCACCTGAAAATTGTTGTTTAAGCTGTTTTTAAATTGCAGCTATAATTTTATGACTTCAAATCTTTTATAAATATATAACCATAAATTATTTTTTTTTAATTTTAGCAAATGTTTTCTTTCTATAATAATTATTTATCTGTCTTTTATTAATTTGTTGGAATTTAATACATTATTAGTGAATATATACTATACATAATAGAAAATAAATCTGTTAATATTTTTGTTTTGCAAGAAATGAAATATAGTGCTGTTTTTAAATGGTATATAGATGTAAAGTTTACATACATATATTAAAGTGGTATTGTATTCTTTGTTGTGCAGATAGATTTAAAAATACAGTTAAGGTGACTGAAGAAAACAAAAGGAAAATTACTACAGCAGATATGTAGACTCCAGGGACTGACAGTTTCATTTAATCCAGTCATGACCAGGTATATAAAGCCATAAACATTGGAAAAATATTATAAAAATACCTATATATACTATTAAGATAATAAACATGATAAAGAAGATAGTAAATTTTTTGTTATAAATGGAAAAAAAAGCCAGATGTGTTGTAATTTGATAAAACAAGATGGAAAAAGTATAAAAAATGTATAAAAACTTTGTATTTCATAATACCAAGAGTCACTTAGTCTTTCTAGAGATCGGTCAAATCATAGCTGAAAATGTCCCTGCAACTATGGATGCTTAGGTATTGAATGCTAAATATGATATGTTAAATTTATTATTATCCAAATTGATAATGGATTATATAACTTTTATATCTACCACAAAGAATAGAAGGTTCATTTTAAATTCACAGTATAGATAGGAAGGTAATTCTAGTTGGTAGAGTCTGGATCTTCAATGGTGTTATTAGAAATTTCTTCTACCATAATGGGTTAAATCAAAGGGATGCCATCTAAACAGTCATCTGAAATGAAATGATGTACATCACCAGCAGTGTCTTCTGATGTATTAAGAATCAATATCTTATTATCCTTATCTGATAACAGACATTTCTTCTCTGGATATTTTCCCCTAACTATTGGAATATTGTTTTTATTCTTTTGCTTATGAGATAGACATCTATTTTTCTTCCCCAGAGATTTCTCATCTTCTGAGCTTGACTTGTGTATGATGGCTGATTTTCTTTTCATAGTACTGGACTTATCAATAGGCACAGGTTTATCACTTACCCACAATATTACTATCTTATATTTATTTATTTATCTTCAGGTACACTTTTTATAGCCTTCTTTATGTTAGTAATTCTATCTTCCCCTTTTGACTTATCATGTATCCATAACTGTCATTGTAAACATAGTACTTATTTAATAATTATTTAAAAGAAAATTTTGTATTTGAAGTACAAATACATATAATTGTTTATATATTGTTTAAACCCCAAAACAAAAAAGTTTTATAAATAGTATTCCAGTGAATGTTAGATCAATAGATGTAAGAATGAAAGTGTTTCCAAGATACATATGGCAAAAAAAAAAAAAAAAACCCCACTTATAATAAAGTGAAAAAAAATCATTGAAAAGAATTATAAAAATAGTCTTCTAATTATAATAGGAATTTGTTGTGTTGTTTAGGATAGGAATAAAATGATAAATTTGTTATAGATTAAAAGTTTGAACTAAGAAATAGACTGGACTTTTTTATTTTTTAAAAAAGATGACAATGGAATAAGCTTATTAGAAAAACAATTTTTATATTGAGAAATTTCAGGTAAAAAAATAAATTTAAATTTGATAATATTTTGATTAAAAATAGATTGAGAAATATATTAAAACTGCATGAATATTTCATAGAGTTAATATGGATTCAAACCACAATTTATTAATGTTAGAGAATTAATTTTTAAAACAATAAAAAGAACTAAGACAGAAAAGAAATTAGCAAATTAGAGAGAATATTGAAGATAAATTTTTAAAGTTGTTGAATAAAAAAATAAGTATAAATAACAGTAGTTTAATTGATACAGAAAATTTAAATAAAAGTTGAAAATCAGTCAAGAAATTTTTTTAAAAATTACGAAGAACATAAATTTATGTATAGAAAAAAAAATTTTTTTTAAATTGAGGCGAAAACTAAAGAAATTATAAATAAAAAATAAATTAAGGATTAAAGAAAGAAATGTAAATTATTAATTCAATAAATAGAGAAAGTTCACTATACAGGAAAGATTAAACGATTGTAACTATTTTACAGCTTAGCACTGCTTTTGACTAGGCCAGTCATAGTCATAACATAAAGATAGATAAGTGGGAAAATGAATGTTTGGATAAATTAATATGCAAATTTGTAAATGAAAATATACCACTTGCATGATAGTGCAGCACATGAATCTATTTTATTTATTGTGTGGGTGTTGTTTGTGATAAACAATGTCTTTTTATATTTTCGCTTTCATTCATTGCGCTCAGCACAAACCACTTTAATGTCAAGTGGATCGAAATTGTTGCTTTGAGTCAATCTCATGCTCTAAAAATACTGACTTTATATACTGAAATAATATAGGGGATTTGAATTCAGACTTTCAAACCTCTTCACTATCTACACTGTATCATACTACTAATACACATGACTACACACAGGAAGAAAAGATAAATAATCACCAATATATGTATTTCATGGTAAGCCAGCACTCATCAGTAGGTCCAGAGTACCATCTTCTATACATATATATAATCAGTGCTCAGTTTATATTAAGATAGCAAATCCTTACACTTTAATGGACAGGCTTCAACCCACTCCAAACTTCAACTCTTCAGCCACCCATATCATAGAAAATCTGATGATAAAATTTCCCAAATGCCATGCTGATGCCAATATTGTTGTCATTCCCATGTTGAGCTCGATACTCTGTCCCCTCATGTATAGGATAATGACTTGAGGTCAACATGGGCTTGACAACAATATTGGCATCAGCATGGGATTTGAGAATTCTATCATCAGATTTTAAATGGTATTGATGGCTGAAAAGTTGGAGGTTGGAATGGGTTAAAGACTGCCCATTAAAGTGTAAGGATTTGCTATTTTGATATAAACTGAGCACTCATTATATATATATGTATGGAAGATGGTAGTCTGGACTAACTGATGAATGCTGGATTAGCATGAAATAGGTATATTGGTGATTATTTATCTTTACGGTATGTGTGTGGTCATGTGTATCAGTATTTATGAGATAGTGTGAATAGTAAAGGGGCTTGAAAGTGAGTTCAAATTCCCTATATTTACAATTAGGCTCCAGGTATGAGTTCCTGGTATTTCAAATCTTATATACTGAAATAATGTCTTTTTGTGTATTAATTGATAAAGAAAGCATATTAAAATAAGTTGTACGATAATAAAGGGTGAAATTGTTAACTCATTAACTGCAATGAAAAGCGACAAGGCAGAGATAATTAACAAGATGATACTTAAATTATTGAAGGCTTTGAGGGAAAAAGAGTTCTAGAAAATTGGTTAATTCAGAAGAGTTATTAATAAATTTTCTGTAAACATTTATAATCTTATTAAAACAGGGTTAAAATTAAATTAAAATTATAGAACTGCTAGCTTTGTCTTTTATATTTCTAAGATTATGTAGCTGATATTGAATAGACAAATTTCAAATGAATTAAAAATATTTCCTTCTGGAGAATGGTTTGAATTTAGAAGAGTGTGATGGAAAGGTGTATATATATATATATATATATATATATACCATTACTATATATATATATATATATATATATATATAGTAATGGTATAGAGAATTTAAGTCTGAATTATGAGGAGATGGAAAACCATCATCTTCCCCAAATAAACAAAATATAAAATTAAATATCAAAGAAATGAGCATGAGAGATCAGCACAGAACTAACTATAAGTTCATTAGCATTACACAGAAGTAATAATCATTCATCATCATAAATGATCAACAATAAAAATAAATCAACAGACAATATTGTGTCTGTATTTGTAAGTGGTTCACTATAAACCAGGCTAATTGTTTAGTCACTGCCAAATATTGGGCAAAAATACAAACAATAATTATTTGGATGTATATGCTTAGGTAATACTTCATAAGAATATAATAATTAAAAAAATAATCCTGGAATACTAAAACATGTTGATCATCATTGATGTCCTGGCCATTTAGTACCATTAATGTACTGGCCAACTATAAACTTAATTTCTAATTAATGCTGAAATAAAATTTAAAGTAGTGCATGGATTTTAGAGATATCCCTTTTGCACCGACCAGGATCATTATCTTATGGATGTTAATAACTTTAAACATAAACCCCTTTTATACAACAGATCACTATGCAAGAATCCATCTCAGTGAAAAAAATTTCTATAAACTGTTACTGCGAACAAAATATATAATACAACATATAATAATTTATAATATTTTAAGATTGAGTAAATTCACTGAAATAACTTTAACAATGAAATATACATTTATTAATTAGAAAGAATAAAATGAAATTAAGGTCTCTGAATACGTTATAAATATAAATTTGACATTTTGACTTTGATTAATACAAAAAGAAATAATATGTCACATTGTGACTTACAAATATCTCAATAGGTCAAAAACCTATATATTAGCAAACAGATAAGTCTGCATATATATATATATATATATATCAGGATTGTCATAAACTAATATTAAAATTCAACAATTAATTTGAATAATTCATAATGTATGATTAATTTTAACATATGCGTGTCTACACAACATGCATCTGTATAAGCACAGACATGCTGTAATGTATGAGAGTTGTCATATAATAAAAAAAATAAGCTATCACATTTTAATGATAAATAAATAATGACTGTTTTCAAACATATATGTGGTTACTCATTCAAAAGTGAGCACACACAGACATTTATATCCTAATGATATTTCATTAGTTAACCAATAAACTTATTAAATCATATATTTTCTCCAGACATAATTAATTCAATGTCAAAAAACATAAAATGCACATGTATATATAAAAATTATAGATAATCCAAATTAAAGCTATTAATTAGCCTCTTATTTTTATGGTAAGTAAAAGTTTTCTTTAATATATATATATACTTTTTGACAATCCTTCATCAAAGTTTTTCTTTTTTTCAGGTTACCCATAATTAATTGTAAATATCTTTAAAAATATTATAGCAAGTTCTTTTGTTCTCTAATTGAGAAAAATTTCTGGAGTTTACTTTTTTTTAAAAATTTTAAAATAAAATTGTCATTTTCAATAAAGAAAGTTTCTGGATTCCCTTTTTAATAAATACTGAAAACAGTCATTTATTATTTTCTTGCATTATACTAGTTTTAGTTTAATAGTTTAGACAAAAGTTATTTATTTTCAAATTTTATAATTTAAGATTTTAACTGTCATTTTCTAGAAATTATTTAAAATAATATCATTCACAATATATAATACATTCTACTCATCAGCTGTACTTTATACATATACATAACACAGTACCTTTATCTGTGCCTCTGCATTTAGATAAAACAGTATATGTATAAACTATTTCAGCAAGCTGATGGATCTCTAAGTTTGTCCCTTCTAAAATAGTAGATTGTCTTATTGTCATCTTTTAGAAAGTATAATCCAGTAATTGTTGACCTGCAGTGAGATCCCTTCAGTCTCCATGTCATCTAATATGCACATATATGGACTATGAACTACATAAAATCTGGGTCTTGTTTTCACATGAATTCAAACTATCATCATTGTATTAGTAGCAGCAATTAGATCCACTGTCTCTTACTTTCAGTTATAACTTCATAGTTATCATGCTTTCATAATCTGACTTTTAATCCTTTTTCCAATCTTTTTATAGTCAGGGTGGAATTTAAAAAAAAACAGTAATTAAAAGTAAGATTTTTTATCTTGATTGAAAGAAATTAATGAATCTTTTCAGTTCAGTTTAATCCTTTCAAAAACAACTATGTAAGATTTTTATCAAAATTATTATACAAAATTTCTTAATTTAATTAAAATAGTGGAGTCTTATAATTATCAGTATATCTATTGTAACATAAAATCATGTGAGCTTTAATTACATTATCGGAATTAATAACATATTAATTAGACATTTTTAAATGTTTAATTTATAATAAATATTTTTAAATTCAAAATTATTTAATCTTAACTGTTATTCCAGTGTAATATATAAAATATCTATAAATTTTTTTGTTTGTATTGATTTTTACTTTTCCTTTCAATTATATATATGTGTACACACACTACTATATTGTTGTATGCCATGAGATACATAAGTGTCTCAATATATACATAGAATGTGAGAGAGAGATTAGTATTTTTTTTATTGATCTGAAAAGGCATTTTATAAAATATATTGAGTTATATTAATGGATATTTTGAAAAAGAAGTATAGATTAAGAAAAAAAAAATATTAGAAAAATCTGTATATTTTTTAGGAATAGTATATATTTATAGAGAGAGAGAGTGAGTGAAGTCTTCTTAGAAAAAATAGATGAGGTATAAGACATAACATAGATATTAAAAGAGGTATAAGACAAGGATATTGTTTATCTTCTGTTTATTTAATACATATAGATGAATTGTAAATTAATATTATTATGATAATGATAGAATTAGCATTACAGAAGGAGTGCTGTGATACAGCAGTTTTTCAGATATTGAAATGGATTTATTAAATTGCTAATAAAACTAAAGTAATTAAAATAAGCAGAAAAAAAAGAACAGTGAGCAAACATTGGACAATAATATATAAAGAGGATTAGTATTTTTGAATATTTGATAAGTTAGATAAATGATGATGGAAATAATCATAAAGAAATTGGAGTGAAAATTACAATATCTGAACAAACATTTGTACAGTTAGAAGATTTATATGTGAATCATTAAAATTAATTTAAAAAAAGGAGTCTTTGTGGAGATAGACTTGGAAATAATGAAATGATAAATTATAAGGCTAAAATCAGAATCATAAAAGGATTGGAAAGAGTAAATGAAAAAAATTATTTTTTCTAAAAAATATATAAATAGAAAAAAAAAGTGAGATTGGCCATGTTATTAGATTCAGAGGAATTTTGAAAGATGTACTGAAAAAAAAAATGTATTAAAAAGAAATGTAGAAGTAAGAGAGAAAAAAAATAATTGATGATTTTAAGAAGAGAAATAGATGTTGAAAAGTTAGAGCAAGTGATAGAAAGCCTTGGAAAATGAAGTCTAGTTTGGATTATGGAACCTATTTTTTTTAGCAGATGAGTGATGATGATCCTAAAAGCTTATATGTTTTATATAAATAGCTTAGAATAACTTTTCAATGTACCTTTCATAAATTGTTTATTTTTTATACTATTATTGCTTAAAAGAGCAAATGTAATTTACATACAAAAACAGGCAAAACAAAACAACTTTATTCAGATGACAAAGTTAAATTTTTTCTCAGTCCGAAATTTTTAATCTATCAATCAAGCGCTACATTAGTGTTGGCTGTTCAGGACAATATAGTACTATTCCAGTGGTGCAAACCTTTTTACACGTGCATGCCAAAAATTTCCAAAATATATTTATTGGATGATTGGCGTGCCATACAATTATTAAATCAAAATATAAACAACTTAATTATTGCAGTATTTAAAAGTTTATAAAACAAAATAATAACAATAATAATTAAACAAAATTTCTAAATAAGCTAAATACAAAAGAACGATATTTATTTAGAAGAGTACAAGTTGAATAAAATGTAAGAGTAAAAAATTAACAGTAATTAAAATAAAATTTTGGAAATAAACATAAAATCAACATAAATCAATATTATTTAATGAGATTTTTGCTGTTGTATATTGGATGACAAATATTTTATATCTGGTTCATATTTTGTCATTTTTAATAATGTACATGATGAACTAGATTCCTATGTCATTATATTTCTCGAATTGTCTTTAATTAAATATGTTTCTGAAAAAAAAAAAGATGCATATGCATATGTAGAGGAAAAAATTGATAGTATAGCCATCGCTAATTTTTTTAAACTATTAAAAGTTACAGGAATAGCATTCCAGGCAGTCAATAGTTCCTCTTCAGCATTCTTTTTAAATATATCCAACAATCGATCATTTTCTATTATCTCTAACTCATTCCTCAAGTCAATAAATTTCTGTTTCCATATAGAACTGGATTGAAAATCGACTGATTGCATTTCCATATCTTTCAAATTAAACCATTCAAAAATTTATAATTTGAGACTATCCATTGATGTTAAGTCGGGATATAAAATAAATTTTTGATATTTCTGAAAATTGTCTGAACTGTGTAAATCTTGAAGAAAATTCATCAATTATTGATTGAATAGCAGTAAAAAAGTCTTGCTCAATTTTACTTGATCTTGTTTCTCATGAGATTATAAATCAGTCAAGAACTTTTTTAGATTTGGAAAATATTTAAAGGTGTAATAAATAATATCACGGTTGAAAAACATGACAACAATTGTCCTATTATAACCTTGTAGTTTCACATTTTATTCATTTAGATGTGAACACATATCACAAAACAACATTAATTTTGAAAGCCATTCAACTTCCATTAATTCATTATATTTTTCAATGATTTTTTCAGTGTAAAAACAGACTAATTTTTTTTAAACACTCCACCAATCTTTGAAGAATTTTCCCTCAACTTAACCACCAGACATTGTTGTACATAAGTAAACCATAGTATACTGAGTTTATTTCATTCAAAGCATAGACATAAAATTGATTAACTTAGTCACAATGTTCACATTATCCAGTGACATAAAGCTGGCCTTCATGCATGAAATGTGCTGATGTATAATGCAATGAAAACCCAAAATTGATTGTCCAATTCAATTGGTAAATAAAGTGAGAAAAATTTTCTTTTTGAGTCATAAGCACCATCTGTAATTATGATACAATTTTGGCAACATCTATGTTCCAAATATCTATTCCTTTTGTTCCATGTTACTAATGAGGTTAAACTGATCAATTCATCTTTAATATTATGCCCAACACAATAGCGAATAAAAATAGCAAAACGAGCTGATCCATTTATGTCTGTACTTTCATAAGGCAGAGAGAAAGTAAACTAGATTTTATATCTTTCTTTTGTTAGTAAGTTATGTTGTTAGCCATTTGGATGATTGTTTCATTAACTTTATTTCTAGCCAATGATAAATCTTTTATGCTCTGAATAATTTTTGCTTTGTTTTCAAAATCTTCAAATAGAACTGTGCTTTTGAAATAAAAAAACTAGCAGCAGTTACATTTGAATGATTTTCAATAAATTTCATGATAGATGTTGATTGAATATTTATATTTTTAAATGCTTGGACAATATATTCTTTTTGTTTGTCTTTACTTTTTTCACAGAGTGATTTATGATTGGTCTCATAATGACATTTTACTGATGCTGTTTTCAATACAACTGTTCGAGAATATGAAACACATACTATCCTAGTGCCTTTGTTAATCATTTCATACTCATCAATCCACCAATTTTGAAATTCTAGTCATATTAATATAATGGTAACAAATTTATTTAATAGTAAATTTAAATGAGCTTTTAATAATTTTATAAATAAAAGGATTATTATTTCACTTTTACAGCAAAACTTCAAGTAAAAAAAATGTCATTTGATGGCATTGATTACGCAGTTCTTTCCTTTGTTTGTGATTTTGACTACATCAAAAAAATGAATATTATCAACATGTTTAGGTGAAAAAAGATTAGGACAAAAAACCATTTGATTACTTTTACTTTAGATTTTAAAAAAACTTATTTCAAAGAGTAATAAAATATTTTACTGAATTTACTTTCTAGTTTTATTGAATTATTTGGTAGGTTTATAGAATATGATACCACAGTTATAGCGATACCACTTTATTTGACTTAAAATATTATAATTTATTGTTTCTAATCAGAGTTCAATTGTAAATTGAATTCTAATATATTTATTTATTTTACCTTTAGTTTAAGGTAAATTTTTATTAGTATAGATTTTAGCAACAAAAGAAATATTGAAGAAAATTATTGTTTCATATATATACTGATGTCTTCCCCTCATTTTAATAAGGTTTAAATTAAAAGAAAAGCTGACACCATTACAGTGAATGAAATTTAGAAAAATGGATAAATGATTTTTCACTCACATTATAAAACAAGATGTCTGAAGTCAAATTCTTTGACAAACAAAAGGAAAAATTAATATTTAACATTTACAGTTAAAAATTAAACAAATTTTTGGCTTTAAAAAATTTGCGATTTCAAATTCAACTGTTACCGATATAATATGTTTATTTGTTAGATGTTGAATGCTTTCCAAAATAAAGCACAGAAACATTGTAATTAATTCATCAAGAATAATAGCATTACTTTCTTGCCTTAGGCAAAGGAAGTAAACACATTTTTGTAAACATGTTGGTTAGCATGGGATATTGAAAAACACTGTGCAAAACAGGAGGATATAAAAGATAAGAATCGGTCAATTCGAGGCAGTTGATTTATTGTAATAGTTGTTTTGCAGTAAGTCACAGTTCAGTATTGAGTCATTCTATAGTGAAGAGTTTAAATAATCAAACCAACTAAGTTAGGAGTCACTGTGGTCAGTAATTAAAGAAGTGCTGCAGTTAAAGAGAAACCCGAGGTTACCATAAAACTGTTTTATGAAGAAACAGCTTATTTATACTGCTAAAATGTCTGGCTAGTAGGGAATTGTTCTCCTTCCTATACCATGGAAGCAGACAAGAAGATGAAGAAATATGCGTAACTGACCATATGTAAACCATTCAGCTCTAAAGATCAATCCCTCTTTGAATGTGAAGATTGTACCATTCAGCTCTAATGTCAACTTAAAGACCATCATGGAGATTTAAAAAGGTAATAAAACTCTAGATAGTTATTAAAACATGTTTAATTAAGATTGTTGTAAGTGTGCTATGATGTAAGGATATTATCAGTATGTATTTACTTAATAATGATGCATATCTGTTATTACATGAAAGATTTATTTTGACATTTGAAGTATTTAATAATATTTATGCAAATGCAGTAAGAAAACATTTCAAAAAGAGTAAAGTGAAGCGCAGTTATAAAGTTATATAAAATAATTAATTAGACAAAATGATGAAATATTCAAATCAAATTTAAAAAAACAGATGTTGTAATGGGTAAAACTCAGTGTTTATATGAAAACAGTTATAAAACAAGTTAATTTCTTTTTGAGAGAATAATATAATTGCTACAAGTGTTATTAGAATGAAGAAGATAAAATAATACACATAAAATTGTTAAATTGCAATTGCTAAAGAAATGTTTTACATATGTGAGGATTAATTTAAAAAAGACCTACCCTGACATATGTATACTTTGTGATATGCTTACTGTTTAACTGAGAAAGGATTAATATTTTATATATGTGAGTTCAGAAATTATAATGTAAGGATTAATTTAAGAGATATACCCGATATATATATATATTGTAAATGCTTAATATATAACAGAAAGGATTAATACTTTATATATGTGAGTTCATGCACAAAAAAGAATGTACATCTATATACATGAATCAAACTCGTGAATATATTGAATATAATTATTGACTACTAAATGATTGATTGAAAAAGATTGATTCAAATATAAATCTAGCTGGCCTAGGAAAGTATACTGTCATAGGGAATTAACCCAATATTTGCAACCCATATATATTAATATGCTTACAAGTAGAATGTAAACTCATAGAATGATAATTTAAAGTTATGGAATTTTAAGAGAAGTATCTGTGATGTACACATAGATATGTAAGTCCCTGCTATATAACTGCTGGACGAATAAAATCACTGATCAAGTGTTACATGAAATATGAACTTAGTCTTACCACAGAGACGTATAGGCATATGCATACACCTAGTATATAAATTGAGAACATTTTATGAGTACCAGTGATGGAATTAAGCACCAGAGAAGTTACCAATGAAATAGACTGTTGATCCATGGAAGCTGAACTGTCAATGAATTTTTTGAAGGATATATTATCCAAAGTGCTGTTATTTAAATAAATTGTTTACATAAAACTAATATATCTTGTCAGTTTCATTTTACATCTTTCATCAATCAGTGTATTTGTTCACAGGAATCTCATGTTTTCTGAGCTATGTCCAATATAACTTGATCTAGGTGAGTAAGGTTGTAGTGAGCTGGAATTCTAGTGGTGCCGTTTAGGAAACTAAACAGATAAATTTCTAGCTGTTGTCGGTCTTTTTAATGATACATCTTCTGATGAACAGGAAATATTATTATAGAAAGGGGAGTGACATCAGCCTTGAGTAATGCCAATCATTCTTTCCTTCCTGCAATATGCTCATCCGGAAATAAATGATCACCAAATTAGTTGGGGTCCCAATCCGGCTACAATATAAATACTTCACATGCCAGTAAAAAATTCGAACGTATCATACGTTGGCCATCACTGTACTATTCTAAATAATTTCATGCATAAGCCTTATTTTTACATACAATAAAATAATTTTTATATTTAGCGTTTATAAACAAAGAATAAATAGTAGTTAGAGAGATTTATAAAAAGTTGTATAAATTTATTTTGTAATTAATTGGATTTTAAATTTCATTTACTAAAATAATGAAATTAAATAGTTTTAATTCATATGTAAAGACATAGTTGTATATTCTTTTAATAGTTTTTCCCTCAGTTTATAAAACGTCATTAAAACTCAACAGTAAAACCAAACAGTAGTTGAAAGATGACAACTATAAATACGATTAAAGACTTGGCTGCTTCTTTAAATTAAAGATTTGGTTTCTTCTTTAATTGTTCTTAAAATGTATAACAGTTAATCTCAAGAGTTACTTAATTGATTAATTCCGAAGACTTTTAGCAATAAGTTTTAATAACTTCAAAAGAATAATTGTAAAAGATTTGGCAGTAACATTATATTATTTTAAATTAAAAAAAAACCACAAGATAAATAACTTAACCTATAAACTTGTATTTAGTGTATATGTTTCCTCTTATAGTTCCTACTTCTAGTTTTTTTATTAAACTAAAAATCAATGAAAATGTCTAATTCCAAATATATATATAAGATACAGCTACTAAGGACAATCAAGAATTTTATTATATCTAAAGCTCTAGTTTAAACGTCGATTTTTTATTCGGACTTATTGTTTTCTATATCTTTAACATAATTTATTTTAAAATCTCAATAATTAGATGTATATCAAAGTTTTAATAAACATGTTTAAATATTGGAAACTTAGAAAGCATGATTTTAGATATGAACGCTAAACAGTGCTTAATCAAAAGCTTTTACTGCTGACTTGAGGATGTTAATTTATTAAAAGCATGATATTGCTTTTATTGCAAATAGAAACTTGTAGAGTGATTTACATTTATTAATTAAACTTAGCTTTATTATTGATTTAAGCCAATTTTTTTGTCTGTAATCTATTCTATTGTTTAGTCACTCTTCTCATTTTTATTTTATTATTTATAACCATGAATGGAGAAGTATGGAGGTTGTTTAATATATCTGTAAAGATATTACATATGGAAAAGAGAACGGTGAATAACTAACTCCATGTGTGTTTGTATGTTTAAAATTTAAAAAATTAGATATATTAATCTTTAATTAAGGTTTGTTGGTGGCCTAGTGGTTAGCATAGCTGCCTTCCAAGCAGCTAGCCCGGGTTCGCTTCTCGGTCAATGCATTTGACACATAAAAACAATAACTAAGGTTTAAAGTTTATATTTGTGCTAGAGATAATATTTAGTTTAGAAAATGATTAGTAATAATCATTATTGTATTTATCTGAGGTGGATGGTGTCAAAGTTGTGAGTGGAGTGAGTTTGACAATGGTAAATGGTAAGAACCATTACTCTATACTTGTGTTAATTGAATGATGTGCTTATATTTTAATTATATACACTGAAATTCTGACACCAATCTTTTTCTTTGTTTGAAAGTAGATTAAAAATATAAAGAATGTAGAGCTCTATGAACTTATAAAGCAGTAATGAACACAAGATTCCGCACACTGGAATTTTAGTTGTGAAATAAAATGAAAAAGAAATATTTTGCTGCTGGATTTAGGTCATTGCAGTTTAAGAATTTCTTCTATCATCTACAAATATGTAAAACTAGAAAAGTTGATCTAAAAATGACTGTTTATAAAATCTGAATATATCATCTTGCTCAAAAAATTAATCATGTTAAAAAGATGAAATCCTTTCTCTTTAATTTCATGCGATTTTTTTTTTAAAGAAACACTTTTATTCACATAATTTCATGCGATTTATGCGCTTAATAAATAAATTTGAACGTTAAATAATTTCTATTAATTGTAATATCAACATATAGTAAATTGAAAGATTTCATGAATGTTAATGTGTATAAGAAAGTAATGGATGTAAAAGTGAACAGAGTTACATTTTCATTCTCTCAAATCAAAATGCTTCAGGTTGGCCTATATAAATCAGAAGTGAGGTTAAAGATAATATGGCTGCTCTTATCTTCATAAATTCTCTATCTTGTGTTTGTATTTGAAAGTTTCCTCTGTACTCAACATAACATCATTGAGCTATTATAAATATCAGTAAGGCACATGTGTCAAAAAGGTGAACATTTTCTTCTATTTTTGAAAGGCTATGATGTATCAGTTCAAAAAAGATTTCATGTTCACCAATTTTGAGTGTTGCAACTTTTCAGATATATTTCAGTTGCTATAAACAATGAAACCTTTGCCCATTTTATAAAAATTGATGCTGATTCAAGTACAGACACAAAAACCCTTCAATATTTGTTGAACAAAATAGTTGCATCATTATCATAAATAAAAAAAATTTCATTTTAAAGATGTTAAGAGACATGATGGTAGAAAGAATAAATTAAAGAACAAAATTATTGAAAATAATGAGTTTGATTTTTTTCTAAGATGCTTTAACAATAAAAATAGTTCAGCATATAAGAACAAACAAACTGCCCTTATTCCAAACCTTCAGAGAAACATATTATGAATAATTTTGTTTAAATAAAAAGTTAATTATAAAAGATTGTGGATGCTTTTAGATTTAAAATAATTTATGATTTATGTTATAATTAAGAATCACATTGTCAAAATTTATATACATAGATTGTAGGACTAGTCATCCAGTTGTATGCTCATAGTGATATTAGAATATTGTTAAAGAAATTAAAATTTATTCTTTAAAAGTAACTACTAATCTTAAGTTTCAATAACTATTAAACACTAAAATTGCCAATTTGATTATATATTTATGTTTAATATGTTATTGAAGCATAAAATTCTGATTTATTAAAAAAAATGTCCTGATAATTTCTATGACAGGAATTGCATCATTTAAAGTGAAACACTCACTGCATTGTTTAATAATATAAAAAAGGTGTAGGTTTATATAATAATGGTGATGATGATGATGATGATGATGATGATAATAATAATAATAATAATAATAATAATAATAATAATAATAATAATAATAATAATAATAATAATAATAATAATAATAATAATAATAATAATAATAATAATAATAATAATAATAATAATAATAATAATAATAATAATAATAATAAATAATCACTCATAAATGAGTATGGCCATTCCAACTTTCCCACTCATCCAAAAAAAAGAGAGATAGAAAGAGGAAAAAATACTCTAGAAATGAATTTTGCAGTGATTATATAAATCATTTTATTGGACTATAAATACATCCACATATAGAACATGTTGATCCATTTATGTGTTTATTTGATATTTACTATGTTGATTTTTTTATGTTTTCATCAGAAAACTTTTCTTTCTGAAATACTTTAACACCATGTCTAATTGTAGCTCTCCAGTGTATTCTATTATTTGCCATGTCTTCCCAATAGAAATAGTTGATACTGCATTTCTTAGAAGTCTTTGCTATATTCCTTATAATGTAGATGGTGTCTACCAGTCCCATGAAAACCATGATCAAGTTCACCATAAAACATCATTTTAGAAAGTTTTGCATTAATCATTCATTTTATATAACTAAACCAACAAAGTTGTGATTTTATAATTAATATCACATCCAAAAAGCTGAAAGACATATTAATTGATTTTATAATCTTACACTCATAACACTCTTAAATAAAATTTCCTTAATATCTTTATATTGCCCCGAATGGATATCCAAGTCTCACTTCCATACAAAAAATAAGGTAAAATAACAGCTCTAAATAGAGATAATTGCAGTAATTCTCTGTTCTGAAATACTTCACTTTTACAATGGAATATGTGTTGTACCTCAACATCCAAGTTCACTTTTCTACTTATAAAACTTTTGAGATATTTAAATTGGGTTACAATCTCAAGCTAATAATCATCCAAACTAAAAGTTGAGGGGAAATATTTTTTGTCACTGAGTGATAAAGAATTTGAGTTTTTTAAATGCTGATTAATATACCAAAGCCTTTATATATTGCACTCAAAACATTAAGAATATTCTGTAAATTGTCTTTTGAACTAGCAAAAACAGCATTACCATCAGTATATTATAAATTCAAAATCCAAAAAAAAAGTTTCTTCTTTTTTTTAATCAATTAAATTGAAAATTCTATCATCAAACTTGTATTGTATCTTGATCCCTATTGGACCAACCATCTATAAATAGTTCTGAGTATTACAAAATTTGAAAACAATGTTTGAGCAAGTACACATTCTTGTTTATTGCTATTTTTTCATTTGAAATGTCTCAGATTTTCCACCTAATAACACCACTTCTATCATGTGGAACCTGTATAATATGAATATATTTTGGTTTAAACCAACTAATTTTCAAATAATGCCACAAATCTATGCAATTAACTGAATCAAATGCCTTGACCAAATCAATAAAAGTATACATTTGTTTTTGACACTTTTCTTGCATTTGTCTGGCAACAAAAAATATGTCTATAGTTTTTCTTGATTCTCTAAAACCACATTGAATCTCTGGTAATCATTCATCAAAAACTGGAATCAATGTTTTCAACTAAATTGTTTTAAAAAACCTCTGATGTATTGGATAATAATAATATTTTACAATAATTACTGCAATTATTCTCTATTCCCCATGATTTTTAAAAATTGGAACAATAAAAGCATCCTTAAAATTGGATGACACAACTTTCATGGATCTATATATTTCTAAAAAAATCAACATGTCATTATCATATTTTGCAACTTTTGTACATATTTCATTAAGATTTGCAATCTTTCCATTTTTAAGATTATAAAGAGCTATTTCACTAAGCTGGATATTTCTGTCCAAATCTAAATGAGCAGCTAAATGGATATATCAATAAAATTCATCATGTCATTTTTTCTATCATTATTGAAAGGATAATGAAATTACTTCTTCCACCTGTTCAAAATATCATCACTATCATATGAGAGAGTACCACTGTTACATTTAATAAAATTGTAATACTAGTTCTGAGGTTCTTCTGTTGCTTGCAGTACATTAAAAAGATTTAGAATGACTTGATCAGTGAATGTCTGTACCTTTCTTGCAATTGTAATTCCTTCTTTTCAGTCATTAAATTTTTCTTTCAGATATTTATATTATAAAGTTTATTATAAAGTTTATTTTTAATCTATTATTCTTCCAAACAGAAAATGTCACATATTTAAATTTTAATAAAATTGCTAATAATAAGATCATTGTCAAAAAAAATCATGTTTCTTTTTTTCAGTGAACTCAAGAATAGATTTACTTGCGCTTAAAAAAAAACCCATGCTTCAGTAATGCAACAGTCATAAAGATACAAATTAGCAATTTTAGTTATAAAGAATGAATATCAATTTTGTTGTATGAGTGGAATAAAATCTATTTTTCAGTGAACCTATTATTTTAATCTTAAAGCTTACTAATCTATGATTTGGCCAATAATGTGCACTTGTAAATACTCGTGTAATGTGAACTCTTATATTCTTATTCCTAATTATAATGTAATCCTTTAAATGCTATTGTTTTCAGCATGTATGCATCCATGTTCCTTTATAACAGCTTTTCTACTCAGCAAAATGTTTGTGAAAGTCAATCAATGTGTTTGCAAAAATTCAATTATAACATTTGAATTTACAGAAGACCAATATTGTAAGTTTCAATAACTTTTGGCCAAAGGTTATTTATTTGCACAAATATATGCTTTAAAGTTACCAAGAAGAAAAATTGATCTTTTAATAATATTGCTATAATAATGATATTCAATAAAAAATAAAAGCTTTGCTCTGAATCTAAGACTGGAATATAAGCATTCGTATCACTGTGTAAGGTGAGTTTTAATACTGTTAATCTTTTATTGATACCACAAGTAATTCCACAATAAAGGTTATTAAATTGGATGTCACAACAAGTCACTTTCTTTGCTGACTGACATTCCTTCCCAAAAAACTTCTATCCATATTTTCTTTCATTGAGAGATGAGTTTCATTAAAAACATTTATATCAATCTTAAATCTTGCAGCTCCTTAATCACCAATGCACTCCTCCACTCTGGTCTTGAAGAATTGATCAAGTTAATCACATGATACATATGTACTTATACTTAGAAATAAATTTTATTTTGTTTTAACACTGCCTCTCACGTTACCATTATTACTGATATTAGTATTACTATTGTTTCTACTGCTAAAATGAGTAATTTACCTGTGCAAAAGAGGCCATTTATGACCCACATTTTTTAATTCCATGTAATGTGTAGACAGGTGAGACATACAATTTTTATCAGCCCAAAATCCAATATCACTGAAATTCAGTTCCAAACTAATTCATTAGTAATTGTACTACCTTGAGCACAGATTACAACTAAGAACTGATAGCCTGTTCCCATTATTGTTTTTTTTAATTCTTGAAAGCTTGAGCTAAAAAAATAAATAAAAGGGAGTTGGAAACAGAAATGCTGTGTGCATACTTTAAAAAATTAAAATACTATTTTGAACAAACAACACAATCCCATTATCACAATTATTATAAGATATTCAATGGCACAGTACAATAATTTAAATAACTGAAGAAAAGAAACCTGACTGTAGCTTGAATATAACATCCTGTATATACAATACAAATTTAAAGGAAACTTTAATAAATGATATAATGCTTAAGTATTAATGAAACTTCAAGCAAGATACAGTCATTTAGTGATTGTTATTGCTTTAGAACAATTTTTGAAACACCTAAAAGAAATTACGAATTTTTATTTCGAAAATAAAGAATCTCTATAGATATAATGCTTGTTATTAAAATAATTGTGGAAAAAAATGACATGAGAAAAAGTATAATATATATATACTTTTATTGATTTGAACAAGATATTTTGACTCAGCATGAAAAAAAAAAAGGAAAGTATTATTATTATTGATATGGCAAATCTTGTGATAGTATATAGTCATAAAATGTTTATCAATATGCATTATAGGTTTGAGTGGATGGGGATAGGAGATATCTGAATCAATATAAAGCAAAAACAAAAACTTTCTCTGATTGGTTATTACATTTATATTATAAAGATGATTAAGCTATTTCTTCCAGATTAGGACAAAGATTTATTGTGCTAAATGTCAAATTCTATAGAAAATTCATTATAATTTTATATTTTTCAGAAAATTATAATCTATACTTTATAACTTAAGAACAGAAAAAATAATAAATATATTCTCATATAAGAATAGATCCTATCTTTGCAGCCTCTTGGGATGATAGTTGCTAATAAAACTGTTACACTGCCTAATGGTTTCAAAACATGCAGTACCATAGTGTACAACTAATCATTGATCCATTAGAACTGACATTCAGTGCACCAAAAGTAATATTTTATGTTAACATAGATTATATTTTCCAAGATATAAACATAACTTTTTAAAAATCAAAATCAGTTAGAAGTATAGTTAGAAAAGCACTAGATAGTCACTGAAAACATTGTAGAGGGATTTGAACATAAATTACAGTCAGCAGTCTTTATTATATAACAGTGTTTCCTTTAGATATGCTGTATATCCCTCACTGATGAGAGCAAACCAGCTTGAAATCAGCTGATCTGGGGGTGAGCAAATGAAAGAGGTAGTTAATTCTGACTCTTTTTTCGTTTATGTAAACAAATTTTACACTTGTTCGGTAGTTATGGTAAAACGCCATCTGTTGAACATATATATATATATGTGTGTGTGTGTTTTGCATTTTTTATATGTTTTAAAAGTTCAGGTGAAAATGCAAATTGAGATAGAATCATTATAGTTTTAATTGCCGTTAATACCTATAATAATATTGGTATTTTTTTTTTGAGACATATTTGCATTTAAAGTTTTTCTAAAAAAATTAAAGTCCATTTTATATGTTAACGTCTCTTGTATATTAACGTAATCATTTAAAAAAAACATTCTGTTATTTACTGTTTCTCATCTTTAAGTATTTCGATATGTACAAGGTTCGATTCCCTTGCTAGTACTAGTAATGACCGGAACAATAATACCTAAAAAAAGGGAGAAGAAAAATACCACTCGAAACATTGTGTTACATACTAACCTATATGTTATTATTAAAAGAAGAATATATTTGTAAAGTTTAAATAAAATTTGAAATTTTAAAAAAAAATTTAACAATTAATCTTAGATGATGAAAATAATCCAGTATATAATTATAACTACAATGTCATTATCATAACCTTTCTAACAAATGCTAACAATTTCATTCTTTTTAAATGGAAAATGAAATGCCTTCTAACTTTAAAATAATCTCAATTATATATCGCAGACTGATTTTATGTAAATAAATGATTTCATTATGAAACAAAAATTCAGTAAAAATGAAGTACTATATATATACTGAGTATTTTATGTAAACCATATGCTTAAAAAATTAACATTCATTTTTAAAGTTAATTTAATAATAATAATGAAAAA
This sequence comes from Epiperipatus broadwayi, assembly GCA_028023455.1. Taxonomy (NCBI): domain Eukaryota; kingdom Metazoa; phylum Onychophora; class Udeonychophora; order Euonychophora; family Peripatidae; genus Epiperipatus; species Epiperipatus broadwayi. The sequence goes on along the minus strand of JAQFVV010000008.1, from coordinate 5,656,777 downwards.
ATACAAAGACGGAAAATAATCAAAGCATTAATTGAAAATAAACAAACTTTTTACTAATGAATCAAATAAAAAAAAGATTAGATTTAGTAACTTTTTCATTTTTTAGAATTTTATTAGATTTAGAAACTTAAGATTTAAAAAAAAAAACTTTGTACACTTATTATATGGACTGAATATTTTTAAAGAGGTGAGATATATATTTTTTTATTTATTAAACAGTGAAATTAAAAATAAAATCACTTAAAATTCTATACTTATTTTTGGCCAAGGTAATTTATAATAAGCATAAGAAGACACAGCAATACAAGCTATATTCCCCCCCCCCATATGTCACAGCATCGGCTGGGAGGCGAAACCGCAAGAACAGTCTGCAAACAAATTGCTTGCTTGCAAGGCAGCTGCGCTGACCTTTCGGCTAACAACGCTTGACAGGTATATGTGTACAAACTAAATTATAAATCGACATCAGACAGCAATGCAGGTTAAAAAACAGAAAGCATTCCTTATGCTTTTTTCAGAATTGACTAGAATAATCGTAATAACATTTTAATTCAAAACTTTTAATTAAAAAAAAAGATTGGATATAATAAATGAGTCTGAAAAATAAGAGAATTATTAAAAAAAAAAAAGACATTGATAATAGAATGTGTTACTCGGTATAGTAATAGTTTTAAGATTATAAAAATAAAAGATTGTGTAATTGATACGTTATTGATAGTTATGCACTTTAAAAATTGTTGCAAGAGATCTGATAGTTATTAAGAAAAAATATATTCGAATACATAAATATTAGTTTGAGAACTTCTCTCAACTTAATCAGGCTATGCAAGGAACAAAACTTCCAAATTTTGAATAAAATTGAATGCAGCAATTCTTGTAGTGCTGTATTTTATGAGAAGTCTTGTGCAAACATTAATATCTATATGAACATCCTATGAATAAGTCTGAGAATAAGTCAGTCTTTCTTGAGCATTAGCAGAAATATGACCATATTTTTAACACAGTTAAAATAAATATTGTATGTTGTGAACATGACAATAGAAAATGCAAAATAAAGAAGGGATGGTTCATCTCTAATAATCCCCACATTATCAGCAAAAATGAAAACAGTATTTCATTGTCCAAAAAGTGAAATATTTAATCATTTACATAAAGCCCACCTTATTTAAATCTTATACTACACCCTGAAGATTATGAGGGCTATGATTTAGGCATTTTGAAAGCAAGTTCAGCAACTTCTAAAGAGTTTAATATTGAATAATCCTTTCTTTTTTTAACATTAAAAAATGTAACATTATATACATTAAGTTATAAATATTATTTAGCAATCATTATAATGATGATTTAAGCTCATATTTAAATAAAAACAAATCAAAAATAATTATATAATGCTATTAGGAGATGAAAATGCTGTGGCATCAGTAAGAAATAGTGAATAATAAATTAACGATTTAAAAATGACAAATGAATAACTTATATATTGGCAAACTCAGATTGATAATATGAGAATATACTTGAAATATGTATGTATTAAAATCAGTTTAAAAACAATTACATATGCAAATTCTAAACTTATTATTAATTTGTGTAACTGCAGATACTAATATTAGCATTAACTTTTAATAGAATAATATTTGAATTAAGAAATAAGAGTTTCTATTGATAATTCAGAAGTGAAAAATTAAAAAAAATATTTCTGATTCATTAGATAAAGTAATAAACAGAAATAGTAGTAAATTAATTGATAAAATAGTTTAAATTTTTTTTTATATATTATATGCTTTTATTTACTGTGCACTAAAAATAAAATAATTATTTCTTCAACCACAATTGGAGTTTTTAGATTTAACTTAAAATAAAAATATGGAAGTTCAGAAATTAATTAAGTCAATTCCTTGTTATAAAAAATAGGTTTGACTTAATTAATTTCTGGATCTACCATGCTTTTATTACAAGTTAAATCTAAAAACTCCAACTGTGGTTGAAAAAACATTTTTTTAATGCACAGTCAATAAAAGCATTTAATATATAAAAAAATTATCTATTATTTTTAACTTTTTAGTATTGACACAGTAAATGAAAATGTAAAACTATATTATACTTTAAATTGACTAAACACTTATGGTTGATATATATACATCAGTAAATATTATTTCTATAAATTAAAATGCATATCCCTTACATGTGTGCTTATGGAAATGTGTGCACATATTAACATTTATATATGTTTTAATTTGTCAAAATAATGTTATTAATATTATATTTTTCACATTTAATTACATGTTGAAAATATACATACAATTCACATGTACATGTGTATATATAATAAAAATAGTACAAATTAAAATTATTATTTATTTTTAATGGAAAAAAGTTTTTCTTTTTTTTTTATTAAAAAAAAAAGAAAATTATCATGAGATTCAGTTTGGAAAGTTCTTTTCTCTTGATTAATTATAAACTTCTTAAAAAATACTCCAGCAAGTTTTTTTGTTCCCTAATCTAGAAAGATTTTTGAAGTTTACTTTTTTTTCCAAAATATACTGGAAGTGCATCTTACGTGTTGTTGAATAAAGTTATTTACTTAAAAAAGTTGTAATTTAAAATTACTAGTGTTATTTTCATTAAAGAAATTATTTAAAATAACTCACCAGCTGTACTTTATATATATATGATGCAGTACCTTTAGCTGCACTTCTCTACACATATATAAAACATATATAGAAACTAATTTTTCAGCAAGCTGATGGACTCTCTGGATAAACTGATCCCTTCTAAACAGTAAACTTACTTATTGACATCTTCAGAACAGAATATAATCTGATAACTGTTGTCTTGCAGTGAACTCCCTTATCTCTATTCTGTGTAATACACACATATATGGGCTATGAACCACATAAAATTGGCACATGTGAATCCAAACTCTACTTTGTGAACTACTAGCAGCAGCTAGACTTGCACTGTCTTGCTTTTACTTATATCTTCATAGTAACTCAGTATAACTCTATTTTAAAAAACTCCTCTGATCATTTTTTTCAATCTTTTTATAGTCATGGTGGAAAAAAATATAATTAAAAATAAGTTTTCTTTATCTTGATTGAAAAAAGTTAACGACTCTTTCAATTCACTTTAATCCTATCAAAACAACTTTGTAATATTTTTATCAAAATATGTTATACAAGCTTTAATTAAAAAAATTGCTAATCAAAATAGGTAATGGAATTTTATAAATACCAGTATATCTGTTATAACATAAAAACATATTTGTTTTAATTTCAAAATCACAATTATTAAAATATTGATTAGAACTTTTTAAATGTTTAATTTATAATAATTTTTTTAAATTCAAAATTATTTAATTTTTAAGTGTTATTTCATTATAATATAGAAATATCTACAAAAATGTTTATTTTTACTTTTCCTTTGAACTATATATATATACATGCACACTCACTACTGTTGTTGTACACCATGAGACCCATAACCATCTCATATTCCTCCATATTGGAAAGAGCAAAAGAAAAATGAATCACCAACCATAAATGCTATATCTTGGATTGAAGAAGAGAGTATTTCATTTATTTAACACTCTCAAAGGCGCGTGCTCAATTAGCTTGAAAGGCTGATATTGGAATGAAATATAATTGAAAGCATGGCGCTAGATAAAATATTTGCTTATTTACTCATAATTAAGTTTCAGTAAGAATGACATCTACTAAATTCTAAGTAATTACATCGACATCATTCAGCAAAATAACATCGTAAATAGTAATTTAAAGTGAGAATATACTCATGCTCTCTTCAGAAGTTCTTCAGATTTGCTCATATAAAAGAATTTGAGTCATAGGAATAAGAGGGATTCTTTTTATTCCTGCATAAATGCTATATCTTGGATTAAAGAAGAGAGTATTCATTTATTTAACACTCTCAAAGGCATGTGCTCAATTAGCTTGAAAGGCTGACATTGGAATGAAATAATACACATATATAATTAACACAAAGTTCATACCTCAAATTATGTACTCATCAATTTTTTTTAGAGATTTGACAGGTATGTGACAGCTAACAGAATGAATAGTGACCTATAACTCTGATATATTTTAAAAATACAGGCATTGGACTATGAGTACACAATGCACAATAAACACCAAGAAGGCTAAGGCAATTTAGACACTATAAGCTACTACAACCACATGATATGAAATAAAAAATTAAAAAATCTTTGCAAACCCTTGCTCCTTGGAGTCTTAGGGACTGGAGAATAGAAAACTATGCCTTCCTCTTTTTCTTGAAAACTTAGGAGGAGAATCATGGCAGGTTTACATTAACTGCATGATAAGCAATAACAAATCAGAAGGTGGGTTAGAGGAATGCCTGATGTAGAACACTCCATGGAGTTACATGAAAACATTGTATCTCAAAACCAATGACAAAACTCTCTATCCATCATCAAAACTGAAAGTACAGCTAAATAAACTTCAATAGTCAAAAACCCAATTCATTCTCCAAAATCATAGATCTTTTATTCATCTCTAAACATTAACTTTTTAAATATACATTAAAAATACTATTTTATAATTTATAATCATAAATACTCTTATCACATATTTCACAGTAATACTTTAAATTTAATTCTGCATAAAATGCATCACTTTTTTCTTTCTCAGATATGGATATATTTGAAATCAAGTTGAGTAGCAATTTTATAGTAATGGTTACCAGTACTTGATCATCATAAGCCCTCATTTGGGTTTGTAATGGTATAAAAAAACCAAGGTAAACCTGGCATGATGGAAAATCATCATTATGAACTCAATATAACTAATCAAATTCAATAACAAATATAAAAGGAATGACAATGAATATAATGAACACGAGAAATCTGCACAGAACTATAAATAAGTTCATCACCATTACACAAAAGCAATAAATATTCATCATCATAAATCCTAAACAATAAAAATAAACCAACATCTAATCTTGCGAATGAATTTGAAATGGATCTACTATAGACTAGGCTAATTATTTAGCCTTTGCCAGCTGGGGGTAGATTATTTAAACAATAATTTGGATGAACAAGCTTAAGTGCTAATCCATAAGAATATAACAAAAAATAATGGTAGGATACTAAAACATGCTGATCATCATCAATACTCTAGCCACTTAGGACCATTAATATATTGTCCAACTATACACTTAATTTCTAAATAAATAATTAAAATGAAATGTAATGCATGGATTTTAAATGATATCTTCTTTCTGCCAGCCAGGATCATCATAAACTGGATACCCGTAACCACTAAATATAAACCCCTTTTATATAACAGACTGTTATGCATGAATTCAGCTGAGACAAAAGCTCTATAATTGTTACTGTGCACAAGAGATATAATATAACATATACTAATTTTTAAATTTTTTTTAAAAAAAGTAAACAACTTTATTCAATAAAAAGTAAGATGCATTTACAGTATATTTTATGAAAAAAAGTAAGCTCCAAAAATATTCTTTATTGAACAAAAGAACTTGCAGGAGTATTTTTTAAAGATGTTTATAATTAATCAAGAGTAACCTGTTGACAACATTGGTGGTTGAGAGGTCAGTGAGAGCTGCTTTACAAACAGTTGCCCTGGGTTAGTGGGTTCGCTTCCTGGCTGATGCTATGACACATGAGAAAAAAAAAGAGTAATCTGTTAAAAAAACTTTTATAAAAGACTTTTAAAGAATTAAGATTACTTTTTTAAAAGGTAAAAATAAAACTTTTTTTTATCAATAGATAATGAATGAATTAATAACTTTGATTCACACTATATATATATACATACATGTGCATTTATATATGATTAAAAATGAATTGAATTTTTTTATAAGTCTATCAAACATGTTAATTTTTAAATTATACAGCACATCTGAGTGTTTTTATATATGTGAATTATATATATATATATTTTCAACATGGAATTAATTGTGAAGAATATATTTTTAATAAGTTTATTATTTTAACAAATTAAAATATCATATGATATATCATATGATATAAATGCCAGTGCGGACAAACATTTCCATGTACATGCACACATATGTTAAATCATCATAAATTATGTATTATGAAAATGAATTTCATTTACAGATTTATAACAATTGAAATGTTCATAATTTTTTATAGTGCATGTCTGTGTGCTTATATATATTCTGCCCTCCTCCTCCGTCCACGTCCTCCCCATAAAATTTATATATAGTGTTTAAAATACCGGGTTCTAGCTCAGTCTAACAAATGAATAAATGAAATATCCTGCATTAATTAAAATGATTACTGGTTCTAAATTTTAAAATACAAATACAGTTATATTTGTAAATGAATTAATAAATATTTATTATTTTCATGAGACATGGAGTGACGACACGGAGAACGAGACAGACTACATTGAGATATTATCCACATGATACTATCTCAATGGCATAAGAACACTATTCCCCCTTTTACTATACTAAATAACTAACTTATAGTATTCTTACGACTTTCTAAGCTCTTTTCACTATGATTAAAATAATAATCATGTCTTAATATTCTTTGTAATAATAATCTAGCTCAATTAAATAAGATTAAGTAAATAAATAGAATAAATAAAATAAAATCAAATCTCAGGTTCATAAATTGTATTCTAACTGATTTAAAATTACGGTAGTAAACTATGAAAAGGGAATTTTATGTCATAAATTCACTATGCAGCAACTAACAATAATAAACAATAATAATAATAATAATAGTATAATATAATCTTATTACATCCTAAATGAAATAAATAATTACGTAAGTGGTAGTATTTTAATAATCCGTCAACAAAATACGTGTGGTAACATTAGCATATAATTTATTTTAATATTGTGGTAACCAACTTATGACCAATAAATGATATAATTATGATCTTTTAATTTTATCATCCAAATAAATTTTCAAAATTATTATAACACTTTTATGTTTACCTATTTTGTGCAAAACTATATGTCTGTTTCAATTATAAATGTGTATTGTGATATCATGCATCCATGTGGAGAAATAATAACGAAGACACAAAGCTTTATAATAAATTTACAACAAAGTTTATTAATAACATAAACAAATAACAATATTTTACATTATGTACATTGGATATCCTTACTCTCCTATCACAAAATTATTTTACTAGTTTATACAATAAAACCAAACTTCTACTTATTTTACTAGTTAATTCTTATCGTTTAAATACTTAAGAAAGTACAGTATTATTATTATTGGATTTCTTATTTTAGTTTAGCTTGTTACAAAATGTATTTATTTATAATTATCACTAATACTTTGTATCCCTACTATTTTTTTAAAATTATATTTTTATAAAATTACATTCGTAGTAAACATTCTACAAAATCATAAAACTCTAATTTTATATTAGTTATATGGAATCCTACAGATTCAAAAACATTCTTCTACATTTGATATTACGTTTTATTGTTCACTATACAATGCTTATTAATCTAATATACTCATTCAAGCCTTGCTTCGGATGATAATTACAATTATTAACACACCATGCACAAATATATATGTCTATTACACATTATTGAATTATTTTCTTAACAAACATGCAATATTTATTTTCTAAATATTATTATAAAAATATTCAAATTTTATTATCACTTAAAAAAAAAAACTTTGTTTAGATTTCTCTTTTAAAAATCTTATATTCGTTTCCAAATTGGTTTTAAACTGTATTATATGATTCTTTCTCTCTTTATGATTTTTTTTGTACTTTCACTTTTAAAATTACACAATTCTAACACATTCCAGTAAATAAACTATTCTTACTTAAACGATAACATACCCTTAGTTCTATTTTATTCATTATTTCTGTAAAAAAATATCTTTCTGTCGATGCAGATTCACGAAACAAGGATAGCGAAAATAGATGCACAGGATCAAAATAACTAGAATATTATCCGTCATAAACCTTGACAATAATGGCACAGTGAATTCAAAGACACTATAGAGGAGCGACCTTTGTCTGTCTACCCACCTCTATTATAGGAGTGATGCTAAAGCTATTTCTTCAGCTTTATATAACATCAAAGAGTTTAAAAGATACGTAAAGACACTGTCCAAAATATATGTGTTCAGTGATAGGGCTTAGTTAGCTATACTGAAAGCACACAAACTAACTATGATCCAAATACTTTATTTTTCTTATTTCTTAACAAAACATCATCTTGGTTTCCTCTACACTAGTACTACCAAGTCACTATCTGATCTTATTTCTCTAGATTTTTCTATACAGTACATCGACAAAATCTTATCTACATTTCTAACAATAATAAAATTCATTTTATTTCAAAACTATACAGCTGTTCTCTAAGAAAATCTTTTACTACTTTTCTCGTATATTTATCATATACAAACTATTTTAAAATATATGAATACTTTGTTACATAAAAGTTCAAAAGAATCACACAATTGTTTTTGACAACTTATACTATTAATTATACTTGAAATAACTCATTGCATGCATATTTTAAAATTATTCTTATCTCAGAATATGTTTGAATGTTGTATAAAATGTGTACTTATAATTTTAAAACTTTCACACATCATTCTTAATCAATAGATGATCTGAAAAAAATACATTATGCATTATGAATAAATACCAAAATTACCAAAACGATCTTGATCTTCTCGATCGTGTTCTGTAGGCTTCACCATTCCATTAATTCTTGTAGATATTAAAACTTCCATACATACTTTTTTTATTTTTAAAACAATATTTCTATCATTCTATTAAGCTATTATATTTAAATCTCATTATTATTAAATTTATGTTTATATGTTTTCCCTAATCTAATATAGCATTTTATATTTAAAAATAAATTAATAAAACATTTAAATTATATTTACGATACTTCTTCACCAGACTTTCTTGAACCGTTCATATTTAAGCTAAAAAAAAAAATATTTTTATTTCTTCATTCAGTCCCTTAATGTTCTATTTTAAAGTAAAACAATAGCTCTGTTTAATAAATCTTCATCGACGACAATCCTAGGTTTTTCACAATATTGTATACAATTATTAATTCATGGCATTCTCTTTTACTATTGTCTGCTAATATTTTCCCGCGCGACTTTTCCCCCGATGCATCTTGTACGTATTTTTATTTAAAGATTCAGTAAATTTTCTGTTTCCATGGATCCATTTTCATTAGGTAATTTAATTTTATATTTTACCAATCAAGCCTTTTCTCCAATGAATACTTTACAATATTTTTCTCATTTCTCTTAGATAAAGTTTTTCTGTTCTTTTCCCTAAGACGCATAATAGCACTTTCATATTAGTCTTTAACTTTTTTCTTTATTTAAAATTCTGGGACTATATTTTTAATAATGTTTTCCTTTAAAAGATCAACCTTTTTTCTTTATTATACATTTATAATTTTTCTTTATAATAAAACGCATATTAAATTTTTTTTTCATAGAGAAGTATAACATAACTTTAAAATAGCCTTATAAATTTTGCGTCATAATTTTTTCCTGACGGCATGTAACTTCTCTATTAAATTTTCATATAGCGTCCCAATTATCTTTCTCTGAGTTATAACAATCAGTTTCTGGTTGAGCATAAATAAAGCTGCATTAAGACAATTTCCAAATATTTTTCCTTCGGTAATAAATTTAGATATTTTCCCTTGTACTTCCATCTCTACTGTAGGTTTTTTGGTTAAATTTGAATAAATTTCCCTGGTAAGATAACTTTTAAAATTAGCAATTCATATCGATACAGTCAAAATATATTATATGTTACAAAAGAATTTTTGAAATAAATACAAATTTTAAATTTATATCACTTTTCCAGCTACGATGTTATCAGCTAAAAAAATGTATTACTTTCTCTTTCACTTTCACATTCCTTCTCCCGCTCTGTATATATTTATATTTTGTCTGCTAATTTACCTCCGTTGATTGGTTAATAACTTTATTTTAGCGCGAACAAATTTATCCATTTTAGTTTTATAACAGAATAGACGTTTAAAATAAAGAATTGATGACGTCATGTCTCAAATATTATTTAGACTAGTACTTTTTAAATTCAATTATACTTTTACAAAAATTATTTAAACTTTAAAATAATTATTAAAATAATATTTAACATTTAAACTTTCACTTTAAGGATCGATGGCAATTATATTTAGTTTCATATTCACAAACTTTATTATTATTTTAACAAGCGTGTGTATGAAGGTATATAATATACAGTCACGTGTTTACTAACTTTATCAAATGATTTTTTATTTACGTCTCGGTCTAAATTACCAAAACTGATATATTTTATAAAAAATTTGGAAAATAATTTAAACTTGTAGAACTAAATATAACTCTCACCATCATAAAGTTTATTTTAAAATATACTCTATTAAATTTGACTATTAAATATACTTATAACATTACATCTAGTATTTATTTAATTTATTAGTTTTAAAAATATTATATTCAAATTATTAATATACTTTTAACTATCTATAGCTGCATTATTTTATATGGCCAGCTTTTACAACCATAAGCAAGAATATAATCAAGCTTTTATTTAACTGTTTTCTTTTAAAATAATTTATTACACTGTTATATACCAGGTATTTTCAGCTTAAAATTGTACTATAAAATCTAATTATCCTACTATTATTTATACATCATACAAATATAACTTAAAATTTAAAATTTTTTTAGTAATTGACCTATCTACCTTATTATGACCTACAGATAAGGGCACAATATATATATATATATATATATATGTGTGTGTGTGTTTTATGCAAACCTCTTGAAACCTATTTGTAAATTACAATATAATAATGGATTTATTTTTCATATTAATCAAAATGAGGTTTAATTTATATGGATAGCTGCATTCAGCAGATCTTAATTTCATTTTAAATGATATTAATAAATTGATATTTTATTGTTAAAAGTTATTCCAGTGAATTTATTGATTCCTAAAATATTATAAATTATACGTCGTATTATAACTCTTGATCACAGTAAGTTATTGAGATTTTACTCTCTGAGCTGAATTTGTGCATAGCAGTCTGTTATATAAAAGGGGTTTAGTGATGATGATCCTGGTTGGCACAAAGGGGATATCCTTTAAAGTCCATGCATTACATTTTATTTTAATTATTTATTTAGAAATTAAGTTTATAGTTGGCAAATACATTAATGGTACGAAGTGTCCAGAGCATTAATGATGTTCAGCATGCTTTAGTATCCTAGCATTAGTTTAATTGTTATATTCTTATGAATTAGCACTTGAATTTGTGCATCTACATTATTGTTCATATAATCTTTCCCAAGCTGATGTGAGCTAAACATTTAGCCTGGTCTAAAGTGCTCTACCTCCATTTCAAATTTGTTCACAAAATTGACTGTTGATTTATTTTAGTAGATTATATGATGATGATGATTACTTGTATCTAATACTGGGTGAACTGATAATTATTTAGTAGTATGTTGATCTTATATTCCCATTCATTATTCAGTATTTGTATATTTAAAAATTTTGTATAGATGTGTGGTTGGCAATGATTTTCCATCATCCCAGCTTCATCTCTGAGTCTGTACCAATATAGTACATAATAATGTGTGTATATATTGTAAATGAACTTCACTTAATACATATAATTTTATTTTAAATCAACATCATTAGATATTTCTGCAGTAACTTAATCTATATGCTCTTATTGTATATATTTATACTTTGAATTCTTTTTATAATCTAATATTAAGTATTGAATGTCTTTAGAAAACTTAAACTTTATTTAAATTTTCAATTACATCCAACTTTTAGTAATAGCATGCAGGTATATATATGCACTATGTTTTGAGTGGTATTATACTTCTCTCATAAAATTTGAACCTGGACCCTTAGATTCTGGAATACTGAATTTTAAGATAATGTTCAAACCTACTGCATCCAGGTTCAATTTCCATGCTAGTATTGTCACTAGTCATGCCAGCAACATCTAAAGAGAAGAGAATAATACCATATGAAACATTGTGCATATACTAAACTTTGTGCTATTACTAAAAGTTGAATGTAATTGGAAAATTTAATTAAAGTTTAATTTTTCTAAAAAAGTACTTAATATTAAATAATGGAAATAGTCCAAAATATAAACACAACTAAATACCATCATCATAAACAATCAGGAAAACACTTTTAATGTCTATATTATATTTAGTATGTGTACATAATTATAAATGTACAATAAATCAGTAATTAATAAAGAAGTCATATATAGAATGACATTGCTAAGTTTTCTATTTAAAATTGTTTGATAGTTTTTATTTCTATTTTAAAACAATTGTTTTAGAAAAAAATGCTAAAGAAAATTTATGATCATCGTTTTAAAAAAATTATGCAATTTTTCTTTTTTAACTTTTCATGATCATTTTAAATAATGTGAGCTTTTTAGTTTTTTCCACAAACAATTGTTTAAAAAAATAAATTCTGTCAAACAATTTTAAATAGAAAGCTTAGTTACTGATTTATTATATATATATATAATTATGTGCATATATTATATATAATATATACATTAAAAGTTTAAAATAATTTTAAAATGTTATTAAATTGAAAGAAAATAAAAACTTATACTGCCCTCTCATAATTTTATTTAAAACAAATCACAGTTTTAAGAATAATTGTTAACTGTGATAAATGAAGTTACTGAATATTTTTCATATTTGTCTGCCCTCTGTTCATATCAACCAAATTAGTCGACATACTAAAAAGATAAGTGTTTCAAGTGAATTAGGATGCTATAACTTAGTTATACATCAGTTTTTAAGCAATTTTATTAAATTTAAATATATTAAACCTCGATTTTAAAATTTTATTCTAACGAAAAAAAAAGTCAAAAGTTAACAAACAAACAAACCAATGTTCCAACTTCAATAAAACATTTAATAAAATTAATTAAAGGATGGAAATTGTTTAATAAAAAAGTTAATATTAAAAGATATAAAAATATTGGTTTATGAATGAATCAAAAGACCAAAAACAACAGACTTTGAGTTAACAAGAAAATAGTTAATGAAAGAGCAAAAGTAAAATGCAAAAAAAAAAGGAATTTATATAAAAGACTTGTTTTATTTATAATCATTGGGTTCACATCTGCAATCATTTGATTTTTTGATTGCATTTTATATTATTGGATTGCACTTATTCTAATTGTACTATTATCACTATCAATATTTCATCTTCATAATTTTCTTGGAATTAAAATGTGCTAATCAAATTTTGATTTGTATTATTTTAAACTTCTTTGTTTTTTAGAATTCTCTTCAATTTCTTTTTAAACTAGAAGTCTCTCTTCTCAGTTGGCAGATTTTCTGTAGCCCAAACCTTGATATAACAATGTATTTAGTGTCTGCACAATTGCACATTGAGAGATTAGACAATTCACTGCAAGATGGCTTTTTTGACATTTGTGACATTGTGATTTTAAGTCTTGAATTAATAATATCTTATAGATTATTTTTTGTAGTTTACTTTAAGTGTAAAATTACTGTAAATATTGGGATTAGGGTTTTATTTAAATAATCTTCATAAAAAGAAAAAAAACATTACACTCACCAAAGGATTCATTAATTTTTTAGAATTGTCAATATTATAATTTAAAATATTTTTATGACACTGATTATTGTTCTTTTTTATTGAGATATATTTTTTTTAATGCATAATATTTTTGTTAAAATTTCTGCATAATTTCCTACAGTTTTAATATTTTCTTTAAAATTTCTGTTTTGTGTGGCAGAATTTTAATACTATTATATATCTGGGATTCAGATGCTCCACTATTTTTAATACATTGCTTTTATAAAGCTTTACCTGTTAATATTTCATGTAGCAAATGTCTCAGAAATTAAAATATACTGAGCTCTGAAAGTCATTTATCAACAAAACCATTCAGCAATTTATAAAAAAACCTTATACAGATAAAAATTTATTTGGCAATTTGTCAAATAAAATGGCTAAAAAAAGACAAAATAACTATCTACTATAACCCCAATTAGGAGAACAGAGTTATATTAGCACTTTATGCAAATCATATAATCCATTTTCCAAAACAATACATCTGATAAGTATCTAATGATCCACCAAAAATGTACAAATTCCATTAGAGTTGAACTGGACAATATAGTCTTATCAGGAAAGAAAATGTGATTGTTTCCTATTTTCTCATCCCTTATGTATATAATATCCATTTTGTTCCTAAATATATTAGAGTGACTTCTTGTATTTGAACCAGGGTTTACCATGATGATAATAATATAAATGTGTTGGATCAAATGTGTGCAAAATATCTTTTTAAATGTATGGAAAAGTGTATGTATATTGTAATTTTTATTTTTAAGTATTTTGGGGATATCTCACCAAATATTATTAAACATGAAGCTAATGAATAGAAAATATGATTGTGTTTCTGACTTTATCTAGCATAGTTTGCATACATCTTCAATGTTAGTGCAATTCCTTTTATATCAGTAGAAAGGAAGGTTCAGGAAGTGCTTCAAGATTTAATTTTAGGAAAACATTTTAGTATTTTGGTTTTAACGAACAGTATTTTTTTTTTGGCTGCAGAAAGGAGCTTGCTATTAACTGAAAGGAGATCCTTTGATTCCTCTTGGAGGCCTTAAAGGAACTGAGCAGGGCAAATTCCTAATGTCCACTCCATAGATTCTTGTCATTGCAGCTGTTATTACTATGTGATTATTCATATAGTATACGAACATGGATGGACTGTTCACCAACATGCATTAGCCAGCATGGTGAGTTTATTGGCTTTTTACCTCTGAGTTTAAGATCAAGAAACATCATGGTCTTTCTTCTCAGTGTCTGAAAAGGCAGAAGGAATGTTTGTGTAAAAGATATTTTTCCAATACATATATACAATTATGACAGACAAAAATAAAGCATGGCCCTTATTCCCAGGAGGCTGTAAAGTCACTAACCAAGGCAGTGGTTGGTGGCCAAAGGCGGAGGGTGCTAAGAATCTTCTGATTGTGAACCCAGGCTGCCATTTGATGACAACTTTTTATTTAGGTACTTACAACTGCAGATCACTTTCAAGTGAAGGAAGATTGCAAGAATAAGAAAAAGATCTGTCTTATATTAAATGGGACCTTATTGGACTTTGTGAAGTTAGAAGAAAAGGTGAAGAGACAATTGATTTAAAAAGTGGACATATACTTTATTATAAAGGCACAAATATTGGAAATACAAGTGGAGTAGGATTCATTATAAATAAAAAGTGGAAGAACAATATTGTGGAGATTGATGGTGTATCAGACAGAGTGGCAAGATTAGTTATACAACTTAATGGCAGATACCAAATGCAGATAATTCAGGTTTATGCCCCAACAAGTTCTCATAGTGATGAATTAGTAGAAGATTTTTATATGGATGTACAAAAGGCTTTTGATCAGAGTAAACAACATTTTAAAATTGTTATGGGAGACTTTAATGCTAGAATTGGTAAAAAAATGAAAGATGAAAGTGCTGTAGATAATTTTGGTTATGGTAATAGAAATGAGAGAGGACATAGACTTGTGGAGTTTGCAGAAAAACTTTACATTATGAATTTTTTTTTTTGAGAAAAATGTTAAAAAAAATGGACATGGAAGCATCCAAATGAAGATACAGCAGAATTGGATTATATTTTGACTAACAGGAAGTAAATATTTCAAGATTGTAATGTTCTTAATAAATTTAACACAGGAAGTGACCATCGATTAGTAAGGTGTAAGATACATGTTAATGTAAAACTAGAGAGACAAAAATTATTAAGAAAAACAATATTTACAGTTGATATTCCTAATCTTCAGAAACATTCTAATGAATTTAAATTAGAACTTACAAATCAGTTTCAAGTATTAGTAGATTTTGAACATGATTCAGATTTGAATGAAATTAATATGAAAATAACTGATACACTTTTAAAAACTGCAACAAAGATAGCTGGTAGAAAAAAGCAGCAATTGACCAATAAAATTTCTACTGAGACTAGAGAATTTATAAAGAAAAGAAGGAATATGAAGATACTTCAAAAATGATGCAATAAAAAGAATTGAATATCTCGAATTTTGTAAAATGGTGCGGAAAAGAGTTGAAAGTGATATAAGAAAGTATAACTGTGAACTAGCAAGAAAAGCTGTAAAAAAAATAAAAGTCTCAATAATGTAAAACAACATTTTGGTATTGGAAGGAAATTTATATCTGCAATAAGAAAAAAGATGGAATTATTACTAAAAAGAGAGATGACATCATGAAATTGGTAGAAGGTTTTTATCAAGAATTATATAGTAATAACGAACAAGTCCCTCCTATATCTATTACATCTTCCGAATTGCCCAGAATTTTAAATGAAGAAGTGAGACATGCAATTAAATGTATGAAGAAAAGAAAGGCTCCAGGTAATGATGGAATTATACTTGATATATTAAAAGAAGCAGGTGAAGAAATAGAATTTTTTTTAGCAAAGTTATATACCAAATGTCTAAATGATAAAGATGTACCAGATGATTGGAAGATTGCAGTAATAATATTGATATTTAAAAAAGGTGATAAGGAAGATATTAGAAATTACAGACCTATCAGCCTTTTATCAGGTTTATATAAAATTTTTACCAAGATAATTACAACTTGTCTATAGAGAACATTGGATTTCCACCAACCAAGAGAACAAGCTAGATTTAAAAGTGGTTTTAGTGCAGTAGATCATATCCAGGTATTGAGAGAAGTTATAGAAAGGACAAATGAATATGAGTTGTCATTATGTTTTGGATTTGTAGATTATGAAAAGGCATTTGATTCTATAAACATTTCTTCAGTGATTAAAGCATTGGATCATCAAGGTATAGATCCAGGATATGATCATATTTTAAAGAATATTTATAAAAAGGCAACAGCAACAATTAGATTACATAATGATACTAGGAAAGTCAACATTGAGAAAGGTGTAAGACAAGGTGACTCCATATTTCCAAAACTTTTTATAGCAGTGCTGCAAAAAGTATTTTGTGGATTAAAATGGGAAACTAAAGGAGTTAAAGTAAATGGAGATTATTTAAGTCATTCAGATTGTGCAGATGATGTAGTTGTTTTTGCAAATAATGATTCCGAGTTGCAGAAAATGTTGTAGGAGTTATCAGATAAAAGTAGGAAAGTAGGACTAAAGATAAACGTTAAAAGGACTAAAGTAATGTTTAATTAATTTGCTCAAAATATGAAAATAAAGATTGATTATGATGAATTAGAAGAAGTTAACAGTTACAAATACCTTGGTCAGGTTATTAATACAGATGGAAACATAATGGAGGAAATTAATCATAGAATTATACTTAGTTGGAGTGCTTTTGGTAGAAATAACTTGATACTAAAAGAAAATATGCCTATATGTTTGAAAAGGAAGGTTTTTAACAAATATGTTTTACCAGTTCTTACTTATGGATCTGAGACTTAGACACTTAATAGAAGAGCAATACAGAGACTTCTTACCACTCAAAGAAGTATAGAGAGATGTATGTTAGGAGTAACAAGAAGAAATCGAAAACGCAATGTAAGGGTAAGAGAACAAACAGGTGTTACTGACCTCATTGAAAAAATTAAAAGATTGAAGTGGAGTTGGGTTGGACATATTGCTAAAAGAGATGATAATAGATGGACAATTGAAATTTTAAACTGGATTCCAAGAGATTGTAAAAGACCCAGAAAGAGACCACATGTGAGATGGATGGATGAAATAAAAAAGTGTGCAGGAGTGATGTGGAGAAGAAAAGCTAAAGATTGGAGAAGATGGATTAAACTTGGAGAGATCTTCATCCTACAGTGGATTGATAATAGTTGTTGATGATGACGATTTGAATCTTTTAGTCATTGGTTATGTTGAAAAGGGATTTGTTATTATCATTGGGTGGTGAAGCACAGATTGAATACAATTCTTGAGCGAGCAATATATTAAATCGAGGATGCATAAAAAAGGAAAAATTATCTTATTCCAGTAATTGCGTAAGGCTGGCAGCTTATCTGTTAGTCTAATTTTATTAATATTTGTATATTCTGGCTTGTTTATACTGAACTATATTTTTCTCTATTCTTTAATATAAACAATAAAATGTCAAGCGTTGGTGGCCTAGTGGTTAGCATAGCTGTCTTCCAAGCTGCTGGCCCGGATTCGCTTCCTGGTCAACGCTTTGACATGTGAAAAAACAACAATAAAATGAGCTTTTTACTTTCCTTGTTTTATTTACTCTGAAACAATTTATTATTATTATTATTTCTCTCTCTAACTATTATTAATTATCTCAGCATTTTCTTATCTCCTGACATCAGGACAAACTTTAGCAGAAAGTTTAATGAGAGTTTGATTTTCCTTCTTTTAATTAAATATGGGACAAGCTGCCTTACAAGCAGTTATCCCCGGTTCGCTTCCCGGCGGATGCTTTGACACATGAAAGAAAAAAACAACAACTGGTATTTCACAAAAACTTATACTGTGCCAGTAATTTTTCAAATTGAAAAACTTAGCACAAATAAAATTATTTTTAACAAAACGCACTTTAAAAACTTTGATTTTCTTTTTAGGCATTCTTTTGATTGTATATATTATAAAGATATATCTTATCAAGACAATTTTATGACTCTGCACACATACATATATATCTTCTTATTGGTATCTAACTATAAGTTTTATTAAATATGTAAATGATAATGCAGATAAATATTTCACAATTATTAGTTATTGGTGACTTTTGAGAGTTTGATTGCATTTATTTATAATACTATATACTTCAAATAATACCTGGTTTCACTACTCTATCTAAAAATGACAAATAATTGCAACAAGACTTCTTCAATTACTAAGCTACATGGATATACTTTGGAAAGATATAGAAATGATGGCTCTTGTTGACATAAATTTCAGTCTTCATTGTTTTGACTGATATAAAGATTGAATATTGACCTTGAATTTAAGGAGAAATCAATAAGTCAGACTGCTATTCTTTTATTATTTATCATTCTATTAAAACCAGGTGCCCATTGCTTTTATAATGTGGAAACTAATTATATAGTCCATTCTCAATGTACTCAAGTAAACAATACAATAAGCAAGTTTACTCTTTTTTTTTGCTTTAATATGATATATGTATGATAGATTTAATGATTTCTGAATGGAAAATTTAAAAAGTTGATATTACAAAAACAGTCATCAAAACATTATTCATTTTAATCAAAAGTCACCAATGTCATAATATTAATATAATTCAATGTGGTTTAACAAAAAAGCAGCATATTAAAAATAAAAATAATAACCATATAATTATTGCTTTTAAATGACAGACAGTTATTATAAAATGTATCTATTAAGCATAAATAAATAATTTTATAATAAAAATATAAAATGTTTATTAACTACAAAAGTCTGCTGCTTCTACTGCTGCTGTTCTGCTTCGTCTTCTTCTCTTCCTGCTTCTTCTTCTCTTCTTTCTCCTTCTCCTTATTATTATTGTTATTTATTAATTAAATATTGCAGTTTATTAATTAATGACTAAAAGCTAATAAATAAAAGAAGAGATCAGTTAAGATATGTTTTTTTTGTAAAGGACGAAGATCTTTCAAATTCCAGAACCACAGATATAAACGATTCACAATATTAAACCATAGTTCTATACATCCGTCTTATTAAATGTTATAATATAGAATTAAAGATAAAATGCTGGAACATATTAGGTTAAGAGGGTTTGTGACAAGCAGTGATAAATTTCAACTTATAATGATCAAAATTATCAGCTTGCTTATATAATCTGTTACCTAGTAATCTCAACAAGTCTTTGAACAAAGAATGACCTAGATTTTTCTTTTTTTACGTAAAGTAAAAATTTATATTAAAATTTATTTTTTTAATTTAAAAATAATCCCTAATCAACTTAAAAAGAAAAAAGAAATCAATATATTCCTGTTTTGTTTTACTTAATCTTATTATAATAACTGAAACACAGGTTTGTTATATACCTGTGGCTATATATATGTAATATAGGGTATTTTTTAATTAGCATTAATTTTTTTTTTTACAATATTATCATCATTTCTTATATATAAGTAGTAATAAACTCGTGAATATAAATATTAATTTTAAAACAACCATTAGTTTGCAGCTACAAAGTATTTACCTATTTCCATTCGGTAACTTTTAAGCAATATCAGGCAAAATGGGTTACATATAAACAATAAATTAATAAAAAGATACAAATATATATATAGATAAATAAAAAGTCCACTTTTTAGGCCATACATAACTCTTTCTATTAAGTATGGTTGATTTAATATTTATACCACTTCCACAACAACTTATATTTAATATATAGGGTATATGAGCACAGACTTTCACACGAGTCACCACTCTCCACACTATCTCATAACACCGATACACTTGAACACATATATGTTGAAAAGATAAATAATCACCAATACATGTATTTGATGCTAAACCAGCAATCATCAGTTGGTTCAGATTACCATCTCTACACATATATGCTATAAGTGCTCAGATATATATTAAGATAGCCAATCCTCATACTTTAATGGACAGGCTTCAATCTACCCCACACTTCAACTCTTCAACCATCCATCGAATTGAAAATCTGATGATGGAATGCTCAAAGGTCATCCTGAGACCAAGATTCTTGTCACACTCATATTGACCTAAGGTCAATCTGATCCCTCATGTATAAGACATAATCCATTAAATACAACTTATATTGTAATTGATGGATAAAAGACAAATATTAATACACCAATTAAAGCTAGAAATTGTTGGATCATAAGTTCTGAGAATATTAAAGCTGATTTTAAAATTGTTATAAAGCCTAAGTTTATTATTTGTGATCTATCTATACAATGACTTTATGAAAAATTACAGAATGGATAATTAATGTGAAAAGAAAAAATAATTGAAGATACATACAATAATAGTAATAATAATAATAATCTTAAATAAATAAGAAAAAAAGCAAAACTGATTAAAATTATTAGTATTCTTTTATTTGTAACTTTTGTTTAAATTAAATAATTTTTCTGTTTCTTTTCATTTTGATCAAATCAGTTTTTATATCATTTAAGCTACTACTTGCTTTGATTTTTATTTTCCTCTGATCTATCTCAATATTAAATTTTTTAAAAAAATCCCAAACTATGCCAAAATATAACATTATAAAATGGATCACATTTTCTTTTTTTTTTTACTTTTTCTATTTTTTTTCCCTGCAGGCAGTTGTACAAAAAAAAAAAAAACTTAACATATAGTGAAGCTGTGATACCTGTTATATTAACAAACAGTATTTCATTTATATGCTTTCCAACAAGATGTAAATAAGTAAAAACATTAAAATTTTATAATCTTACTAAATTTTATATGGCCATTTCTTTTGTCTTTAATTGACTTCATTAATTTCAAAATGTTAGGTATTACAATTTAGACACATGTTATCACATTTATGAATAATGTTTATTTGGGTTATACTGAAAGTGCATATATTTTATTTGTCATTTCTTTACTCCTCTAAAAGTTTGGTATGATAACAGCACTTCATACAATAAAACATTTTGTAAGAGTAAAGCTAAAAGCATTATGAAAAAATTAAGAAAATTATGAGCATCTTTCTTAAGCAATAAAATGAAAATTACAGAGAAAAAATTAGTTAAATATTTTTATAATGTATCAAAAAGTTTAAAGTTTGTAGGAATAGTTTCCTAAAAATATGATATGGGTAACTGCAAATAGGGGTAACATACAGATTCCAAAATTTATACATACTTAAAAACATCAAAACAACTGGAGAGGCAATGTCTTCCAATAATAAGACTGCCATTATTTTTCCAAAAAGAAAAGTTATTGAATAATGAACAATATTTTATAATTTACTATTATCTTCATAAATTCAGAAAATTATATCAGAGATATATTTAATTGATAGATATTAATAAGCATATAAAAATCAATTTACTCTTCCTATAATCCAATATAAAAAACAATGATATTAGATCTATGTAATTTAAATGAAAGAATAAAATAATTTAATATTGTAAAATTTATTTATTTATTATTGATAAAATTTATTTATTTTTTCATGACTCACTTCAGATGAGTGTATAATTAAATAAGACATTTCAGGTTAGATAGCTGAAATGAAACCTTATTTTCACCAATGATTTGGTCTGAATTCTATAATTTAAAATTATCATGGATGAGAGAGTGTTAAGCATTGGTGATCAAGTGGTCAACACCACTGCTTTACAAGCAGTTGTCCCGGGTTAGCGGGTTTGCTTCCCGGCCAATGCTATGACACATGAAAAAAAACAGAGACATTGATATAAGATATTTTCTAGAGAAAGTATTTAATTGCAATGAAGTTGGATTATTCTGATATATTTATTGCCTTGCTGTTCATTTCTTTTATTTTTTAAATAAAAATACATTATAGTAAGTTTTTTTTATCATTTTTATTTTTTTGAGTGAATGTGAATGAGTGAATACATACAATGTGAAGTTAATACATATGCAAATATGTTCTTGCAATTTATTATTATTATTATCATCAAAAAAAAATTTAAATTTTATCTGTACTATAATCTTAATTTATATATCCATTCTATACACATAAAAAGTGCCACATTATATGCATATATATGTGTGGGTGTTATTGTACACTTACAGCACAATAAAAATAGTATATTGTAATCAAAATTTATCAGCAAAATGTAAACTATTATCCATGATATATGAAATATATGAGGGGGGGGTTGGAACAAAATATAGTCATTATCATAAGTACTATATATAATTTTCAATCAGTTAATAGGTTTAGAGCTAGGATTTTGCAACAATCAATTCATTTACATCTCTCTGTAAATTTTCAATTATAAAACTATGTTTCTTTATTTGTCATAAATATTGTATTAAAGACATCAAATTATTATTTTTTCATTAAATTAAATTATTTTTAATTTTGTTAGATTCACATTTAAATAAAATGGCTTCATATATTTCTAAGTCTGTTTAATTTGAATTATTGATCAAGTATTTAAGTAACAAAAATCATGCAATTAAAATTTGACTTTATCCTTTTCAGCATGTAGAGAATTCTAGTTCCGAAAGTTCAGAAAAACTAATCAAGTTAATTATAAAAATTAGTGCATTACAAAATAAAACCAGACAAAAGAATACAGGCAGATAAACTGCTTGTTAATTATTTCCTTCAGTCATAACAACTAATCACTGTCAAAAGTGTTTACTTCACTAGTTTTGTACAAGATTATATAACTGATTGTATAAAATTTATTTTCATTAAATGAAATAAAGTTTTTTTTTATTTTAATACCCAATTTATATATATGTTCATATAACAAAATAATAACATATTTAAAATATAATAACAATATGTAAACTACAATCTTAAAATATTTCTTTTAAAAAGTATATGCTGAGACAAAAAAAGCAAAAATATGTTGGAAGGAATTGCAGAGAATAAAAAAAAAAAACCGGAGAAAATAAAGTCAATTAATAATATTTAAAAATAGAATAATTATAAGACTTTAGGGGGGGTGTGTGTAAAAGATTGAAAATTTTGAAAAAAAAAGTCTGTTTAATGCGAAATATCTTGAGTTTTTTTTTTTTAAAAACAATAACTAAATGAGATTAATTTTCTTAGCAATATATAAAATGTTAACAAAAATTACAATTCAGATATGTATTTAAGCAGTAAAATTTGTTTAATTCAAAGTTAACGAGAATAGAAAAAAATCTCAAATTATGTAGCTATTTGAATAACTCCAAAATTTCCTTAATTTACAATTGAAAATTCTGAAAAACAGTGGAATAAAAAAAAAAAAAAACAGGACAATAATCTATGTGTATTATCATTATTCTTTTGCTATATTTAGTTCATATATATTCGTATTTGCCTCCATCAATTAATTTCAATTATAAAATTAATCAGAGAATTATTGCACACATCATAATAAACTTTGATTATTTAACAAATTAAAAATCTATTTTAATATTTGCAAATAATAACTTGATAAGTTTTTCAAATCTGTCAATATAGCTATTTGTACAATTAGACATTTTTCTTTGCTTCTTTCCAATTTGTCTCTGCTAATATTTAAAACAAATTTATCTTATTGATATTTAAATGTCTTTTCTCTATTTTGTAAACAATTTTATAAACTATTCTACACATCTATTATTAATTCTCAGTACCATTTTTATCTCCAGAAAGATGAAACACGTACCTCCCCCCATGCTTTAGAAGTCCTGCAATTAGAGATTTTCACATTTCGTGAAAATTAATAGATGATGCTTCAATATATTTTTTAAAACTATATTAGCTCAGAAAATTTACAGTAGAAATTGAATCGGAAGAATCATAAAATGCTATAAAAACATAACTTTTTTTAAAAATATAGATTTTGGAAATGTTTGCATTTTTATAAATATATGATGATATTTTGTTATTTATCAATAACATTTGAAATACCAGGCACTTTTTAACCTGGAGCCTAATTGTAAATATAGAGGATTTGAACTCAGACTTTCAAGCCTCTTCACTATCCATACTATCTCATACTATTGATACACATGACTACACACATGCAGAAAAGATAAATAATCACCAATATACATATTTCATGCTAAATCAGCACTCACCAGTTGATCCAGATTACCATTTTCTATACATATATATAATCAGTGCTCAGTTTATATTAAGATAGCAAAAACCTTACACTTTAATAGACAGGCTTCAACCTACTCCAACCTCCAACTCTTCAGTCATCCATACCATTGAAAATCTTATGACAGAATTCCCAAATCCTATGTTGATGCCAATATTGTTGTCATGCCCATGTTGACCTCAAGTCACTCTGACTCCTCATGTACAGGACAGTATCCATTTAAATACATTGAAGAGGAATGGGCAGAATGCAGGCTTAATATGTAAGATTTGAAATATCAGGCACTTTTTAACCTGGAGCCTAATTGTAAATATGGGGGATTTGTATCAGTAGTATGAGATAGTGTGGATAGTGAAGGAGCTTAAAAATCTGAGTTCAAATCCTCTATATTTATCAATAAGTAAATTTAGCATTTATT
Source organism: Epiperipatus broadwayi (assembly GCA_028023455.1). Lineage (NCBI taxonomy): Eukaryota > Metazoa > Onychophora > Udeonychophora > Euonychophora > Peripatidae > Epiperipatus > Epiperipatus broadwayi. Next base: position 5,631,553 of record JAQFVV010000008.1, on the reverse strand, counting down.
AGTCACAGATTTTTATGTTTGAAAGCAATTTTACACTGTCTTACATTTCCTATCAAATTTTTAAATAAATAAATATAAAATTCACAGATTGTGTGTTTATATATAAAACATAAATTATTTGTAATATTAAACTTGCATTTTATACACAATTAATGAAGCTATACATAACAATTGATAAACTAAGTGCTTTTGGGAATTCTATGTTGCTATATTCATACCTCTTTTCACTAATAGTTAGTCAATGTCACAGTAATGCATGCAAATTTATTCAATAATATTGTGTTCTATAAGTTAAAACTAATAAAAAAAATGGCTAAAATTTATTATGATTCAAGAAAGATTACCTAATTCTGATATTATTGTGTATTAAACATAATTTATACAAAATTAAAAATTACAATGCTATAATTAATAATTTTTCTAAAATAAAGACAAGAAAATTAAATTTATTGAAATAATTGTACTTCACTAGTCTTGCGTTGTTAGCCGAGAGGTATCGCAGCCGCCATGCAAGCAAGGGGGTTCGCGTCCCGGCCAAGAAAATGACATATGAAAGAAATTGTACTTCACTAAAAATGTAAAGATAATAAACACTCAGGGTATTTTAATCCCTAATCACCAGCATCTGAACAAATGTTAATTCAAAATTTTATTATAATAGAATCCTACCAATCTTAAATGGTAATGAAGGAGAGAGATAAGATTTTCTATTTGTAATTAGATGTTCCAGTAATGTTGGCATTGGTATCAGGCCTCAATAAATTTTAGGGCCAGTGTTGTTGATTACTTCTGTATTTGCATACACATTTTAAAAAAATGCCAAATAATTTTAATCTTAATTTTTTTTGTCATTGACAGCTTGTGTGTAGATTTTCATACGTTGTTTAAACAAACATTTCAGCAAATATGTTTTATTATATTTATTTTGTTTGAACAAATTATGAGAAAAATTTCAAATACATTGAAAATATATTTGACAAAGCGGCATAATCTTCAGTTTCAACATCTTTTTTTAATTTTCTTTTCATTTTATGACTGGAGAAAAATGATCTTTTGTCAAAAATGTTTATACTGATTTTCTTGGATTTAATTATATTTATTGCAACAAAGGCAAGGACGTATCATGGAAGAAAATTATAAAATTAAAAAAAAAAGAATTTAGAGTAAAAAAATGTCAAACAGTTTAAACATTTAACTGAAAAATATTAAAATGCAATTAACTATATCAAAACAAAATGATCAAAGCAAGATAGTTTTTAATTATCATACCCTTAAATTATCACATGATTGTCATTTCTTATCCTATTAAAACAATATGTGATGCAATGCTATGCACTGTGGCTTCTCCTTTTTCAGAGTCAGGAATCTTTCAGCCACTATGTCCAAAAAAACATGTAAGCCATCTTACATTCCCTTTCCATTCCCCATTCTAAGTTTTTCCCATATTCTTCTCTATCCTGCTCCATCCCATTTACACAATATAATCTTTATCAACTTCATGGTCTTTATATCTAAATCCCCCTTATCTTTTCCTAAATCTGGCATAAAAACCAAGAACCCACTTTCTGTATAGACTATATTATTCTCCCACAACTTCACTATTTGTTCCCTTTTTTCTTGCAGGCATTTACATTCAATTAACAGATGCCTAATATTTTCTATGCCTTCCTTACTTAACTTGCAGACTAAGTCATCCATACTTTTCCATTTATGTGTACATTTCTTGTTTCTAAAGTTCCTGTTCGAGCATTAAACAGTAAACTACTTTCCTTGCCATTATCATAAATTAAATTGCAACCAATATTCTGTTTACTTCTATATATATTTAAACTCTTTTTACTCTCCATATTAGTTCTCCATCTTTTTAACTCCCTATTTTTATTAATGTATCTACTCTTCTATCCCATTCCTCCAATATTTTGTTTACTTCTATACATATTTAAATTCTTTTTACTCTCCATACTAGTTCTCCATCTCTCCAATTCCCTATTTTCATTAATGTATCTATTCTTCTATCCCATTCCTTGCCTCTATAATACTCAACAATTCTCTTAACACTACCATCCCACTTTTTGTATAAATATACTGACATAAATTCTTTATCCAATTCTTCAGCATACTGTACTATCTTTCTCATCCATTTTGTTGCTTGTTCTTTACTTATAACCCAATTAAATACTATTTTGGCTATCCTCTTATTATTTCATAAATTCTAGTCTACAAACATTTTACTTTTACTTTTTGCATCTCTCATATAAAAACTTGACCATCCCATTTCTTCTTGAATTGATTTCTTTGCCATTCATACATCTGCATCTAATGCATGTCTTTGTATTTTTTCTAAATAATCTAACACCCCTTTACTAACACATAATGCATCATTACCATATGTTAACCCTGCTAGTGCCATTCCCTTCCATACAATTCTAGCTACATCATATTTATTATATGAAAACATTATTAATTTCTTTATCAGTCCCTTTCTTTTCTTTGCCTCATTTATCAATTTTTTCCTTTATCCATCGAAGCAATTTCTTTGATTACTTAAGGTGATTCCCAAGAAGTTATATCTATTTACCACATAAAATTCTTTCTCTTCTCTTTTCCCAGTATTTATCATCATTACTTATGATTTTACTTCACTAAATTTAATCTCGATCTCTTTACCCATCCTTGTGCATGTCTTCAGCATAACTTCCATATCATATCTACTTTCTGTGCACAAGAAGTCATCATTCACAAATAAAAGATCCAATAATGTAAATACTTCCTTTGCCACCTATTAATGATATCTATACCCATCTTCTTAGGTTTTCTATTGCTCTCTCTATTTCCCTCAAACACAACAAAAACAAAATAGGTGACATAGGGTATCATTGCCTTACTCCTCCATTTTTAACTTTAACTGCTTCTATATACCTATCTGATTGAAAACCTTACATTTCTCCCACTATATTATTTTCTTCCATCCATTTTGCAACCCTTCCCACCTCCATATTTGCAAAAACTTTATATAACACAATGTTACCACTATCGATCTATAATTGCTTAACTTTCTATAATCCTCACCCTTTACTTTAAATAACAGTCTTACTTTTGTATTATTCCAACTATCTGGAAATTTTCTCTCTTGTTCCATCTTATTAAAACATGATAACAGGTTAATTTTGCCCTATTTTCCAAATTCATCATTATCTCTGTTGCCCATCCATCTAAACTCTTCACCTTCCCACATTTCAATTTCTTCCCTGCTTCATTCAATTTATTCTCTGCAAACCTAATATTTTCACTACTATATGTTTTCATGTTTGTTACCACTCTGTTTTTCACATCCAATATCTTTTTTATATCCATTACATACTTATTTAAGGTTGTCTCTAATTCTTTTCTAGAGCTATATTCTATTCCTTCATTATCAAGTAATACTATTTCTACTTCCTCTACATTTCTTCTTTTAATGTACTTCCAACATTTTTTACCCCATCTCTTCCACTTTTATTAATATCCTCCAACAATTTACTATTTAATTTCATTCTGTCTCTATAATTATCTATTTTACCAACTTTTAAAAAAAATAATTTTCCCATTTAACATTAACATAACACACTTATATTCTTTGCATGCTTTCCCCCTCTCTTTTACATTTTTATTAACAATCACTTTTCTATTACTTTTATTCTTCTGATATTCTCACCTAAAACCCTATCTGCCACTTTTTCTACTTCACCACACCAGTCCTTATATTCATCCCTAACCAACTCTTCCATATTTTTTCCACTTTTATTTTATATTCTTCTAATTTATTCTTATTATTCATTCTCCATCCACATCTTTCCCTGTCCTTTATTAATATTTTCCATCACACTATTAACCATTTTTATTATAAAAAAAATTATGATCACTATTACATACTCTCTCTTCATTATCAAACACTTTAATTTCCTGTACTTTATTTAGTCTCTTTCTCTACTTATACATATTCTATTGTGTGAAATACATTATTTCTAGACCAGGCATATTGCCCCTCATAAATATTTGATACATTTCCAATGCTCAGATTCACTCTGACAAAAATTCTTTAAAAGCTGTTCATTCTTGTTATCTACATCATTAATTTCTTCAATATGTCATTCATATCCCCTATAATCATCACCCCCCCCCTTTTTTTTTTTTGAAACTCTGTATATCCTTAAATAGGCATTTATATATGCTTTTGTTTCATTCTATTATAGTTTGACTATCTCGAGCGACTATATACACTATAGTCACAGTCCATTCTCATCTTCTTAACCTTTTATCTCAAATCACAAATGTTCTTGAAATTTAACATTACTTAAATATTTTTTTGACATAACTCCTATACCACCATCCCTTTTTTCTTTTTCTTTTCTATTAATACTCTACCATACCAAATCTTTTAGCATAGGTTCTTCTTCTTCTTCTCTTAGATGTGTCAAGGTCTTCATTTTTAACTGCTTTGTTTAATTCCAGTCATTTTTCTGGTCTCCTACCATCTTGCATATTCAAATATATAATTTTAACTGATTTCTTCTTTCCTAACTACTCTTTTATAAATTCTTTTGAGTCTTTCTTCTCCATTACATTTGTAAGTAACTTGTTTCTTATTAATTTTTTAGACCAATTCTCTCTCCATATCCACATTTATATCCAAATCAACTACCCTTTGTTTATTTCTTACATCCTGTCCATTTATTTTCTTTTTGATAATTCTGCAATTTAAAACCTCACCCCCCTTTATAAGTTTTCAGAACTATAATATTCTTTATAAATAAAACTCCCTAAAATTTCACTTCCTTGTTTTGCTATGAGCAATCCATCTTTACTATATAACTCCCTCTTATAAATAAAAAAATTCCACACACCCACAAACATAACATCATTCCTCTCACATAATTTTTTCAATTTCTCATTTATAGATCATACCCTGTTTAACATATACCTATTGCTGAATCTTGGTAATAATCCAATTATTTCTACTCTTCCATTAATCACTCAAATTACTAATCAATTCTATGTACTAATCTATTAGGCTCTCTGATGGTTCTGACAAATTATTGTCTCTACCATGACCTATACATCTGTACTTCCTTATTTCTTTACCTTATCTGCAACATCACTAACTCTAGTCCCAAGCAAACATATTCTTACATACTTGCTTCTATTTTACCTTGCAATTAAATCTCCACATCCTCTAATTAGCGAATCTCCTATTAGTACTATTTCATAGTTTACTTTCCCTATTTTATCTGTAACATTCTCTTCTATCTTCTGGACTTCCTTATCTACTTCTTTATTAATGTTTCTATTCAATAATTTCTTTATCTGCTCACATTTAATCTCTAACAATTTTAATTTTGTATCTATATCCTTTACTTCTTCCTCTATTCTACTTATTCTTTGGCTAACCATCTCTATTGCATTATGTATCTTGTCATTCATATCTCTTGTCATTCTACTAAAATATGCTCTATTCTATCTTCCTCAACTGCATTTTGCTCCATTTCTGCTGACTTTCTCCTTAGACTATCTACACTTAGAAATTATTTTCTCATCTCTTTTATCACATTTACGCATGGTCTACATATCCATACCCCTGTTAAATTATTCCTAGTCTTATTTAAGCATTTCAGATGATGAACCTCATTGCATACAGTACACTATACCACAGCATGCCTAATTTCTTTTGACCATTATATATAAATTGTGGGATACAAATGCAATCTATATTCCTTATTTTTAAAGTCACCTATTCTATATTTAACTTTATGCTTTCTCTACTATTCTTCAAACCCCTATATACAAAAGAAGAAAAACATTTCTTTCTGTCAATGACAATCGATAAACACGGTTTCTAACCTTACTCCTCAAAAACATTATCTTCTTTTTTAAATAAATCACTCACTTTCTTAAATTAAAAAATTCTTTAATAGCAAACCTACTAAAAAACCAACTAATCTTACATACAATTTAGTTTTAAAGCTTTCTTACAGGAATGCACTCACAAAAAAATATTATTATTATTATTTTTATATTTAAGATAGCATAATGTGACACTTTCCGCATGTTATCAATATTATTCCCGATCTTTCCAAATCTAATTAAATCTATCTCCCTTCATCCAATTTACTTTTCACTTTTACACAACAAAAAAAAATTTAGTAGCAACAGATTTTTCAGATGATGTTCAAAAATATATATATAAACTTTAACTTATCTTGCAGAACAAATCTACTGTAATCCATAGCAAACTTCTTGTATTCATTGATTGCTATGACTTGCACTATGTGGCGCTATGATATGGAGAGTTGGCTACTGTTTTTATCCTTAAATTATGCTTAACAAAATCAAATCAATTTAACAAAGCAGGGAAAAACTGATTATCTTTTGTGCTTTTTTATCTATTTTAAATTTTAAGTGAAAATATTGTGATAGCTTAATAAATATCGTTTCATATCCACAAAAATAATTTATGCATTGATGTTATAGCATAAGATTTTTAACATTAAATTTAAATTAGCAGAACATATTAAATTTGGAATTGAGCCATTTACTTTATTAGACTTGAATAATCTTAATATAAACAAGCAATCATAGCACAGAATAAACCCAGACTATCACCCTATGAGGTTTTATGAGGTGGTAGAGTGACAAACTCTGGAGGCCAAAGTCATTAGATCATCATCCAGCATTGTCCCTTGCAATGCCCAAACTTCCTATGAACTCCCGAATAATAAATTATTTGATTTCTGTTTTAGTCTAAGAAACTGATATAACTATACAAATTTAAAACTACTTAAAAGTGTTAATAATATGCTTGATGTATTAATAAAAAAAAAAACTTATTAAATTATAAAAAACGAATGTAAGATAATTAGATAGTCATTAGATCAATAACCTAAAACCAATATACTTGTAAAAATATAATTAAAATATAGTACAAGTAATGTAGAATTTTACACAGATTGTGATATAATATTAAAATAAAGTTGAGTTTTATGTAATTAGAGTTTTTTTTTTTTATATGTCAAATGCATTGACCGGGAAGCAAACCCAGACCAGCTGCTTAGAATGCAGCTATGCTAACCACTAGGCCATCAATGAGTTTTGACACAAAGTCACAAAGTCAACATATTTTACAAGAGTAGCAAAAACAAATACAGAACTTAATGAAAGCTTCTTATTGATTAGTAATCAATAACATTAATGTATAATAAAAGATTTATAAGTTAACACACACTGCTTTAATAGATTATCATTATTTTATATCCAATAACACAACAATATTTCAAACACAATACAACTAGCATAGTGCAAATTCATACTTATTCTCATATAGTAGACTAACCACATGTGAATATTCATTCATAAGCTTAAATATATTATCATAAAATTTGAATAGTTTTTATTTAATATTTATTTTCATAAGGATAATGAACACAGATACCAACTACTGTCTTATACTCATAGCAGTTATAACATAACATATATAAAGTAAAATCATTCTGATGCATAAGCAATTAAATTTATATAAATAAAATATCTTCATTTGTAATTATAACTTGCATTGTTCATGTAAAATGACCCAATGTTTAAGGACAGTTCACTTTATAACGAATAACAGATATTATTATCATAGTTACTTGATAAAAAAGAATGAAGCAAGTTAAATCTCCCTATGCTAAACTTTTATTACATGATTTAAAATGTTTATATTTGCATATTAGTTTCAATTAAAATTAAGATGTGTTATATATTATAAATGTAACTAAGAATGTTAACTTTACTATTATATAAATAACGCCATTAAGCAACAATGTTAACATTACTATTATAAATATAATGCCATTGTAAATATCCAAATATATTTCTCCAAACATTAATGATCTACTTATGTTATTTATTTTGAAAAAGCAGATTGAATTATATACATGGTATAACATTCTCATACATGTTTGCATTGTGATGGGAATTCTATTAACACTTACATGCCGATGCTTGGAAAATGCATGATTGTTTCTAATCAATAAACTCGTCTTAGTTAATTTTAATGCTAATAAAATGTTTTTTTAAATAAAAAAATTATCAGGTAAAAACATTTACTGAAACAAACATCTTCATATCTTTATTACAATTCATTTGATGTTCATAATTTTAACTTTATTCAGTTTTTGCTATTGTCAATACTCTGCCTTTATGATTCAAAAATATTATTTTTATAACAACAATGACAAAAAATCAAAAACCTCCAGACAAAATGATTAGTACTTATGTGTCAATATCAATAAAAATTGGAATAATTTAATTTTTATGACTTATTATTGGAGAAAGCAAATTAAAAATAATTGAAAAGAAATGTTATATCCCAGGGTTGAATTGAACAATGCAAATAAAATTAATTGTACGCTGTTAATTAAATTTAATAAATTTATTATAAAAATAGTTTCTTGGAATGATAGGATTAAAAATAATTCAGAAAATATTAATGAATTTATTGTGAGAGTCAAAAAAGAAGAAATTAAGTATTTCACAATCTCATGAATAAGATAGACAAGTTATAGAGGCACAAAGCGAGAAGGATATAAAATTTAGAAACTGGCACAAAGGAATAACCATTGTTTTAGGGTTAAAACAAATGAGGATTTTATAACTAATATTTTTTTAAACAACAGATTATTAGTAGACAAGCTGAAGAATAATGTTTTGAAAGATCTAATGGTCATTCTAACATAAACGTGAATAAGTGATACTGATTATGAGGAAAAACGAAGACTAAAAAGAAATAAATAAATAATTAAAAAAGAATATAGAATAATTGTATGATGATCATGAAGAATAGAAAGTTTTGGTATAACAGAAAGAATGAAATTATTGGAGATTATAGGTAAAAAATGAAAGTTTGATAAGTATTTGTAGACAGATTGATATGATAATGCTTTTACTGAATTCTTTGCTATGTGAATTTTTAAAAAAAACAGTTTAATTATTAACAAATATGATAAAAAGAATCTTAGAGATTCTAAAAGAAGACAGATTTATTAATGGGATTCAATTCTGCAATTGTATACATAGATTTGATAGTCTTTAACTATGTAGCTTTAGCTTCAGGAAGTAGGCGTGCTCTACTAATATCGTGAAAAATTATATCACCTATTAAAACTGAAAAAATAAATATGTCTTGAATTTTACAAAAAGTCTATTTTTTATGTCACAATTCATCAGTTGTGTTAAGAGATTCTTGCTGCAAACATCTGGAAAGAGGATCTTGATTTGAGACAAGTCTTAAGTAATGAAATTATTATGCCTGATCTATTTAATAATATATATATATTGTGCCAAGGCCAAATTGGCACATGTATATAAAATAATTTTGTCGTAAAAAAATTATTAAAACAAAAAAATCTTTCGCAAAAGAGTTTGAAACAAAAGTTGAAAAATCATTGATTTAAAGTGGGAAGGGGTTTTCTTAAAGTTAAACTGAAGGTTTTATAAAAAGGAAGTAAAGAGTTTATTATGTTTAGTGAAATACAATTTAAAAGCTTTAAAAAAATATATAAATCTCTTCATTTAAATTAAAGAAGAAAAATAATCTTAAAACTAGTTTTGATGTGTAGAGTAAAATTATATATGTGCGTGCGAATGTAAAATAAATGTATCAGTATTAAATATTATAAGTAAATGAAAAATGTATTTAAAAAAAAAAACACAGCGATGCGCTACTAATTAAAGATATGAAAACAACACGTTTTGAAATAGCTACTACTAATTAAACAATCAATCAAAAAACACGGTGTCATAGGATTAATTGCTAAAGAATTTCGACAACAGATATTTGCCGGAGGATATCAAAAGGAAAACACTTCGTCGGTATAAATACTGAATATTTTATCGGACAATCAGTTAAGAGTTTTATTCAGTCTAGTTTGCAGTGACAGTCTTGATAACAGTGCATTATTATTATGAATCCAGAAACAAACATGCACTGTTGAGCAGCTTTTGGAAATATACGCTCATGCTCCAGTCTTTTTAGTCCAACAAGATCATCAAAACCTGCCTGTGAAATAATGTCTGCATAACAACTCAGAAATCCTCCGTCAAACGTTCAACTGTCTTCAAAATAAAACAAATGGATTCGCATAAAAATCTCTTCAAGAAACTTCCAAAGCTAACCGGTTAGATATAATCCATCAGAAGCAGCAGAAGCAGCCAACAACAAGCAATATCCACATTACCAAAAATCCTAGGTAAACATTTATTTATTATCATTTATACATAGTAGCCACTGCTGTAATTCGTAAATATTCAAGATTCAAATTATATGAACTCTATCATACATAAAATGAACTATTGATATGTGTGTTTAAGTTTCAAATGCTATTAATGCTTTATTATTATATTTGTGAATGCTATATGAGTAAATATGTGTGTGATCATTATGTCAGTGTTATTTGTTAAATTATATAAATACCAGTGTTCTACTATGAAAATCTACAAGAATATTTAAACTAGTTTAGAAATGTTAATTTAAAATGTGTGTGTATTATATTAAATTTATAGAATGTTTAAAATTATTTAATGTTAGTTAATAAATTGTCTTTAAAACTTAAACTTTATTTGTCGGTCGATTCTTTTTACCAACCTTTTATTATTTCTTTCCACCACCAATTTTGTATAATTTGTTATTGAATAAAATTAGACTGAGCTAGTTTAAGGGAATGTTTCGAGCGCTGGATTATGAGCCTACTGCCCGAATACGTTAGTCTTCAGACTAGCTCGCACCCTGGGGTTTACCCCGAAACAAATAAAGTATTTGGATAGTGGGGATTTGAATCTAGCAGCCAAGATGGGCCATTGTTGATAGTTAAAGCTATCAATAAGATCTCCCATTTTGCTCGAACATGCTGGTTCATTCACGTAACCTTTATAAGATTATAACTGTATTATGAAGGAGTTTGAAACCGGCCAAAACTTATATATACATATAAGTAGGTGGTTTCAGCGGTTTGACCCGGTACAATATATATATATATGGTACTTGTGAGTTTTCGAGTAAATCAAGATATCAGCCCATATTTTTGATATATATATATACAGTTTCAAGGGCCTATAATCTATTGAAGATGTGTTACTTGTTAAATTAAAATAAAATTAATAAATTAAAAAAAAAGGAATAAATTTCAATAAATTTCATTAAGAAGCTTTATTTCAATTTTTTTTTAAAACTTATAATGTGTGAAGCAATGGGATGCTCCTAACATTGTCATACTTTGGTTCAATTCAGTGTGTTTTTTTATGTCAGCAATTTTTTTGGTAAATTATCATAATGATAAAAATTTGGGACTTTCCTGTCACTGAACATGATGCAGTAGACTATTTCCAAAGGTATGATATCATGCCCTCCCAAAAAAAGTGTGTTAATGGTCACGATATGATTGCACATCACCAAAATGAAAAAAAAAGTGTAAATATTGTACTTATATACATTTTTTAATTTTTTCTGTTAATATATTAATCCAGAAAAAAAAAAAAGCTATAAATCTTGTAATTAATTTTTCCACAAAATTTGTCCCAAAAGAAAATTCTTAAAACACAAAAAAGAATCCATAACAACTTAAATAATGGTAATGTATTTGAAATATAATTTTACAATAATAATAATTTCATATATTTATAAAAAAACACTTGTAATTTTAATCAATAGTGTAATGTTTTTTTTTTATGTGTCAAAGCGTTCATGCGGAAAGCAAACCCAGGCCAGCTGCTTAGAAGGCAGCTATGCTAATCACAAGGCCACCAACACTTGACAATAGTGCAATGTTTCATATTATGCCGTGAAATTTTCCAATATCAATGTTCCTGGATGAGTGGACAATCTCTATTTGTAGCTCTCATTTTCTTTAGAAATTTGCATTTGGCCTCAAGTCAAGAATATTTTAACAAAAAAAAAATCCCTAAAAAATTAAATGCACAGTGGATAAACCTGCAGTTTCCAGGTCACAATAAAATTCAAATTTTGTTTCAAATTTTTCTCACCAGAGTGTTTCTTGTCGAAATACTGTGCATTGTAGTTTTCGTTTATAGAAAAGATAAAAGAAAAGATAAATTCGGTAGGATTGGAATAAAGTATTTCTGGTAGTGTGAAATTGTTACATTGTCTTGGGGCAATGAATCCTATAAATGGTAATGTAGTTGTAGTGCCAGAAAATGAAGTGTTACATGCTGCAGATATTCGCGTAGAAAATTGGACATCGTGGCTGTTGATGGATGAACTTCGATCTCCGGAGTTAGAAAGTGGTTAGCAAGGAGGTGCCTGCTTAAGTATAGTACCCTATGTCAGCATTGCGGCATGCAGTGCAGACGGATGGGGTGCATACAACAACTTAAGCACAATCCGTAATGATGTATATATGCACTCTGTCGTCATACACCAGGAAAACTTTGTAGATCCTCATGACCCTGATATCCGCAAACAAAATGTGGAAAATATGTGGATGAGAGCTAAATGCAAGCTCAAACATCAGTGTGGTTACCAGCAGTACTTTATTCGAATCCTATGTGCAGGAATTTGCTTTCAGGACTCTCTACATGACTGACGCAGTCTTTGCTAATTTTATCGCTATCGTAAGCGAAAACTACAATGGACAGTAATTATGAATGTTAGTAGGATATATTATTATTAGTTTAATAAATTATTTTTTATAATATAATTATTTTTTATTTTTTTATATTATAATTTCGTGTATTTGATATTTCACCACAAATTTTTAAATAATTCGACAAGGAACGCTCTGGTGAAAAAAATTTGAACTACAAAATTTTGTCGTGACCTGGAAACTGCAGGTTTACCCGCACGATGTATTTTATCAAAAAAAAAAAAAAAAAATTACACTGTAAATGCATTACAAATATTTAAAATATACCTTTTGAAATTACCCGTTATTTATAGCAATAAATTTTTTTTGCTACATTTATTAGTACTGTTTAAGAAATTGATTACGATTTTTTTTTTCTTGCGACAATTGTTTCGGATTAATTTCTTCATAATGCCATCTGGCAGATAGAAATTGAAACTTTAGATTGATCACTTATCTAGCTGTAAATTCGTTTGTAATATCATATAGTTCTACATGTATATCAAGAATATTTGCTTCCAAAGTAGCCATGGCTGACTAGTGTTACGAAATATGACATAGTTATTATTTTGTAAACTATTTTATTATTTTATGATATTTCCCTGAACATCAAAACTAACAAAATACTGAAATAGCTCTGTACAGAGGAAATGTTCGATAAAGTGACTTAAAATCATCATATTTTATTGATGACGATCAAGCATAATAGTCTATATCATTGGAATATTTGATTTTTTTAAAAAAAATTAAAATAAATGTATATGTTTGTATACATATAGACAATAAATTTAGTTATATACGGTTTCTCGCTTTATTTTAATAGATTAAAATAACTCATATAATATTTCCGACTTTAATAGATTAAAATAATTCATTTTCTTCTGTAAACAATATTGTTTTAAATATACAAAAAAATACATTCCTTTTATTTTATTTTTTCAATTTGATTAATTATTTTACTTTTAATTGTGATTAGTTTACACTGATAAGAATTTAGATTATTTACATTCTTTAATTATCTTTGATAAGCAGAAATTTAAAATGCTGTCTTATTTAATTTACATTAAAATAGTTTAGATAATATGATGTGTAAAAGTTAAAACGTTAAATAAATTGAAAATAAATAATAAAAGGGTTTAATTGAGATTCATTCCTATTATATATCCATTATAATTATATGTATTTGGTCTAGGAATAACTTCTCGAAAATAACATAATTAAAAAATAAGATTAAATATAATTGTTGTGAATCGGCAGCAAAAAGTTTTAGAGACCTGCAAAATTTGCAATACTGTTTCTTTTTACCAAAAATATAATATTATACATTAGATATTAACAGTTGCTTATTCAATTTATATTTTAAAACATTCGAAATGATTCTCAGCCAAATGAAATATATACTCAATGAGCAGAAACAAATCTTACTGAAAAATAAAAACACATGTAGAATGAGTCTAACTCAATAAAAAAGTAAGTTAAATTTACATATATAAACCAATATATAATTATAAACACAGCTCTTAAAAAAAGATAATTTTTAAAGATAATGATATCCATTTTATGATATTATACAGATGCATTTATAAATATGATATCAAACACTTTAACCAATATATGTTTTAAAGAAAACAATGATAAAGACATTAGGATAATAACAGAAAATTCTATCAGCAGGCATTTAAGTATTCCTCCATATCAAAAAATAATCAAATTGCTTACTTCATGGAAGTTTATAAAAATTTAAGTAACAAAAAATAACAGAACTGGGGCCACAATCCATGGGATTTGAATTACAAGATCTGTTATTCAACATTTCATAAACCATTCAGAAATTCCTCAATATTGACAACACCAGATCAAGTGCAACCATACACTGAAAGTTATTAATTTTACATATTAATGTAAGAATAACTTAATGAAGAACTATATGAAACGTGATTACTTTAGAAAACAAAAAAAATATAGACATTTTAAAAATCTGTTCAATAAATTGAACAAATAATTTTAAAAATGATTATAATGATAATGTATAACTGATGTACTTTAATTATCTTAATTAATCATTGGGATCTGCTAAATAGCAAAAACTAAATAACAATTCCCAAGCTTTTCTGTTTTTTTCTTCCAAAAACATATATATATATATATCATCTTTAATATTATCAATCACATTCTTCTGATATCTCTTTTCTCACATCTTTTATATATATATATTTCCAATATATTTTACAACTCTCTGCTTCTAAGCACATGCCCAATACACATCCTTTTTATCTTCATGATTTTTCTCAATATATATATATATTCTTCATTAACTTTTTTTTTTACATTTTTGATCTTATATTTTCCTTTTTTCCTTGAATCCAGATGTTTAAAGCCTTCACTTTTTTTACTTACTTTTTCTAATTATCTGTATTTCTGCTTTTACAGATCTATATCACAAATTGAACATGAAACTATCCTTTTAGATATAATTTTAATGACCCACACAATAGCTTCATATTTTTATTATAAGTCAATTTAGCTACTAATTTGTTTTTTTCATTACTTCCATAATAAGTTATCCAATATTTCAAATATTTAAAAGTAATAACATGATCTATAACTTCATGTGTGATCTAACTTTTAATCTTCTTTACCCATTTTTATTACTATCTAAATTTTATTGCATTGATTTTCATCCCAAATTTTCTACAAGCTATATCAATATTAAACAATATTTGATTAAGTTTATCTCTTCCCCAGAACTAATTCTATCCTATCAAAACAATATTTATTTAATAACCTATACAAATATACATTAAATAAAATAGAAGATAACTAAGATTCTACGTATGCTAACTGTCCTTATATTTATCTCCTCCATAAAAAGATCATACCTTCTGATTCATTTACAATTTTTTTTAATAATCATTATCTTTCTTTCCAATCTATATTTATGATTTTCAATTTATCAAGTAATCCATTTTATTCTATCAAATGTATTTTCAAAAACAATAAAACAAATCCTTAATCTTGTTATCTGCCAATAGTAATTATTATCATTACAATTGCATCTCTTGCCTCTTTAATATTTATAAATTCATTGTTTTTTAGACAAAACATGTTTAATCCATTGGAAATTTACCTATCAAAGATTTAAAAAAACATCTTAATCAACTGGAACATTAACTTAATTGTTCTAATGTTCTCATATTCCAATGAATTAGACATTTTCAGTAATAAATGGAAAGGTTTCTCTCAAAACATTTTCTTTTAGAGACTTCAATAATTCAAATGAAATTTCATCAATTCTAGTTTTTTGGTTAATGTTTTTTTAACTTTATATTCTATTTTATCCAAATCTCAATGACTTTTTATTTTAAGTAATGTAGATGAAAGTTTAGAATATTAGCTTAAAATTCAATATTTAATAATCTAAAAGTACAGATTTGATTTCCATGCTAAATATGCCATTGATCAGGTCAACAATATCTGAAGAAGAGAGGAAAATAGTATGACTTACTGCATTATATACTAACCTGTGCCTTACTAACAATTGAATATAAGTGGAAAATTTAAATAAATTTAAAATTTTTTTTAAAGACATTCAATTCTTAACATTAGATAATGGCAATAGTTTAACATATAAATACAAATATTTTTTTTTTTAATATTTTTAATGCATCTACTTTCTTTATTAAGAATTTAACATTTCTATGTTCAGTTACTATTTCATTTCTGTGACTGCTTTTTTTTTATATATATCCAAATTATAACAAATCCTTTTTTGTATTTTTTTTTAAAATTCCTTACATTCTTTTTCCATTTTCTGCCTTGCAATATCACACGTTTAACAATTCAATTCACTGTTAAAGTTCTGAAATATTTCTAACTTTTACAAAGTTAATATTTTTAAAATTTTCATCATACATAATTAATCCAAGATTTATTCTTTTATGTTTCTTTTGTAATATTCTCTTGTTAAATTTTATTCCATCTTTATTTGAATTCACTTTATCAATTATTCTACTATTATTTGTATTTATTTTTAAAACCAAATACTCAGAATTTTTTTTCGTTTTCCCATTTAATTTATCAGTTTCCTATTTCATTTTCTCTCTTTTCTTATTTCTTAAAAACATAATCTCACTTCTACCACTACTAAATTATGTTGTGAATTTATATTAGCCTCAGAATACCTATATCCATTCTTAATACTGTTTTTTAATAGAACAATGCAAAAAAAAAAAAAATAACAATACAAAAATATGCAAAAAAAATACGATTTTAGAGCATTATCTAAGTTACTAATACATAGATGTAAGAAAAATAAAATAATGATAAATATGCATTTTAAAATTATGTAAAGCTAATTTAAATATGAGTAAAACTCTAGAATAAATAAATTTGGATTTCCATTAAGAATATGTGTGAATATGTGATAAAGATTCTGTTGCATTTTATTAAATGTATTTATAATTTAGCTTTTGAAACTTTTCCCCCAAGAATGGTTCATCTCTAGAATTTTTTTTTGTTTTATTTGCTATATTATTTTTATTAATATCTGCTTCATTTCTTTGGTAAACTTCCAGTCATTGCTTAGGATTATATATCTTATGGATAGGAATTTAGTAGTTTCCATGTGATTGAGTAAGATTCTTAGTTGATATTGTTTCTTGGAGTATGTATATGTTTTGATTTATATATGTAGCTGTAATAATAAAATTTTTGATTCTGTGATTTCTTAGAGTATTTTATATTTTTATTCAAAATTTTATGTTTGCAATAAGATTTTGTTTCTAAGAATCTGAATTAATTTGTATTTGTACCATGTTTATGGATAATTTTCTTTATACATTTTTTTAGTTACATATGAAAATTCAGGCCGTTAAAGTGCTATGATGGGATTGTATTAAATAGATATTATATAGAAACAAATTAAGCAGCTGAGAACATAAGAATCAGATTAGTTTTTAGTATTGATTTAAAAGAGACAATATTAAATTCTCCAAAGTGAGTTTTCATATTTAAATTTAATTTTAAGTAGATTGTATATTGTTTATTGCAAGGTATATATTTAACAATGAAAACTTAAATATATATAGTAATGACATTAACTTGTAAACAACTCAGTGATAAAGATTTTGAAAACAATGTATAAAAAAGTTTCCTATTTCACTTTTTTTAAATTAATTAATATATTTCAAATTAATTCAATAATTTAATGCACTTTTTTCAATAATATTTTTATTTTTATCACATGATCACTATCTCTTATATTAGCACATAATTGACGAAGGCCATAAGCCAGAAACTAGTCGGGGGATATTGGATGAGTAGGCACTAGATAGGGATTTTATGCCCAAGCCTTAAGCATCCATTGATTACTCTGGTTGGCACAGGGTGGCACTACTGTATGGAGAGTTTTGCCTTGTTTAATAATTTTTATTTTTACATATTGTAACAGTTTGATTAACATTATAACTAGAAATTATCAGAGAAACTGTTAGGATATGTAAAAATAAAACTATTATTGGAAAAATGCATTAAGTTGTTAAATTAATTTGCAAAAAAAATTTAAGATAATTTTATGTGTATAGACTAAATGATAAGTTTTGTTATTGTAGGATCAGGTTTATTAAAGATTTTAATTTATTCAGTCTATAATGTATTATATATGGCTGAAATTAAGTAACCTTGTGGGCTTGGAATTCAAACTTATCTTTGGAAAAGCTTCATTAATTGCCACTATCTCAATGAAAAGTAATAAATTATTAGATTTATGATTAATTTTATGTTGTTTAAAAGGTTCCAATTTATATTTTATTATTTTTATTGTCTTTTAAAATACTTTAACTAGTTTTCACTCTTTTTTAGGATATAATTAAAGAAGTTTGTTAGAGAGTTGAAGTATAATAAAAACACTAAAATAGATATAATAACTAATAATTAATGAATAAACTCACAAAAAATGTAGTATGAAAAGTTAAAATAGTAAATTATTTGGACAAAGTGGCTAAAACGGAGTAGATGCACATGAGTCATTCTATTTTATGACATATAAATAAGCTAAAATGTAATGTTTATTTCTAATTTATTACATATTATAATTAATTATTTTTATTTATTAAAATTGTTAAATAAATTCTCCAAAGTTTAGTATTATTTGTTTTCACATGTACTCCCTTTTTTCAATTATACATTACTTATTCATAAAGATAGTTGTATAATCTATCAATAAACATCACATGATTTGCCTGTTTTATAATCTATCAAGGAGTTAAGTTGAAATATGACTATAATCATGAGAATACAAAAAGTATAAATATTTATTAAATGAAATTAATCTATTGCATATTTGTTGATGGTATCCATTGGATTAAGACTAAACATATTTATTAAAAAAAGATGTGTTTATTTTGATTAAGCCTGTGTTACCATCAATATATTGTCAAATATAAAAAAGCAAGAGCCATTCCATAATTTTTGCTGGTATATCAATATATAGTTTTACCCTACTGTTTTCATACTATTTTCCTCCTGTTACATATTTTGGTGACCAACACATATGTTTATAAGCCTTCATCATTTCCATATTGACTATTACAGTGGATATTAAAATTAAGGAGCTAATGGATAAATTACAAATTCTGTGTATATACACACAGACATAATCAGTGTTTAAAAATGTTAAACTAATATGAAGATAAGCAAACCCTCCAAAATATCAATTACAATAAACTGCAAATATTATAAAATGAAGAAGGATCATGAAAGTTATCTATTGGGTTATGTTCCATGTTAAATGGATCAAAATTCCAGAAAGTCATCTACTGCAACTAAAAAATATGGATGTATATGCTACCTCAATGCCAAAATATCAACATTTAATCAAATTTCTGAAAGAGTTACATATATATTGTGATGCAAAAACAATTTGATATAATTGATAATAGCAATTATACAAAAGCACCAACTATTTTCATAAAGGGATTTACAGTTGGCTTGCAAATGGCTTGAGCATAATTAAAGCAATAACAGAGCCACAAGATATTGATGAGAGAATAGCCATTTTATAATGATGATTATAGTTGTAAATATTTGGACTTCTAATAATCTTTACAATGACTTATAATGATCATAAAAGATAATTATGTTTAATGGCATTGTAGTAAAATAGTAATATGTTTTATTAAGTCCCGATTTTATTAAGGCATAGGGTCATATTATCATCTGCATATTGCAGCAGCATGTCAAAAGCTGATAACATCTGCTAGCAGCCCATTGAATTTCTACTAGATATTTATGTATTATCTGGATGAATTTATTGATGGCTTAATAGTATACACATAAAATTTTACAGCCTTCATTAATTAATCTGAATGATAATCTGAAAGCCTTTTTAAAAATCAGAATAATATGTAGTAAATCTTACAATTCAGTTTATGAACACTTATTTTACATAATAATATATGCTGATTTTTAATCTCTATTGAACATTGCTATGGCACTGCAGAATAAAAAAATAGATAAACATTGAATAGTAATATGTATGTCAAGGCACCATTAAAAGTCTTTACACATTTGCTCCACATCATGATTATTTCATTTACCACAAAACTTTATGTTTTGAGAGAAGAAAGCAAAATTGTAGATGGAATAGTGACATGCTGTGGCAAGTCTTAATTCATTTCTTGATTTGGAGATAATATATGAGATTTATATGCTGTTGCCGTATGTGATAAATTTTGACTTATTTATATCTTTCTATTTTGCTAAGTGATTTCTATGTTGTGCTGCATGTGTGTATATATATATATATATAAACAATTCATAATGCTAGCAGAAATTTATATAAAATATTAGGAGAGTGATTTACTACTTTTGTTTCCATATACATTGAGCTATGTTTAATTTAAAGTTTACATATTAAATCTTGTTTTTGCAACATCTCCATATCCATGCTTACTATTAGGAGATTTCAACATGAGTTATAAAAATTTTGTCTCTAGATGGATACATAGATTGTCCTTTCCACTAATGAGTTGGTAAAAACTTCTTGCCTAATAATTCATATTCATTTAATAATGGCTGACACACATCACTAATAGATTTATTTTTCTACTCCCCAATGTTATATCTTATGCTTAACCTTTCATTGAAAAACTCACCTTTCTTAGATCATTTAGCCTTAATAGTTTCCCTGAGCCTTGACTTTTCCTAAAAAAAACTCTATTTCATAGTGGTAAAACAATTCACATCCTTCTTCTGCATAACACTACAAAATTCCTATTTTTTGAAATATATATTGAATTATTTAAACTCAGCATATTAGATTTGAATCCCATACAAACCTGGATTGCATTCATTAATATCCTGTCATTTATAATCAATCATATTACAAAGAATAAACTCCTATCAACAAGATTATTAGCACTCACTGATGAATTAAATAAAAAAATAATTCACTCTACATCATCTAATAGTGACAATGTAAGAATTAATACCTTAAAAAACCAGTATAAAGTCACATGTGAAACATTTAAGCAGTATTTAGCAATTAAAAAAAAGAATATATCTAAGTAGACCCCACACTTGGTCAAAAAACTACATCCAATGGACACTAGGTCAAAGTCTAGCTATCAGAGTACTTTCAGCACTAGATAATGAAAATAAAATATATGCAGGGGACACTATGCTGCCCCCCCCCGTTTATTCATTACAAAAGCAAACTTCAAAGTAGGAAGGCATTCAACCCTTCTACAAACTTTCTTGGGCAATGTGAAAACATACCTCTCTTCACATCAGAGAAACCTAGTACTAAACTAATTTCTTTCCCAAACTCAAGTCATCCAGGTATTCATGGATACCACACCTTAGTTTTAATCATTTAAATCACTTCACATCAAAATATCTTGAAAACTTGGATAATTACATATCTAAACAAGTCTATCATATATATGGATTTTATTCAATATCTCTCATACCATTTATTAAAAAACAAGAAAAAATTCCATCATTTCAAAATCGTAGACCAATATCAATAGCTCCTCTAGGAATTAAAATTTTGGAATCAACACTAAAAGACAAACTAGAGCCATTTATGCTGCCTGCATTATCTAAATACCAATTTGCAAAGAAGGGTGCTTCAACAAACCAAGCAGCTTTTTTATTTAAAACAATCATAAGCACAGTGAGAGAAAGAAAAAATACAGTCCATTAGTGGTTCAACTAAACATTAGAGCTGCATTTGATATGGTTTAAATAGACCTCCTTATTAATGCCCTCGCAAAATATATAATATTTAAGGTGATCCTATACACACTAATTAACCTCCTCATAAATCGTGAAATACATATAACATTGAATGGTAAATTCACTCCAGACATTGCTCTTCTGTTTACTATATACATCAATCCTTTACTGTTAGAGATTGAAAAAGAATTTCCAGAAATATTCATTCCAGCACTTAATACCAGCATCTCAGTCATTGCATATATGGATGATATATCAATATTTCTATCAACAACTAAGAAAATTCCTAAATTACAAAAAATTCTGGCTAATTTTACCATAACATATAAACTAGAGTTTAACATGGACAAATCATGTGCTTGGTCAATCAACATAGGAAAAACACATAAGCAGCACTTTAAAGGAAATCCAACTCCCTTTTTTGGATTTCTATTCTTATTTAGCAATGTGAAACCTAATACCACAAAAACTTTATGACAAGTGCGAAAGTCTAATAAAATCACTTTCTAAGTCATATCTATCTTTCTATTCAAAAACTTCTATGTTCAACCTTCTCATTATAACAAGAATTTCATATTTTTCATCAATAATAATATATACAAAAGCTTTTATTAGAAAAATATATGATCAATTAAGACAGCTAGTTTGGAAAATTGTACAGTTGCTATCTCACTCATTAAACTACAACAACCACTAAATCTCAATGGTCATGGATTACACATGATTAATACATTCAAAATACAAAAAAAAAAAAACCCCAGTAAACCTCTTCATTTCATGTAACAAATTATTCCCACATATAATAGAGTCATTAAAAATTACACTAGCTGATAAACCACCACCACTACTCAAATTCTGGAAAAATCTCATTGTATCACTTCACATACTTCCTAACTTTAATCTTCTCCCTTCCAGTCCAAAATACAAATAACGTAACACATTTACCCTTATTCAAATCCCTACCTTGAATCATGAAAAGAAAACAATACTTAATATAAATAACAAACAACTGATTAAAAAATTTAAATTCTGATTGCTTGAACCTAAGTACTTGGATTTTCTTATTAAAATAAATGTAGAATCCCTACCTGCACTTTACTTTTATAGACACAGAAGACAGTACAAGAATGTTGATGATCAATGCAGCCTTTGCCATAAAGATTCTGAAATTCAATATCATCTTTTCTTTGAATGTGAAGAAGGCCTTGAGATCATACACAAAGCAATATCAAAACTTTTTAACAACCCAAATATAATATCAATACCCTATTCCAGACATCCAAACAAGGAATTTTTGCAAACATTCATGCTAGCACATTCATGTTATATGCTATCTGGTGTGCCAGATGCAAACTCATGTATGATCGCAATCCCAGAAGACCCCCATACACCTTCTGGAATAAACTGGAAACTTTTAAAGAAAGAGATAATAAACTATCATCCCATACAATGTTTGAAAACACTTGGTCTCTAATGCAACAACATCTAAAACCATAATAAGATAAACCATTCTCTGAAAATGAATGTGACAATGATAAAACCTCAAGATTTGGAGTGTTTTTTTCCCTTTCTTAACAAACTTTAAAACCATTTTTTATGTAAATAATGTTGTATAAGTCAATAATGTAAAACCATCTTTTTTAAAATCTGTAATCTGTCTTAGACTCTTCCTTTTTAAACCTGTTGTAATTGATTCTTATAGAACAATAAATGCTTTTAAAACATATAATCAAGGTGTTAAAAGTGAGATGCTACTCCAGCCTTATATAGTTAATTATGTCAGTAACTCTCAAGTGCCATATTCGATTTGATTGATAAATTAATTTGACTTTGAATTTCCAACAATGTTGACAAAGATATGCTTACAAACATCAGAGGTGGATTCATTCTACTATTGATTCTTTGTTCAACATGTAGAGTGCTTTTAAGTCATAGCCTGGAGGGGGTGTAATTTACTCCCTTTGTTTTATATAAAATATTTAAACGGCTCATAGCTATATTCTTTCAACCTCATTTCTCTTTAAATAAAGAAAAGCTTGAATTTTGCAGTCCATTTAAAAGCAAAATTCAAACTTTTCTTCATTTAAACAGTGAAGTATGGCTGAAGGAATATAGCTATGGGGCGTTTAATATATATATTATGAATAGATCAAAAATATTCTATAATCTCGATAGTTAGAATTGAGTAATAAAATCAAATATAATAAAAACTGGTAAAAATATATATTATGATCTAAAACACGATACAAAAGAAAACTAATTAATTCCATTTCTTGGACAATATTTGAAGATGGAGAAAAAGATATTTTTTTTCTCTCTTCTACCGTTGAAAAAAAAAGAATTATAAGATTAAATTACCTTTTTTATTGTTAGTTTCAAATATCTGTAAGTATCACATGGCTTCTGTTTTTTTTCCCTTAAGAATATTTATATAATAAAAGAGTAAAATAAAAAGCTTTATGCAATAACTCGAATTATACAAACATCTGTCAATATTCCAAAAATTAAAACTAATTTGGAAGAAAAATTTTTTTCCCGTTTTTTTTTTTAGAAACCAATCATGTTTCTGACTTTCAATCTTGAAAATTTAAATTCTATTACAAAAACATAATTGCATAATAATAAAAAAAATAGTAAATTCTAAAGCTTATTTATAAAATTATTTTTTAAAATATAAGGAATAATTGAAAAAAAAAAATCCATTTTATTATTGACCCTACTCTTAATTTTAATTTTTTGCATTTTAAAATAGATTAATAAAATTTTGGAGTAAAATAGATTTTTGTATTTGTCATGAAACCTTTTTAAAAGATTATTTAATCTGTTATGAATGCGCTGTATGTTCTCTGCCTAAAGAAGAGTTAAATAATTGGAGTATTAAGTCTAAATAATAACACTTGATTGTCCTTGTGGCTTATTTCCTGTTGCTTGCCATTTTCTTGAAACAAAATATTTCGATTTATACGAGTGCATTACGTCATTAAAATATTCACATTTCGTGTGTATATATATAGGGTGGCAAGGAATAGCAAACTACCGCTTAATGATGGTCAAATGCTATTATTTGGCCATAGTGTAATACTTTCTCTATCATCATCATTTTTAAACAATACTATTTTATTGCATGGTAAAAACATCTCCAAGTTTTAACTATTATATATGATTTATATCCTTTTTTTTCACACCGCTTCAGCAAAGTTCCTTATCTAATTTATTCATTTTGCAAGGTCTTTTTCTGCATACATCTTCACAATCTTTTAGAACCCAGTTTGGGATATGAATTGCTTATCAATTTCCATCTTGTTTTTGTAACAAGAGCAGTATACTAACACACTCATAAATAATACACACATCTATAATGTCAATCATCATCCTAAATTGTAAATTTTGGAAAAACATAGCATTTAGGAGGGTAATTGACATTTTATTTTTGAATTTTCACCTAGTGATATGCACTAATCCATTTCATATATATATACATGCATTATTCATTTCATATTTGCAAATTGTAATCTGATATGAGGGACGGGATGTATTGATGTGAATAATGCAAATTATTTTTAGTTTTTAAAATAATATTTTAATATCTGTATTAATCTTTTTTTTTTTTGCAATATAATTAATATTTTATATTAAAATGAAAAAGTAAGAGTTAATCTCTGTATATATATATATATGCATAATAAAAACACAGAATTACTTTTATAAAACTGCAAACCAGTCTGCTGGTTGAAATATTAAAGCAGTTCTATAGAAGTAATTCTGTGTTTTTATTATGTTTTTATTTTTCCTTAGTTATTTCGTATATATATATGCATAAATATTATAAGAAATCAATTAAATAATTACATTTACTTCAAATGCTTAAAAAGTAATTATGCAAAAATATATATATATCTTACAACTATTATTGTAATATGTAAATGGACAACTCTGAGAAAAAAAAAATTTTTTTTTGGAAGAACAAAGAAAAAACTTATAAGAACAGTATGGAAAATGCTTTCAATTTCTCAATTTGTATAATTGCTTTAATACTATTTATAAATAAAAGCTGTAATATCTATTTAACCAGATATGCATTAATTTAAATCAAAACACATATTGGGATGCATTGAGTTTTAAAATTATAATGAAAAAAAATAGAAAAATGATTTGGATCAATTGGCTGTCAGTTTATAGCTATAAGTTCAGAAAATATAATGTTCAAATACGAATGCTACAGATCTGCAATTTATAAGGAATACTTTATTATTAAATAATAAATATTGTAAAAATTATTCTATGAAGTTTTAAATAATTTATACAGAATGAACAAATGATTATCAAACCTAAATAGAGCATTATGCAGAAGGAATCTATATTTATTACAAATGAATATATCGGTATAATAATATATATTGCATCTATACAAAAATAACAGCTAAATATTAAAATATATGTAAGACATTTAAAATATTGAATATTTGAACTTAATGATATAGTGTTTTGATTAAAAATGACACACACATATATACATATGCACCAGTGTAGGCTAAATAATATTATCAGGGAGAAAATATTATAATATATATTGCAACGCAGAGACTTCAGATCACTCAAAGAAGTATGGAGAGATGCATATTAGGAGTAACAAGAAGAGATCGAAAACACAATGTATGGGTAGGAGATCAGACAGGTATTACTGACTTTGTTGAAAAAAATAAAAGACTGAAGTGGAGTTAGGCTGGACATATTTCTAGGAGAGATGATAGTAGATGAACAGTTGAAATCTTAAACTGGATTCCAAGAGATTGTAAAAGACCCGGAAAGAGACAACATGTGAGATGGATGTATGAAATAAGAAAGTGTGCAGGGGTGATAGAAGAGAAGATAAAGATCAGAGAAGATGGACTGAACTTGGAAAGACTTTCATTCTGCAGTGGATTGATAATGGTTGTTGATGATAATGATGATGATGATGATGATATTCTCTTAAACTTTAACTTTTTAACTAAGTGGTTTGATTAGTCAATGGTTTTTTAAAAAAAAAATTGAGTGTGTTTAAAAATAAATATTCATACCTAATTTTCTAGATTATTTTAAAAAAAAAATGTATTTATGTAATATATTTCTATAATTATATTCTTCTTAATTGAAATAAAAAGTAAATAAGAGTATATTTGAAAACATTTTCATAAAAGATAAAATGTTTTACAAATATGCTACTTTTCTTTTTATCAGCAACATAATAAATGTCTATACTAAAAAAAAAAATTCCAATGCATAGATTATTAAATATAATTTTATTATTAAAAAATACTAATTACATAGTTTTAAAAAATGTTTATTTACATATTTTTTTGTCAAATTGTATTAAAAAAAATCGACAAAGCCTATTAAAGAATGACTGCTAGAAAAAAGTACTTCCCACTAAAAACAAAAAAATTAAAGTCACAAATACATTATGATGCAGCTAAGTGGCTCCATCTGTTAATGAACAATGTCACTGAAATGTAAAATGGTTTTAAATAAATATATAAATTAGAAATCAAATAAGAGGATTAACAGAGATATGTGCTGCAAGAGCATGAACCTATTGTAGAATGTAATGTAATTTTAATAATTTCTCATAATCAATAGGACGCTATCAATAAAGATTAAAGATATTTAAAAAAATTTAATTTCTTCTTACATTATTTCCTTAAAATGTTGTTGAATAAGAATATATATATATAAATTTATAAATAAATATTAAAAAATACAGTACTTAAAAGTTTAGAAAAATATATCTATAACTGTCACTTAGCAGTGCTTTCAACTATCTTTGTAGTTTTAATCAACTAATACTTTTAAAATGTCAGCTTTTCCATAATTCCATGATGTCAACTTTCCCATAATTCCATGATCTTAACATTTGCTGCTTGCCTATTAATTAAATTTTGCTTGTATTTATATATTAACACTGCTTCTTTAATTTTTTCTTTTATTATTATTTCTTTCAGTTTCCAATATTTTTACATTACTATAATTAAAATCAAAACCATATATACATGATTTATTATGGTCATAAAAGACAGAAGCTGATAAATTATCATTATTTTTATAATTTTGTTTTGTATTTTGAACCCTTTTTAATAATAACACATTCTCTTTTGTTCTTTTTTCTAATGTGCACCTCGATTCATCTATATATACACTGCTACACCTACAAATCCATTTGTAAATGATACAATTTTTATTTGTTAATAAAGTCTTAACCTTTGAATTATTTATCAACTTATTCAATGTAGGTGGTGCATAAAATGCAATATCACATATATCTTGATAAATTTTCTTAATGAAATTTGCCTGCTGATTTGAAATATATGGTATTGATATGTCTGTATTTCTTCAAAATAATATACGTAAATTTATATATATATATAAGATAATAGTGGCAAAATAA
Organism: Epiperipatus broadwayi; assembly: GCA_028023455.1. Lineage (NCBI taxonomy): Eukaryota > Metazoa > Onychophora > Udeonychophora > Euonychophora > Peripatidae > Epiperipatus > Epiperipatus broadwayi. The sequence continues at coordinate 5,603,242 of JAQFVV010000008.1, read as the reverse complement.
ATTTTTAAAATGTTTAAATTAAGACAGTCTATTGTTTTAAACTTAAAAATAGTTTTAAAAAGTATATTAATTAGATAACTACATATAATCATAACTTAATATATATGTAATTGAAATGGAAGCAAGTGCAACTCTTAATGAAACTATATAAATTAATAGTCTAATGTCAATAAATTACAAAAAAAAACAAAAAAAACAACAACACTAAAATGCCACCATTTTATTCCTTTAGCCTTGATGGTATTTAAACTTTAATCTATTGATGTTATTATAGATCAGAGAGTGAAAGTTTATATTAGTCAGATTTAAGTATAATGTAAATTATGTGAAATCACTATTTAAACATCCAGGGGATATAAACATTGTCTTAATTTTAACGAATCCTAAATATCAAATGATACATCAGTTTAATAAATATAACTATAAATAATCATAGTTTAACTTTATGTAATTGAAGAAAATATGAACAACTCAAAATGAGTTATGCATAAACTAATAATCAAACATCAATAAATTATGTAAAAACAGAATGATGTCATCTAATCCTTTACCTTTGATGATATTTTATTACTAATCTATTGATGTTATAAACCAGAAAGTGAAATCTGTTAGTTAAATTTAAGTAGAGCATATATTATTTGAATCATTATTTTGAATATCCAAATAGTGATTTCAGATAATTTACATTGTACTTAAGTCTAACTAATATATAGATTTCACTCCCTGATTTATAACAATGTCAATAGGTTAATGCTTAATTACTATCAGAGCTAAAAGAATAGATGGTATCATTATATATTTGTTGTAATTTATTAATATTTGACTATTAGTTTATACACAGATCATTGGTAGATGAAATATTTAGATAAGTAACATATAAGAATTGATAATAATACTAATACTAATAAATAATAATAATTTGAAATGAAAACTAATATCAAACAAAGTGAATATTTGCGCCACTATTGTTTCCAATTTTTATGGCTGTGATTTCACAACTGTTTATACACAGTTTAATGAATCATGGCTGAAAATGTGATAAAGATTTGATATAAAACCATCAAAGCATCACATAATCACCATTTTATATGCTTATACAAGCTGGTAATACAGTTGTAAACTTTCCGTAAAGTAGTGCCATTCAGTGCAAACCTTAGTAATCAATAGATGCAAGAAGTTTTTGTGTATAAAATTCCTATCTAGTACTTATTCTTTCAATACCCCCTGAATAGTTTTTAGCTAGTGGTTTCCATCATTGAAAAGCCTTGGATCTGAAAGTGCTGCACCTAGATCTTAGGATATAACACAATTCTCAAACAGTCATCTTTTCCCTATTTAGTAATCCATTGATTACTAAAACTTGCACTACTGTAAGGAGGGTTTGCTACAATATTAACAGCTTGTGTAAGCATAAAAATGGTAATCATGTGATATTTTAGTGATTTTACACTAATCTTGACCCATAGGATGATAGTAACTGTCGTTTTTTAAAAAAACAAAAACACCAAAATGTGTAGATAATGATATGGGTTTATATCAATATGACTATTGCTTTTTCATCTTGGGCTCATAGCTTACAGTTAACTAAATAGGCAAAACACTGATGAAAGCCACAAGCTAGAAACTAGTCTGCAAATATTGGATAATTAGGTACTAGATAGAGGTTTTATGTATGAATCTTCTTGCATCCATTGATTACTAAGGTTTACATTAGATGACACTACTGTATCAGTCGGTTATTGTACATAAAGATTTGATGGTGGAATTTTTATTTTAATCAATTATAAAGCAATAACAAACAAAAGATGAAGTATTCGATGTTTTGAATGCAACCTATAACATTTTTTGGTTTAGTTATAAATTTTATGAAAGGTACTTTTAGTTTGGATAGTTATCAACTTAACATTATAAGTCAAATTAAATATATTATAGATATTTAAATAGAATGTCAGATTTAAATGTTAAGATGCAATATATAGACTCCATTGTGCTGCTGCTGCATCTAACAAGTTAAAAAAAAAGGTATTTAATTCTAATGATATACATATAACAACTAAATTAATTGTTTATATTCTTGTCTATGCTATTGTAAGAAAGTAAAACTTAGACTCCTTATCAAAGTAATATAAAGACAGAAAAATTTCACTTAATGATACTTTACAAAATTTAAAAAAAAAATGAAGCAAGATTGCAAAACTTTTTTCAGCTTCATTGGAATAGATAGGTGAAATGAATGAAGACAGAAATCTTCCTAAACATGTGCCTTACATTGAAGTTGAGTATAGTTTTTTAAGAGAGGTAGATCTCATTTACATTATAAAGATTATTTCACAAGACATCATGCAATGGGCATTGTTGATTGCTTTTATTGATATATATGATAGGATAAAATACATTGAGAGTGTCAATTAGACTCAATATTGAAGTATTTCAGAAAAAAAAATGTTGAAGAAGTTAGAAGATAACATCATAAAATATCAATAAATAGAATAATGGACTAGCGTGCTGTATACATGGATGTATTTATGACTCATAGATTAGTTTGTATAGTCATTACTAAGCTCACATTTAGTGTAGTAGTAGTTGTAGTAGCAGTAGTACTAATACTATTATTAATAGTATTTTTATTTCTTTATTTCTTTTGGAATTGGAATGCCTATGTTTTTTTGCAGATGGCTGCTGATTTATCTGAAGAGGATGATGCCATAATTGTGAGAGCAGGAAATTTAGAATATTTAGATTAAGCTGTAATATATATATTAGATGCCCAATACAGTTCACAAATAGTTGACAGTAGAAAACTACAAACATGAGAGGGCTAACTGAGCAATCCATAAGACTTACCTCTTGAAAATTTGATATTAGCAATTCAAAAGCTAAGTTTTTAATCAAATGTTGATGGCCGTGTGGTTAGCATAGCTGCCTTCCAAGCCCGGGTTCGCTTCCAAGTCAACGCTTTGACATATGAAAAAAAAAAAAAGCTAAGTTTTTACTCAAACAGTTTTTTCTGCTACTTCTCTGTGATCTTTTTTTTTATTTTGTCTTTATATCTTGCTTTATGACTCTTGGTATTTTAAATATGATAATAAAATAAAACAAAAAAGCGATTTTTTTTGCTTCTTAATCATTTAATTTATCAAATTTCACATTTGTTCCACTATTTCAATTTATAACAAGCAAAGAAATGAATTTAATTTTTATTTTTTATCCTAAGATTTTTAATTATTTTAGCATTCAGATGTTGAACATCTGTTTTATGAATGACTAAATTTACATTATTTTATTGTTTTCTTTATTATTACAAACATTAATGCAAACACTTTACAAATAAATGAACAAACAAAACATTGCATAAAATTTCTTTAAAATATTTAATAAAAAAAAAGTAATGCTTAAGTCATTAATGGAATAACTTTGAATAAAAAATAATGATTTATGCAATAAATTTAAAGTTTTTGAAATATATTTTAAAAATACATTACTAGAACTTTATGTAATCATGTATTAAATCCTTACATATGTATACATAAACTCATCGTTTTCGTTTGTGTTACATGAGTGTGTGTTCATTTTCTTACATATTTACAGAAAGTGAGTTATAATTTTGATAACATTTGACACTAATTCCATCACCACAATCATTTCTTACCAACATAGAAGTAATATCTCACAATTTTCCCATCATAAAAGAGAAAGATAAAAAATAAAAACAAATGTGAGCTTTCTTTGTAGGTATCATGGCTGATGACCCAATATATGTTTTGAAATACACTCAAATATAGTCATTATTCTAGAGTACGTGTTGAATGGAGAAATATTTGAGCATTTTTGGGCTTACACTTGAACATCGGTAGTACTGATTTGCTGTAATGATAATATTTAAAATAATTAACAACTAATTTTCTCTACTATATATTTCTGTATAAAACAGTGAGCAAAAAACAAAGGTGAATATATGTGTATGATGCGGTTAAAAAAATCTTACAGTCTGGCACCATGCTCCTCACATGAGCAAGGCATCCAATCAAAGTGTCATAAGAAACTGGAAAATTTTAAGCCAGCTCGAGATTTTTTTTCATAGCCAGACCAAATCCAACTAATCATCTTATTAGCAGTCAGACAATGGATATTTAGTTATTCATAATATAAAGAGTAAACAAAAATCATTGAAACATGCAATAAACTATTAATGGGATCTATAGAACCCTAATGAAGACTTCATATTTGCATGTTGGCTATTTAGGACAGTTTTATTTAATTTTTTTAATGCATATTTCAAACAGCAATGAACTAATTACTTTTTTTAATAATTAAATTGTTTCTAATTCTAAAAATAACAATTACTTTTATTATAGACTTATTTTTGAACAGACAATTACAGTTATTCTGGTTATTATAGTTTTTTGTAATTGTTTTTATCACACTTCATCCACTAAATTAGAAAATTTCTATTTAGGTTTTAAAAGAATATTTAAAATCTATGTTAATCATTTGAGCAAAAATTCTTGATTATCACTTATCATAAATATTGATTATTATTATAAATTTTTAATAATTAGTTCACAAATACTTCTAAAATTTATCAATGATTATATTCTCTTCATTTCTCATTGAATGTACCCTTAATATAAAATAGTATTATATATCTACAGCTTCATTCAAAATTGAATGAGCTATGACGCTTATAACTACATCACAAAAATCCTCAGATACATACAACATTCAAATGACACTTCTATAACTTTAGATTTTTGTTATTTTATGAAAAATACTTTTACAATGAATATTTTTTTTATGTTTGTTGTTAGAAAAAAAGTTCTCTTTAAGTTAATATTTTTTCCACATTTATAAACTGAATTTTTTTTTATTATAGCAGGATTATATTGAAAATATAATTATTTATATTTGAAATGTCAACAATCACTTTTAATAAGAAAAAAAGGTTGTCGTCGATGAGCAGATATATCCCACTGGATGGCGCTGTTTTTGCGCTAAAACACATAAAAATGCCGTTTCCGCGGCCGACACCTTCGAACCTGAATTTTCTATAATACAACTTTTTTGTTGTGCTACAGATTGCAGGCCGCTATGTCGCGTCGCAGTACAGCATGTATGTTTTACGCAGCAAATACATTTTCCGAATTCGCACAGTTTATAAAATGATTACGGCTTGGGGAGAGGGTGTGTTTTTTTGAATTGGATGGAAATGTTATTTTCATTGGATTTTTTTTTATTTTAAAGTATTAAAATGTTCAGATTTTGTAAAGTAATAATTAACAGACTTTTTACACCGTAGTGTATTGAAGTTTTAAGTAGTAAATGTTGATGAGATAAATGTATAAAGTTATTTGAAATTAGGTAACGAGTCAAGTAACGTATTGTTCGTAATATTCCATGAGACATTTTAAGATTGTAGCGTGTGTACATTTTTGAAATAAAAAAAAAAGCATTAACACAAAAATATCCAGTAAGAAAAATACAATTGTACACTTTTTTTAAATGTCATAAAAAGCATATATTATAAACATTATATATATATTTGTCATTGTCTAAAAAAGTTTTAGTTTCTTTCTTTTCTCAGACTACTGTTATTCTTTGTTGAATATAGTTTACATTTATTGTTATCATTTATATTATAGATGTTAGTAAAAAAAAATATTTACAAAAATACGATTTTGATATTTTTTATTTTAACCGTAAACCTAACCCTAAAGCTAACCCTAAAACTAACCCTAAACTAACCCTAAAACTAACCCTAAACTAATCCTAAAGCTAACCCTATAGCTAATCCTAAAACTAACCCTAATTCTAACCCTAAAGCTAACCCTAATCCTAACCCTAAACATAAACATAACAAGTTTTACTTTTAGTTATCATTCTATTGGAAATAAAAACTAGTGGTAAACAAATCTTCGATAGAAAAAATCTCCGATAGCAAATTGATTTTTTCTAATAAAAAGAAAACAAAAAAGATGAATCAAATTGTAATTTGTTTATTTTATTTTACATTTATTATTATCATTTAATTTGTATATGTTAATAAAAAATAATATTTAAAATTAAGTAATATTTAAAAAAGATGATTTTCTTTTTGTTTTTATTTTCGCATTACAAAAAAACACATCAAAATGATTATAATTAATGGCCCGTGAATGATCATATTTTATAATTTTAGCGTGATAACTGCGCAATCGAGTGGGATTTAGCAGCTATTCTATGAGAACTGAAAAAAAATACATTTTACTATGTAGGCTTAAATACCAAAGCCTTTTAATACTGTACATGTTTCAATATAATTTAATATAGTAATAAATAAATAGTTTGAGAACCAAAAGTTTTTGAGTAAAAGATTAACCTATTGCATTCAGAACTTGAGTATCCTATGATCTCCAGTAGTAATAATAAAGGATTGTCTTGCATTGGTGGTTGAGAGGTCAGCGCGACTGCCTTGCACTTGCAGGCAGTTTCCCGGGTTGCAGGTTCGCGTCTCGGCCGATGCTATGACACTTAAAAAAATAAAATAAATAAAGGATTTCTTTCTCAGAAAGTCACTGGAAATGATGACAGATCCAAAACACAAACCATGAGACTATAGCTCTACTATTGCAATACATCATTGGCATGACCTCCAGTGCAACTAACTCTTTGATATTATTATTTTTAACCTTGCATATGACTTAAGCCTAAAATGCTAAAAAACATCTACTATTCAAATTTTTATTACATTTTTAATTTTTGTCTTATCAATTTTGACTTTGAAGTTTATAATAATTTATTTTTAATGTTTAAGTTTTTTTAAATAATACATTTTTTTAAATAAACACAAATGGAAGACTTAAAAAATAGATAATATTCCATAAAGTTCGATTATTTAATAACTGTTTTTAATGCTGGTCTATGGTTATAAATGAGATGTTATGATTAATTTCTAATATAAGATTTGTACTCTTTCACTGAATGCCACTTTCTAAAGAATAACATGTTGAGTAGTACAAAAAATAAATGACCATGTAGCTAGATTGAACTCATAATTTACTATTTACTGCTTAAAAATTCTTAGCTAGGCTATCACACTTTTATACTCATAATTATATTTAGCATTAAATGATTATCTTTGTTTATAGCTTTTAGATTATCCTTGTTTATAGCTTTTAGTAATATCTATATAAACATCATTTAACATTATGGCTTAAAACATGTGGTATTTAAATAAACAAAGTATTCTATTAATTAGACAAAATATATTTTTATTTTATTTACTTATTCTGTGCATTACTTTAGTTCTTATTTATGTTCATTTTTATCCAAAAGATTTATAAATAGTAACAATCTTATTGACTATTTTATTAAATTCCACTCACTACATGTATTATCTCCATGCCAATTATAATTCTAATGAAGTGAAGTGTCGTCACTTTTAGAATGTCTTTTAATATTATATTAAACATTAAATAAAACAGGGGATTAAAAGCTTTTAAAAATGAATTATTATTCTTTTCTTTATTATTTCAAACACCAGATTCCACAAAAGTTTTTTTTCTCCTAACATATATTTCAAAATATATAACAGAAATAATATAATTTTCTCTATCAAAAGTTTCTTTTCAATATCAAAAACAAACATATTAGTTTTTTTAAATACATTTTTTTTAAAAGCTAAAACTCATTTAATTCACTAATAAAACATTCTGTTTAAAATTGTCAATAAGAATTTGACTAAATGCAACACTATATTAAATATTATGAAATCTGCATCATCCCTGCATAAATTCTTTTTTTTTATTATTTTAAAAATCATATTCCTAAATTTATAATTTGAAAAAACTTTTAAGGTTCGCCTATTTTAAATTTGAAACTCAGATTACAGACAAGTAAGTGGATGTGTAAAATCTTTTATATTATTTTTTAAAACTTAAAAATTTGTCAAGCATTGATGGTCGAGAGATCAGCGACAGCTGCTTTACAAGCAGTTGTCCCAGGTTAGCAGTTCGCTTCTTGACTGATGCTATGACACATGAGAAAAAAAAAACTTAAAAATTATCCTTTATATTTCCATTTTTGAATAATAATATTTGAAAAAAATAATTAACTAGCTTTTCACATTACAGATATTAAATTCTTTGAAATTTTAATTTTTTTTCAATTTTTAGAAAGCATTGAATAGTTTAACATAGTTGTAATAGCACAATGAATTCAAAAGGTAAAGTTTTTTTTTGATCAAATCTTAATATGTGTCTTTGTTTTTGAACATCATATAATCTCACAAGCAACTAACCATTTGATTTATTATTTAACAATCACCTAAACTTTTGCAATTTTATATTTTAGACAATAAAATCTTTTCACAATCTATTTGTGTTAAGGCTCAACTTACCTTCAAGTAATAGATTTGTTCAGATAACAATCTTATCTTGATTGTATGCTCAGTGAATCCGATTGTTCTCATTAAGGAAAGAGACTTGGCTATATAAATTGGCCGTCCACATGGGGAGTCAGAAATCAAAAGCAGTGAAGCATGTTCATGATTGAATCAGAAGCTAAACCTGACATAAAGCAAACTGCCACAAAACAGCTAGAAATTGCACTATAGTTGAACATGACGCCAGTTACCACTCTTAAGTAAGAAATGTTAGACACACCTAGAAGGGTATCTGAAAACCCTTGCTTCAATAGTTGAATGGCAACTAGATGTAGCCATCAGGATTAGGCAAATGGTATATCAGATACTTATGTAAATATATATTGTGTATAAGTTTTTAATATAATAAATATCTGGTAAAATGAAAATACAGAAAAGTTAGTTTTTTTAAAAAATATGTAGCTTTATTATTGCCTAGCATAATTTCAGTATTCTGTGAGTATTTTCATTTTATCAGATATTGCATCTGCTCAGAAAAGAAAAAAATTACAATTGAAATATAAAAAATCATATACAATAGCTATATATATATTAATAATAATTACACAAAAAAGCTTTTTTCAGAACATGGTTTTGTGCTCTTTTAGAATGTTAAACATCTACTTTAACATTAATCAATTACTGCAGATGGAATGCCATCTAGTGTTCCATAATAGAAGTAAAATAACAACAACAACAAAATAAAACAGTAAAATAGAATAAAGTTTTTTCACATAGAGATTCAATATAACTTCAAAAATTAACTATATAACATAACACTATATAGAATAAATAGTGCATATATTCTACAACTTTATATATACTACCATATAATTTTTCATTCATTTTTAATAACATATTTGATGATTTGGGGCAGTTCTGTGTTTATTATATCTTCAGTTAAAATCTGTTATTTTTATCATATCAAATACAAACATTCTCATTTTTTTAATACAACTCATCATCATCATTGTCAACCATTATCAATCCACTGAAGCTATAAAGGTCTCTCCAAGTTCAATCCGTCTTCTCTGATCTCCAGCCTTTTTTCTCCACATTACTCCTACACACCTTCTTATTTCATCCATCAATCTCACATGTGGTCTCTTTCTGGGTCATTTAAAATCTCTTGGAATCCAATTTAATATTTCCATTGTCAAGCTTTTATTATGTCTTCTAGCAATATGTCCAGCCCAACTCCATTTCAGTTTTTTAATTCTTTGAATGAGGTCAGTAATACCTATTTGTTCTCTTACCCATTAATTGCATTTTTGATCTCTTCTAATTATTCCTAACATGCAACTCTCCATTCTTCTTTGAATGGTCTGAAGTTTCTGTATTGATCTTCTATTAAATGTCCAGGTCTCAGATCCATAAGTAAGAAATGGTAAAACACATATATTAAAAATTTTCCTTTTCAACACATAGGTATATTTTCTTTTAATATTAAGTCATATCTAACAAAAGCACTCCAATCAAATTTAATTCTATGATTAATTTCATCCATTATATTTCCATCTGTAATAATAATCTGACCAAAATGCTTATTGTTAACTTCTTCTAACTCATCATTATCAATCTTTATTTTCAGCATTTGAGAAAATCCATTGAACATTACTTTAGTCTTTTAAACATTTACCTTTAGTCCTACTTTCTTACTTTTATTTGATAACTCTTCCTGAAGTTATGAAGAATTATTTGCAAATCTGCAAAATCTAAATGATTTAAATAATTTTCATTTACTTTTATTTCTTTACCTTCCCATTTTAACACACTGCTGTAAAAAGTTTTGAAGATGTGGTCACCCTGTCTCACATCTTTCTCAATGTTGGACTTCCTAGAACCATTTATTGTAATCTAATTGTTGCTGTGCATTTTTATAAATATCTTTCAGAATATGATAATATCCTGGTGCTACACTTTGATGGTCCAATGCCTTAATTAGTAATACAATTACAATTACGTTTTTTAAAATAGCTATTTGATTTCTATCGATTTATTTTATTTTCCACTTAAACATTTTTATCCTAATAATTTATGTCTAGACTTTTCGTAATTGGTTTTTCAATTCATTCCAAATATATACTTATTATTTTTTTCTGAATATTTTATTGTTTTCATCATTTTAGTAAAGTTTCCCACCAGTTAGTTATCCAAATCTTTTTGCTCTTTTGCTCCTTTCAAATCTAGTAGCTGATGCTTTTAATTTTTTAAAAATAATTTATATTTTATTACAAATTTTTATGATAGGCTCACATCTTTTTAATTGATCAAAAGGATCTTGATCCTTTCGCCTGTCTATTCTGAACGAATATATTATATCTATAAATGTTAAATAAAAAAATGCAATAAAATGCGATTAAAATTAAACTTTATACATAAATAAATAATTATTATTTCCTTTCCAAATTTAGAAGAAATAAATAATCAAAATATTTAAACATATCTTTTAAAAAATATTAGAAATAGCAATATATAAAATATAGTTATAAGCTGAGATAAAAACATATTTCTAATGAAGTTTAAAATCGTATTCTAGCTTCAATTTTTATTTATTTATAAAATTACGAAGTAATCTAAATTTAACTCTATTAAACCATAAATTAGAACTTAAAAAAAAATAAACTTTTAACTTTAAAAAATAAAAATTACCTTTTTTTGTCTATATTTTATGGCTAATTTTAAGCGTCCCAGCCGCATTTTCTCGCCCCGCTCGTACACGGGTCCCGTCGAATCATGGTTTAATATAATCTCCAATTCTTGTGAAGTCCTTGTTTGTTCCAGTAATGCAGTGGCAAATTCCTGGCACTTTTTGGACAATTGTTCGTACTCAGAACGAAATTCATTTTCGATATTGCTGAGCCTACGAAGTTCCCAGCTCAGCTCGAAGGCAGTCAAGATGGGGTCCTTGCTGGACAGGGCAATCAGGGAGGGACTGGATAAGGCACGATAAGCATTGATGCGGGATCGGGAGTGTCGCAGGCTATCTTCCTGACTACTGTCACTACAGTCTTTGCAATTGCACCGAACATCATGTGGCTGTGGTAATGTAGCTCCTCGATTAAGTAAAATTTTGATAATTTCATAATTATCCCTATGTGCAGCTAAAATAAGAGGAGTAATATCTGGAGTAAATGCTTGTGATGCATCTGCTGTATCCCTTCCTGTCAGGCTCTGAAACACATTTGAAATACAATGTTACAATAAAAATTTATTGCTACAGAATACTAGTACTATAATTTTAAACAAAGTCTGGCTATTTATTTTATCAATATTCAATAACAACACTAGATTTTGAAAATCTTTTATATTGAACTTTTTTATGCTGTGAATATTACAATACTTGTATATAATCATAAATGGTGGTTTATAATCATATATTTGTAAAATAAAATATTATTGAATAAAAATTGATAATACAGTAAATCTTATAGCCTTTTAATATTTTTTGTAAAAAGTAAAACTAAGATGTAAATTTCACATTTTCCATTTACTATGAAGGCAAAGATAATATTGTAAATTTCAGTTTATTAGAAATCAAGCTGTCTTAATTTTTATGGGACATTAAAATACGAATGTAAGATCTTATTATTTAAAAATCAAGAGTTATTTAAAGTTACACGTGGTGCTCAAAAATCATGTGACATTCTGGTTGATTACTTATTTAGTAATACTAAATATAATTGTAACAATAATACTTACATAGACTTATATGAATACATTTTGTAGTTAAATTATATATACATAGGCAAAAGTTGTATTGTAATTTGTAATAATAATATAATGAAGTATAAAACGTATAACATAAAAATGTTGGGCTAAAATAACATTAATATATATTTTATTAGAACTGTATTTTTGCCATCATATATCACAGAAATAAAACCCCAAGAAAAGCTCTGAAAGTAACCGAATTAAGAAAAAAAATTGAAAATATTTAAGTTAAAAGATATTTGCTGATGTCTAATTAGTTTAAGCCTCAGTTTCCAATTTTGCTAAATCAATTTTATTGTTAACCATCTCAAAACTAATAAATTCTTTCACTGATGGTAATGGAATGAAACTTGCAAAAACAGTTATAGTTGAAGATTTATGCAGAGTGAGAGAATTTGATAAATATTAAAAAAATAAATCATTTCAGAGATCAAAATGTTTGAACATGCTAATATATACCAAAATAAAATATTTTGATTTTTATAAAGAAAATAGCTGTGGCCAAACTGTTATTTTTACTGCTACTGGTTGCTGACATAAAATGCTATAATATAGAAGAATTGGTGTAATTAGATAATGAATAAAATAATCAATTACACCTTACCCCTCTTAGTGATGGCAATTGATTCTCCAGAACTCATTGTTAAGCAAAAATATAGTATACAGAATACATATTTATAATGGGGGGATATGGGAAAAAAATGGATCGGTTCCTAAAGCTAAAAAATTGCACTAACTTGGGAATAAAGTATATATTAAAAAAATTATTTATGGAATGCAGTGGACGTGTAAACTGTACAGTATCTAAAAAAAAAAGTTTTATATCACTAGGGGAACAAATGCGTATTTTCTCTATTTAAAAAGAACAGTACAGCAGAAAGAGAAAGTGAAACTAAATTTTAATTTAAGTAATGAAAAAAAAATTCATACTGAAGTGCATTTTTTTTTTTTAAAAATATTCATTTTATTCTAGCTTCCTTATCTGTGAAAATAGCGCACATATATATATTGGTATATATTTTACATTTATGTTTATTACTTATGTGAAATTATTAAAATTAAAAAAACAATGTTTAATTATAAACTATTTAATTGAACATAAAGACTTATTACTGTACACCAGAGTAACAAATCAGTTAACTTTAGAAAAAAAAAATCAACTTATTTTAAAAGTAAAAAAATCTAACTGTACTAATTTTCTAAAACATATGCTAAGTTTATTTTTCTTTTATTTTATATTTGCTATAATTCGATTGTTTTTTTTTGGGTAAAATGACTTTAAAATACATATTCTCTGACATCACCAGTAACGCAAAATTCAAGATGTGCCAAAAAAAAAAAAAATTCCCTATCGTTATAGTGAATCAACTGTATATCAAAGTAGTGGGTACAAATTGATGATGATCGCTATTGTGAAATATTGCTAAGTAGCCAATCGCTAAGTGAGGTCTAGTTGTATTTTGAAAATCATTAAAAAGGTTTACGTCAGGTCATAATCAAAACAATTTATCAGACAATCATAAAATGTGTTGTTGGAACTATTATGATTTGAAAAGCAATATCATTACTTTGTATTGATGCCATTCAGACTATTTTAATATTTTGAAAGCTGAACTTCATACCACATTGCAAACATTGTTTACAAAATAAAATATTATAATGTTTCAATATATACAACCTATTCTGTCAAATATTAGTTTAAAAAATAGAGGGTATTACTCATCTGCTATGTTTATCCAATATTCTGGTTTAAATATTATTGTGTCTGTGGGGGCTATTCTTCAATGAATAAGATTTTGATATCTTACACTAACATTTTTTAAATAGCTGCTAAAAAGAATGCTGTTGTATTTTTTAAGGCAATGATTAAATATATATAGCAAGCAGATCTTGATGCAAATAGTACTCCATGTTAATAAAAGTACTGCATATGTTTCCACAATAATATATGATCATTACTCTAGGGCTAATATAATAACTAAATTGGAACAATTTAATTTTAAAATTAATTTGATGTTATTATATATATATATAGGAAAATCATTAATTATATTTTATGTTTGTTGCAAAACTATAATTGAAACAAAATCAGTTGTAGCAATATTATCAAATTGAAACCTCTCACTTTGAAGTAATTTATTCAAGGTTATAATTTATAATACACAGAAATAAATTAGAAATAGAATTTCATGGAGATGTAAGATTGAAACTCATTAATCTTAAAGCAAATATTATAAATCTTGAAAAGAGTCACCAAACACACCCATCACATTGACAGGACCAGTCAATTCTACTAATTTAATACAAGTTTTATTATAATGCATCTTATTAGATATAAATTATAACAAATAATAAAACTCATATATAACAGCTATATAAATATATTAATAATAATTATATGTAAAAATACTTTTTCAGCATATGGTTTAGAGCCCTTTTTAAATGTCAATTATTTATTTTAACATTTACCAGCTATTGCAGATAGAACACCATCTAGTGTTCCATAATGAAAGTAAAATAATAAAATAAAACATCAGTGAAATAGAATAAAACTTTCATATAGAGATCCAATATAACTTCAAAGAATTGACTACATAATATAACAATATACAAAATAAATAATATATATATTATACAATTTTATATATATATTGTTTTATATAATTTTCCATTTATTTTTAATTGACCAGTTGTTAACTAAATTTATTAAAATTTTGTAAATATTCTTACAATTATTTAAGTTTTGTTTATTGTAATATGTTTCATATATTTGTCTTATCTTTGGATCTTTAATGTAATTTAGAGGTTTAATATTTCTGTCGCATCTATTTTATATCCATATATTAAGTAATGAATGTATAAATCACATTTATTATCTCATCTACTAATTGCATTATTATGCTCTTTGGCTCTTACTTCTGTTTTTCTGTATGGCCATAATAAATCATATAGAAAAGATAACAGTTAATTTTATATACAATTCCTTTTTTGCATTTTATATTAACTCTTAATTTATAATTACCTATTAATTTATCAAGATTTTTATTATTTGATCATTCAATATAAATATGCTTATCAATATAATCTTTGTTTTTTATTGATGTATTTCTATTATTATAAAGCACTGAAAATTTGTAATTATTAAAATTGATTATAACATCATGCACACAATAGACTCAAGCCCCAATATAAGCATGGCCACTAAGAGTTGGTGAATATATAAGATATATTCGAAATTTAAGTGATTCATGTAAGTTTTTAAAACTCTTACTGGCAGGCAAGTGCACAGAGATTTATAATATTAAAAAATAGTGCATTATCAAAGATTGACTTCCTCTTTAATAATTACAAATTTTTAGCATTTTATAATAATAGATTTACATTTATAAGTCATATAAGTCTTATCATATATGGTTAAAAATAATACTCTTTCTCTATGATAGGTTAATTAAATTTATATACAATGCAATAGTTGCTTATAATATCAGGAACATAATAGACTTAAACCCTGATAAAAGTACAGTCAGTAAGAACTAATATATATATATATAATACAATAGACTCAAACCCTGATAACAGTATGTCAGTAAGAGATGGTATATATATATATATGTCAGTAAGAGATGGTATATATATATATATGCTTTAAACTTAAGTGATTCACTTAAGTTTTTAAAACTTACTGGTGGCAAAGTGTGTGGAAATTATAATATTCAAGAAATAATGCATTATCAGAGGTTGATTTTCTCTTTAATAATTATTATTAATGTATTATAAATTTTGGGATAAAATGAAAGCTGGATCCATCTCTTATTTTAAGTATTGTTACTCTCATCTTTATAATCATTTTTCATAGAGATTTTATCACCTATTACAGATTTCTTAGAATTAAAAAGTATATTTTTAACAATTTTAGGGTTGTATCCATAATCTTTATGTAATTTAATAAATTAATTGTTTTGTAAATGAGCTACATTTTTATCTGTATTATATTTATCATTTCTATACCTAAAATTTTTAATAACTGCCATCGCTTGTACTCATGTTTGTTATACAAAAGATGGCAGTTATTAAAAATTTTAAATACAGAAATAATAAATACAATACAGTTAAAAATATAGTTCATTTACAAAAGAATCCATTTACTAAATTATATAAAGGGTACGAATACAATTCTAAGACTATTAAAATATATTTTTTTAATCTAAGAAATTTATAATAGGTGATAATATCCCTATGAAAAATGAGTACAATGTTATAATAACAACAGTTCAAATAAGAGATGAATCAAGGTTTTATATTATCCCAAAATTTATAATAAATTAATAAAAACAAATGTCGTATTGATAAGCATATAAATATTGGATAGTCCAATAGTAAAAGTCTCAATAAATTAATAGGTAATTATAAATTAAGAGGTGATATAAAATATAAAAAAGGAATTGTATGTAAAATTAACTGTGATCTTTGCAATATAATTTACTATGGTGATACAAGAAAATAGTCAGAAGTAAGAGCCAAATAAGCAAAACAATGCAAGTAATAGATGAGATGATAAATATCTTTATATATTCACTATTTAACATATATAAAATAGATTAGATTGTACAAAAATATTACATTTTAAAATTATATTGAAAATTCAAAAAGAAGATATATATATATTGTAAAAGATTGATAAATCTACCTTTGTTTTAAAAAGTCATTTGTTGTTTTTTAAAAAAAAATCTCTTTGATTTGATGTTTATATATGGAATATTATTATTGTTTATGGTTATTAGTTGGATTTATTATTTTATTTATTTGTTGATGGTACATCGCTGTGATATTTAATTATTATTATTATTATTATTATTATTTTTAATGGTGAGATTTTTAATAGTAATGGTAACATGTTATAATTAATATATGTGTATATCAATGTTGTAGATATAAAAAAGCATATAAATTGGTAGTTATAAAAAGTGTATTTATTTTAAGTGATGGTTAAAAAAATGCAATGTTGTTATTTATTATTTATCTATCTATTTTTTAAAGCTATCAAATAAAATTTTTCATTTAATATTTTTTTTTATATGATTGTTATTTTTATTTTTTGAATGTTAATTGTGTAAAAAAACATATGTAACAATGGTTTTCAAAACTGCATTTTCCGTGGCATGTGAAAACAACAACAGAAAAAGAAGCCATTATTAAGATTTTATTTAAAAAGAAACTGAAGAAGAAAATTAGTTGTACTTTGTTTCTTCGAAATCACCATTCTTGAAAATAATTGAATAATCTATTGGATGTAAATACCTCAATAACGGAGGAGTGAATAATAATATTATCGCAGTTCAAGAGCTGCGATCTTCTTGTCTTTATCCTAGCAATTAAAAGAAATTAAGCAATGGCTCAACATATAAATTCCATCATGTTGAAATGTAAGATAGCTATCTAAAAAAAAATCTATAATGGTAAATTCAATAACAATTTGGAAGCAACTAAAATTAGTTAATATACTGGATTCAACATTTCAATTTTATTTATTTTTCAGGGAGAGAAATCTTTAAAAAAATGAAATATATATATATATGTGTTTGGAAACCGATAATTTTCTCTAATGTGATATTTTCTTCAAAATTTAACCTTGGCTAGAATGCATTCAAATATTAAAGAAATATAAAGAAATAAAACAATGGAACAAGTTGAACTTTGAAAAGGTAGTAAATAACTTCATTAATGTAAATGATATGTTTATATATATATATTTAAGATTGATATTCATTTTTTTAAAATTTTAATTAGAAAAATGAAACATTTTTATAAGTATAATTCTGTTCGATTTAAGTGTCTTGTTTTTTTAAAAAAAAAGTTTTATAAATGTCAAGATTAACACTTAAGTAATTTGAAATTTGAGAGTATAGCATATAAGTTTAGGTTGCATATGGGTTATTATATATATATATATATTTTAATAAGTGAAATTTGTCTTTACAAATTTTATTATCCAATTTTTTTTTTATTATTTATACATCTTAATTCTTTTAATATTTTTTTATTTATTTGATAATTAGATATGTTCTTGGGGATGGATCATAGATTGAATTGATTTATTAAAGATTACCTATCTGTTAGAAATCATTATATATATATATATATATATATATTGTGCATATATATGTATATAAGATAACAAATAACAAAATGAGGTGAAATAAGTTCCATATTCATACTAAGTTAGCACTAAATAACTGAGTCATCAAAGATGTTATATTTATAGGCCTAAGTGAGCCTCATTGTAAATAATAAAAAAGTATTTAATGCTTGTAGAAATAAGTATAGTTCAAAAGTGGATATAATATATAAACCTTTTATAATGTAGTGGAGTAAATTTTTGATGATTTCTTTTAATTTAATGATATTTAATCAATTAATCTAGCTTTAAGAGCATATCTATTATCTATTTTATTAATTTACAATATTCTACCAGTCAATTATGTACCTATTTATTTATTTATTTTTATTTTAACTTCATATAATAACTCTTATGCAAAACAGAAACAACAATTCATATATTTGCTGTATATAATATACTTTTATTTATTTTATTTTATTTTTTTTAAATTTGAATATTTAGAAAATATAAATATTAATTTGTGTTTATATTAATTTATACTTGTTGAGCACAAATTTGTCTTTGTCTATTTAATATATATACTTATTGCAAATGTATATGTATTTTTTTTTTTGTATTTGGGTTTTTATTTAAAAAATATTTAAAACACTGATACTACTTAAAAATCAAACTATGATATAGAAATAAAGAATGTACTATTTGTTTTATAAGTAATGCCTTTGTATTTCATTTGGAAGAGTATTAATATTTTATTCTTATTTTTTTTTTTAGTGCCAGAGTCATTATGAAGTTTATTAAATTCACAACTTAATGGAGAATAATTTCGTATTATAATTATTATTTAGTTTTTGAGGTCACTTATACAAGTCAATGTTCATTGATATGTTTAGATGAACAAAAGTTTACTTATGTGATGTGTAAATTAGATTCAATAAAATTCCCTTTGTTTCTGGTATATATATATATATTGTTAGTTAGTTATATTAACCCTGAGAATAAATTATAATGATAAGTCTTATTATTGCTCTGTATAATTTTGGATTTATTTTATGTATAGCTAGTTGGAAGGGCACATAAATAATTTATTTAAATATAATTGGGATAATTTTATCTTTCATCATTTAAATTATACAATCTATTATATTTGGCTTTCTCAACAATTGAATTCATTTAGATTGTTAAGATCTTTCTTTATATGTATATTCCAATCTATTATATTTGTCATCAATGTTTTGGGCATTCTTTTCTCAATATATATGTATGATGTGCTATATTTATATTATTTAAATTGGATGATAAATATGTTCTATTACATTTGGCTCCATCAACGTGCGGACATGATTAATTAACGACTGTTGATAGTCATACCATTACATTTGATGCCTAAAACGTGAGGTTTGATTCATTATGATTCGTTTATGAGGATAGAGCAATTGTGATTCCATTACATTTGGCTTCCCAACAATTGGGGCCATTTCAATTGGTGATAGGCATTCCATTACAATATATATATATATATATATAAACATTATACTAAACATAACTTCAATAATCATATGAATATTTATAAAACTTCAATAAATTTAGTTAACAACTGGTCAATTAAAAATGAATGGTAAATTATATAAATAATATATATGAAGTTGTATAATATATATTATGTTATATAGTCAATTCTTTGAAGTTATATTGGATTTCTATATAAAAGTTTTATTCTATTTTACTGATGTTTTATTTTGTTATTGTTGTTTACTTCCATTATGGAACACTGGATGGTGTTCTATCTGCAATATTGATTAATGTTAAAATATATGTTTAAATTTAAAAAGGGCATGAAACTTTGAGCTGAAAAAGTTTTTTTAATTATATATATATATATATGGCTGTTATATATGATTTTTATTGTTTGTAATAGTTTATATGGAAGAACAGCATAATGGATTTCATTAATTTCAATTTTTGATGACATTTCATATAAATATATTAGATATATGTAATCTAAAAAATAATAAACACTGTAAAATAAACAATCTAAAAACACATTAGTGATTTTTTCATCCTCTCATAATTATGTAATAGTAAAGTAGAAGGGGTTGAAAAAAGTTGAGAAACTGTTGAGGATGTCAACTGCCAAAAATGTTTGAGGACCCCTGCTCTAATCAATATTCATTTTTTAAATAACTTTTTTTTATAGAAATATAATAGTGATCATTATCAAGAAATTAGGAATTCTCTTATCATTTTGATATTTTGAAATCAGTATCAATTAAAGTTGTGTAAAACTTTTAGTATTTTGCTTAGAAAATATTTTAATATGTAAAATACAGCACATCAAATTCAGAAAGGGTAATAAAGAAAAAATAAAATGTATATGCATTCAACATGAGCTGAAGAAATTTTATTAATATATATAACCACCTATAGTGCTCTGAAAAGGCAAAATGGCTGCCAAGTATCATAAAATTGGCTAATTCTAAGAGTTCTTTTGTTTGTTTAGTTATATTTTTGTTTGTTTGTTTAAATTTTTCTTTGGATAGCATATAATTAAAATCATGTAGTTAGATACATTATAATTGATGACTTCACTATATTTATTTATTTATATCAACTTATACATGTAGAGTATTTGAACACAGACTTTCAAGCACCCTCCAACTATCCACACTATCTCTTATCACTGATAGACCTGACCACACACATGTAGAAAAGATAAATAACCACCAATATACATATTTTGTGCTAAACCAGCACTCATTAGTTGGTCCAGATCATCATCTCCCAGTGCTCAGTTTATATTAAGATAGCAAATCTTTATATTTTAATGGACAGGCTTCAATTTACTCCAACTCCAACTCTTCAGCCATCCATACAATTGAAAATCTGATGACGGAATGCTCAAATACTATGCTCATGGACAGGCTTCAATCTACTCCAACATCCAAATCTTCAGCCATCCATACTATTAAAAATCTGATGATGGAATACCAAAATCCCATGCTAATGCCATGGAATTTGGGTATTCCATCATCAGTATGAATGGCTGAAGAATTGAAGATAGAAGTATATTGAAGCCTGTCCATTAAAGTATGAAGATTTGCTACATTAATATAAAGTAAGCACTGATTATATGTATGTGTAGGAGATGATAATCTGGACTAACTAATGATTACTGGTTCAGCACAAAACAAGTATACTGGTGATTATTTTTCTTTTCTACATGTGTGCAGTTATGTATATTAGTGATATGAGATAGTGTGGATAGTTGAAGGGTGCTTGGAAGTCTGTGTTCAAATCTCCTTCCTATACTTACAATTAAGCTTCGGTATATGAAGAATGCTTGTATTTCAAATATTATCAACTTATACAGTAAATAAAATACATTCATCCTTTGATTTGGTGATAATTTTAATTAATAAAAATATTTAATTGTATGTTTACTTAGGATATTATGTGATGCTTACGCACCAAAGTTGAATGCAAATGTTCCACTCAAGTAATATAGTTTTTGTTTTAGTTTCTCATCTGAAAATTGATTCAGGAATCTGTAATACTTGTGTCTATCACTCTGTCATTGCATAAAATTACAACAAATGATTCAGAAATGGTCTTGTGATGTATTGCCAAAAGTATTAGTCTCCCATATGTATAACCTAATGTTTGAATACGAAAAAAACTCAACCTAGTTCCTAATTTGTTAGTTAACCAATTTATAACCAATACCTACCAATTATCTGTCAGTAGATGGATGTCCAGATGTTCTTAGCAAGCGGATTTAAAGGTAGTCTAAATTAGATGCATAATTATGCAGCAGAAACACAATGAATATGAAGCAGTTGACTCTTTATTATAGTATTAGACTGTTAAATTATATTTTTATTTATATGACTGCTTTTTTTCTTGTTTACTTAATATTGTAACTCATCTGAGTGATGGTTTACTTTTTATTACTATTCTATAAATTTGAAAATCCCCCCCCCCCCCCAAGTTTCCAAGTAAATGATGCGAAGAAAACTAGTTGCTCTATATTTTATTTACTTTAGAGATAGCAATATTTATCTATTTACTTGAATCAAATTTTTATAGTGAATCAAATTCAAACAACTCTATTTTTTAATAAAGTTCAAAATTGCTTTTACTTTGAATGTTGGTTATTGCATCAAAAATTATGCTGCAAAAATATACTTTTTATTAAAAAAATAACTTTGATAACTTATATAAAGTGAATAAATAAAATATAAAATAAGTCAACATTTTCAATAAAGAAACGAACAAACAAAAAACTTTTGTTAATATCTATGGTATACTACTATTTCAGAAATGTAGCTTAAATACTGTATATAAATATAATTAAAATGAAAAAAAAACAACAGTACACATTCATGTTATTACATGTCTTCGTAACAATGAAAAAAGATATTTTTGAAAGAAAAAACTAGATAGATATTAACTGAAGTTTATATTTTTATAACTGTTCGTGTGATCACGTGATCTTCAGAACCAAATAGTCGAGCAGTTTTATTTAAATAGCCAGATAGATTTCAAAGTCAATAAACATTTTCTCATCTTTCAAATCTATTTGTATGATAATCTTTCATATATAATGTATATTAGAAACTTTTATCTTCTCTCTGCATTTTTTATACAAATTAATACTGATTACGACTAATCCCGTTTAATGATATTGCCATTAACATAATAAAATACAAAAATATATGTGAACATATGAGATTGGCATACAAAAGTTATTTGTCAGAATTTTATATAGGCCCTACTTTTTTTTTAAAAAAAAACAAAAAAAAAAACTATTCTAAACAGTTCCTTCTCTTGTAGAGAACATTGAAGAAAATGACAATACTAATTGCCAGGTAATGAAAATTTGAGTATTTTTGTACAGAATCAGCACCCATCAGTTGGTCCAGATCACCATATCCCATATATATATACAATCAGTGCTCAATTTCTGTTAAGATAGCAAATTTTCCAACTTTAATGGACAAGCTTCTATGTTCTCCACTCTCCAACTCTTCAGCCATCCATATCATTGAAAATCTGAGGATTGAACTCTCAAATCCCTTGTTAATGCCAAAATTAGTGTCATATCCATGTAGTATCACTCTGAGCACTCACATATAGAACCATAATATTGCCATTTAAATATAGAGAAGAGGGATGAGTAGAATACAAGCTGAATATGTAATATTTAAATATATGTATATTGTTTATATTTAACTTAATGTAATTGCAAGAGACTTAAACTCAGACATTCAATATATAAATATAAATTCATCTTTTGGGTTTATTTATAAAAATCATCATCATTTTCATTTTCAACCATTATTGATCAACTACAGAATAAATGTTTTCTCCAAGTTTAATTCAATTTCTCTGATCTCTAGCCTCTCTTCTCCATATCACCCGAACACACTTCTTAATTTTATCCAACCATCTTATCAGTGATCTCTTTCAAAATTTCAAACTATTCATATATTGTTATATTATTTAGTAGTATGTCCAACCCAATTCCATTTTAGACTCTTAAATATTTCACTGATGTCAGTAACACTTGATTGTTCTCTCAACCATCTATTTTATTTTGGATCTCTTTTAGTTATTCCTAACATACAACTCTCTATGCTTTGTTCAGAGGTCTGAAATTAGTGTATTGCTATTCTGTTAGACATCCAAATTTCAGATCCATAAGTAAAAACTGCTAAAACACATTTATTAAAAATCTTTCTTTTCAAACACATAGACATATTTCATTTCAATAGTAGATAATTTCTACTAAAATCACTTCATCCAATTCCAATTCTGTGTTAAATTTCTTCCATTATTTCCATCAGCATTAATAATCTTGTCAAGGTATTTGTAGTTATTAACTTTTTCTAACTCATCCTTATTAGTATTTCTTTCTTTCTTTTGAGAAAATCTGTTGAACATCAATTTTAGCATTTATTGTTAGTTCTACTTTCTTATTTTCATTTGATAACTCTTGCAATCTTTCCTGAAGCTCTGGTGCATTTTTTTCAAAAACAATTACATCATGTGAAAAATATAAATGACTTAAATAATCTCTATTTCCTTTTACTCCTTTCACTTCCCATTTATTGCAGTAAAAAGTCAAAAGAAATATACAGTCTCTTTGTAGTGTATCCTTCTCAGTGCTAATCATCTTAATATCATTATATGATCTAATTATTGCAGTTGCATTTGATAAATATTCTTCAGAATGACAATATACTGGGTCTATATTTTGATGATTCAATGCTTAGATCACTAAGAAATGTTTATGGAATCAAATGCTTTTTTATAATCCACATATCCAAAACATAATGGAAACTCATACTAACTGGTTTTTTCTATAACTTCTCTCAATACTTGGATGCAATCTATTGCATTAAAATCTCTTTTAAGTCCAGCTTATTCTTTTCATTGATTAAAATTTGAAGTTTGCTGTAAATGAGTTCTAATTATTTTGGATTTTTTTTGTATAGAACTGATAAAAGACTAATTAATCTGTAATTTTTAATATCTTATTTATTACCTTTTTAAAATATTAATATTAGTACTGCATTTTTCCAATCATCTGTTACATCTTCATTATTTAGATATTTGATATATAACTTTGTCAACATTTTTTCTATTTCTTTTAAGATATCGATTATAATTTCATCATTATCTAGAGTTTTCTCCTTCATAGATTTAATTGTATAATTCATTTCTTTATTTAAAATCTTAGTTAATTTAAAAGATGTAATAAATTGTAGAGAATATTTTTTCTTGTTCTTTATTGCTATATAATTCTTTATAAAAAATTTCCATACATTTTTTGATATTATTTTTATTTTAAATAATAGTTCTATTTTTTCTTCTCATCACAAAAGTTAGTTCTTATCAATATGAAGCTGTTGTTTTACACTTTTGAAACTTTTATGCCTTGTTAATTCAAAATTATATTTTCCTACATCATTATTAACTCTTTTTTAACTATTTACAAAATTCTAGACATTCAATCTTTCTAAATTAACCATTTTTATATATTTTAATAGTATCAATAATTATGCGCTTTTAAAGCTCGTTAAAGAATTTATATTTATTAATAATTTATTTAAAGCTTAGCGCTTTCAAAGCTGTATGGCTTCATACTCATAGCTGTGTGTGGTTGATAGTGATGAGGGGGGGTATTCAAATTTATGTTAATTAGTTAGTAGTATTTTTTTTTTTGTATCTTAATAGAAATTTTTCTGATCAATTGCTGTACTTTTGTACCAGTATCTTTGTTGCAGTTCTTATTAGTATATCAATCATCTTTTTATTGATTTCATTTAAATCTGAATCATCTTCAAAACCTTTTAATGTTTTAAAACAATTTGCAAGTTCTAATTTAAATGCATTGGAATGTTTCCAAAGATTAAAAATATCAAACTGTGAATATTGTTTTTTCTAGTAATTTTTGTATCTCTAGTTTATCATTAACATGTATCTTACTTCTCACTAATTGATGATCCCTTCCTGTGCTTAATTTATCAAAAAACATTTCAATCTTGAAGAGTATGTTAAAATATCGATCTTCATTTGACTGTTTCCATGTTCATTCTATTTAGCATTGTTTTTAAAGAAAGAATTTATAATATATAGTTGTTTTTTTTATATCTTGAGTCCACAACTTAGAGTCTTTAATTTCTATCACCATAACCAAATTTATATATAGCACTTTCATCTTTTGTTTACCAATTCTAGCATTAAAGTCTCTCATTACAATTTTAGAATGTTGTTTGATCTGATCAAAAGCATTTATGCATCTATATAAAAATCATTTACTTTTTCATCACATTTTCATCACAATGAGAACTTGATAGAGCATAAATCTGAATTATCTGTATTTGGTATTTATTAGTAAGTTGAATTACTAATCTTGCCACTCTGTCCCTTGTATATATTTATTTTTTAATTCAATTGTTTTTCATTTTTTTAAAATGATATGCAGTTGTAAATACTAAATTAAAAAGTTGTCACTAAATGACAACCAAGGTCCACAATCAGGAAATACTTAGTAGTATCTGCTTTTGGACACCAACTACTATCTTGAATGGTGATTTATATCCTTCTGAGAATAAAAGCCATAATTTAGTTTTGTCTATCATGATTGTAAATATCTATTAAAAAAGAAAAAAAAAGTTTGTTTACATATGCATTCATTTTGCTGTCAAGAAAATTCAACTGATATTTCAGAAAAATCTATCAGATAACTGAGAAGAAATACAATGATGTTCTTGATGTGTGTTCACTAATTTTCAATATCTTTGCAACATTGTCTCAAATGATCTCTGCTACATGCATGATGTCATATGTGATTCGCCAAAACGTAAGTATAATATTGATATCAACGTTATACATGGATAAACAAATAAAAAATATGTTTAAATCTTTTATAAAATCTTCACTTTTATATATCAAATTAGTACATTGAGAAGGTATTAGAATGTTAAATTGATTAAAAAAGTTTATAAAGGGACTTTTATCATAGTAAAGTTTTCAGGAGGGTGCCATTTATAAATGAAAATGTAATTGATCGATGGTTGTTTATTGTTGAAATAAATTGTTTTTATAGGAAGCATTTCACAAACGATGAAGAATGTAGTGAGTGTCAAAAAAAAAGATCATTAATTATATATATTAATATTTCATTTAAAAGATTTCATATTATATTATACAAGGAAAAAAAAAACTATTAGCTAAATAATTCCATAACTAAGCAACACCATAAAAAAAAAAGCCCACGCATTTTAATGCATTGGTAGAGTGTCAGACATTGGTGCAGAAGGTCTTTGAACTGAGTTCAGTACTGGCACTTTCATCACCAAACTTCTCATAAACTTCCAAGTAATAAATTCATTTGATTATTTATTTTATTTAATGGAAAAATCATTAAAATGTAAACAGTATATTGGATATTGAAATGAAGAGTTATGGGTGTTGCATTTTATATTTATTTTGAAAATAAGTTAAAGTTTTGTATTTGTTCTATATATAGTGTTACATAATATTTTCCGCGACAAGAAAAGAGAAAACGAATGTAACAAAAAAGAAGCATAAAAAAAAAAAAGAGCGCGTTTTTATTTAAATACTGGAATTTAGACTGTCGCCACTGAAGAGCTAATACGTATAGAATAGAGCGTTTGGGACAGAGGATTTTCCCAGTGAATTTCATCACTGTAGAGCCGTAAAGCGAATCTAGGGACAATTGCAGTTCGCGTAGATCTTATTATTAGTTAATTAACCAGCAAGGCATTTCTAAACATTTATAGCAGATAAATGTACATAAGAATTAATTTTATTATTCTAATAAATTCATCATATAGGCTTATTTATATGTGCGGGATTATTTATTAAAATATTTGTGTTAAATTACTATTAGTGACAGCAATGGGGTATTGGAAAAAAATCTACGAAAGTAACAATCAATCCAGAATAACAGAATTAATTGCAGTATTTATAAAAAATAAACTAATGACAGTGTGAAAGAATATAATGATCATATGGTTTATTGCTTGAGAAATTTTAAAAAGTTTGAGAGAAACGACATTGAATTTACTGCAGAACTCAAAAGATAGCACCTCAAAATGGCAAATAAACAGATTAAAGGATTAACAAATGATATACATAGATATTTGTGATTCACATCGATTTGGGTATAATCATCAAAATTTAATCTTGTATTTTAATGTCAATCACTTTACCATTGTTGTAAACCATGCAAAATAATATGAAGTGATGAAAATAAAATAACAAGGAATACAGCATTAAATAATCGGATTAATTTAATGGGTAGATGGATGCTCCATTCTTATCATAAGGATAATACATAATAAAAATTTGGATTTGGTTTGTACAAAATAAAAATAGCAAAAAGATTTTCTTTAACTTTATAAATAAAAAACAAATTTGTAAACAGAGAAATAAGCTAATGTCAGAAATATCTTTAGAAAAGATAATCACAAGTATTGATAAATGAATGAATGTTTGAATAATCAGAAGTTAAAAATTGGCATCTTAAAATAGATTGTAGATGAATAATTTTATTTTGATAATTAAAAATACTTTAATTTTAAACGGAAGTTACTGTAAATCACCAGCGAGCTATATATCAACGAATATAAAACCCGTCTATATATTTTGCTAAGAGTGGTTTATTGCCTTAGTAAATATTACTTACGTAATCAATGTGCGTTAAATAAATTTATAATTACAACTTTAAATTATCGTAATAAATTTCTAACTATAAGATCTTTCCATTGATTCGTTGTAAATCGAAAGATTTCGCGAGTACTAATGTATAATAGGAAATGTGGACTTAATCAGTGAAGTATTGAATAGCTTCACGCTCTCAGATCTAACCGCTTCAGCTTCACTTATTCATATAGAAAGTAGGTTGAAGTAAAGAAGGTTCCCCTCTTTTCTTCCAATGCGTAAGCTTGTGATTAAGACCAGTAGAGGCACCTATCTTCGCATTTTCAACCGCACATGTTTTAGGTTTATTGCCTTAGTAAATATTAATAACTTCCAACTTAATTTCATCTACGTTGAATTATTGTTAATTATATTTGTTTACATATAAGTACGCAATAGCTTAAAATGAGTAGTTAGATATGATTAAATATATCTTAAACTATTTAAATACTTGAAAAATCATGAAATGCTTTAACACCTTAATGCTAGATTGAGCATTTAAATAGTGGTATTCATTTAGTCAGAAATGAAATTTTTTTATTTATATTACGCAGCTTAGAATCGATCCTAAATCTTTAGTTCAGAGTCCGCTCTTATACTGTTATAAACTATATATGGCAACTTGTTTAGTAACACAATATATCGTGTATTGTCAGCATTTTCTCGCTAAAAGACAATTAAATCATTAATTTTTATCTATTAAATTTTTGAATTAAACGTAATAGATATGATACTTATATGATTGTGTGTGTGTGTTTAAATACCTATTTGGCTTAAATAGATAAAAAAAGAAAAGAATATATACCGCAGAAAGTTTTGTAAAAGATGTTTGGTAAGACTTAATAAAGCTATAAAATATAAAATTCATAGGATTTATCTTCATATATACTGACATAAATGCTACGATATTACAAACACTGTCAGTGCTGAATTTACATACAACCTTACATATATACGAAATTATTTTTTCCACAGTAAGTAAAAAATAGTAGAAAAAAAAAAGTTTTATTATCAGATTTTTTTTTTTTTTTAAATTTAAAAATAGTCTCACTATTTGTAAAATAATAAAAAAGAAACAATTAATTAAAAAGATAAAATCTGCTAGAAATCAGCGTTTTCAGACAGACTTACATCATAATATCTCTGTTTACCGTTATTTCCGTTTAATAGAAAACATTATTTATAGTTATTTCCGTTAAGAGTTTATAATAATTTTAAATTAATATAATATAGTTTTAAATAGTAGAACTGTCAGAAAAAAGTCACTTCTACGAATAAAAAATGACAAATAGTAAAGTTTATTGAATGCATTTTTTTTCTATAAAGTTTTTTAAATATTATATATCTGGGTGTTAAGTTCTCTACTTGAAGGCAGATTACCATAAGTATGCAATAAACTATTGAGATCATTATCAGTAATAGTTTTCTATGCCACTTCTTGTTACATCCAACTATAAATACTGTAGTAGATATTTTATAATTTTCTCTATACTAATTGAATGACTTTATTGCAATATCTGTTAATAAAGTAGTGTTTTTAACTTCTCGTATTGGGTAATCAATGAATATCAGATGTAGTCATAATATGTTAACCCCCAGACAGACTAATGTCTGACTTTTATTTTTATTAGTAAAGATTGAGATTCAAAGTTGGAATTTATTCATTTCTGCATTACCCTTTTATTTATTTATGATATTCAAAATAATAGCATGACTCTTTCCAATCCTAGCTAACTTAATGCATAGACCTGACAGCAGACTAATTTCTATATATGAGTCCACAGATCTATGCAAACTGAAGGCTGCTTCTGCCTTTTTCCTAAAAATATTTGGATCTATCACAATAAATTTATTAATATCCTTTTTTCGAACTCAGACTTTCACACGACCCACCACTCTCAGTGTCATCTCATATTACTGACCCACCTGATCACACACATGTTGAAAAGATAAATAATCACCAATATACGTATTTCATGCTAAACCAGCAATCATCAGTTGGGCTAGATTACTATCCTCACACATATATATAATCATGATTGCTGGTTTAGCATGAAATACATATATTGGTGATTATTTATCTTTTCAACATGTGTGTGATCAGGTGGGTCAGCAATATGAGATGGCACTGAGAGTGGTGGGTTGTGTGAAAGTCTGAGTTCGAACCCCACATATATTACATATATAAATGCAGGTTTAAGCCTGTACAAGGTATTAATATCCTTTTTTATGAATTTATGTGCACTCACACGTGAGTATTAATTTTAAGCATAAGTGATCAAAGTGAATCACCTATGCTTAGAGCTTATCATTATGTTAGTCAGTCTTTGCTCATCATGCTGACATCAGGGCTTTAACTTATTGTGTGCCAGAATTATAATTTAATAAATAAATTGTGTTATGATATTAAATTGTTTAATAGTTTTATTGTACTCAGTATTATTTAAGTTAATCAATATTGTATATAAAATTCCTATATATATACAAACTAAAAAATTGCCTCACAATTCATATATTGTTTTCTTTTTTTACTAAGTTAAATGATATACCACTCTGTTATTAAAGAATGAAGAATAGAATGGATTCATCCATTCTTTAAGCTTTATATGTTTATAAGTTTATTCTTGCCAATATTAGTAAAAATTTAGAGTAAACTCAATATATCAGTCAAATAAAAATATGGTATTAATAATCATAACTATCAACAGTTTAAAGACTAGATAAATCGACTCTATTTTTGATCCTTTACTAATGTACAGGTATACAATTATTTATTCATGATCTGGGGTAGAATGATTCATCCCTTAATTATATAATTTTAAATTATGCTAATTTCATATGTATAGACTTTAATGCTAGAATTGGTAAACAAATGAAAGATGAAAGTGCTGTAAGTAATTTTGGTTATGATAATAGAAATGAGAGAGAGGACATAGACTTGTGGAGTTTGCAGGAAAAAAAACTATATTATGAATTCTTTTTTTGAGAAAAATGTTAAAAGAAAATGGACATGGAAGCATCCAAATGAAGATACAGCAGAATTGGATATATTTTGACTAATAGAAAATACATATTTCACGATTGTAATGTTCTTAATAAATTTAACACAGGAAGTGATCATCGCTTAGTAAGATGTAAGATACATGCTAATGCAAAACTAGAGAGACAAAAATTTATTAAGAAAAACAATATTTACAGTTGATATTCCTAATCTTTAGAAACATTCTAATGAATTTAAATTAGAACTTACAAATCAGTTTCAAGTATTAGTAGATTTTGATCATGAGTCAGATTTGAATGAAATTAATATAAAAATAACTGATATACTTTTAAAAATTGCAATAAAGACAGCTGGTAGAAAAAAATAGCAATTGACCAATAAAATTTCTACTGAGACTAGATAATTTATGAAGAAAATATGTAATATGAAGATATACAAAAATGATGCATTAAAAAAATTGAATATCTCGAATTTTGTAAAATGGTGTGGAAAAGAATTGAAAATGATATGAAAAAGTATAACTGTGAACTAGCAAGGAAAGCTGTAGAAGAGAATAAAAGTCTCAAAAATGTAAAACAACATTTGGTACTGATAGGAAATTTATATCTGCAATAAGAAAAAAAGATGGAATTATTTCTAAAAAGAGAAATGCCATCATGAAATGGGTAGAAGACTTCTATCAAGAATTATATAGTAATAAAGAACAAATACCTCCTATATCTATTATATCTTCCAAATTGCCCAGAATTTTAAATGAAGAAGTGAGACATGCAATTAAATTTACGAAGAAAGGAAAGGCTCCAGGTAATGATGGACTTATAATTGATATATTAAAAGAAGCAGGTGAAGAAATAGAATTTTTTTTAGCAAAGTTATATACAAATGTCTAAATGATAAAGATGTACTAGATAATTGGAAAATGCACTATTAATATTAATATTTAAAAAAGGTGATAAAGAAGATATTAAAAATTACAGATCTATTAACCTTTTATCAGTTTTATACAAAATTTTTATCAAGATTATTACATCTTGTCTGTAGAGAACATTGGATTTCCACCAACGAAGAGAGCAAGCTGGATTTAAAAGTGATTTTAGCACAGTAGATCATATCCACGTATTGAGAGAAATTATAGAAAGAACAAATGAATATGAGTTGCCATTATTTTGGATTTGTAGATTACAAAAAGGTGTTTGATTCTATAAACATTTCTCCAGTGACTAAAGCATCAGATCATCGAGGTATAGTAGATCCAGGATATTGTCATATTTTAAAGAATATTTATAAAAATGTAACAACAACAATTAGATTACATAATGATACTAGGATGCTAGTTGGTGGTTAAGCCGTGTGTTATTTTCCATTGCATACCAATAATTCGATGAACTAGCATCTGCCATTGTCAAGGTTAATAAATATACTAGATTGTCGAAATATCGGCATATAATGGAAAATAACACACGGTTTAACCCAAAAAACAATAATATATATATATAATGATATTCTTATTCGATGCCAGTATTTCGAAGTTATATACATAATCTTATAATTGAATATTAATAAATACAGTAACCTGGATATATATAAAGCACAATTTAAAAAAAAAAAACTTTTATTCACTTAGGAGCGCCTTCGACTATCCCTTAGTCTTTGCCAACTAACACTTTTAAAGGCTACCTTTCCCACAATTCCATGATTTTTACGTTTGCTATTTATTAATATTCAATTACAAGTTACATATATATATATGTATATCTAACATTATTAATTTTATTTACACTTTATTATATATATATATATGTAATAGTTCCGCATTAAGTACGTTAATATTTCTGGCAAAGTGGATTATTCTTTTTTTTATCTACTATTTATTTGGCTAAAGTGCACTTTTGGTGCTGTATGCAAAAAAAAAAAAAATACACAATATTATTACTAGAATAATGCCAGTATTATGTGGATCATCCAACTAAAAATTATTCTATACAAATGCGTATTATTTATCTTATTCACATAATTATATATAAATATATCTTATAAATGAGACATTTATGAACTGATATACATGGATAGATATATAAAGGATTTTTTTTTCACATTCGTAAAGAATGTGACACTTTTAATTTAAAAGAAATTTTTGAACGCTAAATTTGAGAATTCTAGACAACTAAACATTAATGAATATTGCAAGAAAAGCATGTATGTCTGCTTGAATAAATATTGTAACGAATCGTTTTCTTTTTACTAAGTTGATAAATTTAAAATTAAAAGCTAATATTTAGATTACATTTTTTTTTTTTGCCAGAAACATACCTTATGTATATATAAATAAATTTGTATTTAAAATTAAGTTCGTAATAAAAAAAAATACCAGAAGAAAAGAATTCCTTTGAAGTTTAAAAAAAATTAATGGATAGAAGGGGAAAATATATTGAAATTAGATAATAATGTAATAAAAATAAAGCATTTTGGAATTTATTAAAGAACTCATCATCTTCATCACGTTTATCAGTCCATTGCAAAAGAGTCTATCCAAGTTTAATTCGGCATCTAAAATCTATAATTTCTTCTCTCCACATTATTTCGACAAAACTTTTTTTACCTTATCATTCTTTTAACTCATACGTTTTCTTTTTCTAGGTTTTTTTTACAATCTTTTGAGATTTATTTTAAGATTTTGTTTGCTCAAATGTTGCATATATCCAAATCAACTCCATTTCAGTTGCTTAATTTTAATGATGTCAGTAATATCTGTTTGATCTCTTCTTTAAAAAAAATTTTTTTATTACTTTCAGTACACCTTTCTCCGATACTTAGTTTTGTAATCTAGTCTTTTCAGGTTACACAATCATATAAGCACATTTTATTTTAATATTAAATTATCTCTAACAAAAGCACTCCACCTAAGTTTAATTCTGTAACTATTTTTATTCATTATGTTTCCAAAGTATTAATGATTGTTAAATTCTAATTCACTTTCATTGATCTTTATTTTTTTTTCAAAGAAATCATTGAACATTAATGTTTTTAGCACTGATCTTTAGTCGTACTTTTTTGCTTTTATACTTATCTCTTGTAACAATTTTAGAAACTCTGAAACATTATTTGCCAAAACATTCTAATCATCTAAAACATCTATACAGTTTAAAATAATTTCCATTTATTTTTATTCACTTAGCTTGCCATTTTAATCCGCAAAATATTTTCCATAAAACTTTTGTAAAATATTTCAGAAAAGTGGTCTCATTTGCATTAAATTCAATATTAAACTTTTTAGTCGCGCCAAGTAGTTAAATAAGTCTATTGCATTTTGATAAATACTATTTAAAATTCAACAAAATGTTGGTTCTATGAATTGATGATCTAAAGCTTTATCAATATTAAAATACTTAATACTTATAAAATCAAATGTCTTTTCATAATCTATAAATTTAAAACATAATAACAACTCTATTCTTGTGTTCTTTTAATTAATATGTCAGGGATCTACTGTGCTAGAACCACTTTTAAATGTGGACTGCTTTTTTTTATTGGTTTGAGATCAAAGTTCTCAGATAAAGCAGGAATTTATATTATTTTTTAATTTTTATTAAATGGCAATCATTTTATACTTCTTTGTCAACAATTTCTACTTCTCTTCATAATAATTTATTATTTTCTGGTACTTTTTGATTTTTCATAGGTTTAATTGCATTTCTCCCCTCTTTATTCAAAATACTTAGCATTTTGAAAAACATTAATCATAATTGCAAAAGCTACTTTGTTTTCTTGTTTTTCCTGCCTTTTTATTGCTAAACATTTTTTTCCATTACCAGAACATTGTTATATGAGACTTGTTCTGTTCTACAGCTTTCTTTGACCCTTCATGCTTAACTTTTCTTAATTCATCGTTATCTTTTTTCATATTATTTTACAGAATTTCCAGATAGTCAATTCTGAATAAAATATTTTAAAATATATTTGTACTATTTTTTATATATACCTACCTACCTTAATTTAATAGAAAATTTATTAATTACCATTTCATTGTTCATTAATATTTTTTTTAAAATTTTAAATTCTAGTTTAAATTTATTGAAGTATTTCTGAAGATAAGGGATATTAATTAATAACACTGTGTTTATAATTTGCATTAATTTTATTTTTATATTACATTTCACTAACTTAGATACTGAATTTATTCAGCATATTAGTCTTGAAATAAATATTTTTTGTTAATCATTTATTTTCTGTTAATCAAAATATGATCTAGCTTTATTTTGCTTGAATGATTTAATATCCATTTCAGATTAAGATTTATTTAAAAAAAAAAAAATTATACTACAGCTTTTTGGACAACTAGAAGTCATTACTATTATATTTATGTTTGTATTAACTAAATTTGATAGTACAAACTAATGAATTATTAAATGAATGAAATAAATTAGCTTATAGTATAAACATATATACCAGAAGAAATAAAATTATAGTTAGTGTATGCATAAACATAATGATAATGTTTGTGATTTGAAAGAAACTGCTCAATAAGATTACTTCATAATGATAAAAACTCACTATTAAAAGACAACCATTAAAAAAAATTTCCCTTTTTTTTTTTTTTATATATATATATATTTTAGTATGTTTATTAATTTGTTTGTATAGATGGTTATGATGTACAATAAGCAATTTATATTTTAAAATAGAAATTGAACAAATTCTGACCAATAAGCATGAGAATATTTTCTTTCAAAGAAGGGTTGCTTAAAGTTATGCCATAAATATAAATATCTTTCAATTAGTTTTCATTATCATTATCATCATATAAAACCATGGGATTAGCACTCTTAGATATTTTAATGCTTTCTTTTTTCATAGCTTTCCAATGTTGTCTTAATAAGCTCATTAAATACAAATAGCTTTGTATCAATTATATTCTATGAAATTTTTCTCTTTTGGTTATATCTTGTATAGTACTAAGAATTAGAGTTTTTAGTCTTTGATAATTAAAATCATAATTAAAATAAGATCATTAAACATCTTATAACAAATAGAGTAAATGTGAAACCAGAGATATATTAAATCATGCAACAACAAGATAGAGCATATTTCTGAAACTATTTTTGAGAAGTTAAAGCAATATATAACTGTTATTCTATCCAAATAATATTACCAAGTATTATTGAAATATAATTAAACACTATTTGTCTAAAAAGTAGCATTAAAGATAGGACATTTGAACATTGTAGGCCTGAAAATAATACAATCATCATCATCATCATCATCATCATCATCATCATCATCATCATCATAATAATAATAATAATAATAATAATAATAATAATAATAATAATAATAATAATAATAATAATAATAATAATAATAATAATAATAATAATAATAATAATAATAATAATAATAATAATAATAATAATAATAATAATAATAATAATAATAATAATAATAATAATAATAATAATAATAATAATAATAATAATAATAATAATAATAATAATAATAATAATAATAATAATAATAATAATAATAATAATAATAATAATAATAATAATAATAATAATAATAATAATAATAATAATAATAATAACAACAACAACAACAACAACAACAACAACAACAACAACAACAACAGTGTTGACTGGCTGATTGCATAAAACATCCATGATCATGTAGTGAATTGTTAGATAGTCTAAAATATTATACCATTTTTTATATATATTTTAATTTTAATGAATTAGGCTACTGAGTCTCCAGAATATTAACTTGAAATCTTTGCTAC
Organism: Epiperipatus broadwayi; assembly: GCA_028023455.1. NCBI lineage: Eukaryota > Metazoa > Onychophora > Udeonychophora > Euonychophora > Peripatidae > Epiperipatus > Epiperipatus broadwayi. Next base: position 5,566,008 of record JAQFVV010000008.1, on the reverse strand, counting down.
TAATGTTTATTCTTTCATTATTAGGAATAATAAATTCAGTTGTGATCATAATTATTTTACAGATTATCAGGTGATTTAATTATTTGCAGATTATGACCCATTACATTTATTCTGCAACATTAATCATAATTTCAAACATTAGTGTCCATTTGTCTATCTAAAATACATTGTTCTCATTTTTATTACTAGATTAATTTCATTCTGGATTACTTCTTTAAAATATATTTTAAACTGAAGGAAAATGATAATGATTATCTTCCTAGAATAGTTTAACAAATTATTCCTCAGAAAGAGCATATTTTTTTTCATGAAATTTCTCATTATATCCCTGCTTATTTGATTTAATCACTTATTTCCTGCTCTCATTGGTACTCATTCAAGTCCCTAAATTATTAATCATCTAAATTAGCCTCATGATTCCATTTATCAGAATAAGGCAGAAAAGAACAATGTAATGAATATAACTTAATATTATAATTGACAATATATAAAGAATATCTATTTTAATGATATTAAGGAAAAAGCTATTGGTAACCTAACAGTTGGGATTTAAAGATTGGCAAAGTCAACTAACTGGGCAGTATGGATTGTTTTTTATATTGTCTCAAAATATCAACCTCTCATATACTTTCAAATGCTGCTTAGGAGATCAGTTATTTATCAAAGGTAATATAATAGAGTATTAATTTTTTTTACTAGCATTTTTCACTGTAAAAATAGAAAAAGAGTGAAGTAACTTTTTAAATAGGTCTAATGATATATTCTTAAATATAGATGTCTTTTAACATTTATTAATCCTTAATAAGTTTTTTTTATAAAAAATAATGTATTTTTTTATTTATGAAGAATTGTTAATATTTGAGTACTTTTAGAATTTTAATATCAGTTAAATTATTATATCATGATAAATTATTACAATAAAAAATTACAACAATGATATATATTAGAACAATATTGCATATTGGCATACTCTAAAAAAATCATCATTGTTCAGGAGTTTATAAGAAGTTCAAGTGTCAGACCAGTGAGCATCAGAATTGATTCTGGGACTCCTAATCCCAAATTGGACGCTCTACCAATCATGAAAAACTGCACAGGGTGGCATATTTTTAATTGCTAAGACAAGAAATTAAAAGATCTTGAGATACAATTAAAAAAACCTCAATAAAAGCAAAAGAAACTTTAGAAATTTCCAAAATAAGAATTCAAAGAACCCAGTAAATAATAATAGAGGAAACCAAAGAAATATAGCAAAAATGAAGACAAAATAAAAAATAAAAATTGAAATATTGGAGATAATGTTAGAGATAATGGTAAATATTATGAAAGCTATTTTATTGGATTCAAGCATGCAACATTTTTCAATAAGTACTGCCTAAAAGAATTAAAAAGGTAAAATAATTTTAAGAAACATTGTAAAATAACTGCAAGCAATGCATAATTTTTTTTCTATCTAAAAAATGTAGAACCACTATTACTATTAAATAATTAAATAATTATTTCAAAAATTTTCTAGAAAAAGAAAAAAACTAAATGCAAATAATTAGAAATGATTAGTTCAAACAATACTCATTGCTTGGTTAAGCTATTGAAGATGTAATGCTTAGTTCACTTATAAGTTGTTGACTAGCCAATAAATATAACATGATCACCATTTTCTTATGCTTGATTATAACTGTTATTAAAACAAGTAAAACTCTCCATACAATATTGCCACTCAGTGCAAGTCAGACTAATCAATGAAAATATAGTGTTTTCAATAGTTTGTAGTTAAGTAGAGATAAAAGGTGGCTGCTGGAGGGTTGCATTAGATCCTAAGATCTAAATGCAGTACTCTTAGATCCAAGGCTCCTCACTGATAAATGTCGCAAGCCAGAAACTAGTTTGGGGATATTGGATGAGTAGGCACTAGATGGGGATTTTATGCACAAGCCTTATGACATATATTGATTATTCTGCCTTGCACTGAGTGGCAATACTGTATGGAGAGTTTTTCCTGTTTTAAGTTGTTGACTAATATGTAATGCACCAAATCAAGTGAAAATACAACAAACTAAAAGATTATGCATGTGAAATCTTAAATTTAAATACTAGTTAAAGCCATTCAAAATATTAGTTATTTTATAATGCTCAACTTTCTGGTTTAATATTAATCAGTCATTATTTCTACCATTAAAAATAATATTTTTATTTAAGTATTGAAAAATCATAAGAATAACTAGATTTGAAGATAATGTATAAATTACAATTATGAAGTAGATTTAACTTCACAGATTTTAAATAATCTTATTCCAAGATTCTTCCTTACAAATTACATCATATTAATAAATGTATATCAGTTTTCGAAAGCATCCACTACACTTATAACAATTATTTTTAAAAGCTAACAATTGTAGTGCTGTTTTTCAGGAGAAAACAAAATTATTTCACAATGTTTTTCTTTGGTCATTGAATTGTAAAATTTGCCTATTATATTCTTTGTATTGTGCATAATATGTACTTAATTTTTTGATAAATTTTCTAGTTTTTAACAATTCAACAAATGCTCAAAAATCCTGACATATCTGGGCACAGATTAAAATGAATATTTACTGGTTGGGATTAAGAAGTTTTATTAAATGAAATTTAGAAATGAGAAAATTACATGTAATGATTAACCAGTGCTAACTTGATCGTCTAATTATCCAATATATACAGTGGCTGTTAAAGTCACCAAATCAGCAAATTATTACCAATTTTTTTCCTGCTTTAGCAGGTATTTAAGTCTCATTCTTACAGCTACTGTACTTTTCTTGGCATTTATTTTTAAATATGTCATCTCCATGTTATATTTATCTATAAGCTACTTATTCATATTTTTTTATTCTTATGAATGTTTTCATAGATGAAACATGTAGATAAAATGTGATAATACATTGATCTATTTCCATTATTTAGTATTAAGTGTTTAATGTATAGATAATTTTAAGCTTCATTTAAACTTCTCAAATACAAACAACTTATTAATAATAACATACAAATAGACAGCACAAATTATTAATTAACAAGGTTTTGAATAGTATTATTCTCCACTCTTCTTTAGGTATTGCTGGATCTGATTAGTGACAATATTAGCATAGGAATCACACTTATGCATTTAGCAACTAATATTATCATTGGTCAGTCCAACAATACCTGATGAAGAGTGACGAATACTACTAATCGAAACCTTACATGATTATTAACCTGTGTCATCTATGTTCATGTTATTACTAAAAAGTTGTTTTTATTTGAGAAGTTTAATTAAAGTTTAAATTTTTCTATGCATTCAACATTTAATGATAGATCATGGAAATCCTCCAACATATTGTCACATCTAACATACCATCATCACAAACTTTCAGGCAAATATGTAGATAAAATGTTTTGGTGTTTCTGTGAGAGTAATTGAACTGTTACTACTATTATAACACCATATTTTAATTATATTTGACCTGCTACCATATAGAGGATAGAAGATATTAATAGTTATTTTTAAACAGATGGTGTTAAAAATAGATTGTAGAGAGTCTGTAGCATGATTTAACTCAATCTATATGAAATTTTTAAAAAAGTTATTTTAAAATGGATTTGGTCTGGGAATAGTGGACAATTAATTTAACATTTTTTGTTTTTTATTGGCATTTTGTAAAAAAAAATCATATTGATTTATCAATTCATTATGTTTATTAAAACAGTTGACTCTTTTCAAAAAAATTTAATGATCTTGTTCATTGGTAGTGTGGGTTGTATATTTATAAAATATTAATTCTAGCACCATTTTAAGCCTAACATATCTGTAATAGGTAGAATGATTGATGATCAATGATAATTATCATTTCACTGAATTCATCTTTATATCTATTCTAAAAATGATGTAAAGATTGCTCATACAAGCATAAGAAGTCTTTAAACTTTTGAAGAGACTTTATAGATAATAATGACTTCAAGAAGAATTGAATCCTTTGGTTTAAATAAATGGTTTTAATATTGTAATGCTTTAGAACATGACCAATATTTTAATGATCTAAGGAACTAAAATCTTAACTTGAAAATGATCTATATTTATTTTTAATGCTGTTGTTGTTAGCTTTGATCATACTTTGCATATTATATTTATTTAATATCAAGATATCAAAGATAAAATCAATTATTTTTTTTAGTTCAGTAGAAATTCCCTTGTAAAAAGGAATTTTGCTACAGCAAGTATTAAAATAAGATGATATGAGGAAAAAATATTCAAATTCAAACTTAGAATAAAGAATTTAACTAATATTCTGTGGGATTTAGATATATCAATACTATTTCCATCAGTAATCTTTACCCAGATATTAACTTTACTATGAAAACAAAAAATGAGAGATATTTAATGTTTTTTGACGCTTTGTTTAAAAAAAATATGACATGTTTTTAACTCACATATTCACTCACAAATATTTGAAAGCTTTTTCTCATCTCTTTATTCAAAAAACAATTTGATTGCAAATAAAATTTAATTTTATTTATGTTGTCTTGGCATTAAACAAATGTTCTGTTAAAACTATAAACAAAGATGTCCACTATAGCTGCAATACTATTTAAAAATAAGATATTTAAAATTAGAGTTTTTGTTTCTTATGTAACAAGTATTTGAACTCTGCATATTATAAAGCCCTACAATATTAAAAAAAGTTTTCATTATCAATAAAAACACTAGCAATATTTTGTCAAAACTCAGAAATCAATTCCTCATAAGACTCATATCTTCTATAAAAAATTTTCTGGGATTTGTAAGATTTCATATGAAATACAAACAATTATTGAATTAATACTACAAGATTGCATTCGCTCAGTATATTTTGCATATTCACTTACCATGATATAAACTTTGACAATACTAAAATCTTACAAAGATGTGATATACATTTCGAGAAAAAACCAGAAAAGCCACTGAAATTCTAAAAAATAACCACCAGCATTAATAAACATGATAAAAATTGAATCAAAAACGAAAAATGTCAAATAAATCATCTATCACATTATCCCTCTCTTTTATTGGGATTTTTTCTAAATTTAACATTAAATAAACTAATTAATCGATTAAATCGCACATCAGATGATCTACAGTTTTTCTTATTTACAGTGTTTCTAACAACAACTCCGAGGCATTTATTGTCTCTGAGGCACTTATTGTCTTTAGACAATAGCAGGTTGAATCAGTTGACTAAAGTCTAATTGAAATAATTTCTATTATATAGAGTTTTGGTTATAAATTATTATATAATTTTTAAATCTGATATTTATTATAAAATTTTCTTTACAAAGGATTATCATTTTTCTCTTCTTATATTTCTTCCTCGAAACTAGATTCTCATACAATCTTTTTTTTTTTTTTATCTTTTGCTCTAACATAAGGTTCTAATATATAAGGGATTTATACTCAGATTTTCACATGACCCTCAACTCTCCTTGCCATCTCATATTGCTGACTCACCTGATTACACACATGCAGAAAAGATAAATAATCACCAATATACATATTTCATGCTAAACCAGCATATCATCAGTTGGTCCAGATTACTATCTCCACACATATATACAATCAGTGCTCAGTTTTATATTAAGATAGCCAATCTTCATACTTTAATGGCCAGGCTTCAAACTACTCCAACCAATAACTCTTCAGTGATCCATTTCATTGAAATATGATGGAACGTTCAAAGCCCACCTTAGTTGCCAAGATTATCATCCTGCCCATGTTGATGTTGGTCAAGTAAATATTATTTAGCCTTTTTTAAAATTTCCCCATACAAGATCTCTATTTTATTATTATCATGCTGACAATTTAAAATAATTTTGACTCTAATCATTATCATCCAGAATAAAAGATTACATTTTTATTCTCACGATATATTAAAAAAATTTCATTTTGAATTATACACTATCCATCTTATTCAATTTTTATTAATGTAAGTTTTCTGTATTTATTGTAATACTTTTAGTATAATTGAATCCAAAGACTCAATAATAGAAACTGCACACTTAAAACAACAATTGAAACTGACATTTGATATTTTTGCTGGTATCAACATTTATACTCAAAAGATAAGTGGGATATACAGTTGTTATAAAACTGATCTCTCTAAAATGCAAAAAAAAAAACTGACCTCGTGTTAGATTTGTAAATTATGCATATAATAAGCTAGTCTGGATTTAAAATTTAGAGTTTTTTAAATTTTAGGATATTAGTTTATATAATATAAAATAGTAAAAGTAGATATTAGATACAAATGTATATTAGTTTCTACTTTGAATCTTAGTCTTCATTAATAAAGGTAAAAGCTCAGGAACTGATAATTTTATAACTATATCATTTGTTGTCTATTGATTATCTAACATTACAGTGTATAACCTGGAATATGGGGAAGTCTTGGAAGCATATGTATAAACATGAGAATGACAAGTGATATTCTTGTTTGCATTAACATTAATGTTGTTTTAGTGGTTCATGTGTTTGCTTACAATATTCTTAATATAGAGTTGGAACCCAGATGGGATGTAGAAATTTTTTAGATAGTTGAGAATTTTCACAGTAGACTTGACATTTTTTTTTTAGTGGTTAGACATATATTTGTTGGCCAGTAATTAGATAGAGAAATAAAATACATTACGAGTATTCTTTTTTTCCTCTATTTTCTATGGAAAAATCTGGAGAGGTATTTGTTCTGTGTTGAATATTTAAGACTGTTCTGTATAACTATATTTCATATTAAATATAAAACAAGAGCATTTTAAACTATATTTAAACTTTATTTTTATTTTTAAAAAGTTGTTTTAAAAAATCAATGTACATTAATATTAATAATATTCAATATAAAAAAGTCATATTTTTGCAAAAGTTGATTGCAAAATAAAGTTTAGAATACAAATGCATAAACAATAAAAACACTTTAAAAAAAATTGCCAAGTGCATATATACATTATTATTATTAATGTTGTTGTTATAAATGATAAGCTTTATTTATCTAAGAAAGTTACAAGGGCTTTATATAGCTTGGATTGCTGTGGTATACATGGGCAATCTGTAGTTGTAGGTGCACGTACGTAAAAGTTGATTTACATGAGATTTACATCCTGCAGATTAATAACAAGAGTTTTACATAGCTGGATTGCTGTGGTTACATAGGCAATCCATAGATGTAGATTTATATATGTAAAAGTTGATTTATTGATTCACACAAGATTACAAGAATTTTTACATATTGTGGATTAGTTACAAAGGTTTTACATAACTTGGATTGCTGTGGTTATATACGCAATTTATAACTGTAGATTTACATATGTAAAAGTTGATTTATTGATTTTTCTCATGACTGGAGGAATTTTTACAAGCAATGGATTAGTTACAAAAGGTTTATATAGGATTGGATTGCTGTGGTTACATTAGCAATTTGTATTTACATATGTAAAAGTTGATTTATTGATTTACACAAGATTACATGAATTAGAACATTTATTGATTTACACAAGGTTTGTATGGTTAGAAGGCATGGTAGGATTTGTTTTCATAATTGGTAAATAGGTTTTGTTAACTATGCTATGCCTCTTTTCTAGTGCATTTGAATAGTTGAGAATTTCAGAGGGGGGTGGAGATACAGCTATATTAGAAGTAGTTGCAATTTCTATAGATTGGTCAGACTCTAGATCTAGCTGTGTTAGAGATAGAGATTAGATAAGGCTTTTGATGAGATTTAAGCATGAGATTTATGGGTAGAGGGTCCAAATTTCCAAAAGAGGCTGGTGGTACAACTGTGTTAGAATTGTTTGCAATTGATGAATTGGAGTTTGTGGTAGGGTAATCAGACTCTGGATCTGGGGCTAGATGTGTTAGCGGTGAGGCTGATGTAGTTTAAGAATGGAATTCATAGATAGAAGGTTTAGACATAGAGAGACATGGTGAAATCTGGTTAGGTGATTAGGCTTGGCATGGAAATGTCATGTTTTTTGGAAATTATCATTAGTAACTTGATTTAAATTGTGAATGAAAAATATAACACAAAACAGGAAAAAATGATCAGTTGATTTGAAATTGAAAAAAGTATATAATGTTAGTTTTTTTTAAACTTGTTATCCTAAGGTACTTTATAAGCATAAAAAAAAAAACAGAGCTTGTTAACTTGCTAGTGAGGAAGTGAACTGATTTCTGGGAAACTTGAAATAGACTTTTTATTACTAAACAAATATCAAAATTTACTATAATAACATTAAAAATAAGAAGCATATGTTTGAATGACCTTTGGATTTTGAAACATTGCGCTGGTATTATAATCGACAGACATTAGTCATGTGATGGCTTTCTTAAAAAAAATTATCGTTAAGTAACTAGATTTTAAATGAAAATTTGAATTAAAATGTAACAAAATTATAAGTTATCAACTGATTGGAAATTGAAAAAAGTATATGAAGGTAGTTTTTTTTCTTCTACTAACCTAAGATTTTGAATACATTTTAAATATAAAAAACGCATCTTGTTAACTTGTTTGTGAGCAAATGAACTGCTTCCTGGGAACTTGAAACTGAATTTTCTTTTTTTTTTCCAAACAAAAATCGGAAATAAAAAAATAAAAATAAGATTACTGTTTATTTGACTGAACTTTGGACTTTGAACTAGTAACATTGGCGCAGGCTTTTCTGATCATGTGATGACTTTGTCACCATATTGATTTCTAAATTATCGTTGTTTAAAATTTTGAATGAAAAATATAACACACAATTATTAATTAATTATCAACTCACTATAAATTGGAAAAAATATATCAGGATGAAGTTTTTGCTTTGCCAGGCCTAGGTTTAAAGTACTTTTGGAGCATTGAAAAACAAGAGCTTGTTATCATGGTTGTAAAAAAATGGACTGCATTCTTCGGAATAATAATAATTATTATTATAAATTAGAACATGCATTCTTTTTTAAATAGTGTGAAGTAATTCTATACTAAAATGTAATTCCTGATCAAGAATATTTTCTGTTGTTTATATAATATGATGTTGGCTCATCAATGGCTAATTACTAATTTGATTCAAGGAAGTCTTTTTGTATTTTTTTATACAATTTTCCTTTTCTTTTGTTACTTATGTTCAAATAAAAATTTATAGTCTTTCTATAATTCTCTTTTTTAGTTATGCAAATGACATTATGTCTTTTAAATATATAAAGTATAGGAAGATCTATGTATTAAATAAAGTAATAGGATCAGGTTTATCTGGCTGAGAATCCTTAGTTATGATTTTGTATTTTTAGACATACAAGTAATGGTGTATTTCTGCATCTTTAAATTTATTTGACTGGAAAGTCTAACACTATAAATTTACTATAATTATTTTCCATGAGTTGATTTAGCCAAAGTAGAAACATCAGTAGAAGAAGAGTCAACCATATAGCTCATCAGGTATTGGTCCCCAGGTTTCACAATCTAACTCAGTTTTAATGACCATATTATTTCATGGTGTTAAACCACTAAACATCACATGATCATTGTTTCTTATGCTTGCTCATAACTTATTAAAACAGGCAAAGCTCTATCAATGGATGACAGAAGGCCTGTGGATGAAATCCCTATCTAGTGCATACTCATCCCATATTCCCAGACTAGTTTCTGGCTTGTGGCCTTCATCAGTAAGGAGCTTTGGATGTACCTAGATCTTAGGATCTAATGCAACCCTCCAGCAGCCACTTTTTATCTCTACTTAACTACAAAACTGTGAGAATAAAATTGAAAACACAATAATATTTTCAATACAAGCTCATTAGCTTATATAGTCATATAGGTATGAACTCAGTTCAATACCCATACATTTTGGTGTCTTTAGTTTTTTAATAACCATAGACACCACTATCCTATTAGGCAGGATTGGTGTTAATTCACTAAATATTACATGATCACCATTTCTTATGCTTTCTCATAAGACGGTTATTAAAACAGGCAAAACCCTCCATACAGTAATGCCACTCAGTGCAAGCCAGAATAATCAATGGATGGCAGAAGGCTTGTGCATAAAATTTCTATTTAGTGCCTACTCATTCAATATCCCCAGTCTAGTTTCTATGACTAGGTAAGCTAATGAGCTTGGATTAAAAATATTGTGCTTTCAATTTTATTCTCATAGTTTTTTAGTTAAGTAGAAATAAAAGGTGGCTGGTGGAGGATTGCATTAGATCCTAAGATCTAGGTGCAGTTCTCTCAGATCCAAAGCTCCTCACTGATGAAGACCACAAACCAGAGTCTGGGGATATTGGATGTGTAGGCACTAGATAGGGATTTTATGCACAAGTCCTCTGGCATCCATTAATTACTCTGGCTTGCGATGAGTGGCACTACTGTATGGAGAGTCTTGCCTGTTTTATTTCATGTGCTTAGTCCAATATTTTTGTCATGTTTTATAATCCAATTGCATGATAGCATAATAGTTCTGTAGATATAGTCGTGCATATATTGATAGTTGCACATCTCCATGTAAAATGCATTGTGAGTTATTTCTTTGTATATTTTAATAGTTGCTTAGGTTTTAAAATAATAATTGTATTGAATAAAGATTGTTTTTTTTAAATTTGTTTTTTATTATTTCACTGAAGGTCTGGAGATTAGTTTATTAAGTCTAATCATTACATTCCCTCTCTTTGATAATAAAAGTTTCCAGTTGTTGCATAGTTTAAAAATGTAAAGAATAACATTGGGCTTTGAGCATATACTTTAATTGTTCTTCTTGTTATTGAAATCATAACTGTTTTTTATAGTGACATCTGGGTTGTTGCTTCCAAAATCAGTTATTCATAGTAATAGAGACTTCTAGTCTTGTATTAAGTTTCATTATTATTGGTATATTGTTTATTACAGACTGAGTTCTTGTAGGTTAAATTTGAATCCCAATCTTGCAAACTGATTTAAATTTAAACTTTTTATTATGGATTTGGAGCCAGGTTTAAGCCATTAATTTTGGATATCATATTGTCTTTATGCAAATCTATCTCTTTCTGTATGATTAATGAAAGAATTGGAAAAGTGTGTATTTGTGTAGATATTATTTTTGCAGACTGTTTTTATTACATCTGTAGTAAGTTTTTACATGCATAGAGATGTAGTTTACAGATTGGCTTGTAGTAAAATTTTTGATTACAATACTGTTTCGTTTTGATTAGTCATGTATATTTATGAATGAGCATTCTTTATAGGTAAAGTTTGTTTACTATTAAGTTCTATAAGAATTCCTTCAATGTATTTTGTAAAAAGTTCTCAAATATGCAAGTCAGTCTTAACTGTTCTTGATGCCATTCCTTTGATTATTTAGGGAGAAAAAGTGTCTCTCAATATTTATTCAAATATGGAGAAAACATAGACTATAAATAGATGAGTTGCTTGATCAGATATTAGATGTGATGGATGTATTAGATGGACTAAGATAATAAGACTTGATAATTTTTCACTCAAATTTATACTTGCTACAATTTTCAGATAAATTTTATTTATTTTGGATTATTTTTAGAAAAAAATCTTAATAAAGTATGCCAGTTAATTTTGTAGGTTATTTTGAATTAAAATTATCCAGATATCCCATTCTTACTATTATATATATTTTATTCGAGAGAAAAAATTTACAAGGATTTTTAATTCTGGTTAAAACTTTGCTTTAGCTAAACTTTATATATGACTTCATTTTGTTTTTCATTCACCAATGGTAACAATTTTTTTTTTAAAAAAATAATAATTATTAGTAAATTGACATCTCATCAACTGCATCCATTCTTGTTGTGTCTAAAGAAAGAACAAAGTTAATAATTATGTTTAACTATTTTTTATTAATTATCAATAAATAAATATTAGTATACACAATAGTTTAGATTGATAAAACTGCTTAGCTGGAAAGTTTAAATTTTCAAGTATCTTTATTTTTAATTATAAATGTCTGTCACAATTGGGTTTAGTCAGTAGTTGTAATTCAATAGAAGATCCAAGTAGGCATATTGCTTGAAAGTTTGGTCACCAGATAACCTAACACCCTGCTCCAATTGTATATTTTAATTATTAGCATTTTCTACATGTTTTTTCATTTTCCAAGTAGATAGATTAGATTAATTGTGATTAAATGATAATGCACATGCAATCTTATATATATATAGTAATTATAGAAATCCATGTTAAAAAAATTTCTAAGTACCTTTATTGTGATTGGCTTGTTTGCTTAATTAAATGTGTTGATTTTCCAATTCTTTTTTTCTAATTCTTTTATTGAATAGAGAGATCAGTTTAAGTGAATTCATTAAATATACATTGTAACATATGGGACTGCACATGATAATAATGAGAGGCCAGAGAGATAAATTTATATAAAAAATACATATGGCAACAAATATATAACAGACATAGGTGAACCAACGATTGATATTATTATGATTATATATCTAATCTCATAATAAAGTATTAGCTATAGAATGTAAACCTCACGAAACTTGCTGAGTCTATATATAGTTGATGTACCACATTTGGTATTGTCATTTATATAACTGTCAAAGCTGAATCAAAGTAGTTCTTGCACTCAGAAATAGAGCTATGCACATTAGAAAAGGTATTTTTTCTCACTATGTAGCCATTTTGCATGCTCAAATAAACAATGGAAGTTGGATATTAGTGCTAAACCTAAATTCTCAGATTAGTTTTTGGCCAACTGAAATAGATGGATGTGAGTAAAGTGATTGTTATTATTGCAGATGTTGAAAATAATCATATCATTTCAATATTTATATAAATTTTTTCAAAATAAATACAAAATGAATGTAGAGAAAAGCTTTATTTAATCCTAACAGTGTAGCATATTAAGCATGTGTTCAATTACCTGGTAGTCATATTCATAGATATAGTTATCCAAGAAGCTTGTGATATATATCAAAGAATAAACAAGATAGGGTATTTGCATAAAATTTGACTAAAAGATGTAAATAAGTTCATTTAAATGAGCCACTTTTTTTGAAATACATGATTTTTTTTGTTTATTACATGTATGTTTTTGGCAATATGCCATGCCTCCTTAACTTTATATTTAATATAGATTCTTTCAGAGCAGATGATGCTGTCAGATGTAGGTTTAAAGTTGTTGTGGCCAAGCTTAGACTTGATTATATTGGTATCTGTGCTGTGAAATGCTAAATATAAAGTTAAGGAAGCAGGATATATTGACAAAATCATACATGGAATGAACTAAAAATGAATCCTTTGTTCCCCTTTCAAAAAAGTTGCTCATTTAAATAAACTTATTTACATTCTTTAGTCAAATTTTATGCAAATATCTTATCTTATTTATTTTTGATAAATATCACAAGCTCCTTAGACAACTATTGTTATGAATATGACTACCAGGTAGATAAAAGCATGCTAGCTGTTAAATTAAATAAAGCATTATTTTGAATTACATTATTCTGAGAAAAGTTTATTAAAATTTTGAAGTTATACATTTTTTTCTAAAAATTAGATTCTATTCTCTCTTAGTCTGTTTATAGCCTTTTTTAAAAAATTAAAAAACTTTATTGATGCAATAAAAAGTTATAATATATATTAATAAAAATGCTACTTGAGAACAGAATAATCAATTATTAGAAATTATCCATTGTTCATTAAATATTATTGCTTGATCATAGTAGGTTACTCTCTATTACTCCACCTGATATCAGACTTTAGCATATATATATAAATCTCAGATCTTTCATCAAAAACAAGTTTTGCAAAGCTTTTTAGCACTTACTTAGGAATCACAGTTTCATAAGATGGTAAATATATTTTAATACAAAACTAAAAAGATAAAGCATTATCACCAGATTCAGTCAATCTTAATAAGTGGACATTGACAGATTATACTGCATATCTATTAGAATCTTTTCTCTTGAAAATATAAAATAATTGCCTAAGTTTTAAAATTTTAAGATAAATATGGATTCATAAGAAAGTGTTATAAAAAGTTCATTCATAGATTTAGTGCTTTTTTAAAAAGCACTTTAAAAAAATCAATATTTATTGTCACATATAAAATAAAAATAATAATAGAAAGATTAATAAATTATAATAAATAATAAAAGTCATTTACAATAGCTATATAAATAAATATATGTATATATTAATAATAATTATACACAAAAAGCCTCTTTTCAGCACATGGTTTTTTACCCTTTTCAAATGTTAATCATTTATTTTAATGTTAACCAATTATTGCAGATAGAACACCATCTAGTATTCAATAATGGAAGTAAAATAATGATAGTAACAAAATAAAATATCAATAAAATAAAATAAAACCTTCATATTGAGATTTATTTTGGATTTATTTTAAGAAATGAAGAAAATTATGATTAATAGCTTGCAAAAAATTATAATGGATAAATTATAAAAAAATTGTGTATTTCTAAGTAATTAAAAAATAAAAAATAGAGAAGCTAAAAAAAGTTGGTCTGGGAAGATAATGATGATAAACATGAGGCAAACTTTTAAAATTGCAATCAAATTTTTAAAGTTACTGAAGTTGTCATATATTTTAATAAAAATCAAATGGATTCTAAGAAAAGAAAAAGATTACATTTTAATTTTAAATCATAGAGCAAAAATCAATAGTACCCAAAATATTTTTTATTTATTTAAATATTTATATAGGGATGATTATAAAGAGCAGGGCTACTACTATTAGACAAATGGAGCAACTGCTTAGAATCTAAAGTACAGTGAAGAGTGCAGCATTGATAAAAAAGTAAAAAAAAAAATAAAAAGGGAAACCCCCCCCAACATACTTAAAATTTAGGACCTCAGGGAAAAGGGCCGGGCTCAAACTAAAAAACCCACCAAAATGAAAAGTCTTCTCTCTTCTTAATTATAAATAACTACATTTGATAAGAAGGTGGAACTCCCTTATCTCTAAATATATATATAAATAAAACAATCCCATACAAAAAAAAATTAATAATATAAAAAATAATATAAATAATATAATAATATCAGTGAAGAGTGCAGCATTGATATAGAAACAAAATGTGAAAGGTAATTAATTTAATGCTTTTTATTTTTTTCTACAAAATATTTGTTATTTAAAATTGAAATTGGTAATTTTGTGTGTCCATATATGGTTTGGTTACAAGTTGGGATTTTCTTGGATACAAAATAGTTTGATACTGGCTTTTGTAATACTATCATTAGATTTTATTATCATTCAGCTTTCAGTAATTGTATGATAGAATAAATTGCAAACTATCATTGAAGGGTAAGTGTTATTGCATAGTCATATTCTGATACTACCACTATTACTATTACTACTACTAATAATAGTAATATGGGAAAATGATGTTTAAGCACAAAATAGTAGTAGTGGGAGAGATAGTACAGCCATGGGGCAATATAATTTTAAATATCTATAGCAATGATTTAGTATAAATATACTGGATTAAACATTCTCATATTTTGTTTGAATTTTATTACTCAATTTGTAATTTATTGAAGATGTTCCTTTTTTAAAAAAATTCAATAAATGAATCTTGTTGAGGCTGCATAAAATTACAAGGAATCTTAAGGTTTGTGATAAATTGCTAAACTGTAAAATTATCAGGTTGGAAACTATTAAAACTTACATCAGAATATAATGTTCACTCTATCCAGAAAGTGCCTTGGCTTTTCTGAGTTAGCTTCAATAAAGATTACTTAGTAATGCATTGTATACAATTGTGTAAAAATGCTAAAGGTTGTGTGTTGCATGCATTAAGAGTTTTTCATTTTTTGCAAAACATGTGATGTTAATGGATTTTATGGTATGCTTGAGATCCACATGGTAGATTGAACACAATAATTTATTCAAATACTTTTTTTTCACTTTATTCAGTTGAAAATCAATCTTAGAACTTTAATTCTTATCTACCAGTTTACCACCATGCTTAAATGAGCAAGGAATAAAATTTAAAAATCAAGATATGATACAATGTTTTATTTTTTATTTATTGACTTTGTATTTTTAGAAGATTGGTGTTATTCTTTTCTACTTTGAACTTTCATAGTAAAATTAAAGATGGTTTCTTAGTTATTCAACATTAATTATTGGTCAACTATTAATACTATTTGCTGTTTAGAATTGAAGTTTTTGTGAAGTTTCCTCACATTTTATTGCTTTTTATATTAATATTAATTTTTTCATTAGCTTTTTTGTTGACACTTCTTATCTTATAAATGGTTTTATTTTATTTTAAAAATACTCTAAGATTAAATAAATGATTATCTGAGTTTCCAAATACCATAGGAGTACATTGTGTATACATTTGAGTTCTTTTTAAAATAATATCACATAAAATTGTTATGCTATAATATCAATATACAAACAAACTAAATAACATTAGAAGAGTGACGAACCATGATTAGATAGTATTTATGCTTGGATATGTATTTCATATATAATTAATATTTAAAATATATTTTGAATGTTCATTAAAATGTCATAATTTTTATTTAAAATGTTATATTTTTAGTATATATAAATTAATGATTGAAAATTAAAATTTAATTAATATTTTTTTTTAAGGACAGATAGCTTCCTGGCACTATTGTTTGATATCAACATCATCATTATCAACCATTATCAATCCACTGCAGGATGAAGGTCTCTCCAAGTTTAATCCATCTTCTCCGATCTTTAGCTTCTCTTCTCCACATCACTCCTGCACACTTTCTTATTTCATCCATCCATCTCACATGTGGTCTCTTTCTGGGTCTTTTACAATCTCTTGGAATCCAGTTTAAAATTTCAATTGTCCATCTATTATCATCTCTTCTAACAATATGTCCAGCCCAACTCCACTTCAATTTTTTAATTTTTTTAATGAGGTCAGTAACACCTGTTTGTTCTCTTACCCATACGTTGCGTTTACGATCTCTTCTTGTTACTCCCAACATACATCTCTCCATACTTCTTTGAGTGGTCTGAAGTCTCTGAATTGCTCTTCTATTAAGTGTCCAAGTCTCAGATCCATAAGTAAGAAATGGTAAAACACATTTGTTAAAAACGTTCATTTTCAAACACATAGGCATATTTCCTTTTAGTATCAAGTTATTTCTACCAAAAGCACTCCAAACAAGTTTAATTCTATGATTAATTTCCTCCATTATGTTTCGATCTGTATTAATAATCTGACCAAGGTATTTGTAATTGTTAACTTCTTCTAATTCATCATAATCAATCTTTATTTTCATATTTTGAGCAAATCGATTAAACATTACTTTAGTCTTTTTAACATTTATCTTTAGTCCTACTTTCCTACTTTCATCTGATAATTCCTGCAACATTTCCTGCAGATCTGAAGCATTATTTGCAAAAACAACTACATCATCTGCAAAATCTAAATGACTTAAATAATCACCATTTACTTTCACTCCTTTAGTTTCCGATTTTAATCCACAAAATACTTCATGCAGCACTGCTGTAAAAAGTTTTGGAGATTTGGAGTCACCTTGTCTTACACCTTTCTCAATGTTGACTTTCCCAGTGTCATTATGTAATCTAATTGTTGCTGTTGCATTTTTATAAATATTCTTTAAAATATGACAATATCCTGGATCTATACCTTGATGATCTAATGCTTTAATCACTGAAGAAATGTTTATAGAATCAAATGCCTTTTCATAATCTACAAATCCTAAGCATAATGGCAACTCATATTCATTTGTCCTTTCTATAACTTCTCTCAATACCTGGATATGATCTACTGTACTAAAACCACTTTTAAATCCGGCTTGTTCTCTTGGTTGGTGGAAATCCAATGTTCTCTGTAGACGAGTAGTAATTATCTTGGTAAAAATTTTATATAAAACTGATAAAAGGCTGATAGGTCTGTAATTTCTAATATCTTCTTTATCACCTTTTTTAAATATTAATATTATTACTGCATTCTTCCAATCATCCGGTACATCTTTATCATTTAGACATTTGGTATATAACTTTGCTAAAAAATTTTCTATTTCTTCACCTGCTTCTTTTAATATATCAATTATAATTCCATCATTACCTGGAGCCTTTCCTTTCTTCATACATTTAATTGCATGTCTCACTTCTTCATTTAAAATTCTGGGCAATTTGGAAGATGTAATAGATATAGGAGGTACTTGTTCTTTATTACTATATAATTCTTGATAAAAATCTTCTACCAATTTCATGATGTCATCTCTCCTTTTAGTAATAATTCCATCTTTTTTTCTTATTGCAGATATAAATTTCCTACCAATACCAAAATGTTGTTTTACATTCTTAAGACTTTTATTTTCTTCTACAGCATTCCTTGCTAGTTCACAGTTATACTTTCTTATATCATTTTCAACTCTTTTCCGCACCATTTTACAAAATTCGAGATATTCAATTCTTTTTAATGCATCATTTTTGTATGTCTTCATATTCCTTCTTTTCTTCATAAATTCTCTAGTCTCAGTAGAAATTTTATTGGTCAATTGCTGTTTCTTTCTACCAGCTATCTTTGTTGCAGTTTTCAAAAGTGTATCAGTTATTTTCATATTAATTTCATTCAAATCTGAATCATGTTCAAAATCTACTAATACTTGAAACCGATTTGTAAGTTCTAATTTAAATTCATTAGTGTTTCTGAAGATTAGGAATATCAACTGTAAATATTGTTTTCCTTAATAATTTTTGTCTCTCTAGTTTTACATTAACACGTATCTTACACCTTACTAATCGATGATCACTTCCTGTGTTAAATTTATTAAGAACATTACAATCTTGAAATATGTATTTCCTGTTAGTCAAAATATAATCCAATTCTGCTGTACCTTCATTTGGATGCTTCCATGTCCATTTCCTTTTAACATTTTTCTCAAAAAATGAATTCATAATATAAAGTTTTTCTTTTTCTGCAAACTCCACAAGTCTATGTCCTCTCTCATTTCTATTACCATAACCAAAATTACCCACAGCACTTTCATCTTTCATTTTTATACCAATTCTAGCATTAAAGTCTCCCATAACAATTTTAAAATGGTGTTTACTCTGATCAAAAGCCTTTTGTACATCCATATAAAAATCTTCTACTACTTCATCACTAATCTTGTCACTCTGTCCGATACACCATCAATCTCCACAATATTGTACTTCCACTTTTTATTTATAATGAATCCTACTCCACTTGTATTTCCAATATTTGTGCCTTTATAATAGAGTATATGTCCACTCTTTAAATCAATTGTCTCTTCACCTTTTCTTCTAACTTCACAAAGTCCAATAATGTCCCATTTAATATAAGAGAATTCTTCTTCTAATTCTTGCAATCTTCCTTCACTTGAAAGTGATCTGCAGTTGTAAGTACCTAAATAAAAAGTTGTCATCAAATGGCAGCCTGGGTCCGCAATCAGGGGATTCTTAGCACCCTCCGCCTTCGGCCACCAACTGCTGCCTTGGTTTGTGACTTTACAGCCTCCTGGGAATAAGGGCCATGCTTTATTTTTGTTTGTCATAATTGTATATATGTATTGGGAAAATATTTATCATTTACACAAACATTCATTCTGCCTTATCAGGCACTGAGAAGAAAGACCATGGTGTTTCTTGATCTTAAACTCAGAGGTAAAAAGCCACTAAACTCACCACACTGGCTAATGCGTGTTGGTGAGCAGCCCATCCATGTTCGTATACTATATGAATAATCACATAGTAATAACAGCTGCAACGACAAGAACGTATGGAGTGGACATTAGGAATTTGCCCTGCTCGGTTCCTTTAAGGCCTCCAAGAGGAATCCAAGGGTCTCCTTTCAGTTAATAGCAAAACTCCTTTCTGCAGCCATTGTTTGATATAGAACAATCTATTTTACTTAACAAAAAATAATTATTGGAAAGGATAATGAAAATACTATCATATTTACTAATGTTAGAATATATTTATATAATTGATCTTTGGTTATTACTCATTTTCCTCTAAAGTTATATGCAGAAAATAAGAAAGTAGAATTCTATTCAGTCAAAAATAAATAGATCAGAATTTAGAAATAGATTCATAATTATTAATAAAGCAATTTAAATATTTACAAAATATAATCTTTCATGGTATTTTAGGCTAAAACTAATTATAAAAAAGTTTTAAATTTTGTACAGGTAACATTAATTTGAATACTTTTAATTAAAAAAAAAATCTCCAGCAGAGTTTAGAAGTATAATGATTAGGGAAAAGATTTACTGTCACTTTTTTTTTTATTACTTTTTTAAAGATTTATTGTTGAAGTCTGACATTTCAAAAAATCTCAAAACCAGGGGATTTACATTAATAATAGTCTACCAGGAGGTGCAAATTATCAATGATCCAAATATAAGAGTTATATTGATATTTTTAACAAAATTTAATGTGAATGACTCAATATCAACAAACTGCAATTGTTTTTTGCTACATTAAAACATTTTACAACTATACAATATAGTTTCAAGATAGAGATAACATAAGCCATTTTCAGATAGCATAATTGTTTTTATAAATTTTTGATGAGCTACTGCTTAAAAATTAGCTTTTTTGAATATTGAGATATGTAGATATTGAGTATGGACTAAAGCAGTTCTAATTATTATTTTATTGCCGGGTTTTTTTTCTCCCCAAAAATAGACTTAACACTAACTTATAATGTTCAACCTGATATATAAAAACATAAATATCACATGATTTTCTAAGTGATTAACTATATGGTTATTTATTTTATCCATCTCATTAATATTTGCAATATAGATATTAAACACGAAATAAAGTTTTAAATAAGGACAATAATAAAATTGCTATCTTTTTTTTCTTCATTATTATATATACAAGTTTATACCTGGAATATGGAAAGACCATTGTTTTTTTAATTTGTTGATTTAATAATTTTTTTTAAAGATTTAATGTAAATTAAACAAAAGGTTTTAATATTATATAAATACATGTGAGAAATTTACAACTGAAAAATTGCCAAAAAAAGTATGCACAATCTAACCTATTTGGTACACTTCACAATAAATTAAAAAAATAATAAAGCTAAATTAAAATTTAAAATGTACCTGTTATATTTGATAAGTAAGTTATAAATAGTTGTGTCTATAAATAAAATTCACACTTTGTTGTAAATTTGACAGTGTTATGAACAACAGACAAAGTATGGATTTTATATAATAAAATTATTTACTGGGTGCCTTCTGAATAAAAAACAATTGAAGGGTGCTCCAGTAAAGCATTATGGACAAACATATAGTCAGACAACAGACAAAATAGAGATTCTATATATATTGTAATTTTTTTTTCTTTTTACAAGGAGTTTAAATTATTTTTAGTTTTAATAATTTAAACCAGTGGTCTTCAACCACCAGGCTGCGGCCCGGTGCCGGGCCACGGAAGTTTTCTGTTGGGTCGCGCTAGACTGGCAAGAAAGTTAGTAATAACAAAACAATAAGATTTTAAACTTTTAATTAATATAAACAGTTTTTATTTATTTTTTCATCGCATTTTTACTCTGTTAAAAAATAAGAAACAGAACAAAAACGAAATCTAATCAATCATACATAAATTAATTTGTTTTTCGATTTATCACAGATGTTTATGGAGAGATAGAATTAAATTTATTATTTTTCTAAAAAAATTCAAAATTTTTTTTAAAAAAAGGTTTTTTATTAAACAAACTCCAGTTGTCTTTTGATAGCCAATCACGGTTGCGTGTCAGCATTGTTTATGTGTTAAAACAAGATCAAAATTTTTAACTTTTTCAAGTTTCGTTTTTTTTTTTTTTGTTTAAAAATATGCCCACTTTTTTTTTTGGCCTATAAGGCGATATTTTTTGGTTTTATTTGTATATTGCTAATATACTAAACTTTTATTTTTAAAACCAATTTCTGTTAACCTTTTTTTAAAAAATAAAAACAAACAAAAAATAACTTTGCGATTTTTTTTTTTTTTTTTGGCTTTATTTCTATTACGCGATATCTATTTTACCATTTTTTTAAAAAAAAAACTTTTCCTATTAATTACATTTTTTGATCCTTTCAACACACCAGCACAAAAAAAAAAAATTACAATAACATCAAAACTTCAGACTTTTACACGTTTCGTTTTATTTTTTCAGATTTAAAATACGGCAAATTTTTTTTGACTGTACAGTGATTAATTACACGATTTCTATTTTACCCTTACTACTATCAAAAGACAACCTCCATATATATATAACCATTTTGTATATTTAACATTAAATACAGATATTACATTTATCATAATCATTGCCATGTAATTACACTAGCTATGATATTTCCCAACATTCAGGTGAATAACATTTTATTCTTGAATGTTTTAACAATGAAATAATAAACATAGAAATGCAAGCACATTAATGAGAATGATTGGTATTGTACTGTTTTCTGTGTTCAGCATGTGAAGGTAAGAAACACCATTACAATACACAATAACTATTGTGCTGTTTTGGTCAGTTATAACAATTATGCTTATCTAAGGCTAAGCAGGTTACATCTGTACGAAAATTTATCTGTAAACTTCTGCCGGTCCGCGAAATCTTATCCTTATTTTTGCCAGGCCACAGGTGTGAAAAGGTTGAATACCACTGATTTAAACAGTCCTAAAATATCTTAATCTCTTCTAAATTAAAAATTCTTCAGAGTTTAGCCAAATGATTTTCAAAAAAAAGTTTATTCCAATAAAATTAGCCCAAAATGTAATATTTTTATTATAAAAAGTTTCTTTAACTGATATAGTAACGCGCTCGGCGGCCATTTTGAATTTGGAAACACCCAAAAACACTGCTGGCACATGCAAGCATTGAATGTAAGTCTTGTGCTCAGCTTGTCATTTTGGTGCTGAAACATCACCTGTAGTTCTATGGTTATGCATATTAATATTTATTTTACTGAAGGATTTTAATAACTGAAGTACACATTAAAACTTTTTTATAATGTAGTTATTTTATTTATTTAACAAATATATATAATTAAAGTTTTTTAACTATATATATATATATTTAATATTATAAAATATAATATGAAATATTTTTAGTATTAAATTGTTAAATAATAGACTTTAAATTTGAAATTTTCTTTTGTTTGATAAATTGATTCATAGCCTTAAGTAATAAATCAATAATCTTTTATGTGTTAGAAATATTTTTAAAAATATATCTTTTATACACTGGCTTTAGTATATAGTTCAAAAGAATTATATCATTTTGAAAAGAGATAGATTAATCTTTCAGTTTATTTTTTAATTGAAATTTAAAAATAAATGAAGATTTAATCTTTCAGTCCTCAAATGGTAATCAGACGCTGTTTAAAAAGCACGTGATTTAAGAAGATAATAAAATAAAAATTTGAAAAAAAGATTTGTACATTTAACTACTTTTTCCAAATTTAAAATTGCTAAAGCAAATCTACAAAAAGAATGACTAAAAATAAATGAATAAAACTAGATTACCTTAAGTAGGTAAAAAAAAAAGAGAGAGAAAGCAATATTCTTTATATATAATTTTTCAGTTTTGAAAAGTTCGTGATCTCGTTTATTAAGTTTCTTAATCAAGTATTTTATTTCTAAATTCAACTATTTTTTTCAACAAAAATGTCTAAAATCAAAAAGATTTAAGAAACTCTTCAAAAACGTGCAGCAATTAAGTTTAAAAAAAAAATTAATTTTACAGTATTATAAGCGCTGTGTGCAATGGGGGGGGGGGGCATTTAAAATATTTTGAGATATAGATTTATAGAAAAATAAAATTTAACTACGTAGATGAAATTAAAAATTATTTAAGAGTTGGAAATAGTATAGAAGGAAAGATCTATTAAAAAAAAAAAATAGACTGAATACAATTAATGGAATAAAAAGAAAATGAAAGAAAAGTGATATTTAGTAGAAAAAAAGTAATCTAAAAGGATTCATTACAAATTTCTATAAAAGCATAAATCAATCAATGATTGTTGCATTTGATAAAATTTATAGATCACAGTTATCTTGTTGTTTGAATGACCATTGTTAATTTTCATAATGAATACATACATCAGCTTTTATCTTAAAGATTATTATAATTTATCAAATCCTGATCAAATAACTAATAGAGCTTCTCACAATGAGAGAAAATATTGCATTTTCTTCCTAAGCAATATACAATATTGTAAATGCAACAAAAAATAATTGATTAGATATTAAACATCAAATTAAATAAATTTGAATTACATTACATATTATTAATTATTAAGCCAATAAACATCACATGATCACCATTTTTTATGCTTGCTTATAACTTATTAAAACAGGCAAAACTCTCCATACAGTATTGCCACTCAGTGCAAGCCAGAGTAATCAATGGATGCCAAGACTCCTCATTGATGAAGGTCACAAGCCAGAAACTAGTCTGGGGATATTGGTTGTGTAGGCACTAGATGGGGATTTTATGCACAAGCCTTCTGGCATTCATTGATTACTCTGGCTTGCACTGAGTGACAATAGTGTATGGAGAGTTTTGCCTGTTTTAATTATTAGATGATATTGCTGTATCCAAATCTCCAAACTAGTCTCCTGGCTAGTAATCTTCTTTAGCAATGATCTTCAGATTTGTTCTCACATTTTCAGAAGTCACCATTATTTTTTCATTTTATTTAAGCTAATTCTTAAGACGCAAAATGCAATGTAATTATTTGATCTATACTAATTTACATTATTCAATCCTTTCTTAATTAATACTATTTTAAGTTTCTTTTTAGGGCACTTTATTACACCTTCTCATAAATTGAAATTTAAAAAGCAGCTGAATTTTTTCACATCATTTCTCAAAATATCCATTCTCAGTTAAATAACTTTCTGTTTGAAAATAAAATTTGTTAAGACAGAGAAAAAAATATTGATGGATTCAACATAATATTAACTCATCAACATCATTATCTCAACCTTTTACAACATTATCAAATCTTGAAGCAAATTAATAAAATTTTATGTGCACTTTCAATTTTTTCTTAATGCATAAAGTGCTTCATCTCTGATCATTATTATAGGTAAAGACAAAATTTTAACCTGTCAAAAATATTATTTAATCTTTAATAAATTATATAATTGCTAATATATATGTTAAACAAGGCAAGGATAAAGCTGAAGTACTAACCTAATGGGAACAATTGGAAGTAATGTCAAATTACTTATAGAAAGTAAAAAAATAACTTAAAAAATATAATAAACAATAAAATTATTTAATTATGAATTAATTTTCATAATTGCCTGCCACTAATATTTTTCAATAATGCTGTATCTGAACAACAATATCACATGACTTTTTATATGCTTTCAAAACTAGTTATCTTCAGCCATTGATTACTCAAACTTACAGTAGATGGCTCTAGAATAGAATGAAAAGGACTGCTATTGAAAATATATGAGTAAGAAAATGAGAAGTCATGTGACATTGTTGTCAGAATTAGTTAAAGAACAGAGAGGGTATGTAATTGAATGGATTTTTTTTTAATATACAGAAATTGATCTGGTATCAGATCCATGCAATTATATAGATGAGTTATCTTGGGTTTAAAACCTTAGGTTTTTTTTAATATTTCTAAATATTAATATGAGAAATATAAAGAAGTAAAAGGTGGTAATTAGATAAATAAGTGTATTAGTTTCATGTTTAAATCCTAGCTTTAGTAATGAAGGCAAAATTAGAAACTCATCTGGAAATGGGGACATTTATAATATTATATCATCTGATATCCATTAATTTCTTGAGTTTACAATAGTTGATTTTAGAATAGGATGAAGATAATGTCTCATCAATTCCATATATCAAAATTACTATAAGTTTAGACTTTTTAAAGATAATTTACAGATTTCTACTCAAAGCCATTACTAATTATTGCAGTGTCAGAAATAGAATATTCAATGAATTTCAGAAAGTTCTGCCAAGATTCATTTTCTTTTAACAATGCACATAATTAGTGCGATTGGAGCTGCTTATTTCTGCAGCATCAACGGTTATTTGAGCATGGTATATTTATCTATTCTGGTTTCCAGAGTAAATAAATTTTTATTGTTTTCATTTAGGATGAGCAATAAAATATTCTGTTTTTTCCTTGTAATTAACATTTATAAATTAACATATAAATTTTTATTACTGAAAAATATAAGAAATATTATTTTATATATTTATTACAATGGATATTAAAGTTAAATATATATATATAAATTATATTTTTGCAATTGTTATTATATGAAAAAATTAAATAAAAAGTAAAGGTCGATTTACTCCAAGTATTATTTATTAAACAGCAATTAGTAAAAATAAAAAAAATACATTAGATCTTTTAATAATGATTGATATAAAAAAATATAATGATTCTGAGACTGTGAAATTTGTTTTGTTTTCCTTGCTTACTTTTTGGAGATGATACTATAATAAAGCACCTATGCTTAAAATTTCATGGGCTGCCAGTAAATTTCATCAGAGAGAAGTTTTTAGATGTTTTGTAATTTTAATATTTTTAAATTTATTGCCAGCTGTTTAGATCATTTTATTACAACCTGGGATTATTGTATACTTTTTTCAATTTCATTTTGAAATTGATCCAAGAGTGTTTAGTTCTATAGCCATTTTTACAATTAGTTAATTTTTTTTATAGCATTGCTTTATAATTAATCTTGAATACGAGAAGCTCAGTAATAATAATTTTGTGGGTGATTTATTAAAATATTAACTAATAAATGTTTACTAGACTCGTGAGCAAATACATCTGAATGATGATTTTATTTTCTGTAATTTCCCCCCCAAAACTTCATAAAATAAAAACAAATATATCACATCTTTAATTAATGAAAACATATATAAAAAAGATAAAAATTATTTAATCAACATCCCATTATAAAACAAAAATTTCCCCAACAACTCATTGATAAGAAATTGTGACAAGGAGAGCATTATTCACCAGTCTTGATAAATACTAGAATGTTGTGTTTTGATTAGTTTTTTATCACTATTTTTTGCTCTAAATAAGAATAGTTAGATACCCAATTATCAAACCAATACTGGATAATTAACCAAGTTGGATGTGAATTAATCATCTAAAAAAGATCCAAGCTTTATTGGATCCTGAAAATATTTAAAACTCTAATCAGAGATTTGAAGATGAATGTGTTATTACCATAGCATGATACATATATGTGTGATTATGTGTTTATATATGTGTGTGAGAGTTCTTAATTTTAATTCTGATAGTGTAAACAACGTTTTTAATTATCATTTTTATTTCAACTAAAAATGTCTGAAAAGTAAATTTTGACAATTACAAGTTTTATGAAAGTAACTGCGACTTGTTAGAAGAATATATTTCGGATATTTAATTGTGCTATGTTTGTAATTAAACAGTTTTATTACTACTTGAGAAATTTCTCAGTTCTGGAAATGCAGAAGTCAATATTTTTAAAATATAATAATGATTTACTTTCCAGTCAAATACTAATATAACTTTTGGAAACTTAATGATGTATTTATGTTCAGTAAGCTGTTATCAAAAATATCATAAAAACATTTTAATATGGTTTTTGAATTTGCCAACAAAAATAACATAAAAATCTTTTTTTCGCTAATTCACATTTTATAAATATACACTAAAAATTACTTTTGAATAAAAATTTAAAATATACGCTTGATTTTATAATGAAATAATATAAACCACACGTAAACCACGAAAGGTTGTATGTATTAAAATGCATGTGTGTGTGTGCGCGCATGCACTTATATTTATATATATCGACATTGTAATCAAGCCATTGATAAGATCTATAATTGTTAATAGTGAAATGGCCTTTTACTATTCATTATAGCATACTTTATTACATAATCCAAAATTTTTACTTTATATGTGCTTTGCTAATAGTATCAACATATACATTACTAAATCTAGGCGTTTAGCAAAATTGAAATCTAATGCTCTCTTGTCAATCATCTTGATGAAGTATAAATAACAGAAGAAATAATTATAATACCAATATTTTTGTAAAAGACCTTGGTGCAGATAATAACCAATCCTAGTCAAAAAAGCCAGATTTATACAAAATGGAAACATTTAATAATAAAATAAAGATAATGATATTGTTATGGTCAATAAGACCTTAGATAGAAATAAAAACCCCAAAATAGAAAACATTTAATGACTACTGGAATAGTTCTTACATTTAAATAAGACAATATGAATTAGAAATGATGAAGAAGAATTAAATTTAAATATGCCAAAAAAAAACTGATAAACTGATAATTAAAATTTAACAAATAACAAAAATTTTTTTTTAAAAAATTGCAGACCTCTGACTCGGTAATGAAAATAGTCTACAAATTATAGATGTAAATAATGCAATTCATAAACTAAAAAAAATGATAACTTAAAAATTTATATAATGTAAATATTGAAAGAAACTGTGAAAAAGTTATGATATAGCTTGAGTGAAAAAGATAGAGTGGATCCAGTCTATTTTTTAAAAAGATTTATCTTGTGTTTGGAAATAAGAGTATTCAGTTTAAATAGTGTTCCATCTTTAAAGTGAATGTGTTATAGTTTAAGCTATGTTATTATTTATAATAAAATACTTATCTATTTTTTTTATTATTTAAAGCTAGAACATAAGCTAAACGTTTTTACTTTTTGATTAAAATGAGATCAGAAAAAATACTATTACTAGATTGTGTGATATGAATTTGTAATCCCAGTTTTACATCACAGATAATATTTATCTAGAGAGATGGATTGAAAATTCTTTTAAAAATTTCAATTTTTTTTAGTTACAAATATGTAAAGTCTTTTATTAATTATTATAAATATATGTAACTCCATCTGACAAACAGAGGTTATATATATATATATATATATATATATATATATATATATATATATATATATATATATATATATATATATATATATAATAAAATATGTTAACTTGAAGGCTTTTACATTTCTGGATAGTTAAGATGTTTGCTATAAATTTTATATTTAACTGGTTATGAATGTTTTTTAGACTCAGTTCAATTTTGGTTACTCACACACACATCTAATACATAATAAAAGGGATTAGCATGTATGTAAATAAATTATAAATGGTTTAAAGTTCAAATTTACTATAGTACTAAAATATGTTTATCGTTAGTTATATATATGGTTAAATACTGTACTAAATCAAGTTCTTAAAAAAAAGTGGTTTGGTCATAAAAAACATATTTAGAATGTATATATATTGGAGGCCAGAAAAATGTATAAATTATACAATAATTGTCTTACTGAACATTTTTTATTTTATAGAATATTTGAGATAATACATTTATTTTCTCAATGTCATACAAATTTAATTAAGTTTAAAGGTGAAATATATGATATAACTTTATAAATAATAATATTAGTATGTATGCATTAAAGTTAAACTTAAGTCAAATTTCTTTTATTCACCTTCTATAAATACATTTTAAAATAATGTCAAATGTTCAATGTAATTAAATCAATTTTTCATAAAAATGACTTTCAGTTTAAAAAATTTAAGTCCAATTATTGTTAAAAGAACAATTTTAGAAATAATTCTAAAAAGAATGCAATCAAACTTCTATACTTGCACTGTACTATTATATTCAATTAGCAATGTTAAATATGAGTAAACTTCGATCCAGGTCACATAATAAAGACTGTAAAGAGGTAAGAATGACCATCTTATCTTCATTCTCAATGCAATCATGTAGGAAAAATCCTAAGCATTTTGTAAAGAGAGCATGAATATATTATTCACTGTACTTACATTTCTTTTTTATATCCTATTAGCACTTGCAAAATATGAAATTTATTACATGTTAATATTAGAAGGTGTTATCAAGAAATTGTACTAGTACAGTGTTAAGCTATAATTCTAAGAAGGTAATCAAATCTTTACACATGTACCATACTATGATATTCAATTAGCAATGCTAAATATGAATAAACTGTTGTTATAAGAAATAATAACAGATACAAAAATATTTATAATGAATGCTTTTATTTACTAGAGGAACTAAAAACCAAATAAATAATTGTTTTTCAACCACAACTGGGGTTTTATATTTAACTTGAAATAAATGGCATGAGGGGTGTGTGTGTCCAGAAATTAATTAAGTCAATTTCTTGTTATAAAAAATTAGAATTAACTTAAATAATTTTTGGGGAAACCCCCCCCCCCCCCAACGCACACTTTTATTTCAAGGTAAATATAAAATTCCCAATTGTGGTTAAAGAAACAATTATTTTCTTGGTTTTTAGTTTGCATAGTAAATAAAAGCATTAATTATAAATATTTGTTATATCTATTACTTTTAATTTTTTAGCATTATTATATTTTTTACAAATATTTCAAAATGAAGTTAATGTTTGAAATTAAAATCATGTATAATAAATAAAGATCATTTACAATATATATTTCAGAAATGTTTACAAAAAATAAACTTTTAGAATCAAAAGAAAAAAATTAGAATGAGACTGTTTTTGCTTTATGCTGTGTGGTTAACTAGAAATTATTTTGTTTTTAAGCAAGGAAGTAAGGAATCATGGGAGATATGTAAAAAATTTATTCGAAGGACTATGTTCAGGAATCACTTGTTAACACTGGGAAAGCTCTTTGGGGACACTTGGGAGCAACTTAGGCCACTGGATGAAGAGCCTATCCTCAGACATGCTAATTAAATATTAATTCAAGGTTAAAAAGTAAATAGTCCAGTCAGATGGAGAATAACAAAAGATTGATGCCAATTAAAATACAGACTGCATAATGATCACCAGCTAAGTCACTAAATGAAAAGCCAGTTATTCTGATATAAAACTAGTTACAATTACAGACTAAGCTTGAACAATGAGCTTTTCGCTCTGATCATGAAATTAATTTGTCATAATAATTGTAACTAATGTATCAAATGGGTATATTTTCTAATTTGGAAAATTATTTACTGATAATTGTTATAATAATTGTAATATAAGTCACTTGATATTTCGATTTATCAGAATTTTCTGATTTTTAAAACTGCCATGTAATGATTAGATAGAGTTAATTTGAATAGAATAGTTTGAAAAAGAATTATTCAATTAAAATTTAATTTTATATAATCTTTAAGAGAAGAGCTCTTCAAATAAAGTTGCATAACTTTGCTTATAATCTAAATATGGAAGGCACATATTTGTAACATTATGCATAGCACATACAGCTTAAAATGTAAAAAAGAAAATTTAATAACAGTTTTTAAAATTGCTATTTTATATAAGTAGAATATTTTCTAAGTAAACAATATTAATAATAAACAAAGCATTTATTTACAAGTAAGTTTTAGTGGAGAAGATATAAATTAAATGTTAATATTGCTAGGCTTAATGTTTTCAAGGATCCATGCCTCATAATCATAGCCATCATAAAAAATGTATAATAAAATATATGCAAAGATATTTAAATAAGCCAGTGTTATGTAGCCCATTTTTTCAAGATCTCGAATCAAGTATCTTTTCTATTGATAGCATGGATGTTTCCATTAATGTAGAATGCTTCTTTTATTTTTCTCTTATGATCATTTGATTCTGAGCATGAGATTATGGGATTGGCAGGGGTGAAGTTGTGTCCAAATTGCTTGGCATGCTCCAAAAGTACAAAGGATGAATTGTTGTTCTTTTGAGCTCTGTTGTAAGTGTACAGGTGTTGAGCTATGATTATGAGGCATGGATCCTCAAAAACATCAAGCCTAGCGATATTAATATTTAATTTATATCTTCTCCACTAAAACTTATTTGCAAATAAGTGTAATGTTTACATAATATTCAGAAGTAAAACTATATTTAATATTAATGATAATTAATTATCATTAATTACATGTGCTTCAAGTACACTCCTATTTTTGTTAATTTTATATTATACACTCATATATCTGCTATGAAGATATTATCATAGATAATAGAGATTAGTATACTTTAGATCTGTTAAGAGAATTTATTTTCTTCTCCTTTGTTTTAATATCATTTTTGTTGATGCAGCAATAATAATAAATTAGACTTAGGTAATACTTAAGTTTAACTCAATTTAGTCATATTTTGTTGATTATATAATTTTTCTGTTCGCATTTCTAAATGATAAATCGTCATTCAATTATCACTATGAAACACTGACTATCAAATTATTTAACATTTTACTATGATTATCCCAGTCAAACAACAGTTAGCTATTATTTGAATTAAGAATTTATTTTTGTCTGAGATTCTGATTTTGATTAACCATTATGTTAATACACCAGCTGAAATTTCAAATACAGCATTTTTTGAAAGAAAAAAAACTCTATTCATGAATCATCTAATTTATCATTAGTTTTTTGAGAATTTAGTAAACAAATATATTAATCTGTTATTGAGTATTGTTTAATCTTAACAGTTTTAGGATTTTTTTATGTTAATTAATTCATAGGCATCTGGTTATTATTTCAATAATAATCTACATCTGATCATTATTAGATAGAACATAAAAAAAGGGTCAGATGAGAGGAGAGACCTTCATTTTAAAAACCAAAAAAGTATACGATTTTAATATGATGTAACCTTTACACTGACGAGAAAAATATGATACTTCTATGGTTCTTGAGCTCCTTAGTATCTTTATAGAAATTGGTTATAGTTACTGTAGATAATGTTTAGATAAACCCTACATGGTTTAGTGCAATGATAGACGCAGATGGACCACAGCTCATGCTCAATTTTTGAATTTCTGGTGCTAGACTAGAGCAATAAAACTATTTGATTACTTACTTATTTAAATTTATATGCGTGTATTATATTAAGCATAAATTTGGATAGATTCCAAACTTATTCGCTAAATAAAAATAATTGATTAAATAATTCAATTAAAATTATAAACAAAAAAAGTACAAATTTATAACTTATTGTAGAAAAGATATAAAAAAAGATCACCTTTTTAAAAGTAAAAAAAAAGACATGTCTATTTTAAGTCAGAAGCAATATTGATTTTAAAAACATTACACTTTAGTAGCTGAATTCAAGACAAAAGTAAACAGATTATATCAATTTTCCTATTTGAAAATTAAACAAACGTGACAAAAATGGTCATTGTTATAATGGGATATTTTATTTACACAAATTCAAGAGAATGGAACTTTTTAACTAAAAAATAATTATATTTATGACCTATAATTATTTTTATTTATTTTGAAAGAATTAGTGATTTTTTTAACACCATTTTTAGAACTTGACTATTGACGATGAAGTTTTAAAATCAATACAATATATCTCTATAAATAGAAGTTAGTTATTTTGAAGCATTTAAAGTCCATGTTTATATATTATTTAATCTTATAATAATGATTAATGGAGTCGTGATATGTGTTTTATAAACGTGTAATAAAGTGTGTTTAAGAAATACAGTGCAGTTTGAAAATTAAAAATTGTACAAATGCTGCATTTAAATTATCATTTTAGTGCAACATTTTTTTTTTAGTGAAAACAAAATTTAGTGTTCATTCAGTTTTAGCTAAATTTGTGCACGTGATCGTAAGGGAATTGATTGTTAATGTACCTCTGCTTCAGAATTTCCATCAGCCATTACCTATTGGACAAAAGAAATCAAAAGTAAATATATTAATTTAGATATTGTGATTGAAACAATTTATGCTACGTTTGATTACAATTTTATATACCTGTTTATTTAAATGCCTATACATATTAAATTTTAACAAGGATTTTAAAATAAATAATGTTAAGAAAGTAAATTATAACGTCTATTATATAAATAATCAAATGATTTACTGTTTGAGAGTTCGAAAGAAGTTCAAGCATCAGGAAAGACAGAGTTGGAATCACAATTCCTGAGCATCCAAAATCTGATACTTTTGCTACTACATTGAACCATGAAGGACAATTTCTTCATTAATGATAAAGTATTAAAATTACAATCTGATTTTGATTTTTTATAATCAATAAATGTTACAAACATTACTAGAGATTTCCAAGAAAATATATAGTACAAATCATACACGGCAATCTACACATACGCACATATATATAATAATTTAGTTCAATAAGATTGGAGAATCACATAGGATGAATCCAAAGATCTATTCTTGAGATTTGAAATGCTTTTTTGTTTTCTAGTTTCTGCAATGAATTATATGACCGTGAGAGACAATTTGACTATGTTCATTTTTTTTTTTTTTTTATAATTCTAATCTTGTCAAAAAGATTTGGTAAGTAATAGTGGTGATGTATACTATAATGACTTAAAGATATTTATTTCTTTTTGCGGGGTAATAAATTATGAGTCTAAAATCTGAATCTGTTCAGCTAAGAAATTCTATGAGCAGTTAAACTATTGTTGATTAAAGTTCTTCTTATTAGGACACAGAAGATTAGTATTACTGTACTAAAAAGTCTAAAAATGGTTATTAAGATGTTGTACTATACCTCTCCTTATAATGTGATAACATAAAATGCAAACAATATACTTATATCAAATGACACATTAAATGGTAACTCATACATGAAGATGGGTTCCATGAGCTAGGACTGATAGTAAGACAATCTTGATGTATGAAAGTTTCAAAAACTTTTTCAAAATTCTTTAGCTATGGTTCACCTTGAGAGTTAGTTATGATAAGAAGTCATTGGAAAAAGAAAATGGTTATATGTTAAATTCCATATACATAGATGTTTCTTATGTATATCACTGTGATTTAGAAGATATAATCCACGGCATATATTTTGAGAATATAGTTATTTGAATTTTGTTATTTGTGGATATATAGTAATTTGTGAGAGTGAATTTTGTTTTGATAGTATATCTTTTTTTTTTTCATTTTAAAAGTAGCTCCAAATTGAGTGATAAAAATTAATATTTTTTTCTCTATGATTTTCTAATGAACAGTTTATAATTAAATGTCTAATTGCATAAGAATTCATTTATTGGGGTATTACATGATTATTCAATTACATTGCTTTTAATCAAACATATATAAATTTATGTATTGCTATTGAAGTTGGCTTATCTCAAATTGTAGTTAAAAGAAGCAATAGCAAATAATGTAAGGATATATATATATTGAAATAAATATACATATAATAAATTTATAAACCATGGAAAACTTTAAGTTTTAAAACATTACATAATAAATAAAGTAAAGAAATATGTCTTCAATTACTTCAACCTAATCTTTCTCATCTGCCTATAGAATTAAAAAAAACATACACTAGAATTATAATATCCACTAGATTTTGTTTCAAATCACCATAATATATGCTTTATACAATGAATAGTAGCTACATTTTGTTTCAAATCACCATATCTATTATCTACTGTACTGTTTTGTAGTTGTACAATACTTTCCAGCACACACACCTATATATAATACCCAAAGTTTTTTTATTTATATAGTATGCATGTATAATAAACATAATATAAACAACATTTGAAAATAAGATAGAAAAGTAGTTAGTATTATTAATAATAAACTGAAAGAATGCATGTATGCATACCTTTATTTTGTATGTGAGTCATTCATTAGCCAAAATAACAACAAAACAATAATAATGATGATGATGATGATAATAATAATAATAATAATAATAATAATAATAATAATAATAATAATTTATTGTACCACAGTTTTATTTCTTTAAAATAAAACAGGCAGTGAAATATCAGACTTTGACCTGAAGCCATTAATGTATCATACCCCCTAGTAGTTTCATTGTAATTTAAAAAGTGCTCTAATGATATTATTTTTCTTCAATTTTTTTTTTTTTGTGAAAACTTAATAACAATCTTATTATCATGAAATATAGACTCCATTTGTTTTGATGTTTTTAAGTCAACATCAACTTTAGAATCTTTATAGTCATCTCTACTTGCAGTCATCAATTTCAGATTCTTAGATAAACTCTTCTTTTAAATTTTAAACTCCTGATGGAATAAATATCATTAACAGACACATTTCACCCATCTTGTTTTTGTCTCTACTAAATTGATAACTTTTGTCTTATCATTTTTAAAAAAGTATTTTATGAATTTTCTTAAATTTTATAGAGCTTTAACTTAATTAAGAAAATATTTTATTTCATAGTATGCAGTACCATATCATACTTTTGGAAGAAATAAAGAAAGAAATGCATGAAATGTGGTTTTAAAACAAAGCTTGCATAAATATAATTTGTAATATTTAAGAAGTTGGATTTAGTGTGGGGTGATCCATGATAATAACACAACAGCTACTATATCATAACTAATACAGACTTATAAAATTTATTAAATTTATAAATTTTAATATTTTTTATTTGTTTTTATATTTTTTTTGTTTATTTAAATTTTTTTTTGGATAGCATACAACTGCAGTAATGTATAATGATAAAACACACAATATGGCTTTACTGTTATTGTATATAGTGGAAAGAATTATCTTAAAATAATTGAAAGCATGCTTTTGCAATTTATTCAGCATTGAATGTTTAAAAAGTTAAATTGCACCATATTTTATTTATTTATTAGACAGATATATATATATATGACTATGTATGTGTGGGCGATGATGATCTGGACCAATTGATGTGCTGGTTCAGCTCAAAATACTTATATAGGAGATCATTCAACTTTTTCACATGAATATAGTCATGTGTATCAGTTGTATATAAGATGGATTGAATAGCTGTGGTGATTAGAAAATCTGAGTTCAAGTCCCTTATATTTACATTAAGTTTAGTATAGACATATATATATATATATATATATATATATATGTTATTCTGAATAGTTGATTAGTAGCATGAGTAATAAGATAAAAAGATCTTTGCTTGATTGCTGACAAAGAAAAATAAATAGTATTCTGTCTATTAAAATAAGTAAATGACTTTTTTGCTTGAAACTTCATAAAAAGTTTGGAACTAGAAATAACAGGTCTGAGCATGATCCATAGACCTTAATATGCCTCAAATAAGTCTGATCTGATTACATCCTAAGTATTTAAATATTATTTGAACTCATGACAAACTGACCATATAATAAAATAAACTATTAAAAAAATTAATTAAAAAAATTAATACAAATAAACACTTTATATATATAAATATAAGTGGTGTTATGCATAAAACAGTTCGTAATATTTCAAACATCATGGATTATTTTAATTTCAAAGTATTATATGTTCTGATTGCAACTGAAATCATTCTTGTTTATTCTCATTGCGTGAATATATATATAATGAGCATGCCAATTTTTAAATAAGCTTTTCAAAATATCCATATCCTCAGACTAGTTTCTAAATATGAATGTTGTCAGTGAGGTGCTAGGATATTCCAGCATTAGATGTAAAATATCAGGTCAAGCCCAGCACTTTATCTAATGTTTAACTATTAAGTAGAATATATGACTGGATTTCCTTGCAATTATATATAAATTAAATATCATTGAGAATAAATTTATGTTAAAGCATAAGCACTGATAAGAGAAATTTATAATAAAAATTGTATTATTATTACTATTACTATTATTAAAAGATATTGACTTAGTATCAACTTGTAGAATCATATGAGTACTACTTTTTCAAAAGGATTTTCCCCCAGATTTTTCAAATATATATATATATATATCATAATCAAGGTATATATATATATGTTATGACTGTGATATAAAAATATACTGAAAGTATTAGACAATTAAAAATAAATAAGCTTTATAGAATTAAAGGATTTCCTATAGAGCTAAAATCTTTATTTCTGGTCACAAATTTTTTAAATTAAAGATTATATATATATTAATTTGTTCAAATCTTTTTTTTTTAATATTAAAGGTAATTGTAATGTAAATTTGAATTTTGGAAACCTATATCAATGTGTTAAACAATATAAGTTTTTAAAATAATATACCAACATGATTTTGATACAGGACATCACTCATGTTAATAATCTATTAAAGAAATAGTATTTAATAATTAAAATTTTAGAGCATGCTCACTTGTACACAATAATAAATCTTTGATTTTTGGTATTATTAGAATCTAATACTATATCAAGTCTTCTTAACTTTTCTTTTCCTATCATTTGGTTCACTACACGCAAAAACTATTTTCCCAGAATTTTTCTTATGACAAAAAAAAAAAAAGATCAGAAGAATAGATTTTGATTTTTTTATATTGACAAATATGCTACCTCACATTTATAAACAAACCAGCTTTTATTTCATTATAATAAATGACTGAACAAGCAAATGTTTCCTATGCAATGGAATATTCAATTTGATACTTTCCAGCCTGATTTATTCTATTCTTAATATGATTTATCAATCTATTTAAAGACAAAGTAGATCTAAATTTAATATTAAAATCTTTAGAAATAACATTTTTCAATTTCATTTATAAATTAGAAACATAAAGCAAGAAAATCCATACTCTGTTAATTTTAAATTTATCAAGCTTTAATTTGACTTTTTAAATAGAGTAATTAAAAATGTCTGTATAACAAACTATCATTACACATCAGGCTTACTGAATTTTTAATATAATTTTTAATATACTGCTTCCTATCTGATTCAAGCTTATGTAAATAAAAAAATATAATATTAAAAAACCCTGGAAGTTTATACTTTAAAGGAATGCATTATAAAAGATGAATAAAATCCCTTGCATTTAAAGGCTTTACAATCAATCATTCTATAATAAAATTCATTAATATTTCTGGATATATATGCATCTAAATATTTAAATTCATCATTTTTATAATCAATCATCTACTGTAAACCTGAAGTCCTATTTAATAATTTAAACATATATTTTTAATATTCTTAGACTATATATAAATATATTGCTAACATATCTTCTATATAATATCATCATACTTTCACCCCCTTTCCCCACTCCAATATTAGATGAAAATACAAGCCTCAATCTCTGATACCAACAAATTGAAAACATCATTACCATTCACCAAACTCTTTGGCCAGCTCTTTCATTCAAAAGAATTTATGTGAATAGCCTACAGAAATATCCGGACCATCTATTTTAATATGTCAATAATACATTATAATATTTGTTTATTCATACCATATATCAACAAAAGCTTATTCATATTATTTATATATTGTAAGTTTTCTACTGATCTACACATTTCACATATATCAAATGAGGGCATAATATAATTATCAAATGTTTTAGCAGAACAACATTTTTATAAATTCAAAAGTAGACTTAAATGGTAATTTTACCAAAGCCCATTATCTCTTGTGCCACCATTTGAGATGCTCTAAAATCAATTAAAGATTGCAAATGATCATGATACTATTGCACCTGAAGAATAAATCTTCAAATATTCTTTTCTCATATATGTTTGGGTTATGTATGAGTTTAAAACATCATTCATATATTTATATTTCATTACTTTTAAATTATATTTATCAATTCTTTCAAAAATCAATTTATCAATTTGCTGATTCATTTTAGTGTTATACACATGTTGATCAAACAGAACTAAATATAATTGATTTTTATGAGTCTGGTATACTACATCCAAAGCATACTTAGTTATTAATATTTTAAAGAATAATTATTCTGTTTAATACATTTATATAAATGTATTTCGTTACTTATAGTTTGAAATGCAAAGTTACACAAACACATATACACGTATTGTAACAGAACAAATCCACTAGCAGTTTAAATAATTTTCAGTTATAAAGTTGCACAATTAAAGAAAAAAAGTTCCTGTTGCAAGTGGGAGCAGTTCACTGCTTACTGGCTCCACAAGGATGGAAGGATTCACATATTCAAGACGGGAGTTGGTAAGAAGATGCATGATAAAACATAAGTTACCACTTGTTTTAACCTTTTACACCTTTTCAAGAAACTTTAAATCAGTTTTAAGCCAAAATAACTCAATTTATCAATCGTTTTATTCTATGCAAATGGCCACCATTAATCAAGCAAAAGCTAATATAAGTAACCACTAAAATCATTAAAAATAGATTAAAACTGAGAAAACGTATTTAAAATGTAATCTAATAATTCAAAATAGGAAATAATAACAAAAATCCTAATTTTCATAACACAAATATATAATCAAAACTTTATAACAGAGGAGTCCACTTCCTGTTGTGAGCGGAAACAGTTCACTGCTTACTGGCTCCACAAGGATGGGAGGATTCACATATTCAAGACAGGAGTTGGTAAGAAGATGAATGATAAAACATAAGTGACCACTTGTTTTAACCTTTTACACCTTTCCAAGAAACTTTAAATCAGTTTTAAGCCAAAATAACTCAATTTACCAATCGTTTTATTCTATGCAAATGGCCACCATTAATCAAGCAAAAGTTAATATAAATAACTACTAAAATCATTAAAACTGAGAAAACGTATTTAAAATGTAATCTAATAATTCAAAAGAGGAAATAATAACAAAAATCCTAATTTTGATGATGGAGCTAATTTAGAACGATTAGAAAATTAATACCTGTGAAAATAAAAGTAAAAAAAAAAAGCTCAACTATGATATTCCTGAGAGTTCAAACTTAATTCCTGATATCAAGAACTAAAAAAACTTTCAACAACTAAAAACCAGTCAGGGAGGACAAAAAACAGTTGGAGAAACATACCAGATGCAAAGATTAATCTAAAGCCAGGAAAAAAATGTTTTTTTTTTAATGTTAAATTCTTCATAAAGAAAAATCAACAATATCACAGTGTTGAACCGGAGGTGGCCAAATGTGATAAATTTTTCAGAAAAGAAAACAATTTTAAATATTAATTTGATATCAAATTCAAAATTAAACACTATGGATTATGATTTAAGCTACTTCCCTGCATAAAAATTAGAAATTTATGATGATTAGATCAAACATTATTGGGCCAATGCTGGTGCAATTGGGACGACACAAAAAAATAAAAATTCTTCAAAATGTTTCAAATTGACTTAGAATTATGACGAAGTGAATTAGAAAATAAAAAACAATGATTTAGAGATAAAAATGGATTTATTGGATGTTATGGACCTAGACAGAAACACAAGCGGTTAATCATTCAATCCCTTTAGATTTAAATTATTAAGAAAAACCCAAAGACTAAATACAAACCATTAGATTTTATAATTGGAACTCTAATTAAGCATCAAAATTAGAACTCAACTTGGATTAGAAGAACTCAATAGGATCAGTAAAGCAGAATCATAATTGAAATGTTGTCACAATTTAGTTCAGAATAAGGGTATAATACGAACTGGATTGTGAACCCTGAGGACCTAGTGGGACCATGAATCTAATCATTGGTTTTGCCTGAATTCTCAGTCTCAAGGGTAGAGGTGATGGCTATGAAGGATTTGTTTATCAGCGGGATCGATCGGCGATCATCACCACACCCAGGTTTAGAGAGATCTGGCAATGTTCTTGTGGCCCTCTTTGATTTGGTTTGTGTTCCAGACATGCTGAACTTATGTAACACCCAGATTAATTGTAACCCACTTACAGCAGGGGCCAAAGCAGTTTAACCTTGTCCAAGGAGTGGGTCTGGGTTCTCGCTAAACTGAGTTCTGTCTGATGGGTCATGGATGGGTCTGGGGGAGCTGCTTGGAGACTTGCCAGGTGGGCTGAGAGTTGATTGTCTCACATGAACTCTCCTCAAATGGACATAGCATCCCCTTGATTGACTGACATTTGATCTGTGATAATTCATGTCCTTTTTTTCCTCTTTTGTGTTTTTTCTTGATGTTTGTACTTGGAATGTATTTTTTTATATACTTGTAATACTCACAACCCAGCTGCAGAATATACTTGTAATACTCACAACCCAGCTGCAGAATATCAATGTAACATTGTAGCCTCTATGGCCCACTGCTGCAGGTGACAGAATGTGGTCCCTGCACAGGTGGATCATACTTTAGTGACTTAATAAAGTTGCTTTGAGAAAAAAAAAGAAAAAAAAGTGTCATAGAATAATTGATAAATGTATAAAAAATGGCCTATGTGTATGTGTGTGTACTAGAAATGACATACATTGATTTAAAAAAATAAAATAAAAATAAGAGTCTCTATCTATATATTTTAATCACATTATTAAGGAAATGTGTTTTGTAAAAGTAAAAACAATAAATTTTTAACTAATATTATGTAAAGGATGAAAGAAAAATTGGGTTTACCACTACACAAATTTAATTTGCACAGTATAAGTAAATGCATAGTGTTTAGTGACCCTATTTCCTCATTGGAGGGGATCTTAAAGGAATAATTTGCCTTTTCTTATAGAAAATTTAATGGCAAATCTAAATATTTTATTAAAAATTGTGTGTTAGTAAAATTTAAAAAGTTATTGAGCAATTTTTAGAGGTCGGTAATATTTTTTCTTTTTTTATACTGCTAACATAAATAAATAAATAAAAAAAATATTTGTTTTTTTAATTTATAAAAATAATGATATAATTTAAAATAATATATATGTAAAATTATTTGTTTCCTCAAGAAGTTCTTTGTAATTAGTAAAATATTTTTAGATAAAACTAATAAAGCTGTTGTATAGAAATTATTCATTGAGTACAGTGATAGGTGTGAAAAACAACAAGTGTAATATAAATAGATCAGAAATGAACAACTGGAGCAAGCTAACCTATTTTAAGCCTTAATCCAAGAAACAGTGTTGCAGTAATACCATGAAGAGAAGAGAAACTGATGGTTAAAAGTTTTCCAGTATAGCTTGGATTGTCATGTCTTGCTGACATTTAAAATTATTCTTCAATGGCAGTCAAAACACCTGAATCCACAAATTAACCCTGAAGTTTGCTAAAACCAACTGTTACTTGCTTTAATCATGCCATGATGAAAGAAGTGGACTATGCTCTAATACCTATCAATACCTTTGCTATACCTTAGCTAATGTCCCCAAATTCCCAAGGAGGACAACTAGCATTCTGGATGAATGAATCAAGACTTATTCATAAATAGAGCAAAATAATAATATCTACAGAAAACCATTGTGTCAAACTTTTCAAATTTTTCACTTGGTAAGATCTTCTTAATATAGTTATCATAAGGTCTTAAGTTAAAATATTTTTAATAATTATTATTTTTTATTATCTTTACTATTTTGTATTGTACTCACTATATTTAATAATAGTTGCAAATACATAAGCAACAAGTTTATATATCTATTATTAATAAATTATTAACTTATTTTTATTATTAACCAATTTAGTTTGTGTTTGCTTTTCTAACTCATTCTAAACATATGCTGTACATATTCACAAACTCTGAGAAATCACACAATCCATTGGATACAGGCAGAGATAATAGTAATAATTTATAAATGATGGTGATTGGGCATTAATGAGTTTTCCAAAAGGAAACTTTCTATTTAGAAGGTTTGGTGTCATAATGTTTCATTTTTTATTTATTGAAACTAGAACAATAAATCAAAATACTTTTGGTTGTAATAGATTACTAATTAGTTTAGTTATCAGTACTATATTTATGTCATTAATCATCATCACCACCACAGATGTTTAAATTTAATAATTTTTATTCGAATCTATATAAATCATTTTATATTTATTTTTGCTCACCTAAATATTTAGAGCAACCAAAAATTACCATTATAATATGGGGTATGTCAGTGTGTGTTGTTTTGTATCATCTTTGCATCATTGGTAATGAATTCTTAATTTGATATTGAGTAATAATTCTATTTTTTTAATTGATGTATTTAGTTTATATATATATATATATGTAAACAGAGAAAGAGACAGAGAGAGTTTGAGTAAAATAATTATATATTATATTAGTATTATATTTTTGACAACATTTGCATATCAATGTAAGGTATAGAACTAAATAAGGGTGGAACTATTTTA
This sequence comes from Epiperipatus broadwayi, assembly GCA_028023455.1. NCBI lineage: Eukaryota > Metazoa > Onychophora > Udeonychophora > Euonychophora > Peripatidae > Epiperipatus > Epiperipatus broadwayi. Next base: position 5,522,101 of record JAQFVV010000008.1, on the reverse strand, counting down.
TTATGAACAACTTCATCTATATTTATATCAATATTATTAAACATTTTAGGGGATGATCATTTCTAAAATAATTTGCAATTCATAGAGCCCACACACAGACAAAGACTGGCATAAGAATTATAATATGATATTACATATTTTTTACAGCTTTCCACTTGTTTAATTAAACATTCTTATATTTTGTGGATTACTTTTGAAAAATGAGTGGGAGATGAATATTTTTACTAACATATTTAAGAAGGCTGAAGATTGTTTTCTATGAGGAATGACTTACTATTCCCTTAGATAATATTCATAATTTATATAAAATTCTATTAAATGTTTTATAATACAAGATGTACTTGATATAAATGATCATTTTATATCAATAAAATAACAGTAAACCACATTATTTTTTCACTATCATTATTAGTCAATTGTAAAGGAAAATGAATCATTCTAACTCTTGAAGAAAATAAATCAGAAAAGAAAAAAACAAAAAGCTAAAAATGACTTTGGATTGACTGTACAACTCATTTTAAATAACATAGATAGAACAATATATGCTATCTTATAGTGATGATATCTTTTATATTTTTCTATGGAATTTACTCAAAAAATTTAATACCATGTTTAATTGTCCTTTCACCCTGAAAGCAGTTAATATTAAATCTTTTTATAGTATTTTTTAAATAAATTTTTATAAGATAAATGAGATGTGATTCTCTCATAAAGTACACATTCAATATTACCACAATACATATATTTTTAGAAAGTCTAATCACTATTCCACTTGATTCATATACCCAATCCAATGTAAATGTGCTTTTACAATATTAAACTCAAAATCATCAAATCTAATAAACTAAAAAACATGCCATTTGATTCACGTTTTTGCCATTCCATGTTTAGAATCTTAAGAAACATCTTTAAATAAAGTTTTTTCAGAGCCTTTATGTTACATTGATAAAGAATTCACATTTTCATAAGAAATTAAACAAAATAATAGCTCTATATGAAAATTGACATAGTAATATTGCTATGATGAAATATCCTATCCTTTGACTTGTTATACAGTATCAATACAATAAAATCTATATTGCACCTTAGCATTCAAGTCTAATTCTCTCCCTATAAAGATAATAAATTTTTTAATTAATTCACATTTTTAAAATGAAAATCATCACCCTAAAAGGTATCAAGGATACTTATTCCCTCATTGGCTGATAAATTATCTCAATTTTTTAGTCAATTACTAAATCAATGTTTTTAATAGTAGTATCCAAAACATTGAAATATTAGGTAGATGATCTTTAGAACTATTAGAAATAATACATTTGTCAGAATAATATAAATGTAGAAATGAAGGAAATGGAATTTTTGTTTTCCCTTTCACGTGTTTTAATTAACACTTTCATCTTCAAACCTATATTGTATCTAATATTTATTACATGAAGGCATCAGCAAATTGTTTCAAAAACCGCTGCTCATAAAAAAATTAAGCACAAATTGGAGATAATACACTTCTTTATTTACCCTGGTTTTCATTTCAAATTTCTTAAATTTTTCCACTACCAATAAGATATTTTATCACATACTATAATCTTTTAAGTTGTATAAGATGAATAAACTTCAGAGAATAACATCTCATTTTAAATACTGGCACTAATTTTTCAATGAACTGAGTCAAATGCATTGACCAAATCAGTAAAAATAATATAGATACAAATCATATTTTTTTATCTATAGTATTTTTTTTTTTTTGCATTTACATGGCACCAAAAATCATGATTATAATCTGTTCTTGATTTCCTAAAAACACAACTGATTCTCTAGAAATTATTCATTTATGATGAGAAAATACATATTTAATATAATATTTGATTGTACTTTTTCTGTAATTAATACTCATGATATAGCCTACAAATTAGAAACACATAAGCATTAATATCATATGGTACAACTTCATATATCCACATATTTTTTTTAAAAAAATAATAGTCTCAGAACATATTATCATCATATTTTAAGACTGACAAAATTTCTCTTATAAAGATTGTAAAAGACAGTTTTAATTGCATCCAGCTGGATATTACTGTCCAAATTAAAATGAGTTATGCCTATCATTTTTATCTATTTGAATAATAGTGTCATATGAACAATTACTGTCTAGTGATTTCACAGATTTTAACATCATTTTCAGATTCATTTGTGACTTTCTTTGCATCAGAGCAAACAATAAGACAACCACTATATAAACATAACTGTCACTATTTTTCATTTTGAGTTTTAATCTACAAATCATTCTTGAATCTTTTGTGAATTGATGAAGATATATCTTTCAAATATGTACCACTTATGAATCTTTATGCTTATTTCATTATTCTGATGAGCAGAAAAAACACATTTTCATTTACACAAGTCATTAGTATTACAATCATTTAAGATTAAACAGTCAGAATTCATTTTTTATAAATCCCAAAACCAATTTATTATGATCTGCAATACAATTTTAACAAAATTCTATGCCTCAGTACCATGATAAAGTAAACATTTTAAAAGAGAAATTTTAACATTACACAAGAATAAAAAAATTATATATATATATTTGACATGGGAACTGTTTTTCAATGTAATGGCAATACTAATCTATAATCTATTTATTGTTTATTAGTAAGTACTTAGCTATTATTATAGAATTGTAATTCATTATGAATTTTAGCTATAATACAAACCACAAGGTCATGTTGCTTTGAACTGGGATATGTCTAACTTTCTATACATTGATTTCTTTTGTGTGTAAACAAAATATTATAATAGATAATTCATTTATTGTACACAAATTCATTATCAACAGACTATTGAATTAATGAAGCTAATATTGTTATTTTTAATAACTTTAAGTTTTTATCAATTTATGCATTAAAGTTCTTAAAAAATAAAAAAAACTCATTCTTTTTTATGTTGTTGATGCAATAATATTATGTAACATTAAATTAAAGCTTTCTTTCTGTCAATTTTATAAAATCTAACTTAAGAAAATAACAATTATACAAAATTCTTTTGTTCAATTATAGGTTTTAATTGACTCACTTAGAAATGCCAAGAATAGATTATTCTTCTTTAGGCTTATATACATATATATTGATCAGATATCTCTGTATATTCTTTAAATTCACTTACAGTTTAAAAGCTTTAACTTTTAAGTCAAACTTTTTTTTAAAGAAATATTTTAAAGTTGAAAAAAAAAAAGAGAAAAGTTTTTTTAAAACAATTTTAATCAATCTTTTCCAATTTTAATTATTTATACCATTTTTATTTAGCAGCTGCTTACTTTAGTTTAATTATTTAATAATGTCCACTTCAGTAAATAATTTACAAAAGATGAATTGACAATATTTTGATTTTTAAAAGAATATTATAAAATATAAAAATAGAAAATGTTAATAATATTAGTAGACTCAAGTGATTATGAATATAAAAAAGAGACCGCCTTTGTTAAAAACGATAAACACATAACAGATATTAGCTTTTGGCTTTCAGTCAAGAAATTATTAATATAAAAAATAATTCAACTTAAATATTCATAGATAATTTTCCAAATAATGTTTTAAACATTCAAATAAGTTAAACTTATAAAGTCAAATTACTAAGCAATTAATATAATTAGATTTCAAACCTATTCAGAATTTAAAATTTTAAGAAAGGTATAAAAAGAATCTGCACAAAATGATAATCAGTAAAATTACCATTTTATTCTAAAACTATTTGATAAAATTAAAAATTAAATCTTTCTTACATGTTCTAATAGTGGTAATAAATTTGTCTTTATTGTGTATCTATTTAATATTGGCTTAGTAAGTTTTTTAGACTGTATACTGTATATACGTTTTTCTTTAATATTTTTAAGTATTTTATTTTTGCAGTATTATGATTCTAAAGATAAGAAATGCTACAGTAAGTCTTAAATAACTTAATCTCAACTACTGTGAAAATATTGATTCTAATCAAAAAAAAATTGTTAACAATAATTGTATTTCATTGATATTTTCAAATTATTCTGGATAATAAATCTATTACATATATATAATTAAAAAAGATTAAATAGTCATTAAATATATATATTTTTATTTATGTAGGTGAAAGTTGTGAAAAGCAACTATACTTCACACACACACACACACACACTATAAAATAGACACACACTCTTCCATCAATAAATATTTTAAAAGCACAGGTGGTCCATCTATATTTAGAGTATATTCTTTAAATAAACTAAATTTATTGATCTTTCTTAAATCTAGATTATTATTTTATTGCGAGCCTGACTTCTAAATTGGTGTATAACTTAAACAAGTTCAGATAATATGTCACAGGAAAGAGAAAGTTTTTTCATGTTTAATTATCTACAATAGCAAACTCTCCATATAGTAGTGCCACCAAGTGCAAGCCTTCATACTCAATGAATGCAGGAAGGTTTATGTATAAAATCCCTATCTAGTGCCAACTCATCCAATATCCCCAGATTAGTTTCTAGCTTATGGTTTTCATCAGTGACTGTTCTCAAATCCAAGATTTCTCACTGATGAAAGGCACAAGCTAAAAACTAGACTGAGGATATTGGATGAGTAGGCACTAGATGGGGATTTTATGCACAAACCTTCCTGCATTCATTGATTATCAATCTATAATATTAACATTAAATTAGTTTTACATTAAATTAGTTTTATAAATGTAAATAATAAATATGCAAAGCCTGATATATATATATTGTGGCATGCAAAGCCTGATATATATATATTGTGCCATTACAATTTGTGTTTTGATAGAAAGGTAATACACACAATTAAACTATTCAATTTTTAATTTTTCTTTAAAAAAGCAAAGTTATAACGCATACGTATAGGCAGTGTATGTGTAAGCTATTGATTGTTTTATATTTAAGATATTTAACTTTCTTTAAAACTAACCTATGCTTGATCAATTCTAATATCTTATTCTATACTTCTTTTTTGCTTTTCTATAATTGTAAGTGGGAATTGAAAAAGTCACAGATTTAATTTTAAATATTAGGGTTATAATTACTAAGCTAGCAATTATATTATTTAATGTTAGTTTATGAATGATTTGAAATGATAAAGTATGTGTGTACATTACATACAGAAATTTACATTTATTAAATATTGAAAGAAAATCAAGGGTTAAATCTGTCAAATTATTTTTTTGTACAATTTTATGTCAAAAGAAGAAATCTGTTGAATCAGATATCTATTTTTGTAGCAATTTTGTTTTTGTAAACGATTGTCACTTTGGGAGCTCAAGCTGGGTGGGAACTCTAATTTTGAAATTGTCTTATCTTAAGATTAGAGAAAAGAAACTCCAATTTTAGATATTACAGATATATGTGAAAAAGGATTAAGTCTATTTTTTTAAGACAAAAGTGTCTGAAAACCAGGTGTGTGATTTTTTGGGTTGGTCAAAAATAGCAATTCACACTATCACTCTAATTGGGTGAGTTGACTCAAAAATCGGATATAAAAGCAGTCTGGAAAATCAGTTGAGCTATTAGACTATTATTAGATTATTGTTATTATAATATATTGTGAGAGAGACTTTTTAAAAATTATTGAAACTAAAGCAGACAAACATTTTAGTTCTGCTAGATAGTTTTTTTTAAATCATTTTTTTATGAAGTTTTGAATGTTGAAAATATAAGAAATGATGGGGTAGAAAAATTATGTGTCCCATCAAAACCTGACCATTGGGGAGCTACAGATCATATAGGAAAGAAAAGATGTCTTGTCTGAAAAATAATATTCTACACCTTTCAACTGACCAGAGAAATAAGATGTTTTTAAATAGAAAGAAGAAAACATTCATCTGCATTCGAAGATCAAAAAGATGAATTAATCTACTGATAAATATTAATCATAAAGTCCAATTAATTGTTCCAGCAACTGAGTTTAAAACCCAGGAAATTTATAAATGTGAAAATAACTGCTGTATTTCATCCACTAAAAGAATCATGCTTGACAGGAAGAGAAGAAAATTTAATATAAAGATTTCCAAATTGTCCACTAAAGCAAATAACCTCAATAGGATCATCATCATCAAATAATTATACACTTTAAGAAAGAGATTGTTCCAAGGAAACATGGAAACTATTGCTGCCAAAGATAGACATTAAACAAGAGAAATTTGACTCATTAGAGTCGCTACAAAGAACTGGTAGTATAAAATTTTTTTTGATATATTTTCTTTATGATATCAGAGTCTTAATAAACTTTTAGCAATAAAGTGGTATATTTTATTTAAAGAACTTTTAAAGACTATTCAGATCGATTAAAACAAGAATGTCTTACTAATAATAACTTTGAGCTTCATAAATGATCTTGAATGTATCAAAATTATTTGTTTATTAATTTACAGTTATGAAATATTAATGTGTAAAATAATTTTTTGTATTATTATTTTGGTTTTAAATAATATGTTGTTATTATGGGATAAAACATGCACATACATAATAATATTTTTATATGTGTATAATTGTGTCCGAATGTGATGTAATAAGCAGTGTTGAAATATTAAATTATTTTGTTTTAAGAAAGTATAGCATTTCAGAGGTAGAAGGGACGGGGAGAAAATGATTTAAAACTTGTTCGGTAAAACTTACTCTTTCAATTCTACTAACATTTTTTTTTACATTCTGCTTACATGTTAGATTATAAGGTATGTGTGCCAATGAGTGAATATTTTTTTATATGAAATACTTTTCTTGTGGATACAATATACTTTTGAAATACATTTACGGGAAAAGGGGAGGAATTTAAAATTTAATGTTATGATTTTAAAACAGTTGATTATGATTATTGTTGTCATTGTTAATATAAATTTTCATGTAAATATAGAAATTTTTATGTATATGTTAGAAATGCAGTAATAAATATTAGTTTATGTTATTAAACGAGGTGTATATATTTCATTAAGAGTAGTCTTTATCAAGTGTGATCATTCATCATCAATGGTTGAATATTAGTTGTTTAAGATATGATTAAATTAACAATAATTATTAATTTCTGAATTTTATGTTTAGGCTTAGTCCTAAAGCTGTGGTTGAAACCATTGTCATTATTGTTATCATTATCATCATCGTCATCATCACGTTTTAATTAATGAGCTGTTTAAATGTTCAAAGGCCATAAATAAATATTGATTTCATAATATTTAGTGACTTCTTAGTAATATTATAACTACCATTCCATCATCTATTTCATGCAAGGATGAGTGAATTGCCATCCTAAATTAATAGTAATCTGAGCTAGTAAAACTTATAAAAAATATTGAAACACATTCATTATGCTAAGATCTGAGAAATGATTTGTGTCTAATGAATTCCACTTTAGTTTAAAGATGTTTTATACTTACTTAGATATTAGTGCACAAAGTGATATGGCTCTAAAAAGCAAAATCTTCCATGTTTATTAGAAATAAAGTACCAAAAAGGGATTCAAACCCGGTACCTGTGAAAGGTTATTAGATATAACCATGTCTAGATTCAAATAATCTAGTGGCGCCATATTCACTTGGTATTTGTTTGGATATGTACTTAACATCATACCAAGAAATGAAAGTGGATAAAATCTACTGTCTGTATATCTGAGCAGATATTTTATTGAGTTACTAGTGTACTCACCTCATGTGATGTCCATATACCTGAGTTATAATAGTTGTTATTAATAATTTGTTTATAATTATTGATATTGTGATATCTTGAGGAATCTAATTATAGAAGTATGTTTCATTTAATCCAATGACATTTAATATGATTGATAACTCAGTCTGACATTTTTGTTTAGCAGCCACTACTCAGGTATTTTTCTCATAATTTAATTTAAGCTACAATGCTTTTCGTTTATTAAGCTAAATATTTATATTTGAATCTTTTCATAATTATTAAATACATTTGGATTGTTTGATCATCTTTATTAAGTTACAATGAATACTTGAATATTTGAGATTTTAATAATATTTGGATTTTTGACAAATCCAAAAGTATTTATAAAGTTACAATTGATTCCTTTAAATTTAAGTTACAATGGCGCCCAACGTGGGGCTATGATATATTACCATATACCTGAGATAAAAGGTAGTCTATAGAATGATGGGAGATGTATGGTTAAAAAGAGAGAAATTTTTTTTTCCAGTAAAAAAAATTTTTTTTTTGTTTTACAAAATTTTCTTGGCCATACAGTCTTATTTTACTTTTATATATGATGATGTTTAATATGATTTAATTTTTCATTGATGATGATAAAATGGGTACAGCCATAGAACAGCTTAGTTTTGTTTTTATCAATTTTGAAAAGAGATGAATATCACAACTTAAGACAAAGGTGAAATAAATAATAGAATTTTTTTTGAAACATTAGAATAATTTAGTGCCAGATAGGATAGGCATAGTAATAGTGATGAATTATGGAATAGTAGTCTCATGTGTGTTTGGGGAGTTCATTTTGTAAAAAGTCTATGATTTTGGAGGTTATATTGGATGGTTGATTGTTGGAGTTTGGTTGGTTAGATTGCAGTTTTGATGATGAGTGGAGAGTTTTGTCATTGCCTTGAGAATGCTGTGTATTGTGTAACTCATGAATGATCAAACCCATTCACTGCTCCAACCCAATTTATAAGTTTTCTTTATTTTATCATGAAGCAGTTAACAGCAGTCCTGCCATGATATCAACCTATAAGTCTCCAAGAGAGAGAGAGCACAACATAGTTTTCCAATCCAGTTTATATGTTATTCTTATTTTATCATGAAGCAGTTAACAGTAGTCCTGCCATGATATCAACCTATAAGTCTCCAAAACAGAGAGCAAGGCGTACTTTTCTGTAATCCTTAATAAGCAGGGCATTCTTTGATACTAGCCACATAAGACTCCAAGAGAGAGAAAGAGCAAGGCATAGTTTATCCATTTTAGTCCCTAAGACTTAATACTTCTTTTATTGCAACAGAGTTTGCATCATTCAGTCAAGGGTTGTGGTAGTTAATAGTGATCGAATTGAGATGATCTTCTGAGTGCTCATGATACATTGTGTGATTATAGTGCTGTGACTGAATTCTTTTTTTATCTCAAGATTGTGAACTGCTAGTCATTCTGTGGACTGTCAATATCTGTCAGATTTCTAGAATGGATGAATGTATAATTTGGGCTATTGCAGACAGACATGCACTATATAGATTATTGTTGTGTGATTCATCAAATAAGGACATTAAATTTTTTTTGTATTTGTAATGCATGATAAGGTGAAAAGCAAATCAGTCAGTTAGTCAAAGAGATAGGTGTCAGACAAGGAAAGGATGTGTAGGTTTTTGATGGTCAGGGAAAGCACAGATAGGATATATATAGTTTTAAAAAACATGAGTGAACTAAAAATAGTATGGAAGAGGTTATGGAAGAGGAAGGTGTCCCAATCCCAGAGATCAGTGATAGTTTTTATACTGAAGAAGATGATGAGGAGGTTTCCCTTAAAAAACAAAAAGGAAGAGAGGAAGTAGAGGAAGATGCCTCTAAAGTTATTAGCAATAATAAGACCTCAAGTGTGGAAGTAGATGAAGAGCCAGAAGCTGGCCAGACTCAGATAGCAAAGATGGCACCATCAGACATGGACATGATAATGCAGATGCTTAGAAGTATGAGAGAAGATAATAAGCACAGTATAAAAAGTTTAAGAGAAGATCTAAGAGAAGATAGTAAGCAAAATATAGAAAGTCTAAGAGAAGATAGTAAGCAAGGGATGGTAAATCTAGAACAAAAGATGGAGAAAAGTATAGAAGGTTTAAGAGTAGATCTAGGTCACTCTATTGACAATAACAACCGAATGATCATGGCTTTGGAAACTAGGATTGAAAAATCCAACATAGAGTGTAAAAAAAGGTTTGCATCATTAGAGGATAGGATAGAAGGAGTGTGTAGATCTATGGAAGTGGCCAAACAGGGCTGTCAGGGATTGCAGTCATTAAAGGCTCAAGTGGAGCAGTCTATCGAAGAAAATAAGAAAGAGATTGAGTTAGTTAGGAATGAGGTCCATGGGTTGGTCTCCCAATCTATATCAGAATGCATAGAAAAGAATGCCGAAATAACCTCTGCAGGAATTAATATTAGATTAGAGGTGGTAGCCAAAGTGGACTCATATAAGGAAGCCACCTTGAGCTGTGTAGATCAGACCCTCACTATGAAAAACAAGTTTAGTGGCTTAGAAAAGGAAATACGAGAAGTTAAGGATACAGATGGATCAAAATATTAGGAAAGAATTGGGGAAACAAATAGACGGCCTTAGGGAGGAAATAGTGAAAAGGGACAAATCAAGATCTTTAGAAGCGGGACCCAGAATGAATCAACATGAATTGGGTGTTATGTTGGAGAAGGTTGAGGAGAACAAGAAGGCATATGTTATGGAATACATGAACCCCAAGATGGAAGATCTCTACCAGAAAATAGGGGAATTAAAAGATCATATTAACCCTTAAACCGCTAATTAAATCATTGGTTGTATGAGGTAAAAATCAAATCTTTTAATTGGCCAACTCACAAACTGAAGACAAAGCCTATTGTTAAAACATATTCGCCTATAATATTAAATTCAACTCAGATACGTTTATAAAAAGTATATAATTAATTTTTCAGGTCATGAAGAAAACGAAAGTTCTTTCAAAAATAAATTGCTATTTATTTATTCTAAGATATTCTATATCGGCAACATAAAAGTTATAATGTAAACAAAAAGATCGACTTTTACGTTATAGAAAAGTAAATATTTCTTTTTACTACATCTTCAATATATTTACTTAAATCTTCAATATTTTTCGAAAATAATTTTGTTTTTTTATTATTCTCTCTGAAAATTATGTTTAATTTCCATAAATATTATTTAATAAGATCGGAAGAGCGTACGTCTGAACACGAAAATCTCAGCGATCTCTTTATTTTCTTTGATCAGGCAGTTTCTTTGTTCTTTCCAGCCAATCAGAATGTCTTTTTCGGCTGAGAGCATGCTAAGAACCAATCACAAATAATGTTCCTTCTTTGTTTAGGTTTAAATGCGTTTTTTTTTATTTTTTACTTCTAAAATAAATCGGAAGATGTCACCATCGTACAGAACTTTTAAAAATGAATTCAATACGTATTTAACGAATTTTATCGTATGAAAACGAACTGAGTTAGAGTGATTTTAGATGTCGACGAGGAGTCTCGTCGAGCGCGGGAAAAGGGTTAATGTAGAGCTGCAGGATCAGTCAAACCTAAATTCAGGGCAGAACAATGGTACCATCAGTCCAGATGACTGTAAGGATAGATCAGAACATAGTCAGTCAGAGAAAAGGATGCCTACTTTAGTTAAAAATCCACAAGGTAAAAAAGAAGTAGAAAGGCCGATAGTAGCCATAATACCAAATCTCCCAGTAAAGAAAGTACATGAGGAGATGGCCAGAGAGCTGATTGGGGTAGATCATAAAGTGAAAAGAAGGAAAAGAGAGTGGGAGGAAAAAGTCCATGCACCAGATGAGGTGATAAAATTAAGAGAATCTATCTCTCTGAAAAATGTAAATGTCCAGTGTGTATCATACAGAGAACCAATCTCTCTGAAAAATTTAAATTCTCTGGAAAATTTAAATGTGCCTTATATATGGTACAAAGAGTCAACCTTTCTAGAGAGTTTAAAAACAAATTATATGTGGCCCAGAGAATCGGCCTCTCTGGAAGATGTAATGAATTATATATGGTACAGAGAGTCCATCTTTCTGGAAAGTTTAAAAATAAAGTATGTATGGTATAGAGTCAATCTCTCTGAAAAACTTCAAGGCATATTATGTATGGTACCAAGAGTCCATGTTTCTAAATGGAGTTTGTAATAGAAAGTTATATAAAATAAATCCTCCGGATATGTTTTATAAATATCCAGTCAAGATGAAAAATGAAAATATTAAAAAGGGACTGGATATACGTGTGCAACTTTATGCAGACCACAATATGCTTTGTACAAAGGAAAAGATCTCCAAATAAATCAGGATGCTAGATTTTCTAATGAAAAGTATGATATTTATCAGTAGTTAGAAATTTTTTTTTTATATATTATTAGTGTGTTTATTATTATTAGTGTATTTTATTGGTTATGATTTTTTTTCTTTTATTAGATATAGTTAAAACAAAAGTGCTGATGATTTTATCCAAAGGGGAGGAATATTGTGCCATTACAATTTAGTCATTAGCTAAATTTATAGTAATGTGCACGAGAGAAAATGAACAAAAATCATCATCACATTTTTTTATATAAAAAAAGGAAGCTGTAGGGTATTCAAGTTTAAACCCTACAAGATCCAGTTCTAAAAGCTTTAGACAGAAAGAGAGTGGGTCAACAATTATATTCTTTATTTGTTTGTGTGTTGATAGAAAGGTAATACACACAATTAAACTATTCAATTTTTAATTTTTCTTTAAAAAAGCAAAGTTATAACACATACGTATAGGCAGTGTATGTGTAAGCTATTGATTGTTTTATATTTAAGATATTTAACTTTCTTTAAAACTAACCTATGCTTGATCAATTCTAATATCTTATTCTATACTTCTATTTTGCTTTTCTATAATTGTAAGTGGGAATTGAAAAAGTCACAGATTTAATTTTAAATATTAGGGTTATAATTACTAAGCTAGCAATTATATTATTTAATGTTAGTTTATGAATGATTTGAAATGATAAAGTATGTGTGTACATTACATACAGAAATTTACATTTATTAAATATTGAAAGAAAAGGAAGAGTTAAATCTGTCAAATTATTTTTTGTACAATTTTATGTTAAAAGAGGAAATCTGTTGAATCAGATATCTATTTTTGTAGCAATTTTGTTTTTATAAATGATTGTTTGTCACTTTGGGAGCTCAAGCTGGGTGGAAACTCTAATTTTGAAATTGTCTTATCTTAAGATTAGAGAAAAGAAACTCCAATTTTAGATATTACAGATATATGTGAAAAAGGATTGTCTATTTTTTTTAAAGACAAAAGTGTCTGAAAACCAGGTGTGTGATTTTTTGGGTTGGTCAAAAATAGCAATTCACACTATCACTCTAATTGGGTGAGTTGACTCAAAAATTGGATATAAAAGCAGTCTGGAAAATCAGTTGAGCTATTAGACTATTATTAGATTATTGTTATTATAATATATTGTGAGAGACTTTTTAAAAATTATTGAAACTAAAGCAGACAAACATTTTAGTTCTGCTAGATAGTTTTTTTTAAAATCATTTTTTTTAATGAAGTATTGAATGTTGAAAATATAAGAAATGACGGGGTAGAAAAATTATATGTGTCCCATCAAAACCTGACCACCGGGGAGCTGCAGATCATATAGGAAAGAAAAGATATCTTGTCTGAAAAATAATATTCTACACCTTTCAACTGACCAGAGAAATAAGATGTTTTTAAATAGAAAGAAGAAAACATTCACCTGCATTCGAAGATCAGAAAGATGAATTAATATACTGATAAATATTAATCATCAAGTCCAATTAATTGTTCCAGCAACTGAGTTTAAAACCCAGGAAATTTATAAACGTGAAAACAACTGCTGTATTTCATCCACTAAAAGAATCATGCTTGACAGGAAGAGAAGAAAATTTAATATAAAGATTTCCAAATTGTCCACTAAAGCAAATAACCTCAATAGGATCATCATCATCAAATAATTATACACTTTAAGAAAGAGATTGTTCCAAAGAAACACAGAAATTATTGCTGCCAAAGATAGACATTAAACAAGAGAAATTTGACTATTAGAAGTCGCTACAAAGAACTGGTAGTATAAATTTTTTTTTGATATATTTTCTTTATGATATCAGAGTCTTAATAAACTTTTAGCAATAAAGTGGTATATTTTATTTAAAGAACTTTTAAAGACTATTCAGATCAATTAAAACAAAAATGTCTTACTAATAATAACTTTGAGCTTCATAAATGATCTTGAATGTATCAAAATTATTTGTTTATTAATTTACAGTTATGAAATATTAATGTGTAAAATAATTTTTTGTATTATTATTTTGGTTTTAAATAATGTTGTTATTATGGGATAAAACATGCACATACATAATAATATTTTTATATGTGTATAATTGTGTGCGAATGTGATGTAATAAGCAGTGTTGAAATATTAAATTATTTGGTTTTAAGAAAGTATAGCATTTCAGAGGTAGAAGGGAGGGGGAGAAAATGATTTAAAACTTGTTCGGTAAAACTTGCTCTTTCAATTCTACTAATATTTTTTTTTTACATTCTGCTTACATGTTAGATTATAAGGTATGTGTGCCAATGAGTGAATATTTTTTTTATATGAAATACTTTTCTTGTGGATACAATATACTTTTGAAATACATTTACGGGAAAGGGGGAGGAATTTAAAATTTAATGTTATGATTTTAAAACAGTTGATTATGTTTATTGTTGTCATTGTTAATATAAATTTTCATGTAAATATAGAAATTTTTATGTATATGTTAGAAATGCAGTAATAAATATTAGTTTATATTATTAAACAAGGTGTATATATTTCATTAAAGTAGTCTTTATCAAGTGTGATCATTCATCATCAATGGTTGAATATTAGTTGTTTAAGATATGATTAAATTAACAATAATTATTAATTTCTGAATTTTATGTTTAGGCTTAGTCCTAAAGCTGTGGTTGAAACCATTGCCATTATCGTTATCATTATCATCATTGTCACCATCACGTTTTAATTAATGAGCTGTTTAAATGTTCAAAGGCCATAAATAAATATTGATTTCATAATATTTAGTGATTTCTTAGTAATATTATAACCACCATTCCATCATCTATTTCATGCAAGGATGAGTGAATTGCCATCCTAAATTAATAGTAATCTGAGCTAGTAAAACTTATTAAAAAAAATATTGAAACACATTCGTTATGCTAAGATCTGAGAAATGATTTGTGTCTAATGAATTCCACTTTAGTTTAAAGATGTTTTATGCTTACTTAAATATTAGTGCATACAGTGATATGGCTCTAAAAAGCAAAATCTTCCATGTTTATTAGAAATAAAGTACCAAAAAGGGATTCAAACCTGGTACCTGTGAAAGGTTGTTAGATATAATCATGTCTAGATTCAAATAATCTAGTGTCGCCCTTCTAGACCATATTCACTTGGCATTTGTTTGGATATGCACTTAACATCAAACCAAGAAATGAAAGTGGATAAAATCTACTGTCTGTATACCTGAGCAGATATTTTATTGAGTTACTAGTGTACTCACCTCATGTGATTTCCATATACCTGAGTCATAATAGTTGTGATTAATAATTTGTTTATAATTATTGATATTGTGATATCTTGAGGAATCTAATTATAGAAGTATGTTTCATTTAATCCAATGACCTTTAATATGATTGATAACTAAGTCTGACCTTTTTGTTTAACAGCCACTACTCAGGTATTCTTCTCATAATTTAATTTAAGCTACAATGCTTTTTGTTTATTAAGCTAAATATTTATATTTGAATCTTTTCATAATTATTAAATACATTTGGATTGTTTGATCATCTTTATTAAGTTACAATGAATACTTGAATGTTTGAGATTTTAATAATATTTGGATTTTTGACAAATCCAGAAGTATTTTAATAAAGTTACAATTGATTTCTTTAAATTTAAGTTACAATATATATATATGGGTGTGTGTGTGTGTGAAATTTAATGGTAGTAACTATTTTCCACTAACCATAAATTAAGATAGAAAACTGAAAGACCAAAATTCTTTGTCCCAATTCATGATATAAAACTTCTCTCACACAACAGCCATAGGTTTATCTAGAAATAGGATGGCTAATAACAGTGTTATATAGTATAATATATAGATATAATTTCAAAATCATTTAAGCCATATTTAAAATCTGGCTAATATATAAATACTATACACTATTTCCAGCAACGTCAATGAATAGTTGTTTAAATACATCAAAACTTGAGGAATAGATGGCTGACAAATTTTTTTATTAATATTTATTGACATATGAGGGCTGATTATTCATGGCTTGTAGAAAGTGATTACTTTCATTTAATTTACACATGCACAAACATAAGTATAATCTTTTACCAGCTTAAATATAGATGAAATAATGCAGAAGTACTGAAAACACCAATGAATTATATGCAAACTAGCTATCAGTAAATGTAAAATATAGAATGATTCCACTTACACTTTAGTTTTGATTGTATATAAGCATACTATTTACTGATATATTTACATGCGTATACACACATATATATCAAATTATATGTAGTTATTATTATATATATATATATAAGAGTAAAATAGCCATTAAATAATAAACTTCAAGGTAAAGGTCTCTATAACACTATCTTGGAAAACAACATTTGGGAAGAAGTCTTATGAAATTTTTTTTCATTCTTGATTCACTCTCTACCTATGTAAAGCTAGATATCTAAATAAATATCCATTTACTGACATGTATTGGATGGTTAATTATGTTGACTATGGAAATATTACGTAAAAAAATTGAAGCCTAAGTAAAATATATAAAAAAAACAACTTGTTTTATATGGCAAACTACCATTGCATTAAGTGGCTGATTATTATTATTTCTAGCAGCAGTAATTGTTTAAAAGTAGCACAATGAAAAACAAAAATTATTTCTCAAATTCATGATACAAAATTTCTGTGAACAACAGCTATAGATCTGAGTCAGAAATAGGATGGCACTAGAAGTATATATATAATGGAATGTTTTAAATAATTATTTTACTAAAAGTGAAAATAAATGAAAAATATTACACTGCATTCTGGTAGTTTATTATAGCAACATGAATGATTCATCTTTATGAAAGTAACATATATAACAGTCTTTCACAGAAATAATAGTAATTAGAATGTTGATTATAATCTTATATATATACATTTTTTTATAAATAAATAAAAAAATATTATAAATAAATAGCAAATCTTTATTACTAGTTTTTTTTTACTTTTATACTAATTGCAAAACCGATATAATAAATTTCAAATATATATTTCATAATTAAATACATGTATAGTATTTATGTTTTAAGCTAGATGTAATTAAAGGGGATTTGAACCCAGACTTTTAATCTCTCTTTAGTCATCCATTCCATCTTATATACCTGATACACATGACCACATACATGTGAAAAAAGTAAATGATTACCAATAAATGTATTTCATGCTAAACCAGCACTCATCAGTTGATCTGGATTATCATCTCTCTCACACATATATAATCAGTACTCTGTTTATATTAAGATAGCAAATCTTCAAAATTTAATGGACAGGCTTCAATCTTTTCCACTCTCTAACTCTTCAGCCATCCATATCATTGAAAATCTGATGATAGGGTGTTCAAACCCATTGTTTGCAATTTTTGTTGTATCATACCAATGTTTCCCATAAGTCAATCTGGCCCCTCATATGTAGGACCTTAAGCCCATTTAAATACACAGAAGGCGGCTGGACAGAATACTGGATGAATATGTAAATGATTTTTGCAATACTACCTGCAAACAAATTTGATATACATACATCTCATATTTACAATTATATGTCAAGTTTTTAATCTATGGAATTTTTTTTTTTAGATATTGAGAAATATTTCTAAATACCAAGGCAATACTTCTAATTTAAAATAAATTCAATATATAGCATTAATTAAAACCTCTCTAATATTAAAAACATAATACTTTAAGTTTAATAATAATCTCATCTAATAATATTCGCGAAAACATATTAAATTAAAGACGATTTATAAAACATTTATGTGTTTATAAATTAATAACATCTCAAAATTTATATTAAAAAAAAAAAAAAAATTCATAATACCAAAAAAATATGAATGAAAATGTACAGCAAAATTAATTATTTTTTCATTCTACTTGCGTTGATAATCTTGATATTATAATGTTAAAAATAGTTAATTTTACTCTGTTTAAATGTTTTATAAAGAGACAGAATTTGAACGTTAAATGTTTTATATTGTTTCCTCAACCTTTTGACTGGCCAACAATCCTATTTACTTATAGCTCTGAAGACCACCAAAGAGTCAAACCATTGAAAAAAATAAAAAAAGTTTAAAATTGATAACTTTTAACAAAGATGTAAAAATTATTCACCCAATATTTTTTTTTAATGGATTACTGTTATAGAATAGATTTATTTGAAAAATTTTAAATGTGAAGATCTCAACTATAATCAAAAACTTGTCCATGTTTTTCTTCAATTTTTCTTAATATGAACTTAAATCTACATATAATTTAATTATTCAATAAAATACTTCTTTCCTTAATTTGAATATAAAAAATAAAAGTATGTCAGGTGTTGATGGCATAGCGGTTAACACAGCTGTCTTCCAAGCAGCTGGTCTGGGTTCACTTCATGGTCAATGTTTTGACATATGAAAAAATAATAATAATAAAAGTAAAGGCACACTATTCTGGAAAGATTATAAATTTAATAAAATATTATTTCTAAGCATTGCTTTCGACCAGGTTTGTCAAATTCATAAAATTACTATAATTTTATACAACTAGAATTTGTAATTTAATAAGTTATATATATATATTATTTACATGATAATGCAATCGAGTTTTTCTTGTGTATTGCATTGACATTATTTGCAACAAATTATGTCTCTTTATATTTTATTTTTTGATCATTGTGCTAATTGCAAACGACTTTAATATTAGGAGGATCAAAATTGTGACCAGATTTCATTTCATGTTTTAAAATTAGTCTGTTTTAGCACATTTATATATATATTCTTATGTGTGCTAATCTTGTAGCAGTTGGCGTGAGACTCACCATAATTTGCATTACACGTTGGTTCACTGCATTTAATTTTATAAACTATTTGGAGAGCTTGGTTTGGAGATCATTTATCTTTGGTATTGTTCAAAATTTAATTAAGGTTAGGAGGGTTCTAAAACTAATATTGAAATTATTTGAAAAGATTGTTTTCATCTTTTTTAGACATATGTGGTATAAAAGAATGGCTGATGCAAGCATTAATATTGTTATTAATGTTTTCAGTATTTAAGTATAAAGAGAATTTTTTAAGAGTTTTATTTAATATATTAATATTATATCCTGAATTGACTAAGTCTTTTAAATAGTTTTCAATATTGTCTTTTCTGTCTGCTTCAAACTTACATAATTTATAGTTTGTACATGAAAAACATTTGAAGTCAGTCAATTTATATGAAAATGGAATATAAGAATGCGGGTGAATTACACCAAGAACATTGATGGGTTTTATAATCATTTTATAATTAATTTGTGAGTTTAAATGTTGAATATACATATCTAAAAACTTTATACCATTTGATGTATCTTCATTTTCTATAGTCCAAATTAAAAAAAGATAAATGAGATAACTCATCCTTTTTATCAATAATTGTTTTTTCTTCAGCATAGATAAGAACATTGTCTACATAGTGCATATACAAAGACGATGCTGCCGTAACAAATGTTTTTAGAATAACTTTTAATTCAAATTGGTTAAAAACTATACTACAAATTATTCCATTTAAGAGTAGCTCCATAGGCAATCTGTGTTCCATTGTATAAAATTCACCATTGAAAAGGATTGTAATATTCCCATCTATCCATTTAAGAAGATGAACAATAACATTTATTTTATGCTTATTAAAATTTAAATGAATTAAAATGTCTTGAATTATACTAATAGTTAACTGTTGTGAGACTGAACCATAAAGTTCTATTACATCTAATGAAGCAAGTTTATCGTTAGGATTATACGTTTATTATTATAATATTTGCGCGAATTCAAATTAAGATTTTACAGCAAATTTTCCGACACCAAATTCATCAATTAACTACTCTGCTATTAATTTAGCTGTCTTATAAAAGTATGTGCTTCCAAAATCAATTAAAAGTCGACGAGGTTGCGAAAAATCTAGGAGGAATAAACAACGCTGTTGAATAAATCTTTTTATATTCAAATTTATTAATTGCTTTGTTTTGATAATGACTTAATATGGAAACAATAAATTTATCTCTTTCTCTTTTAAAATTATATTAATCACGATGTTTAAATTTTAATTTGATCATGAATTTTATTTTTACAATCTTCGTTAGGTAAAAAAAAAACAACAAATCTATTACCCGTATCCTCCTTTAAACATTTAATATTATTAAATTGTAAAAATGATATTGATTCTTTAATTTTATTACACCAGTTATATTTATTATTTTTCATTTTAAATGGATGGAGACATAATACTTTTGCAATTTTACCTATCACATCCTCCCATTGAGGTTTATTTTTATAGTTTTTTTTTTCATGTGTCGTAGCATCGGCCGGGAAGCGAACCCGCTAACCCGGGATAACTGCTTGTAAGGCGGCTGTGTTGACCTCTCGACCACCAACGCTTATTTTTATAGTTGATCTTAATATCGGCAACTATTTCTAAATATGAATTTTTTTAATTTCCCGTGATGAATTTTGGACCATAGTCAAAATCAAGTTTAATATTTTGTGGAGTAGAAATTTTAGTTAAATTAACGAATTTGTCACTATCTATCTTAGATAACTCTATACATTGTTTGTAAGCTAAAAAATTTAAATTTTTATTGTATTTATAATTTAAAACTAAAGATAATTTTGAACATTTGATATTTATACTATCATAAATTTTATAGAACTTTTTTAAATTCTTTAATCTGCAAATTTCATTTTTAACCATCCAATCATTCAAAGCGATTGTTTCTTTAAACAATTGAAGCCGACAATAAATACAATATTGAAAATAAATAATACAAAAACTCTGTCAGATAATGAAAATTATTCTACATGAATAATGCTGATAAACAGAGCAGCCAAAATTCAAAAAACATTAATTATAAACAACAATTTTCCAAGCGCTTTCGGTACTGTATACCAGAATCATGGTGACATATTGGATTCATCGCCATGATTCTGGTATACAGTAACAAAAGTGCTTCGTAAATTGTTGTTTATAATTAAAGTTTTTTGAATTTTGGCTGCTTTGCTTATCATGCTTTATTCGTGTAGAATAACAATATTGAAAACTGAATAAAAACTAAGTTAATTCACGATACAGCAAGTAACGCTCACAAAGGTAATGTATACTATGTATTTGCATTCCCTTAAAGGCATTTGCATAAAACATATCCAAAGAGAAATTAGTAAATGAATAGACCAATAACTATGCCTACCCCAAAATTCATAATTCTAAAAAACATGTTCAACAAACACAACAATGTTTAAATACCTTTTCCTCCTAATTTAGTTTTATTTTTGTTTCATCACATATGCACACTTAAACTTGCTCCATTTACTAGCAATGTAAACATATGTATACAGAGTGGCTTATAGCAAATGTAACCCTATGGTCATCAATAAATGTCTTTCTTTGAAACATAATATTAATATATTAAACAAGACTATTAAAAAATTCTATTCATCTTTAAATACTAGAAACATTAATAACAATATTAATGCATGGATCAGCCTGCCTTTTGTACCACATATATCTGAAAAGATGAAAATCATCTGCTGAAATGATTTTAATATTAGTTTTAGAATTCTTCCTAATTTTAATCAAATTTTGAACAATACTAAAGATAAATGATCTCCAAACCAAGCTCTACAAATAGTTTACCAAATTAAATGCAGAGAACCAACATGTAATGCAAATTATGGTGAGTCTTATGCTAACTACTACAACATTAGCACAACACAATATATATATATATATATATGGAAAGTCAGATGTCCCATGACTTATATATAGCTTGTATTTACAAATATATAATAAGAGCATGCTAATAAGCTCTAAACAAGCTGTTGGGGCTTTGGCTAAATGAAATGGCTAAGCCTATTAATATATGGAGTATCTGAATTGAGTTCAGGCCTACATGATTTTTTCAGTTGGAGAGCTCACTTTAATTAAAGACATGTAGATGTCGAAAAGTTTCATATCTTCTTCTTGACAGTTAACTATTAGATAAATGCTTAGCCTGAGTTGGTTTTTTGAATCTGGTATCCTAGCTCCTCACAGAAGACAACTATAGATCAAAACCAATTGGGAGATGGGAAAAATCCTAGATAAAGATGATTTGAATGCATTCTCTTGTAGTAGCATTTATCATAAAAAAATTAAAAAAAAAAGCTTGTTTAGAGCTTATTAATATGCTCTTAATTTTACATATTTGTAAATACAAGCTATATATAAGTAATGTGACCACTGACTTTATATATTACTATTATTATTTTGCTGTTGGGGGCTTTGAATAAATTAAATGGCTAAGCCTCTTAATATATGGAGTATCTGAATTAAGTTCAGGCTCGTATAATTTTTTCTGTTGAAGAGCTGACTTTAAAAACATGTAGATGTCTAAAAGTTTCAGATCTTCTTCTTGATAGTTAATTATTAAATAAATACTTAGCTTGAATTGGTTTTTTGAATCTGGTGTCCTAGCTCCTCACTGAAGAGAGCCATAGTTCAAAACTGGTCTGGGGATGGGGACAATCATAGATAAAGATAATTTGAATGCCTTCTCTTGTAGTAACATTTATCATAAAACTAAATTTTTTTAAAAAAAAAGCTTGTTTAGAACTTATTAGCATGCTTTTAATTATATATATATAAACACACTAAAACAGTCCCTAATTTTAAATCTATATTTTTAGAACATGAAATGAACTTTGGCCACAATTTCAATCCTCTTAATATTAAAGTCGTTTGCACTGAGTTCAATGATTGAAAAAGAAAATATAAAGAGGCATGGTTTATTACAAATAACGTCAACGCAATAAACAAGAAAGACTTATGCATTGCTTTATCATGTAAATGGTATATAAACTATTAACTTATAAAATCTATTTATATAAAATTATAGTAGTTCTATGAATATGACTGACCTGGTCAAAAGCAATACTTAGAAATAATATTTTATTAAATTTATAATATTTCCAGAATAGTGTACCGTTACTATTGTTTTTTAGAATTTAATTACCTCTTTTTCTCAAATGTATAAGATTTTTAATTCTATGTTAACTTGATTGTCCATAATTATGGTAATTTTAATATCAGAATGTTGATCGATCATCTCTAGATGTAATTCTGAAAATTTCATTTTGCAGGCATTATTTATTTTCACTGATCATATTCTCATAGGCAAGAGACCATGTTTTCCAAATGTCTTGCTGAGTTTATTAAAGTTATGTAACATTATAGTACTTTAGAATCCGTTTTATTTATTTTTGACCAATATTTTATACCAAGTATGCATAAATCATTAAGATTATTCTCAATATCGTATTTATTAATTAATTACATGTAATTTAATAATTAATATATTTAATTTTTATAGTCAAAGAAATTTACAATTCTAAGATAACTCCTTCAATTGTTTTTTTAAAAAATACAAAAATTCATTAAAAGTCAGAATTATTTTTCTGATAATCTGTTTGTTAAATACCTCACAGACACATTTCAGAGTTTTGATGATTTTTTAAAAAAAAAAAAAATATTATTGATCGAATGCAAATTTATTTTATTTATATTGAAGAATTGATATGCGCAAAAAAACTAAATTATATATTACAATTACCAGATATACTTCAACTTGCTTTAAATATAATTTTTTCACTATAATAATATATTTATTAGCAATAATCATAAAGTGCAATTTATTCTATTATATTTACTAAAATAAGCACATACTATTATATTTATATATTTGAATAATCAAATTATTACATTTTAAGTAAAGTGTTTTTAGTAACAAAAATTTCATGTGTGTATATAATATATTGTAACGTCTGATCTGCTATATTACACTATAAATTGCTTAATCTGAAAATTGCCTTCATGACGGTATTTTTTATTTCATTCTTATTTTTAAAAAGGCATTCCATATTCAGCAGTTAGACTTCTAATAGTTTTATCACTCTCTAACTTGGAAATCATTTCTTACCTAGTGCTGATATTAGTTTTCAAATTCCATTTTTCTGATTCATTGTTGAAATTGTTATGCAATATGTATATAGAATATTTAAACAAATACTGCATTTTCATTAATAAAGATAGACAGAAGCAAGTAAAAGATTTAAATTTGTAACTACTGTACAAAATGTGAAAATAATATATGATGAGCATCTCTATACCCCAGGGATCTCCACTGAGCACAACATTATTTACTGCATTCATCAACCCATTGGTTCTTAAGATTGAAAGAGATCTCTCTGGTGTGTATATTTCTAAGCTAGACAGGGAGGTAAAATGCCTCGCATATGTTGATGATGTAGTCATTCTCCTACCATCTACAGATTGCCTGCCAATGCTGGAAAACATATTACACTGGTATACAGAACAATTTCAGCTGTTTTTCCATCGGGATAAGTCTGCGGCCTGGAAATTGTCATCTGAAAAGAAAATTCCATCAACCTTTCTAACCAGACTGCAGAAGTTCCTTGAGTTCTCATTCATGCTTTCTCCTTGGGACATGAGAATCCAATTACAAAACATGCTTTCCAAGGGCATAACAGATATTCTTAAAACACTCTGTGGCATTTACCTGATTCTGTATGGCAAGATCACACTACTCAATTCATTAATAATCCCTAAAATAAATTACTTTCTTCCAATCATCTTTCCTACCAAGACCTTCATAGCAAAAATTAATTTCCTATGTTATGGATTCCTGTGGAGAAAGAAAACTGTTGCAATCAGCCTTAGGAAGGTATGCCTACCTAAAAAACTCAATGGACTAGGACTACATACCATCTCTTCTTTTCTAGTACAGAGAGCACATAATATACTTGTTACAATTAGAATAATAATATTGGAAAACTCATATCAATCCCTAGTCACTCCCACTGATACACCACCACCTTTCATGGTTGGTTTTTACCCTGGACTGATATGGTTGTCAATCTGGTTATGAGTACTGGAATCATTGTGGAGCAATTGGAAATAAGCTCAAATATTGGGACATTCATCAACTGTTCTGTCAATCCTTTGTAATAACCCCAACTTTTCTCAAGGTTAACAATGAATACATCATCAAATGCTCAAACTATAAAAGCTTGAGGCTAATTTTTTCAAATTTATTCTAAAAATAAACATACACTTGCAAACAACTAATGAATTCCTAGTAAATAAAAGAGTGCTTAACAAAATACATACTCAATGTCAAATCTGCAGTAGTACAAGTGAAACACTGCAGCACTTCCTATATGAGTGCACAATTTTATAGCAGTATAGATCATTAATCAGCTGCTGGATGATATCATATAAGGACATAATATTCAATATTCAAGACTGTATTCAGGCTGGTGTTTTCTCAACAATAAGTCTCTCAATCATGCTGAACTATTCACTGTGGATCCTTAGGTGCAAAGTCACATTTGGTAGAAATTCAGGGAATCTACTTAGTGATTTGTTCAGTATTATTAAAAGATTGAAAGCAAGAGACTGCAAAGTTTCTTGTGCTAAACTCTATGAGGACACATGGAAGCTATTAAATATTCCTGTATCTCAACCAATCACAGCAAATTTGTAAAATCATCATTCTATAATAATTGTATGTTCTTATTAATTTTTTTCAGATGTCCCTAATACCAATTGTATTGGTCATATCTTGTTGCCTAAGTTGCAAGTTATAATGTACCTACTTTTTTTTGGGGGGGGGATGAATAAAGTTCATCATTGAATAAAAAATAATATCTGATGAAGATGAGATACTCTAAAACATCTTCCAAATAAATATATATTCTAATAATATTTATTATTTTCATTCATTGAGTTAAAACTATTTCATGTTCAGCATTATATTGTTTTAATAAATTTTCATTATTTTCTAAAGATGTTTTTAATAATAATTAAGCAAAAACTAATTTTATTTTGCTACAAAACTTTACTTAAATAGAAGGTCATTTATATAAAAATTAGTTTAAGTCTAGATTTAATAATAATGAGTATTTTACATTGTGATTTGAAATACATCTGTTTATAGATGGTGTATGAAAAAAAAGTGCATTCATTAAGTTTAATACATTCTAATACTGCAATTTATAAAGTCATATAATATATTTATCTTCAAATTTAAATAAAATGTATATGATTGAGAAAATAAATTTAATATCTCAAAATCTATATAAGACTAATTGTATGTTTAATATGGCATTATAGGAATATCTAGAGACTAGAGGGCTTAAGAAAATGATAGTAATAATTTAAATTAAATAAATTAAATTGATTACCGTAAGAGTTGGCATTCATTGTTCAAACTCTAATTTACTGAAAAAAGATATAGTAAATAATTTGAACATTGCACAAGGTAGTTAGTTATTGTACAGGATCTCATTATTTATGCAAAAGCTTGCTCTTTAAAAAAATTATTTTTCAGATTATAATTAATATTTTCTAACATCCTAACAAGTTATTTGAAATAGAAACTTTTTTGTACAATCAGTAATAATAATGCACAATAATAGCAAATTTGTCAAGTGTCAGTCACCTAGTGGCTAGCATAGCTGCCTTCCAAGCAGCTGGCCTGGGTTTGCTTCCTGGTCAACGCTTTGATATATGGAAAAAAATAATAGCAAATTTATTAAAAAACTACATTAAAAATATGAGGATTACCCAAATACACAACTTAATGCCAACACAACCCCAAAACAAGCTTTTAGTCCTATTTTATTTTTATTAAAATTTAGTTATTTATGGTTGTCAATAGAAAAACTACCTGAATTATTAAATATGCATGCATAAATCTTGCTCATTGTCCTCATGATCATATTTAAAATTAATTATAGATATTATATACAGTTTTCAAGTTTCTGGAAAATTTACTTTTAGAAGATCTATAAATTAAAATCATAAAATAACTGGCAAAATTTGTTGATGATCATCTTTTTTTTTAGAACTTTAATCTTGTTGAAAAACACTTTTCTGGGAACAATGTTAAAGTCTTTAAATGAAGCTTTTCTTTATATACATTTTGTATGTATTTCATCATCATTATTATCAACCATTATCAATCCACTGCAGGATGAAGGTCTCTCCAAGTTTAATCCATCTTTTCCGATCTTTAGCTTCTCTTCTCCACATCACCCCTGCACACTTTCTTATTTCATCCATCCATCTCACATGTGGTCTTTTTCTGGGTCTTTTACAATCTCTTGGAATCCAGTTTAAAATTTCAATTGTCCATCTATTATCATCTCTTCTAACAATATGTCCAGCCCAACTCCACTTCAATCTTTTAATTTTTTCAATGAGGTCAGTAACACCTGTTTGTTCTCTTACCCATACATTGCATTTACGATCTCTTCTTGTTACTCCCAACATACATCTCTCCATACTTCTTTGAGTGGTCTGAAGTCTCTGAATTGCTCTTCTATTAAGTGTCCAAGTCTATGTATTTACTTTGAAATTTTTAAAGTATGTTTTCACAAATAACTTACCAAATACTGTATGGGATTTAAGAAAAAAGCCTTTATAAAATTTTAAATTCTATGATATCTTATTTTATAAAATATGGTAACTATTCTTAACTGATGTTTACTTTATAAAACTTGAAGAATTGAATATGCACAACATACTTAATTACTTTTAACTTATTTAAATATGAAAAATATGCACATACAGAAGAATCATGTTATATGTTATATTTTGTTCCATGCTCCCTTTGCATACATCATACATAGCATATATATAGCTATTGTTTTGATGATAAACTTTGATTAGAATAGAATACATATTGTTTATTGAGTTGAAATTGTACAGTATTATTCAATATGCACATATGCAAAATAATTTGTTTTATATGTATGGTATAAACAAAATTTTAAAATACTATTAATAATAATTTGAGGGCATACACTTACATATATTTACTAAGTACACATTCTCTTTTTCATTGTCTGAAACTATAAGAATAATAAAAAAAAAACAATTTTACAGTATTTTAGTTTTTAAATAAACCTAAATAGTGAAATGTTTGACTTTTGTCATCATTAAATATGATCTGGACAATATTCTTTTTTCAATACCTTTTTTTCTTTTATAGAAACACAATAATGGCCTTGTTATCAAGAAATTAGGATCTCATTAATTGTTTTGATGTTCTTAAGTCAGTATCAGATTTTAATTGCTTTTAAAATTTTGTAAATCTTTTAATTTTAAGCTAAGAAAACATTTTATTATGTATTATACTGTATATCAAATGTGGAAAGGATAGTAAAAGAAGAATAGAATGTATATGCTTTCAACATAAACTGAAAAAATATATCATGTACAATGCTTTGAGACATTTTAAAATGTGTTTACAAATTTGAATTTTTGTTTAAAACATGATCGTGTACAGTGTTCAGAGTGGAAATGTTAATGCTCATATATTATAAAATGTGTAAAATTTATGGATTTTAATGTTTTTTATTTACTTATTTATATTTTTGTTTGTTTGTTTTATTGGATAGCATATGCTTGAAGTTGTGTACTTTGATACAGCATAGTTTGAAGCTTTTGTTATTAGTAGTTATTTTTAAAATATGAATTCTTCTATTTATTGAAATATGCACATACTATTAAAAAGGGATTTGAACTCAGATTTTTAAGCTCCTTGCAGCCATTGACTCCATCCTATACATCTGATAAACATGTCCACATACATGTGAAAAAGATAAATGATTTCCAATATACATATTTCATGCTGAACTAGGCTGTAGAAAGCTTGAAAATCTGAGTTCAAGTCAATTTTAATTACAGTAAGTTCTGTTTAAACAATGTACTGTAATGGTCAGAAAGTATAGTTGCTTTAATCTGACTCAGAGACATAGGTAAAGGGTGATTCAAACGTCACCCACCTCTCTAGATCATATCTAAGTGACTCACTACCTTAATCTCATAAGAATTAATTTTCTTGATGCAGCCTGGTTATCATGTAGAGATAAGACTCTTAGAAATCCTAGACAAAGTACTGATCAGGTTTAAATATATAAAATAATGGACATCTACACCTTGTTACTAGTATAAATTATAGTTTATTGTTAGTATAAGAATGTCTATATTTCATTTGATGTAATTATTAACAAATAATTTGAAAAAGATTCAATTGTGATTTACAATTTTTGAAATAAAAAACATTAAAAGGGATGAATTTGACTAGGTAGAGAGAAGCTGTGGAAATCAATCTATGGCACGTGAGCATGGTAAAGTTAAAATGTCTTAATTAGCTAAACAAACTGCCGGCTGACTTAAACATAGCCTCATTTATGCTAATATATATATATATATAACCCCTAATGAATGTTGAACAATAAATCTGCATAGTAACACACATAGATCATATATCAACAGGCATAATTATTTTTAAAAAAGGATAAAATTAAGTGTGAATGTCTCTAATGTAGTAACGTCTTCATCATTTTGCCACTTGGATTAATGGATAGCTGCTTCACCTCTAATTAATTATTAGAGAAAGGAACCCATTCAGTTAAGTGTGACCTGGATTCAGGAATGAAGTGTCTTTAGGAGCTTGATGTCCATTTCTCCTCGTTGCCCCTTTAACAGGATTCGACTCCAGACAACTGGTATATCCAGTGTTTCACGAGCTGGCTGGATAAAGTAATTCAGAAATCAATAGAATGAAAACTTAGGGACCGATATTATCACTAAGTACTACTGTATTGGGAATACGGTCAAATGACCATAAATATTAAAACCTTATTAATATATAGATATACAATCCAGTATGTTATTATGCTAAAAAAATATCCGTTATAAAATAATAAAAACCCAATCCTTTATTGTCATTAAAAGAATTATACACAGGTATTATACCAGCAAACATCAAAATTAATTATTAGATATCATTGTCTAATTATTGGTGCACATAGATTTGATGAATATTGAATATATAAATATAGGAAGTTTCTCTATTACAAAATATTAAAATAACAGATGCTTATATAACACATCTTCTAATGCATAATTATTTAATAAGCATTTGGTTGATTAAGTATACATATATATATAATAACAATTGCGAGGTACTTTCTAAAAAAAAAAAAATCAATAAATTAAAATAGACACATAAACGTCTTTCTTAGTATAATTATATAATGAATCTAGAGTTTAGCTAAATAACTAAATGGGAAAGTACTTTCTCTCTTAGAGACCTGAACGACCATTTTGAATTCCCAGAAAAAATTACACGACATACAATTTTAAATGAAATGTCTAATTTATTACAATAAATAAAATATATATATATATTTATAAAGTGCAAATATGAAAGAATGTAATGAAGCTGATAAAGTAGTCATTACCACAAAAAAATAATAATAAAAAAGGATATTTTTCACATTTTAAAAATTTTTATTTTTATATTGGTTCACAAACTCTCAATTTTGAAATGTATAACCTAAAATTACAATTTCATAAACAGCTTCATCATATTCGTCATAAAATGCAGAAAAAAAAATATAATATGACCTACCTGAGTTACAGTTTGTTGGTGTAATGTGGCAAAAGGTGACAATTTCAGTTTCGCTTTTTTACTAACCAGCCTATATGTTCAATTTTTGCAAGCAGTTGTTTTTCTAGGCCCTCTATGCGGGATATCTATTAGAAATGCAAGGTTTTAGTGTGGATCAAAAAAAATAACAGTAATAACTTTAGTAAAGTGTAAGTTATGGGGGTAAAAATAATTACTATATTATTGGAATATCATGGGAGAAAGGGCGAGCTAAATTATGCATTATTTCATAGGAGACCATAATAGCAAAATATGCTTCAAAGTAATTAAAAACTTATCTACAATGAAATGAATAAAAACATAGTAAATTCTAAGTTATGAGTGTAAAAAATACTTACTATATTATTGGAATATCATGGGAGAAAGGGTGAGCTAAATTATGCATTATTTCATAGGAGACCATAATAGCAAAGTATGCTTCAAAGTAATTAAAAACTTATCTACAATGAAATGAATAAAAACATAGTAAATTCTAAGTTATGAGTGTAAAAAATACTATATTATTGGAATATCATGGGAGAAAGGGCGAGCTAAATCATGCATTATTTCATAGGAGACCATAATAGCAAAGTATGCTTCAAAGTAATTAAAAACTTATCTACAATGAAATGAATAAAAACAGTAAATAAAATAAAATAAATAACCCAAAGGAATTACAAGCAATTATTATATATCAGTGGGAGATGATGATGATGACTGTTGATTCAGCATTGGGAGGCATTGTAAATTATTTAGAATACCAAAAAATCGATCTCGGGTCATAACTCTAGCAAGTTAGCAAGTACCGGTTGATGCAAATATTCATTTTTAGACCAAATATATTTTAGTTTTGGTATGCATGATATAGTACAAACATGAATAATCATACCAAAAAATGCATTCAACTCAGTGGGTGACAGACCAACCCACTTTGGTAATGCCTTCCACTCTGAAATATACCTATTGCTTTCAGTGCAAATATATAATTTTGTATAAAAAATAAATGAAATAGATCAGCTGCAAATATATAATTTTGTATAAAAAATAAATGAAATAGATCAGAAATTGAATACTCATGGCTAATGGTGAAATATGACGAAACCTCAGAATCAAACACAAACAAAAAAGTCTTCATCAGAATCAATCAAAATTACGTTCAGCGGTGAAAGAAGCCATTTGTGCGGTTATTTTGTTTATACTTTGATAAAATCTAGAAAGATAAAAAAATTTATAAAATTTTAATAACATACTTTACAAAAATTGCTATAAAAAATCTAATTTTCATCGCACAGAAAATTTTTTTAGATGTACAAAAAGATAGAAAAATGGCGGAGAGAAAGAAAAAAAACTGTAACTGTGACATATACGGTTTGCACGCTATTGCAGTCGAAATTGCAAACTTTTTTTTATGCGGAAAAAAACGGTTTTCGGTTCTAAAGGGTTAAAAAAACATTTAATAAACACAAATGCTGTAGAAGGTAAATGAAAAATATTTTAGTCAAAATAACTTTTTTAAAAATTATTTACTTTCAAAAAATATATTTTATTCAATTATTTAGAAACTAGTTCCACCTTATATAACAGGTTGAGGGGGGGTGTTTTAACTTATTTTAAACTCTATCATCCAACTTCTCACTTATATACATATATTTCACATTACTAATGAAATAATAAATACAAATCTTGTTGATTTTGTATGTATGCTAACGATATGTCAATATATATAACAAGAAAAACAAACAGAACTAGTTAATCATTAGAATACATACGTCATATATGTAAGATAAAACCAGTTAATTGTAATTTTATATTGGTCTATTTTCATAATCTAATATGAGTATAGAATGTCTTTAGAAAAAATTAACTTTATTTAAATATTCCAAATACATTCAAATACTCAAGAATCTAAGAGTCTACATTTGAATCCCATGCTAGTACTGTCATTGATCAGGCCAGCAACACCTCTCGAAACATTATGCATTTACTAACCTGTTTGATGTGATATTACTAACAGTTGAATGTATTTAGAATATTTAAATAAAATTAAATTTTTCTAAAGACATTAAATACTCATATTAGATAATGGAAATAGTCCAGTGTAAAAATACAACTAAAACAGCATCATCACAAACCTTCAGGAAAACTAGTTAATGTATATAATACTTGCCTAAATAGATAAAATTAACTACAACAATAAAAAAACTGACAAAGATAAAAGTTACCAGTAACTAAGAAGCACTTATATGGATTATGTTTTATAAGAGTGGCATATTAAGAGTTTATACTGGAGGCTCTATGATGACTGTCAGTCTTTCTTGATGGGTATTAAAGTATACATCATGGATATGGTGCTTCATATTTCCATTTGGATAAGTCTAGCTCTTGGACACTCTCCGAGAATGGACTCATGGGAAGGCAGAGGTAAATTTCTCTACTTAAACATAACTTAGAGATTTACATATCTGTTAAATGATAGTCAAGATTTTAAAACAAAAAATCCTAGAACAAAAAAGAACTTGTACTATATATACCCTTTAACTTCTTCTTTATATTAATTAATTAATTGAAGTCTACCAATGCTTCCATTGTTTACAACCTGTTAAGAGCATCAGATGATTTTACACTATCATTTAGATGACAAAAAATCGATTTTATATTACATTATTTTCTCTTTAATAGATATTGAGTTAAATTTTTACTTAATCTATTTTGGTATTATATAAAATGCTTTAGCTAACATCTCTATTTGCTAATGACATAATTTTTTATTTATTTTACTTTAAAATGTTTTTCTTTCTCTTAATTTCCACCTATAATAATTATATATATATCTAAATTATATACATATAAATTTCATTAACAATTTACAATTTATTTTAATATTCATTCACTCTGATTGACTTCAGGGTCAGTAGTTAAATAAATAGTGAATGATGAAACACATACATACAAGGCTAAATATATGGCTTCAGTACTTATATACTATATAGTAATATAACTATATTTTTATTAACAAATTAATTCAATTTACAACTATCAATGATGTTTAATCCCTTTTAAATGAACTGCCTTTCATTCACAAAAAATATTTACATCCATAATATCAGTTATGTATATATACACATATTACAAAGAAATCAAATCATATGTCACATGACCTAATTTATCAAGCTTATATTACAAATGTTATATAATGAGCTTGCAAATAGCTCTTAACAAGTTCTTCAGAATATTCCCAATCTCAGATCAATTTCTGCTACTGGCTTCCTCAGTGGGTGCTAGGATATTTAAGTTAGATAGCTGGATTGGAAGACATATGGATGACTGAAAATTTCAGATTTTCTACTTTATAGTTATCCATTAGATAAAGTGCTGGGCTTGGCTTGGTATTTTAACTATAATGCTTAAATATCCTAGCACTTCACTGAGGAAGCCAGTAGCAAGAACCAGTCTGAGATTGGGGATATTCTGAAAAAGCTTGTTAAGGGCTATTTGCGAGCTCAATATAACATACACACACACACATATATATATATATGCACTATTTTTTATTGAATTTGGTTTGATTGATTAATGATTGCAGAAGAATTATTTTTATGCAATCTTTATATATTTTTTGTTTGTTATAAAATACAAATTAGGTTATAAATAAATTGGGAATTTCTGATTTTTATAGAATTTGACTTAAACTTTTTCTTTCTTTTTTTGCAATTTCATATAATATGTGAATGAGATTTCAGTTTATAAAAAGGCAATAATGTTTAACTCAAATTGGAATGACTGAAGATATGGATAAATGATGACATTTAAAATTATAGTACTATAATATGAGATTAAAAATAGTTTTCAGAAACAATTCCAGAACAGCTTTAATAAAAAGAAGACGGTTACAAACAAAATTAAAAAGATAAAAAGCATGAAGTAAATAATATTGCAAAGTTTAAGTTTAATCAATTTACATAATAAAAAATATTTGTAATCAATATGATGTTCAGTTGCACTAGAAATAAATTATTAACAATAAAATATTGAATAGTTTCTGCAAAAAGACTTAATTATCAACAATTTTATTTATTCAAAACTTGAATTTTTTTTGTCAGCAACTTACTTTTAAGAAATATTTTTAAAGAAATCTGTAGTTTCCAACCAGAAGATAGATTCACTAATAGTTTTATTATATTCTTTAATTCTTTCATTTGACACATAGATTTTTTCCCCTCATATGTCATAGCATTGGCTGGGATGTGAACCCAGAACTGTCTGCAACCAACTACTTGCTTGCAAGGCAGCTGTGATGACCTCTCGGCTAACAACCCTTGACTGACACATAGATTTAACAGCAAAAAACAAGTGAATCTGTTGAACTATTTACAGAAAATTTGGTAATTTTATTGATAGCCATAACAATTTTTAATATTAAAAAAATAATGTGATGTGATGCACTGTGACTGCTTATATGGAGTCAGGAATCTCTCAGAAACTATGTCCAGAGAAACCTGTTAGCCACTTTACCTTCCCTTTCCATTTCCCACCCAAAGTTTTCCCATAATCTCTCCATATAGTAGTGCCATCTAGTGCAAGCTATAGTAAACATTGGATAGTTAACTAAAAGCATTAAGGTAGTTACTGGAAGGTTGCATTAGTTTATAAGATGTAGGTGCAATGCTTTCAGATCCAAGGTTCTTAATTGATGAAAGCCGGAAGCTAGAAACTAGTCTGGTAATATTGAGTAAGTAGGTACTAGATAGAAATTTTATGCACAAATCTTCTTGCATCCACTGCTTACTATATTTTGCACTAAATGACACTACTGTATGGAGAGTTTATCACTGTTTTAACAGTTTGTGTAAGCATAGGATATGGTGGTCATGTGATGTTTAATGGTTTAATTTCTAATATTGTAATAGAATAAATATAATATTACTTAACAAATATTAAGCATTAAATCACCCCACATGGTTAAGAAATCCAGTACTGCCCTCTGTGAACTAATATATAAAATACACTAGAGTATTTATTTCAGTATAGCATTATGCACTGAGATTATTTAATGTTACTTAAGTATTTTATAATATTAATAATTGTTGTTTAATTCTAAGTCTCTCACTGGTAGACAAAAATCGTTTCACTGTGCTTTGCTTAATTTTTTTGGGGCAATTAAATGTTCATCCTGACCTTTTTTTCCATTTAATTCTATTTAATTTTTATTTTCTCTATTTTTTAAGCATAATTTCCTTATTCTAATCAGCTTTCGTTTTAAAATCTGGACTGATTTCAAATATTAACAATTCTTAGATTAAATAATTATCTGGTTATTTAATAACATTCTGGTAGTTCATTCTATAGTTTTATTAGTAGATTGATGATGGATAAAATTTATTCCATTTTAAATTATTCTTCATTTGTACCTCAAGAATTTAGACAACTTTTAGGAGTGACTTGATAAGTTAGATATTAGTAATCATTAATTTTTTTAAAAAATTCTTATACTGCTTATGGAACATATTCAGCTACATTAGTTTAAAACACATGTACACTGACTTATATATAAAGAAACTAAAATTGTCATCTTCCAGATCTGGGTGAAACTTAATAAAATTATTTAGTTAATTGATATTTTTAAAACAATCTTCATGTACTGGGCTAAAATTTAAGCATAATTTTATCTAAATATAAAAGTAAAAAGAAAACTTTTAATAGTTGTTGTATAATAAAGATTTAAACTTTTTTTTTTACTTTATTCTGCAGTTAAAAATAGGTACATACTTATTTTGTCAACAATAATTAGGTGATTACTTTTATTCACTTTGAGTCAGTATCTGGAAAAGAATCATAAGCCTGATTGTAGCTTAAAAGAAATCCAAGTTTATCAGATCTGTGTTCAAATCTAAAATTGGGAATAGGGTATTTAGATGCACTAGCCACATTACTATAAAGTTAATGAACACACATACACACACGAAAGCATAGAGATATTTATTAATAAAAATAATTTAATAAAACATCAATAGAAATTCATTTGTTATTCAATAATAAAATAGATGGAAAATGACACAAATAAATAAAAACTAAACTAATATTAAAAATGGTAAAGAGAGTAAGAGTGGAGAAAGGAATGAAGGAAGAGAGAGGAGGAGTAAGACAGCGAGAGAGGAGATCTCCAAAAGCCACCATTTTTAGAAATATTGTATCATATATATTCATATCAAAATATAAATATAAAATTGATAATTTTTTGACAAATATTTTTTCTTACAAAAATAATAACATCACTTGTAACAAGAATCACATATAAAAAATAAAATTTGAAAGACTTTGTACAAATTTCTTTCAATCCTGCCTCATAAAATACAGCTTTCAGAAAATATCAGATGGGAAGGAATTATAGAGATATATAATAATAATGTACCATTTGAAAGATGAATACTATTATTCTAGCATTGTTCTTATTATTTCAACTACAATGTTATTCTAAATTGTAATCAAATATCTTTTATGATTGCGACTAGAATTCATTAATTATAAAGTAAAACGAGTAAGCAATTTGATTTTACAAATGATGTAGAGTGATTAATGAGTTTTATTTACTCTTGTGCATAAATCTTTAAGGATAATAATTACCAACATCTTTGCAAAATAAAACAGAACAAAATAAATGTTATTTTATCGAATGCTTTTAAAAATATACAAATAAATCTTTTAAGTATTTTTTTCCTTTTCTATGCATTGATTATTAACAAATATAATTAATAACTTTTTTTTTATATACTTTTAATGCAAACACATTATCCCTACAAATTATTTATTTTATTTGTAGAAACAATATGTTTGCATTAAAGAAAGTGTAAAATAAAAGAATCATTAATTATAAGGCATTGCTTTAGTAAACTTTATATAAAAACCAAACAAATGACAACAAAATAAGATCAAAAAGTTATCAGGTTTATTAATTATGTCAACCTTTATTATAAATTATAAAACCCAAAAGTGGAACATGGTTTCTTCCTTTGATATTCAGAATGAATAAATTATAATCAAATGTTGCTTAAAACATTTAGTTTCAATTAAATGAAATTCTGGTGACACTAATAATCACTTTGTTTCAATCACACCTGATGGCATATCTATATATTGTTATGGTACAAATTGATGTGTATGCAAAAACTATATGATCACTAATAGGCACAACAAGACTCACAAGAAATAATCTCGTTAACCACTTCGAGAAAGCTGGTCATCATTTATTCTTACTAGCAATCATATATGATGAAAAAAACTAATCGTTTATGTACATGAATACCTACCCAAGATATTATTAACCCCTTTTTAACAAAATGATCTACTAATAAAAGATGGATAATGCTAGGTTGATGAATATAAATAGTTGGAAATAATAATTAAGGTTAAGTAATAACATAGTATAATTTTGATTAGACAGTTTGTTTTTGAGACACACCTGGAAAGACTGAAGAGTAAATATAATGGATCGATACATATTTGTGCCAATAATACTATCTATGCAATAGATTTTCTACTCTATGTGCACTATAATGATGGTATCTTTGATCATTATACTGAATTAAATGAGTTTGTAAAACATAGGAAATAATAATTTTCCAGATATTGCTACACTCTTTAAGTT
Source organism: Epiperipatus broadwayi (assembly GCA_028023455.1). Classification (NCBI taxonomy): domain Eukaryota; kingdom Metazoa; phylum Onychophora; class Udeonychophora; order Euonychophora; family Peripatidae; genus Epiperipatus; species Epiperipatus broadwayi. The sequence goes on along the minus strand of JAQFVV010000008.1, from coordinate 5,483,867 downwards.
GGAAAGCAAAAAGCCCTTTAATGAATTTGTACTTATTCTTTTTTCAACTTAATCTCGCTAAGCAATGTGATGAATAGGAAAAGTGCCATGACAAAATCACACCACATATTCATAAGCAAGTTCAGTCTCTTGAAAATAAGAATCTTTTCATATTTCTCTATAGATTCATCAGCACTCAATGTCATAATGGTTAATTGGGCTCTCACTAGGGATAACTGCTGTCAATTACTCCCCACAAGATTTTGATTTAAAATGTTCAGAACAATATTATACTGCCTTGGATAATGTACTATATTGTAATTATGTTTTTGTAAAAACAAACACCATCTAATCAAATGATCATTTGTTACGTAGCACATATTTATAAACTTCAAACACTTATGGTCAGTAATGACAATAATCTTGGACCCAAGTAATAAGTGTTTTAACTTATTAAAAGGCCATTTGATTGCTATAGCCTCTCTCTCAGTCGCCATACCATATAGATCTTTTTTGGTAAAAAAATTTTGTTTAGTCAATTCAAAATACCCTCTTTTGCGGATCTTTCCACTCCCACTCACTGTCTTTTTGCAGAAAAAATAATAATGTTTCCATATTGGTAGAAAATATTTTGTAGAACCTTTGGTAAAAATTACAGATTCCTAGAAATGATCTCACTTGTTTCTTATTATGAATTTCAGCAAACTGAGAAATTGCCTCAATCTTCTTCAGATGAGGCTTCATATCATTCTTATTTACTACATAGCCTATTCCAGCCAATTTTTCGTAATATTAATGATTATATGTTTTATGGACCTTCTTGCAAGAAGGTTGCTATATTTTCCAGATGTTCTTGCTAGTTGTTCGAAGCTATGACAATGTCATCATCCATATAATAGATGATAAATTCTTTTATTTTCAGAGATAGAACCCAATCAAGGCTGCATAGCAGCCATGATATACTATTTAACAGACCAAAGGGAACTCTCTGAAATACATACATATATTCTTTATACCAAAAGGCTATATACTTCCTATCTTCATCATGCAACAGCATCTTCCAATAACTTGAAGTTATGTCAAAAGACAAAAATATTTTCTTTCCCTTAAATTTCATCAGTAAATCTGAAATTCTGGGAGGTATGTCATGATCAGGTTTAGTAATTGTGTTTAACTGCTATGAAACATATCCTCATTGATTCACTCTTTAAATAAAAGATTAGGGTATGATGAAGGTTGTCTTCTAATGATATCCCATTTCTCCATTTGCTTAATTTGTTAATTAATTTCTTCTCTATATTATATGAGAATAGAGTATGACCTGTTTTGAAAATGAGTCTCAATTTTAAGCCAAATGTAGTGAATATATCAATTTATAACACCTGGTTTGATTGAAAATATTTCTTTATAGTGTTTCAGTAGCTCTCCTATTCACTGGCCTATAACTGCATTAGTTTCCTTTATATTTATAATTTTTTTAAATATCTTCCAATACATTTTTTTGTTATATAGGTTACTTTTACCATTACTGGTTCTTTTTGATTATAAATTGATATTATTTCATCATTGATATGAATCAACTTATCTTTATAATTTATTTTGCTCTAGGTTTGGTGCATGAAGTCCAATCCCAATATCACATCTTCTACAGGTACAGACATTGACAGAAAAGGTTGGTGCAACACTTGTGATCCCATTTGCACCTCTACATATACTTGCATAGGGTCAAGCTTTGCTTTTTTATTGTTAGCTATTTTAACCTAAGATTTTTTTTAATGGGAGTATTTGTATTTCTTTATTCTTGTTCTCCTTGATATTATTTAACATTCTGCTCAATATTATGGAAATTTGGTTCCCTGAATCCAGCAAAGCATGCACTTCTATACAATGAATTCTTATGGGTACAATAGGACACTCTTATCTTGCAATTATCTGAGTATTCATCTCTTCTATGATTATATTATATATTTCACCTTGTCTAGCTTTATCCTGCCTTTCCACCTCTTTCTTTGCTATTGATTTTATATCGCTTAGTATTTCCACGATCTCCTCTATTTGTTTATTTATACAAGCTACTAGATTATTTTGTATTGTTTTAAATAAATTTCTCTTAAATATCCAAATTATTTGAGGTTCTTTCATATAATAAGCTACAAGGGTTTTAACTTTACTGCCTGTCTAAAAAAAAAAAAAAACTGATCATAACTTTCTCCTTCCATCTTTTTGTATATATACTCTCTGTACTTTTTTTGAATATCTTCTTGTTTCAACATACTCATCTATAATTCTAAAAGATTTTTGGATTATGGTATAATGCCTTCCATTAGTCTCATCCTGCTTCCTCCAAATAATTACTTGCAATAATTAGCTTCTTTTTCTCTGTTATTTGGTAAAAACAAAAGCAATCTTTTATCTTTTCTAAATGCTCAAGAGGACTGTCATCCATACAATCTCTAAATGTTTTAATTTTGATCATACTTCCTGTATTCATGTTTTTTATTTAACTTTTCTAAACTGTCATGAATTCACCTCTGCATCTAAAGCCCTTATATTGGAGTGCTATTTTTTATCCTACTTATCTCTGCTACTATTACATAATGATACAAGTTGATGTGTATGCAAAACCTATATGATCACTAGTAGGTGCTACAGAGACCAAAGCTTGGAACCATACTCACAGGAATAATCTCATTAAACATTTCAAGAAAGTTAGTCAAAATTTACTTTTACTAGCAATCATATATGATAAATAAACTAATAGCTTATGTACACGAACACCCACCCAAGATAAAATTTTATTATTAGCTCCTTTTTAATGGCATGAACTATTAATAATAGAGGAATAATGCTAGGTTGATGAACTTTAATAGTTGAAAATAATAATTAACTTTAAGTAATAATGTATTAGCTTAAAAAACTTTATTAAATTCTAAACCTCAATATAATCCAATCGATCCATATTTTTAAATCCCTACACCAATTACAACTCCCTTTCTCAACTTACAGCCTCTCACAATCAATTGTTACAAAACCTAAATCCAACTCTAAAACAAACATTTTATGTAGCATGACATATTCTATGATTCCCGAGAGTATATGTGAACTGTCCAAGATGACATTGAATCGGCAAAACAAAAAGAAAAATATCAGATACCAATTAATGTGAAACAATACCAGGATATGTACTAGACAAAATAAATAAACCAAATGTAGAGATTATATGACTTAATCTGCTAACAAGATTGACCCCATCTTGAAAGAGTATGGCCTGGGTGCAAATATCAAAATGGTATTAACTAACAAAACCAAGTCTTCCTCCAACAAAGCCTATTTAGAAAACTAGCAAATATATAAGAGATTTTTAATAATTGCAATACTATAAAATAATTATTATTTAATTTACCTTAAGGAATAGATCAAATATTATTCCATTAAACTATACACTGATTAAATAATAAGAATAAACAAATACATGATAAACATAAAAAATATGTAAACAAATTATATATATATATATATACAAGAGAATGAATTACATAATATATATATATATGTTAAAACTTATTTACATAGTATGCTTCATTGTATCTAAACTATTGCACTGATAAGTTTTATTTTAAGAAAATACTGAGTTTAATTGCGTATTATAAGATAGTTCATAATTATCCAGTCCTAAAATTGAGTTCTCATTCTTTTGGTGAAGCCAGACACACATGACAAGCATTATATGTCATGAGTTTATGCATTCTTTTGACCAACCTTCAAATCATTCAAATGGAACAGGGTTAAACTCTTAATGGTCCTTTGATGTTACAAGCAATTTATTATTTTCAAAAGTTCATGTTGAACATTGGCATAATTCTCCAACTAGCTCACTAATGGTTCATCATTTGGGCACTGCGTGCAATGTTAAAGCCCTGCAAATGTAGAGACATCCATGGGAAAAGCAATCTCTGGGAAGAATCACATTTGAACTAGCCAGAAATCATGGTGAAGGCCCTTGAAACAAGGTAAAAAGACTGTCTTTTGAAAACACTTTTTTTATGTCATTACAAATACCCTCCTCCTTCTTTGATTTGGCATTTTCTTATTAAAACTTTTATACTTCAGTTCTAATTTTAGGAACATTTATAATAACCATACAGAAAGAAAATATTTTTTATTATTATTTTGGCTCGAGGTCTAATTTTCTTATCTGGATTTTATCAAATTATTGACAAAATTTTTATGTGTAATTATCTCATTCAGTTTTATAAAAATTTTACATTATTTACTTAAATTATTTCTTTACAATGTAGCATATTTTATTTTCCCTCCCACTACCATTAACATACCAAAAGTATAATTAAAAATTTCAAATAGATTTTGATAACTATATATATATATGTATTAAGTGTAATCCATCTATTTTCAATATTTTATTTATTAATTAAATAAATTTTATATATAAACATAAGAAAAATAGATATAAATAAAAATATTTGCTATTTTATTATGAGGTGGAAAAATACCATTTGAATATACATATATATTATAAATAAAATGTCCGTTAATTAAAAAATTATTGCAATAACAATAAAAGTAATAAATATATTGGGGATTAACTATTATATACAGTCTTTTGAATCATCAGAAGTACTTTCAATTAATTCCTTAACCCTCCTCAACTGCAATAACTATTATATACAATCTTTTCAATTCTCAGAAGTACTTTCAGTTAATTCCTTAATTCTTTTCAACTGCAGTTGAAGAGCGCTAAGGAATTAACCGAAAGTACTTCTGTGGATTGAAAAGATTGTATGTAATAGTTATTTACCATTATATTTATTATTTTTATTGCTATTATATATATATATAATTATTAGATATTTTACCATTATATTTATTATTTTTATTGCTATTATATATATATATAATTATTAGATATTTTATCATCTTTAGATTTATCATAAAAGATAGAAAAATATTAGGTGTTACAGATAATAAACAATTGCCAAAAAACTTATGAACATGTTTTTTTAATATCATAATTTCATATGATACCAACTACACTTGATGATGGAAGGTGAAATTTCTTCAAATTTATTTACATTTACTTCAAGTTATATTAAATTATTTGTTTTCTATTTCAATGATAGATTTTCTAATTAAGATATTTAATAATATGAATTTTTGATTTTACCTGGAATAGCATATAGTCATGTTGGAAAGTAGCAATTTATAATAAGTGATCATAACACTGAATATCTGTGCTTTGATTTTAAGTTGATCACCATTATAATATTTTTCTAAGTCAAGTAATTATATATTATATAATAATCATAAGTATACAAATATTTTTGTAGTAAATAGTGTGTATTAATCTAAACATTAAAAAAATGCAATAAACATTATCAATTTCAATCATCAATTCACTGCAGAATAAAATCTTGCCAAGTTTAATTCAATTTTTCTGAAACATAACATTCCCCCCTCCCCAATAACTCTTCAAAAGACTTCTTTATCTCATTCATTTATCATTTTAAGAGTTTTACTATCTTTTGGGATTCAATTTAAAACCTTTAATTGTTCATCTACTGCAATTTTTTTTTCTGTAACATATCTTGGTGAATTTTATTTCAGTCTTTTAATTTTTTTTAAGAACAAAATCAGTATTATATGTTTATTATTTCCAATATACATCTCTCTAGCTTTGTGGTCTAGTCTCTATATTCTTCTTCTATTATGTATATGTTAACATCTCAGATCTGTAAACACATGTATTAAAAACCTTTCTTTTCAAATACAGACATATTTTTTTAATATTATTTCTATAAAAAACACTTCATCAAATTTAATTTGAAGAATAATCTCATCTATATCACTCCAATTATATTGCTAATCTGATCTAAGTATTTATAATTGTTAACTTGTAATTTATTATTATCAATTTTATATTTTTCTTTTGAAAAACCATTCAACATTACATTAGCCTTTTTAAGGCACAACTGTCAGTGGTTTCAGCCTTCCACATTATTATTATATCATCTGCTTGTACTTAATAAATTTAATATATTTACATTTGTTACTATCATTTCATTAGATTTGAAAACTGCTTCATAGTAAATCAAAAGATTTTACATTGTTTATTTATATATAATATTTAGTAAATTAAATGTGAAGGTGTTTTAAGCTTCACACTCTGAGTTCAGAATGCTTGAGTCTGACTTATTTATATATAAATTTAAGTATAGAAGAAGGTGGGTTCCATCTTTTTCTTGTATTTCTGGCTTGTGTTCTTGAGATGAGAATTCCATGTGCAGTCATTATTACATATGATTGGCTGTCACATAAGCATTTTTAAGATGCAACTGTTGGAGGTTTCAGCCTTCCATATTATTATTAGCCTTTTAAACATTTTTTTAGTTGTACCACCCTGTCTGTCTTAGTGCAGTGGTGGAATGAAGGATTTGGGATTGAGAGGTCCCAAGATACTTGCAGGTATGGTGCTCAAACTTTTTATGAACTCCCAAGAAATAAAACCATTAATCTTTTTTTTAAGCTGTATCTTTTTGCATTTGTCTGATAGTTTTGTAACATTTTCTGAAATATCAAAACATAATTAATCACATTATCGGAAATGAGTAAATAGAATTATTTAAAAATAACTTTAGAAAAAATAAATCCCAATTGCATATGAATTCTAACAAATTAACAATTACTATGCAGGATTGATATATGAAACAATAGAATTAATTTAACAATAACTAAAAAAAGTTGAAGTATGCATGCATACTATAGTAATGTGCTTGCATAAGATGCATTAAATTTCATTTGAGAAAGGTTGCATGACATCATACAATATTCAACTCAAAATATTTAAAAAACAACAACCAGTCAGGATTTACATATTAAGACAAATAAATTTATAATATCGATTTCTTTTAGATTAAATGCATAAAAAACAATTTCATTTTTTGGTATTTGATCATACAAGACCACTAACGTCTTTAAAAATGTCTATTAAAAAACAAAACAATAATGGGGATTTTTTTTAGTTTTAGATTTTAACCCCTTTAGATCATACTAAATCTATAATTGCAATCAGCCTATTTTCTTTTTCAAATATGGAACAAAATAATTTAATTTATTTTATCAAAAGCCTTTTCAGTATTTAAAAAAAGTAAAAACATTAATTTATTTGGCTTTTCTACATATCTTTTTATTAATAATTGTCTTCACAATTCAACTGCAACTCTTGCATCTCTCTCTTTTACATTTTATTTCTTAACAAAGTTTAAAAGAATTCATAGAAGATTTGTTTTTCAATTAGATTTTTACTGATTGAAATTTCCTGCAAGAATGTAGAAACTACGAAAAAACAGTTTCACTCTCTCTTTCTATCTCTCTTTGTGACTTCACATTACTTTTTAAGATGAAGTATATGTTAAATATGTCTCCGCATTTGTTTATATACACTCATTATTATAGCGCAACATTAATTATATGTTAGGAACACTTTAAAGTCAATTTTTAAAAAAAATAATAATTACTGTGATATATATATTTGTAATTTATAAGTATTCATTCGTGTAGTTAAAAAGTGCTTTAAATTTAACGCAAGAATTATTTTTTATTAGTTTTCAAGAAGTCTATTTCAAAGTAAATAAATCTTTTAAAATAAGTTTAATGTAGATCCCCTGCTTTGAAAAATATCAGCCCGATTAAAGAAATTGAATTTTTGGAATCAACATTTTTATTTAATTAAATAATTTTTACGTTTTCCTGATTCACTTTTATATTGGGGGGAGGGGAATGAATCTCATTTCAAAGTTTAAAAAAAATCCAAAATAAAATAAAAGATAACAAAGGTTATCGCAAGATAAAAAATGTCAGACAATAATTTAAAAATTTTCAGCAATATATATGTTTTTAAAAAGAACGGAACGAAAATGTTAAGCTTAAATTTTATCAATCAAGGTAATTTACGTTTTCTAATCTTTAAATTTAAACGCAACCCCATTTCCATCACAGCGGCCTCTTTTGAAAGTTCAAGCAATAAAAGTTAAATTCAAACTTATAAGGTCAAGTTGGATTGATCAAATACTCTAACCAAATAAAACAAATAATAATAAAAGGAAGCCTAAAGTTTAATATGCTGCTACTGTCATTATCATTATTTCCAACTGTCATTTGTTTAATACAATTTATTCAATTCTTTACGCATTAAAATAAGAACAGATTTAGTCTGAATGATGTTAAATAAAATGACATGAAAAAATAAATTCTTACCAAATAGTATGTCTGGTATGTAAAGATCATTGTTTCATCCGAGTTATAATATATATTATAAATTTTTAAATGTAAAAATGAACCTAAAACAAATATATTTTTTTCCTTTTAACATATTTATGATGCTGAGAATAAAATTACTAGTGCACGTTCGTTATATATGTAAATAGATTTTGAGGCAACATCAACAGAGAACAAATCCTTAAAAAAATTTTAGTCTGACTTTCAAGAAGCAGGAAGTTGCTAGGAACAGTGTATCGGAACGATAAATGCTATATTCCATTTATTTATAATTAACACAAAATATATCAAAGAATATAGGCTCTCCATGAGATAATATTTTGAAATTTTATCTAACACAACTTAGTTATGTATCCAGAAATAATATTATGATGATATATATATGTTTGATAACCATGATTATGGTTAATTGCATACAAAAACGTCATCAATTTTTTTCTGCATATGGTGGCCTTACATATTCTGAACTTAACTTGTGAGTTCACAAAAGTTTTATAGAATGGTCATTTTTGTACTGAAGTAAAAAACAAAATAAATATTTAAATGCTACAGATTGGTATAATGAAAAAGTGTAAACAGTCATTAAGTTCGATGTATATTTATTTTTCAATAAATGAAATTCTAATTAGGAGTGATGTGGGTATATGAGGTTGATGTGATGTGATAGAAGCAACACATGGGATATCCACGTAAAAGTGATAAATTAATAAATAATAAATAGAATGATGCATTGACTCCTTATCCAATGAGATTTTTTTTATTATCCAAAGCCATTCAGAAGTCATCTTTCAATCATTTTATGTTATTTAAAATGATAATTTGAATTGTATGCCCATGAATGAGTAATACATAGTCATTACATGACTTCATTTAGATCTGAAACTACTTATTTTAAGATTTAGATTTTACTAATAGTATGATTCAGAAATATTTTCTGACATTCAAAAGAAGATGAAAACATAGATGCTGATACATGGATACTATAACTACTAATACACAAACTATTTTTTTTTGCTAAAGATTTTGGAAGATTCGATATTAAATAAATGCTTTAATATTGAACTCTATTAAGTAGAAAGAAAGTTTAAATTTATGATTATTAAATAATATAAACTTGCTTATTTTAAGTGGTGAAATTTGAACATTCCCCCATCCTTGTTTCATTCTCAATCTAAGAATAAATAAATATAATTTATCAATCATCATTGGTTAGTTATTTATATTGACTATAATTACCTGAAAAAAGAATGCTAAGCCTGATAGAACTTTTTAGTTTAGCTTGGCCAGAATTTAAGCTCATGTGATGGTATTGCATGAAAAGGTGCTACTATTCATATGACCTTTATATATATATATGTTGAATTAAATATTTCTATGATTGTTATAATAAAGAATAGAAAAGAAGAGATAATATCCATGTAAATAAAAATAATATTTAACCTTTGATGTTATAAAGAAATTATCAATTAGTACTAAATGACAATTCCTGAGGCCAAAACAGTTTTTCCATCAAACTTCTAATAGTCTTTTTTAACCCAAGTTTTTATATGGATTTAAATCCAGAAAGTTATTTGTTGTAGGTGTGAGCATGTGAAAAAATAACATCTTTCTTGACATTCTGCAAATAATATTTTAAACTTCTCCAGAGAATTATATATGTTGAATTAAATGTTTTCATGGATTGTTATTATAATAAAGAATAAAATGAGGATATAATGTTCATGTAAATGAAAATAATTTTTAACCTTTGTTGTCACCAAGAAATTATCAATTACTACTTAGGAATTGTCAATTAGTAGTAATTGATAATTTTTTGATAACATCAAAGTTAAAATTTACATGAATATTATCTCCTCATTTCTATTTTTTATTATAATAACAATCCAGGAAATATTTAATTCAATATTTACAACTTTCTGGAGAAGTAAAAATTATTATTTGCAGAATGTCAAGAAAGATGCTATTCTTTCACATTCTCACATTTATAAAAAAAATAGCTTTCTGGATTTAAATCCATATAAGAACTTGGGTTTAAAGTAAAAGAAAACCCCTTTTCCTTCAACAAAAACTAAAAAAAGAGCTACTATAAGTTTAATTAAAATAATGAAAACTCTTCAGTGGAAAAACTGCTTTGGCCTCAGGGATGATCAATTAGTAGTAATTGATCATTTCTTGATAACATCAAAGGTTAAAGGTTATTTTTATATACATAGATATTATCTCCTTATTTCTATTTTTTATGATATATATAAATTTTCTCATTCTTTTTCTAAGTTTTGTTCTTAATAAATTTCAATAACAAATACAGAATACTAATTTAAGAATAATTTCATTTTCATCATTAGTCATCTTTCAAAAGTGTCGTCACATATGTTATATCAAATATCTTTTCCAGACTTTCATTATTTATATATATTTAAAAATTCCCATAGATTTTTTTTTTTTAAAAAATTATCTTTCAACTTAAAGTCTTTTCAGATCTTTAAAATTTTTTAAACTTTAAATACATCCTAACTCAATTTTTTTAATAATTCAACTTTTTCAAAATGTTTTTTATCCCCATGTATGTGTATTTATAACTTCTTATTAATTATTATTTTTTTTCATCTAATTCAACTCCACTCTTTAATAAAGTTTTATCAATTTCTATTTATTTATTTTTATTATCCGAATATTCTATTACAAATTAAAGTATGCTCCAAGCAAAATATTTAAAAGTTTGCTTTTAAATTTAATTTCAATCGGCCATAAAATAAACTTTTAAACAAAACAAAAATCTGTTTATTCATAGCAGATTTCATTCTAAATTTATATAACTATTTCCACTATCAATTAAGTGGTAAAATTTTAACTCTTAATTTCATTTTCTATACTTATCTTTATTGTTATTTTTTTTTTACTGCATTGATTTTATTCCAAACTTTTCATGAATTGTTTTAACTGTACTATCTTATTAAACTTCCTCATTGTCTAAAACCCCAGTATTTTATCATATGCAAATACAATATAATACACTCTTCAAATATTTCGAATTCTTATCAAAATAGCACTTTAATAATAAATTGCTATTTAGATAAATTTATTATTTATAAATAACTTTTTATAAATTATTAACATATACCTATTTTTTATGATAATAATTTTTAATTGAAAATATATAAAAGCTTTTAGTAGTTTTCTCTCATTTTTAAATTAACCACAGTTTACATTTCTGTTTTTTTTTTGCCTCTGCCATATTTTATAGTAACGAAGGTCACAAGCCAGAAACTAGTCTGGGGATATTGGATGAATAGGCACTAGATGGGGATTTTATGCACAAGCCTTCTGGCATCCATTGATTACTCCGGCGTGCACTGAGTGGTAATACAGTATAGAGAGTTTTTCTTGTTTTAATATTCTATAGTGCCAGGAAATAATTTGATTTCATCTTCTTTTGAGAAAAGTTTTTAATTTTTACAAGAAATACTTTAGTATAAATATCTATATTAAATATTTTCTGTGTTTTTATAAATAAGACATACAAAACTGTTGAGAATGTCAATTAAATAATCCACATATTATATTTATCAAATATTTTTACATTAATAATCTGATTTATGACATTCTTATATTAATAAAAAATATATAATTACAAGAAACAATATACTATAAGCATTCTATTTAGCAATTTAAACTATTATAATCTACCCCTACCCATCCCCCTTTTAAATATAAAATTTGGATTAATTAATTTAAATGAGAGAAACAATAGTTTGTAAGATTATTTTTTTCTGTCAGACATAAAGTAGACAAAACTTAATAACTGCCTAGCTATCGCTTACAGATCCAGTTAGACGTCACGTGATATTGTCATTTAAAATTTTTTTCATTTGCCTCAAGATAGTTCTAAGGAAAATATTGAATTCTATACTTGAGTTAGTTACCACCCATGAGAAAACTTTCAGAAAATAGATATTTTTCAAAAAAATAATTTCACAAAGGATTTTTATTTTAAGAATAGACTTTAAAAAATATTTTTTAAATGTTATTTCTTTTTTATTATTATCAATAAATAAAAATATAGATAATTAAAAATATGCTAAAACATATATATTTTATTTTATAATAATATTTACGAAGAAGTAAATCCCAATTACACATACTATAATAATATTTATGAAGAAATAAATCTCAAGCACACATACTATAATTCATGTCAAAATTACTTATTAATAATTTTAACAATTTAAACAATAACTATTAAATTTATAGTACTGAGAATACATAATATTTATGTACAAATAAATTATGAATTCAAATATATTAATAAAATTTCACAAGTCAAAACTTACTATTAATTTTAATAATCTCATAAATAACTAATGATAATTATGCATTATTGAAAATATATAAAATTTATGGAATAGTAAATTCCAAATACGCATACCATAGTAATAATGTCTAAACCAGACTTAATAATTTTTTCTACTCTGTAAAAGAAACAATAACTGTTAACAGGGTCTTGTCTGTCAATTTTTATGCAGACATGCCTTAAATTATACATTTTAAAATTATTAGTAAGACTTATTTAAGATTAGTCTACTGAAGAAAGCAATGAATTTAATAAAATATGTATTATATAAAATAAATATACTTATTAATATATATTTAATATAGTATTCATGGAATGACTAAATATGAATATACTATACAATAATTTATAAGCCAGATTTTAAAAAAAAATCATATTTAGTCAAACAATTTTTATTAATATGATAATAAATATTTATAACTCAGGCTATATATAATTACAATGAAAATAACTGTACCTTTCAATGACTTACATAATATAAATGAACTATTAAAAGACAGAGTGATACAACTTCTCCTTTGGCATCTGTTAGTATTTATGCTTAGTTTATTTACTTAATTTTAACTGAGGGAATGAATTCACACTATTGGATATATATGTGGGTCTAGAATAAATTATATAAAATCACTATTTACACATTCAGAGGCTCAAGACTGAGCCTTAGTTTTAACAGACTCCAAACATGAAATGAAAAGTCAATTTAGTAAATGCAATAATAAATAATTATAAGTCAGACTATATGTTACTAGAATAGAAGTAACTTTATAATATATCTGTAGTGTAAATTTTATTACATAAGGTAGGGACTAATTTCTGTCTGCTTTGAACACCTTGTGAAGAAATGTAATTAGAAATATATGACCAAAAACATGTGAAAAAGTTCTATGATTCCCAAGATGCACATTTCATGCTGAACTTACACTCATCAGTTCACTCAGATCATAATCTCTTATACATATCTTTATCATTGTTCAGTATATATATATATATAGAGAGAGAGAGAGAGAGACCATGTCAAATGTATTGTCATCACAACTTTGACACAAATAATTTCATGTTAAAAGTAGATAGAAATTAGTCACACCTTGTTATTAAATAATATCAAGTCTAATGAATGACTAATAAAAATTATTTATATACTTTCATTAATTTATGTCAGAACTTGTGAGAGCAGCACATATGGTACTTGTCAATTAAACTGTAGTAATCTATCTATCTATCTATCTACCTATCTACCTACCTATCTATCTCCCTACCTACCTACCTACCTAGCTAGCTAGCTACCTACCTAGCTATCTATCTATCTACCTACCTACCTACCTACATACATACCTACCTACCTACCTACCTACCTACCTACCTACCTACTGAACAATGATATAGATATGTGTAAGTGATTGTGGTCTGCGTGAACTCATAAGTTCAGGTTTAGCATAAAATGTGATTCTTGGGAATCAAGATCTTTTTCATATGTCTTTGGTCATATGTTTCTGACTACATCTCTCCTTAAGATGTTAAAAGCAGATAGAAATTAGTCTCTACTTTGCATGAGAATGGTTTAATGAAATTTACACTTCAGAAATATTATCCATTATTGGATAATCTCAAGTCTAAATGAATGAGTAAAAAAAAAGAAGTAACTCTACTTTTCAATTGTATAAATAAACTAAGCATAAATATTGACTAATGTTAAAATACATGTGGTATAGCTTTACCTTTTAATAGTTTATTTACATTACATACTCATAGGAAGGCACAATTACTTCTGCTTGATGGTTATATTAATATGAGAAAATAGGCATTATTTACAAGTTTGTTAATAAAATATTTTTTGGGAATTTGAATTGTGATTTATTATATACAAACTTAGTAGATGATTATTAATATTTTTAATGAATTAGAAATTGATATATAATTTTAAAATGTAATCACCTTTTTAAAAAAAAAAATGCAGACTCCAAAGAAGTTCATCAATCTTTTTTTTTTTTTACTGTTAACAAATTTATTATTTGGAAATTCAGGTATTGGTACTTGTAACTCAAATATTTGAATTTTTAAATTAAAATAACCCCCCAAACCGAATCCATTAAAATTTTTCTTGCTGGAAAAATGAAATTTATAAATATTGATTTAATTGGCACATTATGAGCAGAGGGAGAACATAATGAAACACTTTTTGAGTGTTTCTCCTTACATATATAATCACTACATTTATACTTTTTACCACATGGTTTCTAAAGTGTCATTTTTGCTTTAATCCACCATCATGGAATGTTCAATTACTTGTCCATAACAAACTAGCTAAAATAAATATTAAAGAGCAAACACTTATTCTGACTGACGTCTTTTTATCTACATGAAATATAGTTAAGCTATCAATACCCTAGTTTATAAAAATGTTTTCTTTCTGTAAACTCATAGATATTCAACACTTTTGTTGGATAATTATATTTATTAAGTCTTATCTTTAGGACATGAAAACACATAACGTAATGTCCTAATGCACATTTAAATACATATCATGCAATATAATATAACCTTTTCTCTGCAATAAAATATATTTTAAAATTAAAATATTTTTTAAACAAAAAGCTAAAAATTTTATGCAATTTGGAAAATATGAAAACTAGCAATTTTGATGGCAGAAAAAAGAATTGTAAAGTGTTTTTGAATTGTATCAGAAAGCTTAAAATTTGAAGAGTTTAACCAAAAATTAAAATTGGGTAATGTTAATTGCAATTAAAGATAACTGTATAGATTCTAAAGTTGGTACAGATTTAAAAATATTAAAATAGTATGAGATAATCAGACAATATAGCATTTCTATAGAAGGAAATATTTATTAAAGAAAAAAGACATTCAGAGAAATTGCTTAATTGTATAAAAGTCTACCATTTTCCTATTTATTTTATTTTTAAAAACAGAAATATGATGTAGTAAATTTTTTACTTTTATTTTTTGAGTGAATGGATGTATGTAAATATGTAAAAGTTTATAGATCTATTATTATCAATAAAGCACATTTAAAATATAATCAGTCTATTGCTGAAAATTTACATTCATTTTCTTTTCTTAAAGAAAGATAAAGTAATAAGGGGAATCACAAAAGCATGCTTTAATAGAATTAAAATATTTTCTAATTAATATTGACTGTATTTTATGGTTCACCAGTATATATATATATATATAACTTTAAACTATACATAGTGGGTCTGATTTGGAAAAATATTCTACAAATAATTCACCTAATTTTCATAATGATATCAGCTTTTTACCTCTGAGTTTAAGATCAAGAAACACCATGGTCTTTCTTCTCAGTGCCTGATAAGGCAGAATGAATGTTTGTGTAAATGATAAAGATTTTTCCCAATTATACAATTATGACAGACAAAAATAAAGCATGGCCCTTAATCCCAGGAGGCTGTAAAGTCACCAACCAAGGCAGCAGTTGGTGCCCGAAGGCGGAGGGTGCTAAGAATATCCTGGAGGCGGACCCAGGCTGCCATTTGATGACGACTTTTTATTTAGGTACTTACAACTGCAGATCACTTTCAAGTGAAGGAAGATTGCAAGAATTAGAAGAAGAACTCTCTTATATTAAATGGGATATTATTGGACTTTGTGAAGTTAGAAGAAAAGGTGAAGAGACAATTGATTTAAAAAGTGGACATATGCTCTATTATAAAGGCACAAATATTGGAAATACAAGTGGAGTAGGATTCATTATAAATAAAAAGTGGAAGAACAATATTGTGGAGATTGATGGTGTATCAGACAGAGTGGCAAGATTGGTTATACAACTTAATAGCAGATATCAAATGCAGATAATTCAGGTTTATGCCCCAACAAGTTCTCACAGTGATGAAGTAGTAGAAGATTTTTATATGGATGTACAAAAGGCTTTTGATCAGAGTAAACAACATTTTAAAATTGTTATGGGAGATTTTAATGCTAGAATTGGTAAACAAATGAAAGATGAAAGTGTTGTAGGTAATTTTGGTTATGGTAATAGAAATGAGAGAGGACATAGACTTGTGGAGTTTGCAGAGAAGGAAAAACTTTATATTATGAATTTCTTTTTTTGAGAAAAATGTTAGAAGGAAATGGACATGGAAGCATCCAAATGAAGGTACAGCAGAATTGGATTATATTTTGACTAACAGGAAATACATATTTCAAGATTGTAATGTTCTTAATAAATTTAACACAGGAAGTGATCATCGATTAGTAAGAGGTAAGATACATGTTAATGTAAAACTAGAGAGACAAAAATTATTAAGAAAAACTATATTTACAGTTGATATTCCTAATCTTCAGAAACATTCTAATGAATTTAAATTAGAACTTACAAATCGGTTTCAAGTATTAGTAGATTTTGAACATGATTCAGATTTGAATGAAATTAATATGAAAATAACTGATACACTTTTAAAAACTGCAACAAAGATAGCTGGTAGAAAAAAGCAGCAATTGACTAATAAAATTTCTACTGAGACTAGAGAACTTATGAAGAAAAGAAGGAATATGAAGATATGCAAGAATGATGCATTAAAAAGAATTGAATATCTCGAATTTTGTAAAATGGTGCGGAAAAGAGTTGAAAATGATATAAGAAAGTATAATTGTGAACTAGCAAGAAAAGCTGTAGAAGAAAATAAAAGTCTTAAGAATGTAAAACAACATTTTGGTATTGGTAGGAAATTTATATCTGCAATAAGGAAAAAAGATGGAATTATTACTAAAAAGAGGGATGACATTATGAAATTGGTAGAAGATTTTTATCAAGAATTATATAGTAATAAAGAACAAGTACCTCCTATATCTATTACATCTTCCGAATTGCCCAGAATTTTAAATGAAGAAGTGAGAAATGCAATTAAATGTATGAAAAAAGGAAAGGCTCCAGGTAATGATGGAATTATAATTGATATATTAAAAGAAGCAGGTGAAGAAACAGAAAAAATATTAGCAAAGTTATATACCAAATGTCTAAATGATAAAGATGTACCAGATGATTGGAAGAATACAGTAATAATATTAGTATTTAAAAAAGGTGATAAAGAAGATATTAGAAATTACAGACCTATCAGCCTTTTATCAGTTTTATATAAAATTTTTACCAAGATAATTACAACTCGTCTACAGAGAACCTTGGATTTTCACCAACCAAGAGAACAAGCTGGATTTAAAAGTGGTTTTAGTACAGTAGATCATATTCAAGTATTGAGAGAAGTTATAGAAAGGACAAATGAATATGAGTTGTCATTATGTTTTGGATTTGTAGATTATGAAAAGGCATTTGATTCTATAAACATTTCTTCAGTGATTAAAGCATTGGATCATCAAGGTATAGATCCAGGATATTGTCATATTTTAAAGAATATTTATAAAAATGCAACAGCAACAATTAGATTACATAATGATACTGGGAAAGTCAACATTGAGAAAGGTGTAAGACAAGGTGACTCCATATCTCCAAAACTTTTTACAGCAGTGCTTCAAGAAGTATTTTGTGGATTAAAATGGGAAACTAAAGGAGTGAAAGTAAATGGAGATTATTTAAGTCATTTAGATTTCGCAGATGATGTAGTTGTTTTTGCAAATAATGCTTCCAAGCTGCAGGAAATGTTACAGGAGTTATCAGATGAAAGTAGGAAAGTAGGACTAAAGATAAATGTTAAAAAGACTAAAGTAATGTTTAATCGATTTGCTCAAAATATGAAAATAAAGATTGATTATGATGAATTAGAAGAAGTTAAGAGTTACAAATACCTTGGTCAGATTATTAATACAGATGGAAACATAATAGAGGAAATTAATCATAGAATTAAACTTGGTTGGAGTGCTTTTGGTAGAAATAACTTGATATTAAAAGGAAATATGCCTATGTGTTTGAAAAGAAAGGTTTTTAACAAATGTGTTTTACCAGTTCTTACTTATGGATCTGAGACTTGGACACTTAATAGAAGATCAATACAGAGACTTCAGACCACTCAAAGAAGTATGGAGAGATGTATGTTGGGAGTAACAAGAAGAGATCGAAAATGCAATGTATGGGTAAGAGAACAAACAGGTGTTACTGACCTCATTGAAAAAATTAAAAGATTGAAGTGGAGTTGGGCTGGAAATATTGCTAGAAGAGATGATAATAGATGGACAATTGAAATTTTAAACTGGATTCTAAGAGATTGTAAAAGACCCAGAAGGAGACCACATGTAAGATGGATGGATGAAATAAGAAAATGTGTAGGGGTGATGTGGAGAAGAGAAGCTAAAGATCGGAGAAGATGGATTAAACTTGGAGAGACCTTCATCCTGCAGTGGATTGATAATGGTTGATAATGATGATGATGATGATCAGCAACAATACATCAAGAATTTATAACTTATTAACTGACAATATTAGTTACCAATCCTTAACTGAATTTATCTATTGATTGTTAGATTAATAATACAGATTACATATGTAGATATTGCTATAATAGAGAGATAATAAAGTATTAAGTATTTGAAGGATTAATATTTTGATATAGTTGCCATCATTAAAAGTTATTCCTGACAATATAAGAAATATAAAACTTGTCTTTTCTTTACAAATCCTTATAATAAGATTATAAAAATAAGATGATGTTCTGTGGTGTATAACAACATGAAATTACACATTTTTTGTGATGTAAAATGCACCCTGGGTGAATTCTGGATGTTTGAAAGTTGTGGAGTCTATAAAGCTTATAATTCATGTAAAATTGGAATTCATGGCAATAAAATACAATAACATCATCAGTATTACAAAAGGGTAGAGATTGTTGAGGCTATTGATTATTATGATTAAATGCTAATATTTGTTTAACATCTAGGATAATAGGATAATGTTTGCAAACAAGTATGATAATTTTAACTCTCAAAAAAGAGAGTTGTTTCTATACATTCTAGATTAAGTGATATAATATATGACTCGATTTTATTTACTATTCTAGATTATCACAATAAATTGAATTATAGGATTATTTACCATTTTTGTGAGACTATTTTCTTTAATTTTTTTTCCTTTTTATTTGTAATGTTGAATGACAAATACTACATCCATGAAGTACCTTGTGAATGTGAAAAAACATATATTGATAAAATTGCTGTTCCATTTAAAAATGACCAATTAAACATTTAACAATGATTAGAGAGAAAAACAAATATGCCTAAACTAGAAGATCATGCATATATCCATGACTTGGAAAAACATAAAAATATTACATAGAAAATAAAAAAATAAATGAATTCAAAGCTGTTTATATTACCGTGGTAAAAATTCATAAGTAAACTTAAAAAATTCTATAATATTTGAAATACATTTATTAACAGGGGAAAATGAAAAGAATCCTTATTGTTTTTTTCATAATATGTCAGATTATTTCCACCAATTATTATTAAATGTTGAATGTATAGAAAACTTTAAACTTTTCAAATACAAACAACTTGTTAATAATAACACCCAAATAGGCAACACAGGTTAGTAATTACACAACATTTCAAGAAGTAGTATTCTCCACTCTTCTTCAAGTGTTGTTAGCATGACCAGTGACAATAATACTACTCAAAATGTTGTGCAATTACTAACCTATGTTATCTATTTACATATTATTACTAACAAGTTGTTTGTATTTGAAAAGTTTAAATAAAGTTTAAAATTTTTTATACATTCAACATTTTATGATAGATAA
This sequence comes from Epiperipatus broadwayi, assembly GCA_028023455.1. Taxonomy (NCBI): domain Eukaryota; kingdom Metazoa; phylum Onychophora; class Udeonychophora; order Euonychophora; family Peripatidae; genus Epiperipatus; species Epiperipatus broadwayi. The sequence continues at coordinate 5,463,530 of JAQFVV010000008.1, read as the reverse complement.
TGGAAATAGTCCAACATATTATCAAAGCAAATGTACCATAACTACAAACTTTCATGAAAACTCTTACTTTTCTTTTGATGTTTTTTTCAATCATCTCATTAGTTTTATTAAGTATAGCATGGAAGATTGTTCAGTGTTTTTTTGTCAAATATCTGGCTTCCAAGGAAGCTTCTGCTGGGTTGAGTAATAATAGTATAATTTTACTTTTTGTATTTCTATCATGATTATTTCTTGTATGAGTATTTTGTAAATATTAATGTTGATTTTGTTATGTGGTGTTGTCACAAGATGGTCTAAAACTGTTTTGTATTTGTTCTATTTCTAAGTTTAACTAAAAAATATATACTAATGCATATCCAAAACATTTGTAATACTCAAAATAAGAGTCATAGATCACATGACCCTATTCTCTTAAGCTTGTAAGTTATAAACAATCCTCATTGTTTATTTGTAATACTATTTCATCATGTGGGCATATAACAAATGTATTATCATAGAATGAATGTTTAGAAGCCAGACTTTTTTTGGCCATAGAGAAATGTTATGGTCATGGTTTTAAATGCTTCAATATGAATATTTCCTATTTAAGATGATAGTAGTAAATTTATATTTATACCCTAATTTTTTTGAAAGAATTTTAAGTTGTATTGAAAGTATCTTGTTATGCAGAATGTTTACAATTTGACTATACTATCAATAAAAAGAGCTATTCTGGGTTGTAAGTTACCATCTTCATTTAAACTATTTATTCCAATAGACAAGACTTTAGTGCTAGATATATTTCCAAATTATTTTTTCCATATAAAAGCTGATTAAGATGTCTTTTTTCTGTTAACAATTAGCTCTACAAAGAAATTAGAAACTTTGACAAAGAGACTAAGAATCTTGAGTAAAAAACTGATAAATTTTGACATTTATGAATTTCTAGAATTAAGAAAATGCTGTTCATATAAAAATGGTTTAAATTTGTGGAAATAAAATGCTAAACAGAGCAAAACTCTCCATACAGTATTGCCACCTGTGCTAAACAGAGTAATCAATGGATGCCAGAAGGCTTGTGCATAAAATCCCTATCTAATGCCTACTCATCCAATATCCCCAGACTAGTTTCTGGCTTGTGGCCTTCGTCAGTGAGGAGCTTTGGATTTGAGAGCACTGCATCTAGATCTTAGGATCTAATGCAACCCTCTAGCAACCACATTTTATCTCTACTTAACTACAAAACTATGAGAATAAAATTGAAAACACAAAAAATATTTTCAATCTAAGCTCAATAGCTTATATAGTCACATGGGTCTGAACTCAGTTCAGCACCCATACATTTTGGTGTCTTTGGCTCTTTTACAACCATAGCCACCACTATCCTATTAGGCAGGATTGGTGTTAAACCATTAAGCATCACATGATCACATTTCCTATACTAGCATATTAATTGTTGATAAACAGAGCAAAACTCTCCATACAGTATTGCCACCTGTGCTAAACAGCCAGAAACTAGTCTGGGGATATTGGATGAGTAGGCATTAGATAGGGATTTTATGCACAAACCTTCTGGCATCCATTGATTACTCTGTTTAGCACAGGTGGCAATACTGTATGGAGAGTTTTGCTCTGTTTATCAACAAGTAATGTGCTAGTATAGGAAATGTGATCATGTGATGAAATAAAATGCTAATTTAGTTATTTCAGGATTTGTGAAATACTTATGATCTTTTTGAATAATTTTTACGGTTTTGTTTCTGTAGCTGATATAAATTTTTTCAACTTTTTGTGTTGTTCTACTGTATAAAATATTTCATTGACATAATCAGTAGTTTTCATTACAATTCTAACATAGCTTTCATCCACATAAAGAATAACTATAAATGTGTTTAGTTTAAAATATTTAATAACTTTTTTTATAAGGTAAGGAATGTTTGACTTAGATTGCTGATGTACTTTAAATGCTCTTTTAATTTCCAGGATATATTCTTTTGTTGTTTCTTCTAGAGACAATTTTTAAATGCTTCCAAAATTACTGTTATTATATCCAATAATGGGACGGTAGAAAAAGAATAAGCAAAGTTTAATAATTTTCTCAGAACTAAAGTTTCAGCATAAATTAAATATTTGAAACTTAGATTTTTAATTGATGTAGTTTTTGGTTCAGTATTATTGTTTGGTATTCTAATATATATGAAAAAATTTTTAATGTTTTTTTAAATTATTTTATCCAATAATTTATAATATGAACTCTACGGAAGTCTTTATTAATAAGTTTATTTTTTAAATAATTCTTCTTTGTTATTAATAGAATAAGGTTAGTTATTTGAAAAAAAAAAAAGAAGAAATAATCTCTTTTTTTGAAAAAGACTTAATGCTTTCTGAACAATTTTCTCAGAAATTTGGAAGTGTATTGAAAGTTTCAATTGGTAATGACATTTTTTTAAAGATTTACCTTTGCATAGAAATATTGAGATGGTATTCTTATCAGTTTAAATATAATTTTATAAAGTCTAAAGTTTGACATAGTATTGTGCCTATATCAACAACGAAGTGATATTTGAGGATTTGTGATGAAGACATTTTACTTATAGTTATATGTTAGACTATGTCCATTATCTAATTGAAATTATTTAAAGGTTTTAAAAATATCAAATTTTATTTTACATTTTTGGAAATACACTCAACTGTTACTTAAAACACAAGTTAGTTAGTAAATAACATTTTGAATGGTATTAATTTTTTCTGCTTTTCAGATATTACGGTCCTAACTAGTAACTGCTAACATAACTTTAGGTGCATAACTACTGAATTTAAAATAATACTTTACATAATAAGACTATTATATCAAAGTCAATAACCAATAGTCATTTTAAACATTTATTTATCAGGGATTGCAAACAAATGAAAAAATATATAATCAATTTGAGAACCATTTTCTAAAAGCCATAGTACTCTGTAAGGAATCTTAATCTACATAAACGTGTTAAAAAAACTTCATTAATAAAAAACCATATGAATTTCTGGAACTATTATGGAGAGGACAATATATGTGTGACTAAAGTAGTAGACTATATATGAGCTCATGAAAATATGTTCAGTGGTGAAAACACAGTAATTTAAAGCATAAAGGAAAAAGTGGAAAAAAGTTGGTCACATGATAATGGTAAATAACTCACTCTAATATGATAATGATTGGAAGCCAGGTATTGTTCTAAAAAATAAAATTAAGAAAATGAACCTTTATAAGTAAACATCTGAAATTTTTACTGACCATTGACTTTGACAAAATAGTATTGTTAGTGCATCACCTTAAATCCAGTACTCAAATTTCTGTCATGCATGGATTTGAAAGGATAACGATATAATTCAATCATTGTGTTTCATTCTAGCCGATCTGTTAATACCATCATTTAGTCTATTTAGAAAAAATAAATAAAGTTTGAATATTTCTAAAAAACATTTAACAATTTAACTACATAATAGAAACAGTACAACATGTAACAGCAACTAAATTGTCATCCAGTCAACCTTTCAGACAATCATTAAATCATTGGTATAGAACTAATATTGTAGAAAATTTTAAATATTATATAATTTTTTTTGTCTAGAATTGGCCAAGTACAAAATCAATTGATCCCCCCCCCCCAAATGTAATTGTAATAAAATTATGCTCAAAATCTGGCAACCATAACCTATAACTACTTTGGGAGCATACTACAGGTTATAATTGCAAGACTATAATTACATTTGCAGATAAAAAAATCAATTGATTTTTTACTTGGCCAATTCTAGTCATTTTAAAATAATATCTATAATTTTCTATAGTATTAGTTTCATATTGAGGGTTTAATGAATTGTCTGAAAGTTTGATTTGATGACACTTTAGTTGTTATTTGTTGAACTATTTCTATTATCTAGTCAAATTGTTAAATGTTTTTAGAAAAATTTAAACTTTTTTTCTTCTAAATATGCTTAATTGCTAGTTATAACAGCTAGGCTAGAATGAAACACAATGTTTGAATTATGGTGATAAAAATTCGTCTGTATTATTAAAATAAGTTAGAGTTTTACTTTGAAGTTCATATTAAAAATGTATTATAAATTATTGTTAAAACAATCATTCAAATAAAACAGTATAAATGAGATATTTATTTTATATAGTGCTATGTTTTATAAATTGCAATAGTAATAGTCAACCATTAAGCTAATGCATGTGCGCTTTGTGGATTTTTAACTATAAATGAATACTCTCACTTCCAAACATAAGATAAAATCTTTGTGAAAAGATAGAATGAATCCATCTATCTTTTTGACCCAAACAATTATGTATGGGAAAATCTTAAGCATTTGGGAATGAGAGCGTGAAGATGTTAAGTGATTACTTTAAATTACTTTTACTATGCCTGAATAAATGACGCTTGTGAAATTTTCTAGAATTTACGATACATCATTCTTATTTGAAATTAAAAATACACAATGCACATGTGCATTAGCTTAATGGCTGATTATTAGTATTACAGTTTATAAAACATAGCACTATATAAAATAAATATCTCATTTACATATGTTTAATTTCAAATAAGAACGACGTATCGTAAATTCTAGAAAATTTCACAAGTGTCATTCATTCAGGCATAGTAAAATAGTATAAGTAAAAATGACTATTACATGATCACCCTTTCATATGCATATACTTGCTGGTAATAAGAGTATCAAACTCTCCATATAATAGTGCCACCATGTGCAAGACTTCATAATGAATAGATGCAGAGTTTGTGCATAAAATTTAGTGCCTCTTATGCTAGAAACTAGTCTAAGGATGTTAGATGAGTAAGCACTAGATAGGTATTTTATGCACAAATCTTCCTACATCCATTGATTATGAAGGCTTGCACTTGGTGGCACTACTGTATGGAGGGTTTATTAGTAGTTACACAACTTATAGATATGAGTAGAAACACAAGTAGACAGTTGTATGTAGTTTTTATAAATATTGATGACATATGATAGAGTAAATAGAAATAGATTATGGGTAATTTTAATAAATTTAGGAATGGATGAAGCTTTAGTGGATATTGTTAAGAGATTATACAAAAATAATTACTGTACACATCAATTAGGGACTATAGAATCAGTTAAAGTTAAAATGGGGTAGGACTAAGGCAAGGATGTCCTATATTACCTATCTTGTTTTTCTTGTATTTGAAATAGAAAGAGAGATAGACATACCATTAATAGGTAGCAAAGGAGTATATACATTATTGGGTCTTTTATTTGCAGATAATGTCTTATTGTACACAGAAAGAAGGGAAAATATAGAAGTTATGCTGAGGACATGCACAAGGATGGTTAAAGAGATGGGGATTAAATTTAGTGAAGAAAAATCAAAAGTAATGATAATTAACACTGGAAAGTGAAGACAAAGAATTTTTATTGGGTGATAGAAAGGTAAGTGTGGTGAATAGGTATAATTATTTGGGAATCATCTTAAATAATCAGAGAAATTGCTTGGATGAATGGGAGAAAAAACTGATTAATGAAGCAAAGGAAAGAAAGGGACTGATAAAGAAATTAACAATGTTTTCATATAATAAATATAATGTAGCTAGAATTATATGGGAGGGAGTGGCAGCAGAAGGGTTAACATATGCTGATGATATGTTATTTGTTAGTAAAGGGGTGTTATATTACTTAGAAAAAGTACAAAGAAAAGTAGGAAGGCATGTATAGATGGCAAAGGAGGCAATTCAGAAAAAATGGGATGCTTAAGTTTTTACAATTTATGGATAATAAGAGAATAGCCAAAATAGTATTTAATTGACTTATGAGTAAAAAACAGGCAACAAGATAGGTGATAAAGGTAGAATGGTATGCAGAAGATTTGGTTGCAGACGGTTGTGGGTTCACCTCCCGGTCGATGCTATGACATATGGGGGGAAAAAGTGTTATTTTGAATTATTTTACTCCTTAATTAGTTATCTATTGGAATCATAGATATTTTAAAGTAATAAACAAATAGCATTAGTAAGGGAGTCCATTTTTTGTTAACCTCCAAATTTTTAATTGAAACTATAAACCCCTAGAAAGTTCAATCGACCATATTGGTAGCTCTTGGTTTATAATATTCTATTACATAGACCCTTTACCACCATATACTTTATACATAAATGTAAACTCTACATTATACACATGTGTAATAGAAGCAGGAATGTGTAAGAAGAATGGAATGTTGGTATTAAGCAGGAATGTACAGACTGTGTTTATCAAAAATGTTTTCTTTTAAAATTCATATGTGGGGTTATCCAAAAATAATCAGAATTGTTCTCTGGAAAGTGAGAATGTTATACTATATGCTTCTGTTGCTAGATGACTCTTAAGGGGACCCTCTGTATCAATCTTCTGACTATTATTATTGAGTGAAGTCATGATTCCATATAGTAAAGGTTTTTGTCAAATGCATATCATTCATTTATTTATTGATTTTTGTAATAGTCAAAAAATTTGGAGCAACATGAAACAATTTTTAAATAAATTAGCATGACCACATTATCCATAAGCTGTATTTACTCAGTCTTGCTCTGTGTGACTTCTTTTTACTCTCTCAAATGAAAAAAAGTACCTTAAATTTTTTTTCTGACATAAAAGTGGTGAAGGAAAAAAAAATGCAGGCATTAAAAGGCATCACTTTGCAAGAGTTTCTGGAGTACTTCAAATAGTGAAAAAAATGTTTAGACTAAAGCTTTGCATTAAATGGGCTTTACTTTAAAAGGGATTCCATTTGTAACACATAAAAAGAAATATACAATTTTTTATTACAAAATTCCAGTTATTTTTGGATTCATTTCAACATTTTCATATCATCTTCAAAAATTTATTTGATAATGAAACCTAATAGATAAATTTTATAATGTTCCTTAATTTTTCATAATTTTTTTCAAAATTTCAATACTACTATAGTATTGATTCATTTTGTATTTTGAATTCATATTAATAATGCCTGCTCTATTTTTTTTAAAAAATCCAATCTGTTTTATATTAATTATTTTTTTCGATATTAGAAAAAAATATGACAAGCCTAAGTGCCAATTTAATAATATGAGTATAATTTGTGAAGGGAAAATAAAAATAAATGAGACATCCTATTCAAAATATAAATTACCCTACATTATATTAGCATTGTGACGATAAATTTCTAAAATAATAATTAACTAATGCTATATATAGTTAAAATTTTACTATTACTCTTCATCATCAAATAAAGTTTTCTTAAAAATGTCAAAAGGGTTCTTAACTGAATATTAAAAATTGAAAAAATACTGCAGCAATTCTTTTAGTAAAGAAAGCCTGTATGTTACTGAAATTACAATTATATATGTTTATTATTAAAATATAGTGTCAGAAATATATATAATATAATGCTTATGAGATCATTAAAATTTATGATTAGCTAAAAATTGAGATGATAAAATAAAGCACATTAAAAGATAATCAAAGAATGACATAGTAATTTGATGCCTTAACCTACTTTTGTGCAGTAGGATTAACACACACATATAGAGGAGATTATCTTGAGAACAGTTTGAAATTGTTGATTGTTATTGATATTGGGATTGTCTAAGTGTTGTCTGCTTTTTAATGATATACACCTAGGTCTCATTTTACGCGGACTTATTTAACATGATTTTGAAGTTATGCGATTCGTGTTTCACCGGAAGTCGAACTCCGATATTGCACTATTAGTTTAAATAGTAAATTTCACGCACTTATGTTATATTGAAAGTAATAGCACATTATTGAAATTCGACTTTCAACTTAGTAATTTTAATATTTTCAGTGCTTTATAATAGTAATATTTTATGCAATAATGAAATTAAAATCATGATTTCCACATTTTATGTATACACACATTAAATTTTACAAGATTATAATGTAAATTTGTTCAAACATTGTGCGTGTTAATTTTGCATTTTAAATCACATTCTGTTTTTGTTTTTTAAAAAAGAATGTGATTTTATTTTTAAAAGGTGAGTAATAGCAGTGGGCACAATTAAAATTGAAAATTAAAGACAAAAATAAGAATTTAAATTTTAGTTGTTAGATTAATTACTAATTACGTTGTCACCAGAAAACCATTAATTAACACAACATGAGAGTGATGTTGGCGCTAGTTGTATTTCATCTTGTGAAGAGTCTGATTTTTTTATCAGTTTGCAAATGAACCTGTTTACCAGCAAATAGCGATAATAATTAAAACGTATATAAAAAATATAAATTACTGTAAATTATGCATAAAAATATATTGTTTTGAATAAAATTAAATATTATAGTTAAAAAAAGTTTGTCTTGTATCAATTTTTTTTCAAATTTGAAATTTTTTATTAGTCATATTTTATTTCCTTATTTTTTCTGCACGAATTTTAAAGTAATTTTACATTGGTGCTTTGCTTTTATGTGAATTTTGAAAAATTACAGTCTATATCCCCCCTTTTTCAAGGTAAGTTATGTCTATTTTTGCACGATTTTGTTTGTGCGTATTTTTTGAGGAACCTATCTATCGTGTAAAATAAGACCCAGGTGTATATATATAACTTCTGAATGATCTATTAAGATGATAATATTAATATTATATTGGTTCATTTTATTACACACAAAATATTATTTATAATATTACAATATAAACATGATAAAAATGTATTTTTTTCTAAAAATACTTTGCTATTTATTTGAAGATTCTTGCAGTGCAGTGGTTTGAATATTCACTTACCACACACATAAATTAGATTTAAATCTGAGCTAAGTGATTCATGAATATTTTTTAAAATCACAAGCAGGCTTAGATTTTTTTTCAAGTAGTCAAAGCATAGCCAGTCTCAAATTCATTATTCACTCTTGATCAGTAAATTGGTATCTAGCTATCAGTATTTAAAGACTGCAGTTCATATTAATACAGTTTAAACACATGAATATTGATATACAGATTGTAAAAACAAAAAAATTGTAATATGATACAATCTTACTGCGAGAGAAACTGGCATATTTTATAAACGCTGAGCTTTGCTAGAATTTATATCAATTAAATTATTAACATAATTTGTATGTCTTCATGCAATCAAGTTATAACACAATTTGAAATTTATGATGTGATTTATTTATTTATAAATTTACAAATAGACCAGTTTTTAAATAAATAAACAAGTAATATTTATATTTAAAAATGATTTATTTTTTTCCAAATATGTGAATAAATATTTTCATAATTATCTCTTTTAGTGAAGTGAAGAAAAAATCCTTCATTAACTGAAAATATAAAAGAATTCACTAGTTCTATTCTGATTTATATTTTATACATTAAAAATAAATGAATTGTTTATCCTAACATGCACTATTATAGAAATTTTATAGATATTTTTTATAATGAGTATCTAAAAAATAAAATCATTTACATAACTGAAAATAAAAAAAAAGAACTTATTAATTTTCATTTGAATGTATGTATAAATGAATAAATAAGTTTTTGTTTTTATAAATTAACAAATAATAATTGTATGTAAAATAATTTTTTATTTGTTTTAATATATATAAAATTAATTTCGCAAATAAACATTTATCATAATTTATGAATGAAAAAATCCTTCATGGAATTAAAAATGTATCTTCTTTATTATTTATTCACAAATAAATAAATGAATAAATTAAATATTTATTTATATATAAATAGATAACACTTATAAATCAACCTAATGGAAGGTATTTAAATATTAACAAATAAAATGTTTTATTTCTCTATTATTAATAAGTAAACAGAGAAATTGTTTTTTATTTATTTATTCAGAAATCAATAAATGGATAAATGTGATTCTTTCAATAAAACAACTCAAATATTCAATCATCAGATGAATTGCTTATTTTTAAATTTTATTTTGATGAATAAATAATTAGTTTTTGATGCCATAATAAATGTATTATTATTATTTTATTTATATCCTATTTTTGTAGAATAGTATCCTAGAGTAAATCATTTTCTGATTAAATGTTGACTCCTGATTTTTTCCCTCTAAAATATATAAAAATTCCATAAATATTGCTTTTAGTATGGCAGAGAAAAAACAACATTCATAATGAAAATATAGAAGTCATTAAGCGTTCCTCTGATTTATGAATAAATAAAATTTTTCTATATATATAATAAATGAAATATTTATTCTAAGATATATAAAAATACAATCTCTATGAATTTTTTTTATAATTTGTGACTAAAAAAGAAAATCTTTTTTTTTTAATATGTCAAAGCGTCGGCAGGGAAGCGAACCCGGGATAACTGCATGGAGGCAGCTGTGCTAAGCACTAGGCTACCAACGCTTGACAAGAAAATCTTTTACGCAACTGAAATAAACAGAAAGCTCATTAATTTCAACTTGCAAACATTAAAGTTATTATTACAATATCTATATAAGTTTTAAATTAAAAAAGATTGTAATTCTAAAGTTCTAAGTTTTCTAAAAGCATACTTTAAGTTGCAATAATTTCTACGTGCATTTTTTTAAAAACTGAGTAAAAAGGAAATAAAGCAATTTGGGGCAAGGTGTCATTACCTGAACCAAGTCTTGCATTTTTGTGATGCACCCATGAGATAAAATCTAAAAATAAATTTAAAAATTATTATAATTTCTTATAAAAAGTAAATAAAAAAATATTCTGAGTATTGATTTTTTTTTTTGATGAATTTTAGAGAGATGAATGAAAATGCAATTTTAAAAGATAATTTTTCAAATGACTGAAAAGGAAAAAATATTTTTTTCTTCCCTTTTATATATTCTGAGAATAAATGAAATGAGCACACGATTTGATAATGAGATGAAGTGTATAATGAATATAGTTTGTTGAAAATACTTGCAAATTAACAAAAGTTTAAAAAATATATTAATAAGAAGTGAAAAGATGAAAGTAATAAAAAATAAACTAGCTTTTAAATCGAAGTGACAGAAAATCAATCATTTGTTAACAAATTAAAATTCATATATGATTTTATTTCATTTTAATAACTTCACAAATATTTATATTTAAACACTTGATAATTTGTTTTATAAATTTGCAATATTACTCATTTGCCAAAAAAGGTTAATAGGCTTTTTTAAAAATGATAGGGTAACTCCCTAAATGTTGTTTTTAAAGAGAACAATTATAACAAAATTCAAAGATTCATGAATAATAGAATGAATCTATTATAGAACTGTTAGGAAGATTTTAAAAAAAAAAATACATAAGTGAAAATAGTTTGGAAATATGCTTACAAATCTAGTCAATCAATCAATATATATATATATATTAATTCATTAATTCTGTAAAATCATTTTTTTAATTGGAAACTGGATAAAAATATTAATTCTAAAGCAGATTTTACCCTTTATATGTATATAAACTTTAATTAAGTTAAAATGAAGATTTTCATAGGTGAAAGATATAAGCATGGTTTGTGTTTACCCATAAATCTAGTCAGTTTTTGTTATTATAGTAAAACTGACATTATAGCTAAATTTGATTCACTATTATCTGGAGATTAATGTTAGTTCAATAGTTGTTTCATATACGTTAGTAATAAAAGATTAATGTGTATGCACATGTACAATTTGAAATAAACCTTTGGGGTAGTTTAGCTCTACATAATCTAGAAACAAAAAAAAAAAATCAAAACTTATAAAATATAAAAAACTAAAAAAAAAAAAAATAGAAATTATTTACTTAATTCAGTAAGAATAATTAATAATAAGTAAATTCAATCATTTGTAAATCATCAACAACAGTATGAACAAACACACATTTATTATGATAAAAAAAGATATCAAAAGCTATTGTAAGTGCATTTAACACTACTAATACCCAACTGTTTGTAGTTAGATTTAAGTTAAACATAATCATATGTAAGAGAAACTTTTGAATATCTTCATTTGTTAATGTGTTTATCACCAAAATTCAAAATAAATTAACTACATTATTATAAATTCTAATGGTGTTTCTCTAACTTTAAGTATCAATTTTTTTAAAATAAATAATTCCATTTTTGAAGAATATATAACAACTTTTATTTTCATCTGACTTCTTTTTTTTCCTTACACAGATGAACAAATGTATGCAAATTTGAATAACATGCTTTTTAATGTATATGTAATTTCCAACTTTGGCAACATAGTAGAAAGCTGTTAAATTATATCCACACTCATGCTTGTAGATTGCCAAGAAAGTGGAAAATAAATTATATTTGTGGTCTCATATATATAAAAGGGTAACAAAAATGAACTCTCCCATATGAGACACTTCTAAAGCTATATAATGAAAAATTATGTTTTCATTTGATATAAAGTTGTTTTTCTTAAACTCTTGCTAGATTTGCAACCTCTCTCTACATATATCTGAGACTAAATATGTAAATGATCATTTTGCACTTTTTGGTAATCTAGAAAGCACAAGAATAGTAAAAAGTGATCTAACAAAATACTATAAAACTGCTAAACCAGAAATTTTATATATATATATTAGAAAATATTGTATTAATAATATTACACATGCTATTATATATAAAAATATATAGTATTCTGACCTAGTTTCTTTTTCAGACTTAATATGGGAATCCATATTAACTATTGGCCCATAAACAAGGTCATATATAAACTATATACAATATTCAGAATTATTTTCTTTTTCCATATTCTACTGAAATTAGTAAGGTTTCAAAGTTTTGAATCCTGGATAAGTAAAGGTTTATTCAATTTAACTTTGTTAACAGTAACTCAGCATGCTTTCATCCAGTGAAGCCAGTATCACAGCACTTATGGGCATCAGGATATGCTATATAGTATTTAAATGCAAATGCTAATTTATTTAAATTAATGATTTCCATATTCAATTTTTTGAGAATTGGATACTGTTTTCTTTTTTATTCATGGTGTGATTGTTATTAGCAATAATTTAAATAATTTAGCATTTGCATTTTAATACTATAATCTATCAAGATACCAATGGGTGACATGATTCTGGCTTCACCACCAAAAGTGTACTCAGCTATTTGTTAACAAACTAAACCGAATAAACCTTTATTTATTCAACATTCAAAACTTTGAACCTTTAGTAAATTATATATAAATGAATGTTCTTATACACAAGAATGGTGAATTCTAGCAAAATAGAGTGATATTGATACAGTGTACAGCAGTGATAATGTATTTTTGAAATTAATAAAACTTATCTGTACTAAAATCTAAATTTTAATCTGTTGGGGTTTTTAGATAACATTGATATCCAAAACAGACACTACATAATTTTTTTAATTTGTCTATAAACTAGTATTTATTTTTGCACATTTTTAATTCACACACACACACACATATATATATATATATATATCATGAAAAACTGAGCTCTTAGATATTTATTTAATAATAATACTCATCTTAAATAACAACTAATAATAGAAGATTGGCCACAAAAAATAAAATTAACATTTATTATGTAATAGAGAATAAATGATATCTACTAATGTATCAGTGATTAATTAGATCATCCCATTTAATCATGTACAACTATGTGGATGTATTCTTTAAGTAATCAAATTGTTTGTTATTGGAAATATATGACATTTAAGTATTGAAAATGAAAGAGGCAACTTTGATCTATAGATATTATCTCTCATGTTTTCTATCCAATTATTGCACTTAATTATACAGTTCTATATATAATTTTTCTGTTTCCATTACATAAAGATAAAGATTTCACAAATTAATTTAAAACATAATTTTGTAAAATATATAATCATACAATATTATTTCATTAATAAGAAAAGATCAGCACAATTCATTCTAGCTCCCAAATATAAATCCATTAATTGATTATAATATAATTAGTCATATGGTCTCTTTTCAACTATCACTCATTTATATCATAAATTTTTTTAGAATATCAGTTCCATATCTTTCACACAGTAATTTAAATATTAATTTAACTCTGGTCATTGAATTGCAAAATGGATGTGGCCTTCAAAAAAAGAGACAATTTTTGATTTTTCCACATTTCCAACAAACATATAAAATTTAGTATTGAAATAAATTTGTCTTAAAAAAATCTACATTTATGAATTTCTATTAACAAAATACTATCAGCCCATCACTAAGTTTTTCTTAACATCTTAATAATAACTGTTAAAGTAAGCTAAACATAATTTTTTAATTTAAAATCACAATCAAAATATACTTTTAACGTTTTTCTACTTCTTGACTATAACAAAAATTCTTTCAGTATTTTTATTATTATTAATTTAATTAAATATAAAGATATCAAATTTTACAAAACTTATAAATATTCAAATATTTTTAATACATTTTGACATTTATGTAAATTACTTATGATCTTAAACTAAAATGAATCATTTTTATTTTATTATTATTCTTTTATCTAATTAATTTCTATATATTTAATAAGTTTTTACAGGATATTATATTACTGAGATTATTTGCTTTATTTAACAATATAACAAATTTAAAACTTAATATCAATAAAATAATTAATTTCCAATTAGTGATTGAATCATTATTGTTTAAATGGTTATCACTAATTTTCATTCCCCCATTAGGCTTCATTTACTATTCTTCTTTCAATGTATTTATTTTTGCATATTATATATTATTTTTTTTAATCAGTTAATCAAAGTGAATTCACTGTTTATTTGATGAAATTAGGTTTTGTCACAGTGTGGACATCTTATAATTTAAATAGTCAATATAGTTCATAGGAAGTCTGAACAAAAATAAAATTTAGATAACTTTATTAATTTCATAAATGATAGAATATCTTGAACAATTCTAATTTTTGAAATGATTTTTATATATCATCAAAATTTGTAAAAAGCATAAAAAAATCCACATTTTTAAGTAATATTGGATTGGAATTACATCTCCCATCACAAATATTTTTTTTAATTTTTTCCCCACTACTACACATGCAAAACTTTTTGATCTTCATAGTTTAAAATATATTTCTACTTAAAAACATGCACAATTTATTTAAAATTGAAAATCCAATATTTAATATTTAAAATACTTCTTTCTACAAATATATGAAGCAGAATTACTTAAGCATTAAAAATTTATTACTATAAATATATAATAATTTTGTACATTAATATACTTTTAAGTGGAAAATTAAAAAGAATCCTTATTAATTAAACCCTTAAATGCAATGTTTTTTCTGCATTTAAAGATTTAGTTAAAAAGTATTTTTTTGACATTTAACTCCCTATAAGAAATACATTAATATACAAAATTATTACAGCATAACTGCAGAGTGTAACTATATTATACTATACTAAAAATATGTGTGCATACATATTAATATGATATTATTACCGTTAACAATCAAAATCAAAGTATGTTTATTTGTCATATCTTAATATTGTCTGATAACTATATGACTAGTATGATTGGCTATAAATTCCCTATCTAGGAAAAAAAAAGTAAATTTCTTGAAATTTTTCAGCTGCCAAAAAACCCTCAGTATTTATATATATATATAAACACACATGTGCAGGTGTAATACTATTAATCTCTAGTTTCTCACACATGTTTCTCATGCATTTTCTCTAAACGATGCTAATGATTATTTTTGTCTTTTCATGTGAGTTATCATTCATGAATTTTTATATTATAATTTAAAATTTAATCATAAATAGTATTTTTTTTAATTATAAATTTTAATTTTAATCATTTGTTTTTAGCATTGATGTGTAATTTCAGTTTAATCCATGTTTTTCCACCATGGGTGTTTATTTTAACAACAAATGATCACGTGTATTTTGAGGGTGTTTGTTTTCATGTAAATTAGTCATCAGCCATTGCCTTTTTTTTTGTTAACAAACAACTTTATTTTAGTTTTAAATTAATTCATTAGATTTACTATATACATTGGTGATTATTTACAAGTCTTATTGAATCAAAAGAGATTTCAAATAGAAAAGCACTAAGATAAGATGTTCATATAATTAACAATAATCAATATATATTTTATGCATATTAATTAGTATATTCAATAGCCAAGTGACTAGATTGCTGTTAATGAAATCAGATTCGATGTAGCTGCAAAAATATCAACTGGTGCATGGGTACGATCTTTTGTGTTAATGTTATTTAATTTTTTTTTAGGAGTGATTTAGTATGTGAGATGTGGAATTGTGAGATGTGGAATTAAAGCTTAGATCACATCTTATAAAACAGAGTGTGTAAAGAATGAATAGTAATTCTTATATTGGGAAAAGGACCACTTTATTTTAGACTTAGATTTACTTAAAATATTGAACTTAAAATTAACTATTAATATTGCTTTTATGTGATAAAATCATGCAGCAATTATGTTTTATGTCAACTTAAAAACAACAATAACTATTAGTCATAAGATATATTGCTTTCATTATAAACAAGTAGTTGATTTTTTTTTTTTTGCAAACATCATCTATATTTCCAATTTATATTTACTACTCATTCTATTTAACCTAGATTAGCCAAATGTTTTGCATTTATTTGATAAAATTAGAAAAAGTGATCATTTGTTTAGAATAGTTGCTAAAAATCATTAGTTATAACGTGATGTTCATTGTGGTGAAAACAGCATGTTTTTTTTTTAAATATTAAAATCAAATGTTAAAACAATTGTTTTAAATGATTTTATTTTTAATAATTATGTTTTTATACCTTATAATTTGAGTGGTTGGAAGTATATCAGTTATTTTTTTAGATACCATATACATATTTAGATAGTACACTCTGCTTTCCAAAAGCTAGGCCAATATATATATATATAAATCTCTTAAAACATTTTAAAAACAGATTAATTGAAAAAGTAAGTGGTTTCAATGAATGATACAAGCTATTTTAATAATTATCTTAATTAAAAATTGCAATTACTGTAATCATTTAGTCACTTAATATTTTAATATATTTAAATGGTTGTTGTGTATGTGTGTGAATTAAGCTTTACATGTATATGTATTACATTAAAACATTGATTTTAAACAACTCAGCAGGCAGAGCTATGACTTGGGATAAGAAGTTTCCAGGATTAATTCTGGGGTTCAAACCTGGCACTCAAACTTCTTATGAATTTCTGAGCAATAAAGCCAAATAATGTGCAATTACTTTATGGACAAAGATCATACAAAAATATTAAGCCAATAATTAATTGAGTTTAAAATTCAGAGAGGAATATAAGTCATGAGACTACTAGGAAAAAAATTTTGTAAGAAAAGTGTTTTAAAAATTTAGGTCTTCTATTTTTTCAATTTAATGTTTTCAGTAGCAGATGAATTATAGGTTATTAGAAGTTGAAACATAAATATGAATAAATAAAATTCATGAAAATGTAAAACTACCTAATAAGCTGATGCATAAAAATAGAAAGGTATTTTGTTTTTTTTCTAGCTTGTTACATTCCCCATTTTCAAAAACGGCTCTAGAATGCCCAGGTAACATTATATAAATAATTTAAATGATAATCATTTTATGAAAAAGTAAAAAAATAATACTTTTTCAACAAACTTTATTATATACAAGCAATTAAATATGATAGAAAGTGATAAAAAAAAATTGGCATTTTATTATCATGAACATTCTATTTGGAAAGCAAAAAAAATATTTTCATATTAAATAAAGTACTAACACAAAGAAAAACTAATTTAATAATTTTATATTGTCTTATATAAAGGTTTTCAAAATTATTATTTTAAATTTATTTGCTAACACAAATTCTATGTTGCTATTTCAAAAATATTTTTTAAAAAATTAATTGTTAAATAAAAATGACGACTACAATAATATGAACTGGAATAACTTTTTCTTTTGAATAATTTGTAAAAAAAATTAAAATTATCCTAAAGTAATAATATTTATCAGAACAATATATATATTAAACTTTTTGCTGCACATTTATATGTCATTTGCTAACAAATGAATCCACTTTATATTAAATTTTCTAGAAAATTATATTAACAATCGTCTGCACTTTTTCAAAATTCCCACTTATGAAAGAAAAAATGAAACATGGATTAGTTCTATTGATCCCACTTTCTTAAAATTAAAACATATTGAAATGAAAGAATTTCACTTAATTTAAAAAAAAAAACAGTTGAATGATGTGTAAACAGTGTTTGATTTATTTTAAACTTGAATTATTTAATATCTACAATAACTGAGTATTATTTATTAACAAAGTGGGTTGTTGGCTAAATTAAGACGACTTTATTCTTTATAATATATTTTAATAAATATTATTATTTAAATTCATTTACTTATAAGATACTATTTGTATATTTATTTGGAATGTTGAGATTCTGTATATGCTTCATATATGTTAAAGCAAACATGCTTATCAGCAAAAAAATATTATTTTTGGGAGATTATATTTAAATACCTAACATTAGTCAAACAGGTGCTTGATTTCAGATGTCTTTGCATTCAAATTTATTTAGCTAATAAGAAAAGTAATTTGAAAGTATGATATATTATATACTGAACATTTAAGTGGATTGTGAATGATGATCTTAATGATAGATAGCTTATACTCTACAAATGGGAAGAGTGAACTAAAGTTGATAAAAGATATATTTTTATGAAAAATAGTTTGATAAGATTAATATATTACATTAATTCTACTCTTAATTACATAAGGCTTAAAGCAAGTTTATTAATTCATGGGTGTGATATATGAACTTAAAAGTGATGACCAAACATCAATACGAGTTTAGAAATATAATACTTCTTTTAATCAACTAAAGTTCAGAAATGTAGTATTTCCTTTTTGTGATTAATTTAAAAGATTGTGAGATTACCATACAAAGATACTCTCATCATAGAATTTGCTTAAAATTTATTTAATGGTTATAGTTTGTTATCATCATTACTTTGTTATAATCATAAAAAAATATAGGCGTAACCACTATGATTTTAATTAAAATATTATCATGCTAAATCTAAGAAGAAATTTTATATTCTTGATTTCTTTTAATTTAAAGAGCCCAATTTAAACATCAGATTAGTAATTAATTAATATTTTTTATCTTGTTGAAATACAGAATAGTGTAATATTTTTCATGATGTTGAAACCAAGTGTTATTATATGATAAATCAATTACAAATATTAAAAGATGTGTTTATTAAAATCATTTCAATTAAGACTCAGTAATAAAGGTACATAAGTGCTATCAGGTATGAAAGGTTCATATTAATTTATTTATTCAGTAAACAATAAGCAAATAATACTGCAATATACACTCCATAGAAAAAAAATCATGAGCAAGAATTTTAAAATATAACAGATAAAATACAAAAGATAGTATAAAAAACTGATTAAATATTATTTAATAATACAATGACTAACTTAAGGTTTTTTTTTAAATGTCGAATATCTGATGATAATTAAATTTAAAGAACATTGTCACATATACATATTAAGTAATCTGGAATCCCTGCAAGTAAGCCACTTCTGATTTAGCTTAGAAAATTTGATATAATTACTTAATATTTTGTACATAATCATGTATTTCTAACAGAAACTAGGAACAAACCAACTACAATATATATCAAGAATTGCTCCATATCAATATAAATTAACCATAGTTAGTTCACTATGAGTTGCCCGACAGATATGGCATAAGATCTACAAAAAATAAGATGTATTATATATTTTAAAAAACCGATGAATTAAACACTGCAAAAGTAGAATGGTTTTGTCAAACAAGAAATATAAATAATAATTAAAACTGATCAAGATAAAAACTTAGCTAAATGAAGAAATATATAGTTTATGCAAATGAGAATTAAGAAAACCAATATAATTTGACCAGGATAATCTAGAATCAATAAATACACACAGATAACAATAATTATTAACAAATAAAATATTAGCACAAGTACAAGTATTATTGAAATACAAAAATAATTATTTGAGGGGATTGAACACAGACTTTCAAGCTAGCTTCAGTCATCCACTCCATCTTATATAACTGATACACATGACAACATACATGTGAAAAAGATAAATGATCTCCAATATACATATTTTGTGCTGAACCAGCACTCATCAGTTGGTCTAGATTATCATCTCCCACACACACATATAATCAGTGCTCATTTTATATTAAGATAGGAAATCTTCAAACTGTAATGGACAGGCTTCAATCCTCTCTGACTCTTCAGCTATCCATATCATAGAAATATTTATATTCAAGATCATTGATCTTTTTCACATGTATGTAGTCATGTCTATCAGTTATATAAAATGAAGTGGATGACTGAGGAGAGCTTGAAAGTCTGTGTTCAAATCCTCTCTAATTGTATCTAACTTAAATATATGCATTGTACTTGCATTCAAATATTAAAAATAATTATTATAAATAATAATTTTAAGACAATATTATATAAATTTATATAAAGTATCACTTTTGTTTTATTCAGATTAACTGATAAACAATTAAAAGCTATTTGTTAATTAAAAGTAAATCATTGTTAATTATTTTTCAAAATAATTATTTGAAAAGGTAGTAAAAGACAAAACAATGTCACCTACAAAAAACATAAATATTTGATTCTATATGTAGTGAAATATAACATTTACATAAATTGTAAATAAATTAGGATAAAGAACTGAACTTTGTTGTACCCCATGATTAACTATTATAAATGATATAATGATACCAGAAATATTCATTGCCTGTTTCCTATTCTTTATATAACTTGCAAGCCAAGAACTACAAAACCATATGAATACAGATGTTTAAGCAAAATTTTATGAAACACACAGTCAGATGCTTTAGCCAGTAAGTTTGAAATCATGATCTAGGAATGATGTCAAATTATATGTTTATGTTTATCAAAAATGTCCAATTTACTTCAGTTAGAAACAAATCACAATGTTTTTCAGACAATACATTATTTTTAAATAAAACGGATATTTTCTCTTTAACTCCATTTCCAACAGTTAAGAAAACACAGAAATAATCAAAATTGGTTTATAACTATCAAAAAAATAAAAGATAATATTCTTAAGTAGAAATAATCATACAAACATTTAAACATGTGAGCATTGATCAGGCTTTTAATAAAAAAATAATAATAATTATAAAAATAGATTTATTTTATATAAGAATTTTTAGTGTTAAACTATCAAATTCAGCTGAATGAATAGTATTTAAATGATCAATCATGTAAGACAACTAAAAATCAGTAATATCCTTAGATAAAAAGGAATTAAGACAAGAAGAAGTAAATAACAAATTTAGTTTTGATACATTATCTATTGGCACATATGAAAAAAAAAATTAAACAAATTAACAATGTATTTTTTATTATTTTGAACTTCGAACAAATTGACATTATATTTTATAAATTTAATTTGATTTGACAAAACATTTCTTTTATTAAAAAATAATCAATTTCCATTTCAAAGAAATATTTTTATCAATATAATTTGTTTGATAATATTGAAATTTTAATTTCCTGATTAGTAATTATATCATATCTGATTATTTGTTTTATCATTCTGCAAACATATACATCATCTGTGTTCAGTACATTTAATTTGTTAATATATGAATTTATAAATAAAGTTATTAATAAAAGTAGAGATATAAAAAAAATTTACTAAATTCTTACTTAAGCATGAAATACCAAATACAATTTATATAGCTTAAAGCTAAAAGTAAATCAAATCGATTCACAAGTTTAAAATATACAATTGTTGTTTAAAATCTAATAACTGCAGGGAATATTTATTTTATTTGTTTACGTAAGTTTTGTTAATTTTATTTATATTATAATTTTAATTAATAAACCTATGATACCTATGATTTAATTTTTCCTTATGAAATTTTCTTTATTTAGTATCATTGCTTAGACCATTTACTCAGGGAAGAACTCATACAACAAATGATGAATGTGAAGTTGAGATTAATGCTTATGAAAAACTCATACAAGCGTTGGTGGCCTAGCGGTTAGCATAGCCGTCTTCCAAGCAACTGGCCCAGATTTGCTTCCCAGTCAACGATTTGACATATAAAAAAAATGCATACAAAGTAGAAGTATTTATTTTTGATTTTTATATTTAATATTTTATTGTTATTAGAATGTATATTAAGGAGACGAATATCCAGAATAATAAAATGGCCCCATAGCTTAATTTCATATCCAATATAAAAATTTAAAATTTAATAGCTAATTCTGCCATCATAAACACAAAATGTTCATTCACTATATAAGTGCTCAAATATTTGTTCACCAAACAAACATGATAAATTAATGTCGAAAATCTTGGATGAGGAAAATAAAGAACTACTGTTTCTTATTCCTTCTTCTGTCTAGATTTTAGTAAAATGCGCATAATTGTATATAGACACATTGGTGAAGTACTCTATATATGTGCATATATGTATAATAGAATGAATCTCTGCCATTATTATATGTAATATAAAGACACTACAACAGAGTTTATAATTAATACTAATCCAATATATTTTCAATAATCACAGCTGTCAATAACTCATGGTTATCAATGATGCAGAATTAATTTATGTGCAGATAAACTAAATTAGCTCTACAAGTGTATCAATATTTTATTAAAGTAATAAAGAACATGGACATGGGTTTTGTAGCACTACTATATGGAGAGTTTTGCCTGTTATAACAGCTTGAGCAAGCATAAGGAATGATGATCACATGAAGTTTAGTGGTTTAAAGAAATGCTAGAGAAAAATCAAAAAGACATAGTTTATTGCATAAAGCAAACATGATAAATCAGAGAACCAATAGCATTCAAATAAATAATGTATTTAATGTTGTATTTGTTATAATATTGATATCCATAATTATTATACTAACATGTTGAGGATATAGTAAATTGCTAAAATAAATATTAAAAATGTAAATTCTGTTATAGTAACTTTATATTATATCTATTAAAAAAATCATATTTTTTTGCATTATTTGATGACATTACACACACACACATATATAATGTTTTCACAGTTCTATGATATAGATAAATTATTATTTTTGGGACTAAACTGTGTGTTATTTTGCATTACAAATCAAAATTCAGTTTGTAATGCAAAATAACACACTGTTTACTAACGTTAACCTTGACAATGGCGGATGATAGTTCATCGAAATTTCTGTTTGTAATGCAAAATAACACACAGTTTAATCCCAAAAATAATTTATTTATATATATATTTAAACAATACTAAAAATGTAGAAATAATAAATAATTAACTATATATACATACTATATACATATATTTATAAACTACTAAAGGCAGGAAGACTACTGGTAAATAATATCTTTGAAACTCACATTTCTTAAAATTTGACTTAACAGTTCACATGAACTTGAAATGCATATGTGTATATGATGTGTACATGACAGATAAAGGCCATATTTATTTCAGGATAAGATTATAAGGTTACACATTTTGTTGGATCATTTTTTTAAAAAAAATCATTATAACGTCACATAATCACTATTTTCTATGTGTAGGGCAAGCTGTTAATACAGTAGCAAACTTTCCATATAGTAATACCACCCAGTGAAGCCTTAGTAATCAATGTATATAAGAAGATGCATTCATTAATTATTAAAACATGCATTGGGTAGCACTACTGTATGGAGAGGTTGTTAAGAAATAAAAAAATTAGGAAGAGGGGTAGATATACCATTAATAGGTGGCAAGGGACTATATGCATTATTGGATCTGTTATTTGTAAATGATGTCTTCTTATGCACAGAAAGAAGGGAAGATATGGGCACTATGCTAAGGACATACACAATGGTGGATAAAGAAATGAGGATTAAATTTAATGAAGAAAAATTAAAAGTGATGATGATTAATAGTGGAGAAAGAGAAGAGAGAATTTTTATTGGGGGATATAAAGTTAAGTGTGATGAATAGATATAACTATTTGGGAATCATCTTGGGCAATCAGAAAAATTGCTTGGATGAATGGGATATAAAATTGATAAATGAAGCAAAGAAAAGAAAGGGACTGATAAAGAACTTAACTGTGTTTTTATATAATAAATATGATGTAGCTAGAATTGTATGGAAGGGAGTGGCATTAGCAGGGTTAACATATAGTAATGATGCATTATGTATTAGTAAAAGAGTGTTAGATTACTTAGAAAAAGTACAAAGAGAAGTAGGAAGACATGCATTAGATGCAGACATATGGAAGGCAAAGAAGCCAACTCAAGAAGAAATGAAATGGTCAAGTTTTTATATGAAAAATGCAAAAATCAAAATGAAAATGTTCAATAAATTGAAGTTTATAGATAAGAGAATAGTGAAAATAGTATTTAAAAAGAACCAGTAACAAGATGGGTGAGAAAGGTAGTATGGTATGCAGAAGATTTGGATAAAGAATTTACTTCAGTATACTTATACAAAATGTAGGATGATTGTATTGATTGTGTTAAAAGAATTATTGAGTGTTATAGTGGCAAGGAATGTATAGAAGAATAGATGAACTAATAAAAAATGGGGAGTTGAAGAGATGGAGAACTAGTATGAGAGTAAAAAGAGTTTAAATACATATAGAAGTAAAAAGTGTATTGGGAGCAATTTAATTTATGATAATAGCAAGGAAAATAGTTTACTGTTTAAGATTCAAACAGGATCTTTAGCAACAAGGGAATATCAACATAAATGAAGAAATGTGGGTGATTTAGTCTGCAAGTTGTGTAAGGAAGGCACAAAAAATATTAAGCATCTATTAAGTGAATGTAAATGCCTGCAAGCAGAAAGGGTTCAAGTAATGAAACTGTGGAAGAATAAATATGAAGAAAGTAATTATACAGAAAGTGGGTTCTTGGTTTTTGTGCTGAGTTTGGATAAAGATAAGTGGGATTTAGATATAAAAGCCATGGAGTTGACAAAGATTATGTTGTAGAAATGGGATGGTGCAGGATAGAGAAGAATATGAGAAAAACGTAGGGTGGGGGGGAGATGGATAACAAGTTTTTCTGGGCATAGTGGCTGAGAGATTCCTGACTCCAAAAAAGAAGAAGCCATAATGCATTGCATTGCATAAGGCCATGGAGTGGACAAAAATTATGTTCTGGAAATGGGAAAGAACAGAATAGAGAAGAATATGGAAAAAAGTTAAGGTAGAGAATGGGAAAGAGAAGATAAAATGGCTAACAGGTTTTTCTTGGTCATATTGGCTGATACATTCCTGACTTCAATAAAGAAGTAGCCATATCATATCCCATTACAGTATATTTTTTTTGTTTGAAAGAAAAAAAACTTGCAGTAGACATTTCTGAGGAAGTATGTAAGGGGTTTTGTTTGGCACCAATTGTTGACGTATGATTGCATATATATAAATTATAAACACTTATATATACATTTTTATTATAATCGACCCCCCCCCCTTTTTTTTTTTAAAAAAAAAAAACACAACACATTATAATTATTTTTAAAAGTATTCTAGTAAAGAAATGGGATCACAATCATTTTAAAAAGTTAATTTTATCAAAAATAAAATCATGGGTTCAATGAATGCTTCATGGAACATTTACTTCTAAAATGCACTGCAGGCTAAAATATCGTCAATATATACATCTGGAAAAAAAAATCTTAAAAAATAGATTTAAAAAAAGTTAAGAAAGCGTGAAGGGATAATCAAAATAAATGTTATATTTTCCAATAATTGAACTATTTTTAATACAAATTTATAAATAATGTGTTGAAATAAAATCTTTTAGATACTGCGTATATATATAAAGATTAATACTGCGTATATATATACACAGATTCTAAGGAATTAACTATTATCTTTAAATATTTTTTTTTTCAGCTTTATTAAAGAATGCTCCATAGCATTCAAAAAAGATAAAAAAAAACATAGTTGGCATATTTTTTAAGTTTCTGGATATGATGATAATGCACATATTATTAACAAAAGCATATCTTTAGAGGACTTGATATGTAAAATAAATAAATAATGTTCGACTTTCTAAAACAATATTTTATGCTGAAAATATGTATTGTTTATTATAAGAGAGATAGAATCCATTTATAGCTGGACACATTGCTAAAAGAGATAATAGATGGACAGTTACAACTGGATTCAAAGTGATTGTAAAAGAACTAGAAAGAAACCACGTATGAGATGGATGGTGAAATAAGGAAGTGTGCTAGGTGTCATGGAAAACAAAGGCTAAAGATCAGAGAAGATGAATTGAATTTGGAGAGATCATCTTGCAGTGAATCAATAATGGTTGAAATGCTGATTATCTCAAAAATATTCTAAAAAGATGTATTATATTGATTTATTTTAATTGATGTAATATGACTAAAAATAAAATGCAAGAGCAATTGAAGATTTTACGAAAAACGTTTGCTGCAAAAGAAGGTGAAAAATAGCATCACAAGATATCAAACAGACGTTGAGATCAGCATTCGATGTAGAATGAATATATTTCTGTTTCGTACATTAGTTTCTATTACAAACTTATTTTTAACTTTTTATTTTTACTTAAATATCTATAGTCAAATACGAGTGGCTACTAATAAATAACTTAATGCTCGCCTCTTTATCATCAACATATTTTAATTATGATATATATTTAAAAATTTCTAAACATTTATCTTCTTTCAAATTAACATTTATATTTTTTAATATTTTATCTGATGCAATTTACTTTCCAAAATAAATCATTTTTTGTTCTGGAATGAAAATAAACTCATGTACAAATATCCACTAATGAATGAATTAACTCCTATTAAAAAAACAAAACAAAACATTTTTATTTAATGTAGTTATAAAGGATTTGAACGCCGACTTTTAAATTCCTCACAGCTGTCCAATCCATCTTATATAACTGATACACGTGACCACATAAATGTGAAAAAAAGATAAATGATCCTCAATATATATATTTTGTGCGGAACCAGCATCCATCACTTGGTCCATATCACCACTTCCCACACATATGTACAATCACTGCTCAGTTTATATTAAAATAACAAATCTTCAAACTTTAATGGACAAGCTTCAACTCTTAGCCATCCATATCATTAAAAATCCAAGGATGAAATGCTCAAAGCCTTTGATGATGCCAATATTATTGTCATTTCCATGTTGACCTTAAGTCAATTTGACCCCTCACATATAGGATCTTAACATGTCCATTTAATTATACAGAAGAGGTATGGCAAAATATAGAATGAATATGTAATATTTAAATACATGTACATTGTCTATACTAAACTTAATGTAATTATAAGAGATACTCAGACTTTCAAATTCCCCATAACTATCCAAATTCTGAGTTCAAGTCTCTAATAATTATATTAAGTTTAGTATAGACAATACACATGCATTTAAATAATACATATTCAGCCTGTATTCTGCCCATCCCTCTTCTGTATAATTAAATGGACATATTAAGATCCTACATGTGAGGGGTTACACTTAAGATCAACATGGGTATTACAATAATACTGGCATCAACAAAGATTTTGAGCATTTTATCCTCAGATTTTCAATGATAGCTTGTCCATTAATGTTTAAAAATTTGCTAGTTTAAAAATTTGCTATCTTAATATAAACTGAGCAGTGGCTGTCTATATGTGTGGAAGATAGTGATCTGGACCAACTGATGAGTAGTTTTGGCATGAAATATGCATATGGGAAATCATTTATCTCTGTCACATGTATGTGGTCATGTGTATCAGCCTTATAAGATGGATTGAATAGCTGTGGTGAATTTGAAAGTCTGAGTTCAATCCCTTATAATTATATTAGGTTTAGTCAGATAATATAAATGTATTTAAATATTATATATTTTTATTTAGCTGATTTTTTAAAAAAAAAAAACCCTCAAACAAATTTACTTTATTAGTATTTCTGTTTAAAGAAATATTTTATCATTTTATAATTCAGTGATATTGTTATGTAATAGACCAAATTCTTCCAAATGCCTGAAATCATTTAATTGATCTATTTCTTTATTAAAGCTCCAATAAATGTTTTAAATTTTGTTATTGTGCTCATCTAACATATATGATATAATGAGTCTTAGTAGAAAATTTAATAATTATAATTAGAAAATAAACATTTTTCAAAAAACTACCATCCACAAGTAACAGTTCAAATATTATCTCCATTTATAAAATTTAATATTTTTTATATTGAAAAATAATTGTAAATTAATTTTAATTAATTAACAAAATTATATGAAAAATTCTGATCAATAGAAATTTTTATTTTATCAAGAATTTATTTGTTCAATTTTTACTATTTCATTCAGCTTGATTGATCAATAGATATAGCTCTTATTAAATCCCTATCCAGAACTGACATCTCCCCAGATTAGTTTCCCATTGACAAAGGATATAATAAAAAATGTCTGGAGATTATTTCTGGATGGTAATTTACTAAATATTACTGCTTAGAATCGATTAATTATTCAAGCAGAAGTTGGGTAATATAAATAGTTTGCTCCTGAAAAGCATTGTGTAATAACAGCTCATGTGATGTTTTTTAAATAACGTTATATTATTATTTAAATAATAAATAATATAACTACTTTCAATAGGAATAGCTCTGTTTTAATTATATTTTAGCTTATTCTTTAAATTCAGTAGAATTTAAAATTATCAATAGAAAAAATGAAAAACAAACTAAAAACAAAAAAGCTGACATCGCTTTTGGCAGCCATCTTTGCAACTGGTCTTACAAAAAGCGTCTCTTAGCGATTCAATTTCAGGAGGATAGGGACGATTGTCCCCTTACTTTTACGTTTCTTATTCAAGGTAAGTCGGTTTTAATCATTATATATTATGGAAAGTGATAATATAATCGATAACTCGCAAATTAAGGTTAACCCCGATCTCAGCATTCAATCTAGCAATGCAGTCATCGGTCGTAAATTTTATAGTCTTAGATCTAATCTAAATTCATCCAAAATAACTTCTACAACAAATAAAAACCCACAAACCAATATTTCAAAAGAAAACAGCATCACAAATATCAACAAAAGTTTAGAAAATATTCAACTTACCCCTAATATAAGTAATAGCATTAATATCTCATCAAGCGAAACTATTGAAATTCTTAAAAATTCAAGTAAAAACCAATCATCACCTCTCCGAAGACTTTACGCACCCTCAGAAGACTCTAATGAGCAATTTACTTTGCCCAATAATACCCTGGAAACCATATCTGATAATAATAGACAAAATTACCGACAAGATGATTTCGGCGAATTTTTTAAAGTTAAAACTTTTCCACCAGAGGTCGACAAAACCAGTGCTGTCACATTACAGTTTGTCAACAGTAAATTTAAAAATCAAAAAGAAGAAATAAATTTTAAAACCGATAAATCACATTCCAGAACAAACAAAGATTATAGCGCAGAACAATCCATTGCTACTACAGCCAACTTACAATCTAATCCAATTTCTTCAATACCAATATTGAAAAATTCCTCTACGTACGCAAATATCGTAAGGTCTAAAAATTCTGAGAGCATCTCCGAAAATATTAAGGCCGATAATTTCAATGAACTATATTTGAATATCTCAGAACTAGACATAGAACAAGAATCAAACACTTTGGAAAATGTCTCATTTAATATAGACGAACTTAATGACGACATGTTCCTAAAAATAAATAATGAGTTCAACAAAACGATTCCCAATAGCCTATATAAATCGTTTGCTAACTACTACAGCGATAAATCGTTAATCTTAGCTATAACAAATCAACAATGTGCTCTATATAAGTTCCCTCTAGAACAGCTATACAGTCTAATCAATCAAAAACAATTAGGCAGAGGCATTCATATGATTCTTAATCATCCCAATGACCGCTATGTTATCGTTGAGTTTAAAACGTGGGCGGACCGTATGAACTTTAAAAATAAATACAGATCTTTAGGAAATTTTATACTATGCTCCATAGATATGAACCGTCCTGTTACACTATCCGGCAGAATCCAAAACTGCCTTGCCCACTTGAAAGAACAAGAACTACAAGACATCCTTACTAATTATGGTACAGTTAGCAAATTTAAACACCTATTAAACCCTCACTGCGAAGATCAAATCCTGTCCAATACAGTTATCTTCACACTTACATTGAAGAAAAACATTATACCCACTGACATACCCACTATTATTACTGCAAGAGGCTCTCCTATGGTTTTGACTTTCAGGGGAGTACATCCACAATGTTTCTTCTGCCTTCAAAGAACACACCTCATTAAAGATTGTGCAGCAAGAATATGTACACACTGTGGTGTTAAAAAGAATAAAGTTCACAGATGTCCTGGTAGACCTACTAACACGGCTTTCACATCCTTAAATAGACAATCACCACATGGGCCTAATTCAATCAGCAACCTCACAAACCCAGACAACCTGAGTCAAATAAATCCTCCAACAAACCCTTTCACATCCAAACCTATCTTTCAAAATGAAAATATTCAAGAAAGAACAAACGACAACCTCTACACTAATAGTAGTGAATCAGAGATCCAAGCAATTACATATACTGCGCCTAAACCAATCACTCAAACCGATAAGACTAAAGATCTTACATACGATACATATTATACTAATCCCCGAGAAACAATACTAGGCCAAACTCTTGACACAAAAGAAGGCAATATGACCAAACCACCTGACGAGAGCAAGGAAAATACAAGCGATGAAGAAAATACACTCAAAAAATTTCAAAACAATCCATCCATAACTCCCACCCAGTCTAAAACCACTGATACATCTTCATGTGGGTCAGTTAAGTCCAGTAAACCTAAACAAAGTGATCCACAAACTGTCCTCAATTCTTCAACTCCTGCAATAATTAACCATCCAGATGAAAAGACTTGTCAAACACACAACCCGAAAGTCAGCATAGTTAATGTTTCCCAACAGTTACAGCAAACCGAAAATGACTCAGGTCTAAAATTTAAAACAAATTCCTATAACAATAAAAAAACACTTTTATCAAAAGAACAAGAAAATGAAAAAAACACTATTAAACTTAAAAAACCCTCAAAAAACCGACACAACAAATACCCAAAATACAAATAAGAAAATTAAAAGAAAATCAATTCGTTCAGATAAATCAAGCTCTGATGATGATAGCGCCCATCTGATACATTACTCACCTCCACCCTCTAACAAACAAATTTCAGATATATCAAGCACAAAGCCTCGCAAATCCATAGAAAAAAAGAGGAAAACCATGGGTCCTACAACCATTGATACCATTGATCCTTCTGACGAATCTCAGACAGATTACACTACTTCATCAGACACTGAAGACTTCATGGATGCGTTTCCTCAACCAACAACTATATCACCAATCCATCCACAAATTCAATCACAAGACTCTGATTGCCAAACAACATCAGACCTCATTAACATGGAGATGTCCCACATTGACTTGGTACACTTTGCTGAGGACGGTTTGGATTAATCTATCATGTTCTGCAAAATTGCTGGCATTAACATTCGCGGCATCAACTCAATTGATAGAGTTCTAGCTATTAAAAACTGGCTCTCGCTCTGCTCTCCTCATATACTTCTTATGGGTGAAACTAAATATCACCATAAGACCGATCATAAAATACTATCTCTTCTCTCAACTCTCGGATTTACTAGATTTTCCATAGGCCATTCTGCTTCAGGTGGAGTCGGTATTCTTCTCAGCAAGTCAACACCACCAAACAGTTTTAGCATTCTATTTCTAGATGCCAATATTATTATCATAGAAATAGACTATTGGGGTTATCCGATCATCATAGCTTATATATATACAGCCAAAGACACCTCTCAATATCTAAAAATAATCCACATCCTAAATGCCATCAACGCTAACAGAGCCTCCCCTACTATTCTTCTGGGAGACTTTAACACCACATACAATGACTTCAACAAGAGATTTTTGCATCTAATAAATCGCAGATTAATGTGTGGAGAGGGCTTCTTCCCTCCCGAAGCCTACTCTTTCTATACTAAAACTAAAAAGTCACTGATTGATTTGGTTTACTACACCCCAGACCTCCATTTCAACCTTGATGCAGCCTTGGCCCCTGTTGCTTTCTCTGATCATATGGCTCTAATCTTACAACTTACACCTATTTCAATCCCTGCACCTATTGATGGACCTGGTAAAACCATGTGCATGATCACCCAATCAAATATGACCGAAGCGATAGTATCTGAGGCATACATCCTTTTCCAGAAAATAAACATCCTTTCCCTTCCTGCTGAGGAGGGCTGGTTTTCCTTCATCAGAATACTACAATCCATATTAAATCACCACGCCAGGAAAATCAAAGGACCTAATGGCCTTCTAAATGACCTAACAGACATTAATATACAACTTCAAGCTTTACAGCAAAATTTCACAAATACAGAAAAAATCATCTTCCTTAAAAATCTCTACAAAATCAAGCAAAAGTCCCTTGCAGAATATATATCCATCAGAAGAGCCAAATGTTTCTTAGCACAACAACACTGCTGGACGAGAGACTACCTTAGATGGGCACTGGGGTACAATAGAAAACAAATCACTCCCTTATCCATTAATTCTAATGGAACCAATCTCGTTGGCTTTCCAATGATGCAGCACATCAGCAAACAATTCTGCCAATTAATGCAAAAAGATGGAGCTCCTCCTATAAACAGCTGGTTGGATGCTGGTGACCCCAGAGAACATGGCATCACAGAAACCCAAATCAAAAAGAAGATAACATCTCTCCCTGACGGCATTCATCCTGGCCTTCATGGCATCCCAAATTTCCTTCTCAAACATTTCAGTCAATTCACTGTGCCAATTATTAAAAAAATGATTGATCACCTAGCCTCCGGCAACAGAAACATAACAGATCTTTACCCAGTGGCACTCGTGCCTTTTATTAAAAAAGCAAAACCACTAAACGACATTAACAATATCCAGCCAATTTCCATGACCCCATTGCTTATCAAGATAATTGAGTCAGTCATTAAAGATCAAATCCAAACTCAAATCCTTAGCCATATCTCATCAAACCAATACGGAAAAAAGGGATCATCAACCTCGCATGCTATGTCCAATGTAACTGCACTATTCAATTACATCAGAGGACATCGGAAATCAAAACCTATTGCTGTCCAGCTGGATGTTGCGGCAGCATTTGATTCAGTCCAGATAAATATCCTCCTGGATATGCTGTCGGAATGTGACATTCCAGCCGGGATTGTTCAGATGATCAGCAATCTGCTCAACAACAGAGAGATTTTCTCTCTGTTTTGATGTCAAGATCACACCAGGCTTCAAGCCATACAAGTCGATCCCTCAAGGATCTCCACTCAGTGCCCTTTTCTTCACAGCATACATCAACCCTCTTCTGATGGATATAGAAAAAAACCTCCCTGGAATTTTCCTTCCCTCTCTCAATAAAAACTTCAATGTATTTGCATATATAGATGACATCATGGTTGTTCTTCCCACCATTAAATACCTTCCCCCATCTCATGAACATCTTAAACAGAAATACAGCGAAACTTGGCCTACAAATAAACTTTAACAAATCTTCCATCTGGAAGATTATGTCTGGTAAACAAATTAACTCTCCCTTTTCTGCAAAACCCCAAAGATACCTAGGTTTCCCAATCTTCAAAACACCAACTGCAATGGCAAGAGAGATTCAAGATGCAATCCTCCATTCAACTGAAGCCATCACCACGTCACTCTCTAGAGTATACCTTTCATTATATGGAAAGGTTGGCCTCCTCAACATGATCATAATGCCAAAAATCTCATATTACCTTCCATTCGTAAAAATGTCTAAACAGTTTCAAAATAAAATCAACCGATTATGTACCAAACTTCTTTGGAGAGGAAGGACAGTTGCTATTAGCTTGCGAGGCATCCAACGACCACGCAGGTTCAATGGACTGTCATTCCACTCAATACAAGCAATAATTTTACAGAAAACCCACAACACTCTACATAATCTGATCCTCTCCTGTGGATACTCCAACATTATTAAAAAAATTACACCGACAGATCGTCCTCCGCCCTCTGCCAGTTCATGGATAGCCTCCCTAATAGACCACCTACAACTTTATAACCCAATAATGCCCTTTAACCTTAACAAAAAAATCACCTTATGGGAAGCATACAATATAATCAACTATAATCAACAACCCATAAAAACCAGCCTAAAAGTAACCAACCAAAGACTCATTTCACACTTTAAAAGATGGAGTCTGGAACCCAAATTCCTTGACTTCATCATTAAAATAAATCTCAATGCGCTTCCCACGAATTGGTTCCTTTATTACCGAAGAGGTTTTGCCAGCATTGACCCTATATGTGGTCTGTGTGCTCGTGAAGATGAAACCATAGACCATATTATACACCGGTGCCCAAGACTTAAAACACTGAAAGATATAATTATAATCAATTCCAACATAAGACCTGATATGATTTTCTCACTTGAAAATGCCATTCATAATGGGTTTTTTTCAATAATAAGGCTTTCTACCTTTGTCCTTTATTCCATATGGATAGTGAGATGCAAAACTCTCATGGAATTACCCCCACCACAAATCATACCATTGTTTTATCAAACCCTCAAAAAAATCAAGAAACATGACCAGCTCCTGGCCTCCAGTAAAGTCTTTGATGACACCTGGTCTTTAACTGCACTTTCCTTTTCCTGATTATCAACTCCCACCTACCCAGCATTATAGAATAGAAAATTCTAAAAGAAAATATTCATGTTTATATAAAAAATGCTTATTCCATTAATCAAGTTATTAGAATCTCATCACTATACCTAACCACATAAGAGTATAACAATTGTACTCTCATAACAAAATCTAGCTAGATGTCAAATAGAACATTATACAATCATATTATTGTACAATTTATTCATTTATCTATCCTTTATTAGTATGTAATCACTATTTATTGTTAATAAAAATTTTTGTTGAAATGAACAAAAAAGCTAAAAAAATGCAAATACAACAGCATTTGCCATCATTGAAATTAAATTATCACTAAAAACAGATTTTTTGATCCATAAGATTTTAAATGGTAGTTTCAATCTAAAATAAGTTTACTAAGCAGATAAGTAAAACAATAAAAATACTTACTTTTTAATATATTAAATACTTTTATTAACAGTGCACTAAAAAGCAAAAAAATAATTTTTTCTTCAACAACAATTGGGTTTTTTAGATTAAAATAAAAGCATGGGGGGGGGGCATAAATTAATGAAGTCAATCCCTTGTTATATTTTAAAGTTTTTAGTCTTAAGAATTTTGTAACCATCTTTTTTTAAAGAAATTCTTCTATATAGTAATTCGAATTTAAAAAATTATCTCTAAAATATTTTAAAATCTTTCAAAAAAGATTTATTATTAGAAATATTGTTCATATTAATATTTAAAATTCCAAAAAATTAGAATGCTAAAAATGTAAATGTTTTTTTGATTTGATATTTATGTCTTTTATTTGATATATATATATATATATTGATTATTTTCTCATTCTCTGTATTTAAATAAAATTTAATGTTAACACTTTGGTCCATCATAATTTAACGTATGAAAGACTATTTTTATTCACTTATATACACATACATGATATATACAAAAATATATATAGATTTTAACTTTTATTAGAAATATCTAGTGATATATATTGTAACTGTATAAAAGTAGGATTCAAGTTTGGAGAATAAATATAATGAAGAAAGAAAAATTGTATTAATTTCTATACTAAAATTGTAACTTTGATTAGTGTGGGAATGGCTAGCTCTTGTAATATTACCATGCAATTAAATAAATCAACTCAATATCAATAAAGGGAATACTTCTAAGTTTTAGTATTACTCTGTACTTCAAATTTTTAACTTCTAAATTTTAGCTCTAAGATGTATTAATAAGATTTGAGATCACTTGTTAAAAATATAATCCAGAAATATATTTTATATCAATTCTCTGATATTTGGTAATAAAGATGTCATTGAATCCTAAATGAGTTATCAAAATAGCATTCCACTATTCTCAGGGTAAATAAATCAATCAATAAAATTAAGTGTTGTGTCAAGAGCCACAAGTACAGACAAATGATCCCAGTTTAAAATAAAAAACAAATCAAATTATGTCAATCATTAAATAAAATAATTGAGTCATCTTTTATTGTAATGTAGATGAGAATGGCAATAATAAATAAAAATAACAAAACAATAATGGCTATTTCTTTACTTATGTTTTTCAATTTATGGAATAACATAAGTGTTAGAATGAAGACTATCTGTTATATGTTTAAGTAGTGCATAATCATCACAATAAAACTTAATACTACTAAAGTATTTAAAAAACAAAAATTAAAAATCTATCTTTGTTGGGAAAACCATATTAACTCTCCGATTAAAAAAAAAAAGTGAATAAATAAAATTCTCTCCAAAATGATAAGATCTCTACGAGTGTCCATTTAAACCATAAGTATAAAAAAGATAATAGTTTGACTCTCTCTTGGTTTATATCTACAGATATATTGTTTTTGTTGCCATAAACAAATTTTTTTAAATAACTATGCTAACAAATCTACTCTTAAAATGTATTTCTTGAATGAATGATGCATGACTTACTAAAAAAAAGGAAATCTAATAATAATAAAAAATCTTCGTTTTAACATAAATGTTAACGAGTTTCAATAAATATTTTTTAAATAATAAATATATGTAAGTTATATAATGTTATAAAAATTATTATTAATAATAATACCTGTTTTTATGATTCTGTCTATCTATGAATACTAACAAAAAATATAGCAAAAGAAAAAAAATTATAAATGTGTTTACACTTTAGTTAACCAGTTATGATTGATCAATCATCTTTTATAAATTAGTTTGGGTGTGTTTATTGAAAGCAAAGATAGTGATCTTAAAAGTTCCATTTTTTTTATTTGATCTTTGAAAGATCGTTTTCTAAGATGGTTAATGAAGTCTCTGGTAGCAGGACGCTTGAGGTTAGAACAGTTTCTATTGATTTTAAAAGTCACTTCTACCAAATGACTGGATAAATTAGAACATCAGTCACAAATTTTTCCTTTTTGAAAAATGCTTTTCATGCTCAGAAACATTGATCTACATCTCCAGGTTGGAAATAAGTTTTGTTTAAAGGATAGATTAACAAAAAACACCAGCCTTATTAACTGTAATTTTACCAACTGAAAGGAAAATCTCCATTTATTTCAGATATAACTGCCAAGATGCACTAGAAGGTAAATCATCTATCTAGGGTTTTTCCACTCTCGTACCTGTACTTTCCAACTTACATCGATGAAATATCATTGATATAAACATGCATAGCTAAAGTCAGAAAAATTGTATTAATGCATTTGATAGAGCAATAATCTTGTTCTCTTTTTGTTATTTAAAATTTTTCACGAGTCATGTATTCTCTAACTTGTTTATTGGTGATGTTAATAAAACAATGATATAAGTAATTTTAACATACATCACACGATCACATTTCCTATACTAGCACATTAATTGTTCATAAACAGAGCAAAACTCTCCATACAGTATTGCCACCTGTGCTAAACAGAGTAATCAATGAATGCCAGAAGGCTTGTGCATAAAATCCCCATCTAATGCCTACTCATCCAATATCCCCAGACTAGTTTCTGGCTTGTGGCCTTCGTCAGTGAGGAGCTTTGGATCTGAGAGCACTGCATCTAGATCTTAGGATCTAATGCAACCCTCTAGCAACCACCTTTTATCTCTACTTAACTACAAAACTATGAGAATGAAATTGAAAACAAAAAAATATTTTCAATCTAAGCTCAATAGCTTATATAGTCATATGGGTCTGAACTCAGTTCAGCACCCATACATTTTGGTGTCTTTGGCTCTTTTACAACCATAGCCACCACTATCCTATTAGGCAGGATTGGTGTTAAACCATTAAGCATCACATGATCACATTTCCTATACTAGCACATTAATTGTTGATAAACAGAGCAAAACTCTCCATACAGTATTGCCACCTGTGCTAAACAGAGTAATCAATGGATGCCTAGTCTGGGGATATTGGATGAGTAGGCATTAGATGGGGATTTTATGCATAAGCCTTCTGGCATCCATTGATTACTCTGTTCAGCACAGGTGGCAATACTGTATGGAGAGTTTTGCTCTGTTTATCAACAATTAATGTGCTAGTATAGGAAATGTGATCATGTGATGCTTAATGGTTTAACACCAATCCTGCCTAATAGGATAGTGGTGGCTATGGGTTGTAAAAGAGCCAAAGACACCAAAATGCATGGGTGCTGAACTGAGTTCAGACCCATATGACTATATAAGCTATTGAGCTTAGATTGAAAATATTTTTTGTGTTTTCAATTTCATTCTCATAGTTTTGTAGTTAAGTAGAGATAAAAGGTGTTTGCTAGAGGGTTGCATTAGATCCTAAGATCTAGATGCAGTGCTCTCAGATCCAAAGCTCCTCACTGACGAAGGCCACAAGCCAGAAACTAGTCTGGGGATATTGGATGAGTAGGCATTAGATGGGGATTTTATGCACAAGCCTTCTGGCATCCATTGATTACTCTGTTTAGCACAGGTGGCAATACTGTATGGAGAGTTTTGCTCTGTTTATCAACAATTAATGTGCTAGTATAGGAAATGTGATCATGTGATGCTTAATGGTTTAACACCAATCCTGCCTAATAGGATAGTGGTGGCTATGGCTGTAAAAGAGCCAAAGACACCAAAATGTATGGGTGCTGAACTGAGTTCAGACCCGTATGACTATATAAGCTATTGAGCTTAGATTGAAAATATTTTTTGTGTTTTCAATTTCATTCTCATAGTTTTGTAGTTAAGTAGAGATAAAAGGTGGTTGCTAGAGGGTTGCATTAGATCCTAAGATCTAGATGCAGTGCTCTCAGATCCAAGACTCCTCACTGACGAAGGCTACAAGCCAGAAACTAGTCTGGGGATATTGGATGAGTAGGCATTAGATGGGGATTTTATGCACAAGCCTTCTGGCATCCATTGATTACTCTGTTTAGCACAGGTGGCAATACTGTATGGAGAGTTTTGCTCTGATTTTAACATAACTAAATATTTTAAAATGGTCATATATATAAAATTAAAATGTAAATTACAAATAAAGCACCTATATGTCTCTAACTATTCTTGTTATTAATATTTTTAATAGTAAATTTTAACACAATTTAAACATTTTACTTTTTTTTATCATTTTATATTGTTACTCTTGCCTTGCCACTTATCTTAGATAAAAGATTGACTTTAGAAGTGTCAATAAAAATGATAATTATGATAATAATTTAACAAAAAAAAATTTTTCTTTCATAATTTTTTTAATAACTGAGGGTAAGAATTGAGCCTTCCAAACCTTATAATATATGGAGAAATTAGTTGAAATAGAATCAGTAAAGAAATATTTATATTAGTGCGCACATAACAGTAAAACTGCTTACAATAGTAACATATACCGTTAATGCAACAATTAAAAGTGTATGTGTGTATAAAAAATATTATTTTAAAATATTTAAGTAAACTTATTTTAAATTTGAAATAAAATCTCAATTATTGTGAAAACAATTAAATAAAATTAAATCATTTATTTTAGTATTCATAATATAAATATTTGTTCTAACATTATGATTTGTATATTTAATTTTGCCTCTTAATTGATCTAATGAATAAACAAAATTATCTGAAAAATCTCTATCATGGTAAAATGCATGAATAAAATGAAATTTAAAGATATTATTGAAATGGAAAATTTTAAGCTATTTTGTTCACACTATTTAAAAAGATTGTTATATATCTGCATGTTGAATATTTGTTTAAAACCAGTTTTAAAATTAATGAAATTATTCTTTATACAGATTTTTCTTAGAAACATGAAAATTAGAAAATTTCACATCTCAGGAAATAAAATGAAGAAAAAAACTTATTGTGATTTTCTTAAAGTTTCCACAATCCAAAAGAAAATTTAATCATCATTTATTGTTCTCTGATCTCTGTGATTTTAATCATTTTTAAAAAAGATCTTATTGATATAAAAATAATTGGACATCTTAAAGACTTTAAGTGAACTTTAAATTATAAAGATATTTGTTTTTACTTAATATATATAGTTGTTTTGTTGAAATTAAGTTCACACAAGAGAAAGCTGAAGTAAAAAAAAAAGGTTTTTCATGTAATATAATATAAATTATATATATTATTTTAATTTTAATATTGATGATTTAGTATGTATGTACTTTGAATGAGAGATTGCTAATTAATATTAATTACTATCCATAATTAAAATACAAAAGAGGCTATAAGGTTTCTAAAGACTAACTGTAAATTAAAGCTATTCACACTTTACATTATCAATTAGAAGAGATTTATGATGCCCTTTTTGAAATTTTAAATATTGATAGCTTCAACAATAAAATTAATAACGAAGCAAGAGTTTTACATCTTAAAATCAAAAAGTATATATTTGTCTGCTGTTTAATAATTTAATACAAGTTACTTATTAGAATTAATCCAGTTAGTAAAGCTCTTCACGACAAAAATAAAAATATATCACTAGTTGTAAAATCTAACTGGAAATTTAAAAACATACATTTCCGAATAGCGATCAGATATAAATTATAAAAAAGTTATTGAAACTGAAAAACAATTAAGTGAAGATATTTATGAAAAACATAGTTTAGATCTATATTAGATGTTTAACAATGAAAGAAAAAAATGTCAAGTCAAGTATGAACATCCGATGAACAACTACAAATTCCAGAAGATACATTTAATGTCAATGTATTTTCTATTCTTTTAGATACTGCATGGCATTCTTTAAACAATAAACAGCTCAAAATATATATTGATTACTTTAATTTTTTATACAGTGTTTGAAATTGCTAATGAAGATTTGCAAAGACATGGCAATGACTTATAAGTTATTTTGAAATATGATAACAATAAAGATATAAATCCCATAAAACTTTTTGATGAGATTCTAATGTACAAAGACATTTTTCAAATACATCCCTCAAAAATTAAAAACCCTTTACATATCCTTAAATGTATAGTATCAAATAATTTATCTTTCCCAAATTTTGCAATAGTCTTAAGACTTTTATTACCTATATCAGTAAATGTAATAAGTGGTGAGTGTTTGTTTTTAAAACTTAAAATGATTAAAATGTACTTAAAAACAACTATGTCAGAAACAAGGTTTGACAATTTAGTTTTATTTTCTATTGAAAATGAAATATGTGAAAAGTGTTTTGAAATTTCATTCACTCATTGCACTTGTAAATTATGCTTTTATTAAATATAATGTTCATTTTAAAATTTAATTCTAGTTTTAATGAGATTGTTAAATTGAAACAAACTATAAAATGAAATATATATATTCATCATCATCATCAACCATTATCAATCTATTGCAAGATGAAGATCTTTCCAAGTTCAATCCATCTTTTCCTATCTTTAGCTTCTCTTCTCCACATCACCCCTGCACACTTTCTTATTTCATTCATCCATCTCACATGTGGTCTCTTTCTGGGTCTTTTAAAATCTCTTGGAATCCCGTTTAAAATTTGAATTGTCCATCTGTTATCATTTCTTCTAAAAATATGTCCAGCCCAACTCCACTTCAGTCTTTTAATTTTTTCAATGAGGTCAGTAACACGTGTTTGTTCCTTTACCCATACATTGCGTTTTCAATCCCTTCTTGTTACTCCCAGCATGCATCTCTCCATACTTCTCTGAGTGGTCTGAAGTCTCTGTATTGCTCTTCTATTAAGTGTCCAAGTCTCAGATCCATAAGTAAGAACTGACAAAACACATTTATTAAAAACCTTCCTTTTTAAACATATAGGCATATTTCCTTTTAGTATCAAGTTATTTCTACCAAAAGCACTCCAACCAAGTTTAATTCAATGATTAATTTCATCCATTATATTTCCATCTGTATTAATAATCTGACCAAGGTATTTGTAACTGTTAACTTCTTCTAACTCATCATAATCAATCTTTATTTTCATATTTTGAGAAAATCTATTAAACATTACTTTAGTCTTTTTAACATTTATCTTTAGTCCTACTTTTCTACTTTCATTTGATAACTCCTGCAATATTTCCTGTAGCTCTAAAGCATTATTTGCAAAAACAACTACATCATCTGCAAAATCTAAATGACTTAAATAATCTCCATTTACTGTCACTCCTTTAGCTTCGCATTTTAATCCACAAAATACTTCTTGCAGCACTGCTGTAAAAAGTTTTGAAGATATGGAGTCA
The DNA here is from genome assembly GCA_028023455.1 of Epiperipatus broadwayi. NCBI lineage: Eukaryota > Metazoa > Onychophora > Udeonychophora > Euonychophora > Peripatidae > Epiperipatus > Epiperipatus broadwayi. The sequence goes on along the minus strand of JAQFVV010000008.1, from coordinate 5,421,173 downwards.
CCTTGTCTTACACCCTTTTCAATGTTGATTTTCCTACTATCATTATGTAATCTAATTGTTGCTGTTGCATTTTTATAAATATTCTTTAAAATATGACAATATCTTAAATCTACACCTTGATGATCCAATGCTTTAATCACTGAAGAAATGTTTATAGAATCAAATGCCTTTTCATAGTCTACAAATCCTAAGCATAATGGCAACTCATATTCATTTGTCCTTTTTATAATTTCTCTCAATATCTGGATATGATCTACTGTACTAAAACCACTTTTAAATCCAACTTGTTCTCTTGGTTGGTGGAAATCCAGTGTTTTCTGTAGACGAGTTGTAATTATCTTAGTAAAAATTTTGTATAAAACTGATAAAAGACTGATAGGTCTATAATTTCTAATATCTTCTTTATCACCTTTTTAAATATTCATATTAATACTGCATTCTTTCAATCATATGGTACATCTTTATCATTTAAACAGTTGGTATATAACTTTGCTAAAAAAATTTCTATTTCTTCACCTGCTTCTTTTAATATATCAATTACAATTCCATCATTACCTGGACACTTCCCTTTCTTCATAAATTTAATTGCATGTCTCACTTCCTCATTCAAAATTCTGGGCAATTTGGAAGATATAATATGTACAGGAGGCACTTGTTTTTTATTACTATATAATTCTTGATAAAAGTCTTCTACACATTTTATGATGTCATCTCTCTTTTTAGTAATAATGCCATCTTTTTTTCTTATTGCAGATATAAATTGGTAGGAAATTTATAGGAAATTTAATATATATATATATATATTACTTGTATGTATATTCTTTAAAACATTCTAATTTTTTGATATATTTGACATCAAAATGTGTGAAATTTCATTTATTTGCTGCTCTTTATTTCTGAAAGTAATTACCTAACTTTTTGTCAAATGACAGAGCTAATGCCTACTAATGAAAACTGCACTTGTAAATGATATTTTTATTGAATATAATAAATGCTTATTTGAAAATTTAATTATAGTTTTAATGAAATTGTTAAACTGAAACAAACTATGAAATAAAAAAAAATATATTTCTTGTACACATATTGCCTAAAACTGCTCTTTATTTCTAAAAGTAATTATCCTAACTAAATTAAAATATTATTAAATTGAAAAAAAATCTTTATACTGCCCTCTTGGGAGTATTATTTAAAACAAATCAAAGTTCTAAAAATAATTGTTAATTGCAATAAGTAAAATTATTAAATATTTTTAATATTTTCCCACTCTCTGTTCCATATCTATGAAATTCGGTGATCTATTAAAAAACAAGTGTCTTATATGGATTAGACTTATATTAGTTAGTTATATACCAGAATCCAAGGAATTATATTACATTTAAATATAAAAATCTCAATTTTAAAATTGTATTCTGACTGGAAAAAGTGCACAATATAACAAACTAACAAATAACTGATTTTCCAACTTCAATAAAAACATTTAAAAAGCTTAAAAGTTTATCATGAAATTTTGCTCATTAGTTAAAAATTAAATTAGACAAAATTACATTTGATTATCATCATTTGACATGACCTATGATTATTTCAATATACTGTACATTTTACTAAGTAAATAATGCAAATTTACATTTAATGATAAGAAAGGTAATTAGGATTTATAAAACACATATATTGCACTAAAAATGTATTCTACCTAAAGTCTAAAATAATAAATATTTACATTTAAGGATTAATTATTTTCTTCATTAATATACATTAATGTTAGAGTACTGTTTTATCACACACACACACACATATATATATATATATAATTTATTTGATGTAAATGTTAATAAATGTAGATTCAATTATATAATAATCATTTTTTATTATTATATAATTAAATCTATGACATATCAGGTATAAAATAGTCAAGACAAAATTTTTCAAGATTTATATTTTATCAAAATCAAATCTGTACCTCACTGAGACTTAATATTTCCAGTTGTCATTTTAAATAAAACTTAAATCCTCAAGACATAAACTGATGATGAATAAGAGTTAATTTTACTGGCTTCTCCCTCTCTTTATTTTTGGAATAAAACATTGTATTTTAGTATGTAAGATGTAGAATAACAACAAAAGAAGAAAACTATAGATGCATTTTTATTGGAAATGAAAGAGTAAAATAATTTTTTTTTGAAAAAAAAAAACATGCAAAAAAAAAAAAAAAGCTAATCAGTAAAATTTTTTTTTCCCATTTAATTTTAAAAAACTATAAAATGCTTCAATATGTGATCATTATATTACTCAGAGGTTCATAAAAAGTTTGGACATCAAAAAATGGAAGAACCAGGTCATGATCCATGAAACCTGGATTCGATCCAGGGTCTGCTATTCTACTACTTCACCAAATATAGAGCATTGTAGTACTTAGATTAACAAAATAATTTAATTTCTCAGAACTATAAATTTCAACTATAATATCCACCCAGAAAAGCTAAATGGTTAAATAGCAAAATTCTGATATCCCAATTACCTCCGTTTGTTGTAATAGATCTACATAAAAACTTTGTAATTCTATTAAATAGATTTGAATTATCCTCAATTTTTAAGCTAATTTAATTTAGTTTTTTTTACTTTGTTTTTCTTTATGCAACCTATGTAAATCAATTTTGTAAATATGTAATAATTATATATATCTTTTTAATACAAATAAATTATTTCATTGTGATGTTTTCCCAGCACCTAGGATTTGCAATAAGAACTACAAAATTAAAATTTAGATTTTTTAATGTTTTTTTACTCAATATCTTTTTAAATCGGATAATTGAAAATGTAAATATGGAAATCTTGAGCATAGGAGAGGGGATATTATATATAGAAACGAAATGATTAAAAAAGTTGTATCTAATAAAAAGACCAGTTCAGTTGATGTTAGCATTCTATATTACAATGTTTTAAAGTAACACCTTCCTTATCTTTTGCCTTGTTTAGGGAAAAATACAATGTAAAGCATGCATGTTTAGTTGTAGACAACTGTTCCAATATACTTAAAATCTTGTTTCTAAAATTCTAATATAAGATTTAAATTTCATTTTTAAAAGTTTTTTTAACTTTATTAATGTTATATTTCATAATGAATCAACGATTACATAAAAGCTCATACAATTATAAACTCTAATTGTTAACTATTGTTTAAAATCAAATTAAAGATGACTGATGGTTTCTAGTGTACAGTAGAGGTTATGGCAACCTGGATCCCCAATGTCAGTTCTGTCAGAGAGAGGAGGAAACAATTGACCATATCATTAACATATGTCCTAAGTACACTAGTTAATTCATGCTGACTCTAAAATAAGCCACAACATGATCACCTCTATTCAAAGATGCCTAGGCACAAAAACCTTCACCTGGATCTGACTTGCTACTTTCCTCACATTCTCACTATGGCTGGTCCACTGCCAACTAGCCATTGAGGATTCAAGTCAAAACCCAGCCCTCACCTTCATCAACACCATCACCAAAATAAAGACAAGAAATCAAATGCTTTCCCTCCAACTACACCTTTGATGATACTTGGAACTCTTTGAGATTCCAATACCACAGCAATAGTATAAGCAATAACTTAAACACACTTAAGAACATCCTAGTCCTAAATACCCACAAGATGTAATTCATAGCATATACCCAACATTGTGCTTCAATATTAGACAAACATCACCCACAAAAAAAAACTTTATGAACATTGAGATGGTCTCAACTGGCGCACATGAACAACCAAAATCTCCCACATATCAAAGTCCAAATACAAACCTGTACACTTTATTGGAACTTATAAATCCCACTAAAATTCGTTAAATCATTTTTTTTTTAAAAAAAGATGACTGAATATTTTGCAAGCAAATCTAACAACAACGAATATGTTCATCTCAAATAATGCATGCTGTTTTGATACATTGTGAAGCTATCCAATTAGCTTATTAGGATGTCTATTATCTTCAACTATATAATATGCAAAGTCAAAAAAAAGAGATACATATCCTTATTAATATAGTTTTAATATCTCATATTTAGTTGGATAAAGAATCTTTTATTTTGAAAATGTTACAGATACTTAATTTTTTTTTCAAGTTCATATCTGTTAAATTAATAAAAAATGTATATATTGTACTTTTAAGCACTGTGCACATTGGAGCACATGCACAAAAGATATTTCTACATGAAAGTCTATCAAAATATTTAAACTAGTAGCAAATTTCATGCTAAGAATTAGCTGAAGATTTTCTCTAATTACTATTTTACAGATTAATAAAAATTAAGAAACAATTTTTGAATTGGGATACATATCACAATCATCATCATCATCATGCACATCTAGTATCCAAGAACATGAAGATTTTGTTTTTCTTTAAGTAAGTTCAAATTAAAATGATACTATCTAATCTACCTCACATATTGATAGCCATTTCATAAAGAATATTATAAACTGGTCCAAAAACAATTTTTGCCAAAAAAGTAGAAAACAAACTTATGAAAAAAGATAGAAGTGAGACATGCTGACTATATGATTAAAAGATTAAAATGTGATTCATTTACACCCACAATCCCATTGAGTCAACTAGTGTACAAAGATAGACAAAAAAGGGAAAGGAATGAGTTAAAAAGCACATAGAAAAGATACAAAAATCTATTTGTATTGAAAATATTTCTTTGATCTGTTTATATTGAAATTATGATTTTACCTTTCATGAATCTACAAGGAAAGACACATTTTATTTGAATTAAAAATAGAAACAAAAACTAATTTTTTGATGAGTCAATATCTTTGAATGCAAAGCAGCCAGATATATTTTTGTATTTCTTATTTATTAATCACTAATACTCTCTATAGGATTATTCCTTGACCACTTACTGCAGATTCTGTAATCAATTTGAGTTCATCATCCAAAAAATGTACACATCCATATATATAAATAATTATATCTAAAATAATTTTTGATGTAATTATTTAATGATTAAAAATTATTAATAAATAATTTAGCAAAGGATAAAGTCCTTAACACAGCTAAATAAAATTAACAGATCATTGTCTAACAATTTTTTTTCAGCAATATATGACAAAATCTGCCATTATTATTAATGATTATGAAAATAATTTTATAAATACATAATTATTATAATAGTCAAATATCAGCCTTTCACGTTAATTGTGCATACGCTTTGTGAGTGTTAATAATAAATGAATACTTTCTCACCAATACAAGATATAGTATTGCATATGCACAATTAGCGTGAAAGGCTGATATTTGACTGTAATATAATTTTTTACATATGCTATATAAAATAAATGCTTATTTACAAATTATTATAATAGTAAATGCAGACAAAAATATTTAAAACTGCACATAGATTCAAATACCATCTTAATCAACACAATACATAACATCAGTTATAATAATTAATTTGGTTTATATTGCACTTAATTATAAATATTTATTCATGTGAAAGATATAAAAGAACATACAAAAAATATATAAATAAACAGAAGAATAAGAAAGACTAAAAGGAAAAAAACTGATCTAAAAAAAGTAAAAAAAATAGAAAAAAAATGACTGAAAGAAGGATAAAATGTGGAAGGGAAAAAAATATAAAAGAGAGAAAGAAAACCAGAATGTATAAACTTAGTGTAAACATTTAGTTACAATCAATGACCTAGTTATTACCTTCAAAATTACATATGGGCATAGAAATCTATGAAGTTAGCATGTACTCATACTTAAAAATCAAACTTTATTTATAACTGAATTAATTAGAAAATTTTCTGCACCTTATCCTTCTTGTCCAAAGAGATCTTCAACAATCGAGGCAATAGGTATTATGACAAATCATTGATACATATGATTATCATTTGTGCTTAGTAATCAACATCTTATAATTATTACTGCACTATGGATCTTTTATTTTAAGGTAATAAAGCTTTTTAAATTAGTATAATACACTAATTAATTAGTGTACTATATTCACCAGTTGATCTTTAAGGCAAAGGTTTGAGAAGAGGAGATAATCTCATTTAGTTCCATTGGTTAAAATAAATATTATTCATCTATTTTTTTATTTTCTTTAAATTTATAATTAAGAATTATATTATTTCTTTAATTTATGGGGGGGGGGGGAATCCTAGAAAAATATACTTTAAAATAATAATTTAATCGATTCAAATAAAAATTCAATAATAAAGTTCTATTAAATTATTTATTTGCTATCTTTATATATACAAAATAAAATTGGTATTAATAACATTTATATAATTATATTTTGGGATTGATTTTTTTTTTATAGTTTTTATAAATATTTTTCTGCTTAAATTTCTAAATGTATATTGAAAAAAATTATCATTATAAGACAAATTAACATTAAATGTTTATTATTAGTTTTTTAACACAATATCACTTACGTTATTACATTATGACTGATATGTTTTGATATCAGTCAGTACCTCATTTTTCACTATTATAAATAAAAATAAGAATTAGACTTAACATCATTATTCTAATGTTCTGAATGCAGTGAATGATACATCTAAAATCTGTCATCATGTTAACTCAAATCATTTATTTGCACATGATTAAAAGTACCTAAAGTTGTAATATATGTTTATTATTATATTTAATTTTAAATTTGATAAATATTAATATTTGTACAATTGCTATATGAAAAAGTAATCCTTTCTAAAAATTATTTACATTGTGGTATTACTATTCTCTCTCTTTCTCTCTAGATAAACCATAGTATCTGATCTGCTGTCAAAACAACTAGGTTTTCTTTAAACATAGAAAAATCTATAGAGATATCAACTCCAATCATCATATTTTCCCGTCTTCTCAAAATAAAAAATACATAAAATATCTTATTAAAACAGGCAAAACTTTCCATACAGTAGTGCCACTCAGTGCAAGCCAAAATAATCAATGGATGCCAGAAGGCTTGTGCATAAAATCCCTATCTAATGTCTACTCATTCAATATCCCCAGACTAGTTTCTGGTTTGTGGCCTTTGTCAATGAGGAGCCTTGGATATAAGGCCACTGCACTTATATCACAAGTACAGTCCTCTCAGATGCAAGGCTCCTCACTGATGAAAGCCACAAGCCAAAAACTAGTCTGGGAATATGTATGAGTAGGCACTAGATAGGGATTTTAAGCACAAGCCTTCTGGCATCCATAGATTACTCTGGCTTTATATATATATATATATATAGAGAGAGAGAGAGAGAGAGAGCTCAACAGAAAGTTATAAAGTGATAAATGAGGTTTTCACCAAATAATTAGTACATTTAAATAAGAATTGAATATCTATCTAAAGCAGTATGTTTGTTAGATGAAAAGAAAGAATAAAAGTTACAGTAATCAGCTATGTGACCACTATGATATATAATGTAACTTATTTGTGATAATTCATAAAACAAATTAGTTTAATGGTATATTCAATATTAGAATACAAGTATAATTTAAGTGTAATCATGCTCAAGACTAAATGGGTTTGTAAGTGATCATTAAAAAACAATCAACACTTAGACAATGCCAATATCACTAACAATCAAAAATTTCAAATTGTTGTCAAGGCAACAATATTGGGATTGTCTAAGTGTTGACGGATTTTAATGATTATTACAAATCCATTTAGTCTTGAACATTATTACACTTATTATTTAAGTAATATATACTCTTATTCTTCTCCTTTACTTTCTTTACATTTCTTCATATATTCATATATATATATTGCTTATAATAACTCTTCTCCTATACACTTTAATGCAAAAAATTGTTTTAATTTTTTTTTAAAAGGTAGAGAAAATTGAGAAAGCCTGATAAAAACTGCTGGACAGTTGAAACTGTCAGGAAAATGAAGAAGTTTTAGTAAAAAAACATTTTGCATTAAAGTGTATATAAGAATAGTTATTATAAGCAATATATATGAATATTTAAGTAATACTTTGGGTGCAATTTGAAATTTGTAGTTACAGTTTGTAATGTTATAATTAACTATTTATTAGTCTGCATTCAGAATAAGTTATATTTACCTGCTTAAAGAAGTTTATTTAAACTTCTTTTTATCAATAAGTTCAACCTCTGTGGTCGACTTGCAATCTTTAATGTTTATATAAATATATTAAACCATTAATAAAGATTGGATTCCACCTTTATTGTTAAAAGGAGATTGCATTGAAATTGTTGATTGCTATTGATATTAAGATTATCCAAGTGTTAACTGGTTTTTAATGAAATATAATTTAATATATTTGGAAATGAGATGTGATTGTAGAGGATTTGATCACAGACTTTCAATCACCACTCAGATATTGATTCTATCTTCAAATTCTTTACATTTAGATGGTATATATAACTACCTTATAATTATCTGCTCTTATAATTTTGTAGAATTATGGGAAGTTTATGATCTGGAATATCATCTAATACTTTCTCATTCATATAGGATAACGGCTGTTCAAAAGCTCATTAATAGTATTTACATCTCTTATAGATTTTATTATAATGTCATTTGATGGTGAAAGGATATATATATTATTCTTCTAGAAAATGTTTACAGAGCTTTTATTTAAAAATCAACATTGGGAAAAATATTTAAGTTGATCAATTGTGATGCAGTAATAGAGAAATCTTGAATAATATTGGAATCAATCTATGAATAAAGTTGTTATAGATTAATATATTTTTCCATTTCTGAAGCAGTATCAAGTTTATTACATTATGCCTTGCAATCAATATAAGCCATCACAAAATTATTAGAACTGTAGTAATCTTAATCATGATAAAGTTTGTGATCAATAAAAGTTAGCATCTCAGTTAAGTAGCACTGCAATTAGCTGTCAACCATGTTCTTTGGTAGCTTTGTCATTAGAGCAATGAGCATATTTTCAGTCTATCTATGAAAATTTCTAGCTAATGATGTCATAGGTTGAATTTGTTGTATAGATTACCCAACCTAACTTGGCTTCACAACTCTCAAATGTTCAGCTGATAATAATATTGGAAATAAGTTTTCATGGTTATTTAAATATTTTGAATTCTGATGGGTAGCTTCATTCAATAGAAAACTTGGATTACTACATGATATGTTTGACTCTTAAATCTACCTTTATATATTTTGCAGCTTATATAAGTTAACAAGAAAAAAAAAAACATTTTTAACTTCACATTGCAATAATGAGTTTTCTCTGGTTAAGGAAATGTGCACACTGATCAATATATAAATAGTTAAGTTAGGTGAACTTTATGTATACATATGACAAAGAATATAGTTACTTTTAAGTGTTAGAAGAATTCTCTGAGTATCAAAAAGACCAAAATACCAATTATCAAAAACCATTAGTATCAACACTTACTGAGACAATATATTGGTTGAAACATTGTCATTATTGACATTTTATTACAGGTTCAGTGTAAAAGTTCACTTGATAATAACAAGTGATGTTATACTATAAAGATGAATACTAAAAGCAAACTTCACCTTATTTAAAACATAAAGAAATATATCAACTTTATGAATAAAATCAGAATTATCATCAGTTTTATAAAATTTGTCAGCAACAATATGTATTAAAACTATATATAATAAAACCTTAGAATATTTTGTGTTTAAAAAAATTTCAAATAATTGGGCAGTATTGATAATAATACTATTTTCAGTATTAATATGTTTTTATATATTATTTATGAATAAATGAGAAAGTATTACAAAGTCTTTTTTGTTTCTTTTTTTTTTTTTTTTGATATATTAAAAAAAAAAAAACTGAAAGTAGATAAAGTTAAATAATTTTTCTTAGTCTAAATAAAGATTTTAAAAGTATGATTCATTTGCTGCTGAAGCTTTATTTATTGTTTGATAGCTGGTTATGAGTGGGTGTACTTAAAAAAATTATAGATTAAAAAAACAACAACTTGTGGTTGTTTTAATATCTTAAAATGTTTTAGATCTGAATAATAGTTTGAATTCTAGTTATAAGATTGTTATGCTATTTATTTAAACATAAATGAATTAATTTAAAATTATAATACAAGAGTATTTGGATCAATTTATAATCTGAGATTCCGAACATATAACAATTCAATTGGAATACTACAGCTCTGTTTTAAATTAAAACAACTAACCTCCTCTCTTTCTACTCCTATATTTTTTGTGACATTTGATATCAAACTCATCTTGATTCTCTTCACTCCAAAAATTGTTTGCATACATACCGGCAATCTTTATTTGAACATGAAAGTGCCAATTAAAATAACTTAGGAAATTTAAAACATATCTATAAAATTTAAAAAAAATATATAAATATTTTTTAAATAAAAAAAAAAACGATTTTTTTATTGTTTGATAATAAAATGTATCTTTTATTAGTATTATTTATTAAATTACTACGTATCCGAAATATCTCATGTAAAGTGGGAATCGAGAATTGCCTATTTTTCTTTGAGAATTATTTATATATAGAATTAAAATATTACTTGTGAAAATAATTAATATATTATTTAATCATTCTTTATGATGATAATTTAACAAGGTAGTTTTTGCATTTTTTACAAAAAATTCTCAACTTTTTTAACGCTATTATATAAGCTATGATTACGTAAACTAAAATTGTAAAAGATATGCCTGGACTATAGATCAAGAGTATGCATATTCTATTTGAGGCTATAATATTCTGGTCATTGCCTAAAGAAGAGGTTGAATGTAATTATTCAATAGTTATTTACAAATTACATGTGTATTTTTGAAAGACGAATATTAGAAGTTAATTATGAATAAAAAAAAAACCTTCATACACATACATATATATATATACAAAATGAAGACCGTTATAAAAAAAAATCTCATTAGATTTGTGTTTTAAAAAAAGGTAATTGAATATACACATTATAAATAAAATAAAGTTTTAAAAAAATATTAAAAAAAAAAATAGAGTAAAATTTTGTTTTTATAAAATTTATTTAATATATATTATAAAAAAAACTAATAAAATTTTTAATAATTTACTTTATGACTAACACACTGTCTTACAAGTAGTTGTCCCAGGATTCGCTTTCCGGTCGACGCTTTGACACACACACAAAATACTGTTCAAGTAAATTTTTTAAAAAAAAACTCTAAATTTAACCGAAGTTATCTTTATTAGGATTCAGAAATTTATATTTTATTCACTAATTTTATCTTAATTTTGATTATTTTTTGCAAGAAAACAAAATAAATATAAGCTAATTAATACAATTTTTTTAATGATACCTGCTTCAAACAATTGTGATTTTTCTATATTTTTTTTTAATTAAATTTTTCCCTGATTTAATTTTTTTGCACAATTCTTCATTTAAAATATTTTGCATCTGGAAAATTTCAGTAACTTTCTGTATTGTTTTCTAAATACCAAGCTGTTTCTCACTGAATCATTTGTCAGCAACCATAATACTTTGTAAATGCATTCATATTCGGTACATATAATTTAGTGTGCAGTCTTATATTTTTAATTTTCGATTTTGTCCATAACTTATGAATATGCTTTTGCACTGGTTATTCTTAATTTATTTTCTTATAGTAAAAACATCATTTGTATTTTGTCTATATTAACATATAATCCAAATATCTTTGCTTTTTCATTTAGCATTTATAATATTAATTTTAATGTTTTTTGTCTTTTTAAATACTTATTATATTATCTGCATATCTTATTTTATTTATATTTCATGTCCTCATGTTTCTTTCACTTTTATTTCATCTTATTACTTTTTACAATCTTTTCGAATTTGCTTAATCAAATGAAATGATCACATGATCATTATTTCTCATGTTAGCACATTACTGTTATTAAAACCGGCAAAACTCTCCATACAGTAGCACCATTCAGTGTCAACCAGAGCATCCATTGATTATTCTGGTTGGCACTGAGTGGCATGACTGTATGGATAGTTTTGCCTGTTTTAATATATAGATGAAATGATCTTGCTTTTCATTTTAGAATTTTGAAACAGTTTAATAATTTCTCTACATGTTTAGATGATTGTTAATGAATAATAATAGATGTTCTTTAAATCCTGTCAAAATTAATAAACCACCTATATAAATTCTTTTTTAATTTTTTTTTTTTTTGCAATAAGTTAAATAATAATATAGTATGCTATATAGTATTCTTATCTTTTCTAAATCCAACTTAATATATATATGTATATTGTGCTGGTCAAAATATGCTTATCCATCTAACACGAGCTGGAACTCACAAAATGTACTTCAAACCCAGTCAAGCCTGAGATTTTGGTCAGGGACCAGCCTGAATTCGAATCCACTCTCCAAGCCCCAGGTCAAACACCTAATGGACAACATAACAATGATGGCACACAAGAATTAATTCTTAATCCGACCCGCTAGCAAATCGGAGAAAACAATAAGACTTATGGACTTAAACATATATATAAACAACTGAAATACTAGACATTCCAAAGATAAAATCTAATATAATTAGTTAATAGCGGTTTTACTAATGAAAAGCTATGGGCAATTAGTGAATTGGATTGATTTAATAATGAGACAGAAACTAATAGATAATGAATTATAAAAGATATTTATTGACAAATTTTATATGTATCTTGATATAACATTATTTAGCACACAGGCATTTTATTTATTAAGTGACATTACTCTAGGCCATTTAAACAACAATTGATATGTTGGCAAATAGATTTGTGGCCATTATTTAATGGAAACAAATATCACGCTATACAACTAATCACTACACTCACTTAGTTATGTCCCTTTTATAATCAATTTGAGTGGCTATTACACATAAAATCAAACCAAGTCTGGAGTGAAGCTTAATAATACGTCTAATTATAATACATTTATATATTAAATATGGGCTTGTAAAGCATCCCAGATAGCTTTAGATTGAACGGGTTTTCAAGAATGCTTCGGTTCAATGCCGAAGATTGCATATTAGGGAGGCAGAGTTGGCTATAATGATTTTACTAATATGCTAGGCACAAGTAAAATATAATAACAAAGTGGCTCTGCAGATGGAAAAATAGTTTTTAGGGTTTTTGTGACCAACAACGGTTTACCCAATAACCAGTCGTCATGCTGCTAATGGGGAACCTTTATTTGGTTCATAAGAAGTGGGGGACTTATGTGCTAATCTGGCCCGTAGCACAGACTTAGCTACAGCACTACCCATAAAAGAGGAAGATGGGCTGGACTTACCATGGTCCATCTTATATATATATAAAACAGCACAACGAGAAAATATTAATAAATTTCACATCCGCCAAGCTGAAGTATATTATAAATTAATATTATACATCAAATTAACACTAGTTTTCAGCTTGATCAAAAGAGCCAACTCTGTAGCATAAGAAATATGATATGCTACTGACGGGAATATATATATATATACAAACTTTACTTTACCTGTTCAATCTCTTTAGTTATCTATAACTAATAAACTTTTAAAAGGGGGAAAAGTATATTTAATAAGGGACTTACGAATACTTTACTAAAAATATATACTTATGATTGCACTCCAGGCTAGTTTAATCTTTAGTAATATAATAATTAAAGGTTGAAAAGCCACATTTTATATTTATATTAATTAATTTACTAAATAACGAAATAATAACGAGCAAAAAGGGTCGCCATTATTTATAAATTTGGGTTTCGAAACAGCGCGCTAAATGACGCTATAATAAAATAATAATACGAGGATTTTAAATTATATCTTTAGAAACATATTCTATAATTAAATGCACGCCGTTTTGAAACATAGGCATAATTAATAATTATTAAAATAAGCAACAGAAAGGTAAATATACTGCAGTGATTAATTTATATAGCAAAATATTAATTAACAAAGAAATTTAGCAAAAGCATTTCATTTATAGATTTCAAATAATATTTAGAAAGAGTTTACAATATTGAATTAATAAAGAAATTTGCAAAAGTATTTCATTTTATAGAATTTAAATATTATTTGGAAAACAATTTAGAAAGAAGTTACAATAATATGGTTAGCTAATCTGATTTTGAAGAAATAATGATTGTTTTTGAAATTCACACAGAGCCCTGCTATTTTAGTAATATTACGACAGTTCTCCTGTAGATGGACTGGAGATATTCGAACTGTAATGAAGGTGAGTTTTTTGGCGGCTTGTAGCATCTTCAATTTAGTTGGGAGACGATTTTAAAATGGTGTTGGAATGAAAGCAAGTCCCTTTTAGCGGCGTACGGCATCTTTCATTTGGTATAAGCTTGTTGGTTGTTGCTTCGACATTGGATGGATTGAACTTCGGCATTCCATCATGGGAAGGGCAGCAAAATTTTGCCCGACTTTAGCCGGACATGGTAAAATTAAACAATTTATAACTTGGATAGTAATAGCTCTTCAAAAGCAAGATGGAGTATCCCACTTAAAATAAGGCTTATTTATATCTTTCCACCAAATCTTAACACCTTTTTGGAATTTCGTTAGCCTCAGGACCAATTGACTTTTAATTAAACAAAATATAATTTAATTTCTACAACAGATAACATCTCTGAGGTGTTATATTTAATTTACTTAAAATTATTAAAATATATAAATCATATAATTTGATTCAGATTTCACTAATTAAATTCCTTTTTAGGTGTTAAGAATGTTAAAGCTTAGCAGAAGTAACAGTATTCTGATTTAATGATAAAGTCTTTTGTTGCAAACAAAAATCAATCAGTAAACTAGATTTTACTTTTTTACCCGGGGTGCAGTCACTAATTGATTTCTTGTTTACACAAAATTCTCATTTTTAATTACAAACAGATGATTTTTATTTTATTGAGATAAATAACTTTTAACATATTTGTTTTTACAATATTATTTGTTTATTAAAAAAAAAAGCAAATTTAAAGAAAATACTTTAGTTTCAATTATATATGTAAAACATTAAATCAGAAAACCATTAAATATATTTTAAAGAAAATGTTTTACATTATATCTTTTTATTTAAACTTAAATATATAAATCAATCATTTTGCCATTATTCCAAGGTTTATATTATCCATCCACATATGAATATAATAGCGAATATAATTAAGAATTGACTGAAAATTAATAAAACATTTTATAATAATTTATGAGCATTCCTCCACTATAATTTTATCAAACCTGTCTAATTATAGTGTGTTTTCATATATAAATGGATGATGCAATTCAAGCGGCCATTATAGCAAAGTTTTCCCGCTCGACTTATATATAACATTTTTACATATGACATTTTTACATTTAAGATAGATTTGAGACTAGTTCAGATGAGTAGATTATTAGGTTGATGGTGAAATGGAAAGGGATTGGAGGTTTCCATTTCAATATATATGATCACTAGATGGAGCTTTACCAATAGCTCCTAACAAGCTTTTGTTTACATAAATGCCGAGAGAGATAGAATTCAATATCTCTTTCATTGTCTCCACCTTCAGACCAGCTGGTTTCAAGCTAGTTGGCTCATGTCAGTGAAGGGTAGGAACTAGAAACCTTCACTGATATGAGCCAACTAGCTTGAAACCAGCTGGTCTGAAGGTGGAGACAATGAAAGAGATATTGAATTCTATCTCTCTCAGCATTTATGTAAACAAAAGCTTGATGGAGCTATTGGTAAAGCTCCTTCTAGTGATCATAAAATGCAAGATAAAAGCAAGTTATGAAATTTTTAACTTGTTTTTTTATCATATATATATATATTATTCCTTTATCTGCTTGTTTAGTCTGTCATTTAAGACATTCATTACTTTTCTTAAATATGTATTGTGATATACAAGAGTAATCTAGGCTTAATAATATTTGTATTCCAAAAATGTTTATTTGCTTATTTTAAATATAATATTATTAAAATTAAATATCTTATAAATTGATAATTAAAACTTATGTTATTATTTGCAATAACTTTTCATATGTAATAGCAAAATTTTGAATTTGTAATGAAAATGTTAAAAGTTAATATTTTACTTCAAACATTCACACTATGTTAGAAATTAATAAAATTTAATTCACTATAAGAATATATATTATGCATGTATGAATGATTTTGTAATAGCAATGATAAATTAGTGTTCATGTTTAAATTATAAATACTTCAGAATGACTTTGAAAATCGTTAATATAGCTTTAGGATATTGTTTGGAAAGTATATGTGTGCATGCATGTTTATTATTTCTATTTTCAATTTATAACAACATTATGTTAAAACTTTAGTATAAAAATTTCATTTAATTTTTATCTATTAATGAGATCTTTTATTATTATAATATAAATAAATAAAAGAAAATGATTTATTTGAATATGTATAATATATATTTTAATTTATTGAAATTGTATATTTTATTTTTAAAATATTTATTTAATATTTTAAATTGCAAATATGAAGTAATTTGAAATATTTTATTCATAACAGAATTGTTTTCATTAAAAAAAAAAACAACATTCTAACATGTGAATGTGTGACTATGGATCTTTAAACAATGGAATTCTACTTCTAGGTTAAATAGGATAAAATCTGAATGAAAAAAGAAACCTTAGTACATCACTACAGTAATCATTACTTAAATAAAGATGTGAGAAATAAAGGCTATAAATATAACTGAACTTTATTGACCAAACATTTTCCTCTTTTTATAGGCATTTGTTGTATGTTCCTAAGTTTAAATTTGAAATATGATATAGTAGCAAATTTTATAATTATAATAAACAACTAGCCTTTTTTAATAATATTGAAATTGTTTTACAACATGTATTAAATCATTTACATGTTTAAAATATAAATTATACCCTGAGTTTAAACTTTTATTTTGTATTTAAAGAGATTATTCAAGAAAGCATCCTAATAATATTATTTGTTCATTCATTAGTACTATTTATTTATTTTATTATTTTAAATAAAGTATATAGGATAAATTTTATATTAACATTAATTTTGTGTGTTTTATATTTGTTAAATTTGTGAAAATTATAGTTTAATTATTTATTTCATGTAAGTTAATTATTGAAATCCATGCTTTAAAAAACATATACATACTTTAATTATCAAATATAATTGGGTACAATAAAATACGACTTATTATTTATTCAAGATGTCAATACTATAATTTGTTTGTATTCACTATTTATATACCGTCTGTAAATTTCTTAAACTATTTTTTTCATATCTCTAAGTATCCTATCATTTCCAGAGCATCAATTTTTCTTTAGCTTAGTGACTATTTTGTATCTTCTTTCTGTGAAATTTCATCTTTACTATTATAATTATGCAGTTTCATAATACTTCATTAATTATCATGCAATAACATAATTGTATTGCTTGTTTCTTTTCATAGATAAATAATTATTAAAAATCAATAAAATTTTAGAAATTAAAAAGCACTATAGACATGATTTTAATTGGCAGAAAAGCACTAAATTAAGTGTGATAAGTAAATGGGTAATTTATATAGATTGTTTTTATCAATTAATTTAAGACATTAGTTACAAAGTTTTATAGTAATGAATGTTTAAATTAGCAAGTTATCTACTAAAATGTTTTTATGTTATATGATTTCTATATGAGGATATGGAAGGAAAATGTTTTACTAGTCATGGAAGGTTATACATTTAAAATGAAAACTATTGGTAAACAGAAATATGTATTGACTTCATCATCAATCTCCATTTTTATGACTGATCTTTGCTGTAGATTATATGTGGATCTCTGAATCAGGCAATTAGATGTGATATAGGTTCAATGGTGGAATGTTTTATTTGAACCAACTAAAAACAACATAAGAATTTAAAGAAAACTTAGTATATTTATGATATGCTAATTAATATACTATTTTCATTATTTTTTAATATTTTAACTACAATCTATAAATATTTTGGTTTAGTAATTAATGTTAAAAAACTTAAATTTATTATCAATGATGTAATAGAAGAAAAATATTTAAAATTCTTTTGTACTGATTAACTTTTTACTTGAGAATGTGAATGATTTACATACTTTGCAAGTGATTAGACAGAATGACAGCCTTTTTGATGTTGAGATACAAACAGGTTCCAGTGAGCTGCTAAGTGCATGATGATGTAACTATTTCAACAAAATTAGCATATATAAAATGGATCATTTTCCTTAATATATTTTATATGGGTGAGACATATACTATATAACTCTTTTATCATAATATAAAGACACTGGAAAAATCTGATTAAAAGATACTTTGAAACATTCTGAAAAAATGATGACATGATCAGACGTCTTACTGGTTTATACCTGGTCTCATTTTATGCGATAGATAGGTTCCTCAGAAAACACGCGCAAATGAAATCGTGCAAAAATAGACGTAACTTACATTGAAAAAGAGGGGATGCGGTCTGTGATTTTTCAAAATTCGTGTAAAAGCAAAGCACCAACGTAAAATTACTTTAAAATTTGCGCAAAAAAAAAATAAGGAAATAAAATATGACTAATAAAAAATTTCAAATTTGAAAAAAATTGATACAAGACAAACTTTTTAAACTATTTTTTAACTATAATATTTAATTTTATTCAAAACAATATGTATTTTTATGCATACATTTTTTTTCACGTTTTAATT
Organism: Epiperipatus broadwayi; assembly: GCA_028023455.1. Classification (NCBI taxonomy): domain Eukaryota; kingdom Metazoa; phylum Onychophora; class Udeonychophora; order Euonychophora; family Peripatidae; genus Epiperipatus; species Epiperipatus broadwayi. The sequence continues at coordinate 5,402,549 of JAQFVV010000008.1, read as the reverse complement.
ATTATAGCTATTTACCGGTAAACATGTTCATTTGCAAACTGATTTTTGATTCTTCACAAGAGGAAATACAACTAGCACCAACTTCACTCTCATGTTGTGTTGTTTTCTGGTGACAATGTAATTAGTAATTAATCTTTGAGATGATGATTTTATTAATTGTTTATGAATGCGATATCCAGACATACAATCATTTAGCTCTCGTTGGAATTTAAGAGCACATTCATGATTAGTGTCATTTATAAGAAAATAATTTGCCAACTGATTAGAAAGTTGAAGACTTTCTTGAATCATTTTTGCAGTGAAAGGAACAGGTTCCACTTCTGTTTCATTATCTTTTTCTACATTTTCTTTTGTATCTAAACTTTTATTTTTGTCTTTAATTTTTTAATTTTCAATTCCGTTTAAAAATCAAATTTCGTTTCACTGCTATTACTCACTTTTTAAAAATAAACTTGCGGACACTAAATGATTAATAATTGATTATGTTCTTTTTAAAAAAGCAAAAACAGAATAAGATTTAAAATGCAAAATTAACACGCACAATGTTTGAACAAATTTACATTATAATCTTGTAAAATTTAATATGTATACATAAAATGTGGAAATCATAATTTTAATTTCATTATTGCATAAAATCTTACTATTATAAAGCACTGAAAATATTGAAATTACTAAGATGAAAATCGAATTCCAATAATGTGCCATTACTTTCAATAAACGTAAGTGCACGAAATTTATTATTTAAAGTAATAGCGCATTACCGGAGTCCCACTTCCGGTGAAACACGAATCGCGTAACTTCAAAATCGTGTTAAATAAGTCCACATAAAAAGAGACCCAGGTGTACTTTTATCTTGGTGGCTTTGATGATATGAATCTGCCCTTTTATGTAAATCAGATATGTAACCCTTATCAGCATATATAAAGTATTTAAAGAAGTTTATTTGAAGATATGTAATATTCTGAAAATATGTATGATCATATGACCATTTGTTATATATTTTTAATTTTGTGGATGAGAGTATATTGGATTTATTATTGCTGGTATTTGTTTATTGAATTGGCAATGTGAAGTGAATGAATATTCATGATGAAGATGAACATAATTTTTATGGAAGTGATGGAATAACTCTATTACATTATAAAGATTATTGTGTGACATTGATTACTTCCAGTGGAGAATGTAGCTGAGGAGAGAATCCATTTAATTAGATAAACTTGAGAAACATTTGCTGCAGAAAATATTAAAAGATAGCATCACAAGCTATTAATACTAAATGAGTGTCAGACTATAATAAAGTAAATAAATTATTAAATAGTTTTATTGCTTGAAAGTTTGAGTGTCACAAGTGCCGGTACCAAAATCGATCCTAGGACCCACATTCTAGGGAATGGTAACCTACCACTACCCTAAACTACGCAGGGTGAACTATAATATCTTGATCATATTTTTGCTTTATGTCAAATCATTGCAAAATTCATTTTTTGAATTTTTTTTGTCTTTTATTCTATTGTTTTTACTTTCTAAAATTAGAATATCCATACTCACCTTATAATTAGCTATTAATGAATGAAAATTTGTATTTGTATATTATACTTTTAATATAAACTTTTTTATTGATGAATATAAAGAGATTATATAATGAATAGATATGTATAAAGATAAAAGAAAAAAAAACCTCTAGATATTAATGCATTGAAGTTATTTCGGTGATTAATAATCCAATAAAAAAGAATTAAATAAATATATTTTTTTTAAAGTAAGACAAACACCTGATTGTAACTTAGCAACCAAAAGAATAACAATAATTATTATAGAAAAATTAATTTTTCAAAATTTCTGCAAGCGCAGTCATGAGACGACTCAAGAGCTAGAATTTTCCCAAACTATTCTCAGATGAAGAAAATAAAAACAAAATCTCAGTTTAGTCAAAAGAAAGAAATTATTACCGAAATGCTACTTGATACCCCCCCCCTCCTCCAATAACTGATTATACGATTATTTAAAAAATATTCTTTTTATAAAAAAAATATATGAATGCTATAATTTCAAAATTGCAATTCAAAGTTTAAATAAAAATTATCGAATTACTCAGTCAAATAAGTAGAATAATCAATACTACGTTTAAATTATTCATCGAAATGAAATTATTGTAAATATCTATTTTTAATAAAATAAAAGCTTTCGTTTGGAATATTTGTTTAAAAAAATAAACAATTTTTGATTTACGTAAATTAAAAGTTATTAACTTTGTTTAGCTAAAAAAAAAAACCCAACAAATTATATCTTAATGAAAGTATAATAGATAGAAAAATTTGCGATATTTCTTTTTTTATTTTAAAAAGATACAAGTATAACATGTAATTAAACACGTGCTTGTGTCAACATGATGAAAAAAAAGCCTTTCATTAAAAACAAATCACTTGAAATGATTTTAATCAAACATTAGGAAGACAAATGAATCTTTTTAATTATTAATGCTTGTTTACTTGGGAATATTTTTTGCTTACTAACAATCAAACCTCTTTTTTTTTTACTGTCAATTTTTTAAAGTACTATATATGTAAATCTTTTCAAAAGTAGTTCTCTTCACCCAGAGCCATTTAGCGTAAATCTAAACAATCGGTGGAACACTAGGCGATAAAGCTGTATAATATCTACCCACATTACCAGATCGGTTTCTGGCATTTGCTACGTGAGTGGAGATTTAAGATTCAAAACTGAAATATTTGTTGATGCTGATTTTATATAGCACTATCATTTGATTTTCATTCATTTCTCAAGCTTTCAATTAATAAGATGAAAAAGATTGTTCTTTGAAGCATATGAGTAAGCTAGGAAAGACAGCTCATATACTTATACACTTACTACACTTATTCTTTATTATAACATTTTTAATGAGAAAAGTCTTAAGCATCATTATAGCACACTTTTCTGATCTTTCTTATCTTTTGTTAGTAAATGTTCACAGCTACTATATTCTTTAAATTTATCTATATATTTAAAGTGTCTCCTCTTCCTTTAAACTTAACATCCAACACAAATTTAATAATTAGTCCATATTTTTTTTCATCACTTTTACAATCAACTATTTTAATACACTGTACATGCTTACACCCACCTGCACATATATACTGTAATATATATAAGGGATTCGAATTCAGATTTTTTCACGACCCTCAACTCTCCATGCCATCTCATATTGCTGACTTACCTGATCACGCACATGTTGAGAAGATAAACAATCACCAATATATGTATTTCATGCTAAACCAGTTGGTGCAGATTAATATATCCACACATATATACAACCAGTGCTCAATTTTAAATTAAGATAGCCAATCTTCATACTTTAATGGACAGGCTTCAAACTACTCCAACCCACAACTCTTCAGCCATCTATTTTATTGAAAATCTGATCATGGAACATTCAAAGCCCATGTTAATGTCAAGGTTGTCATCCTACCCATGTTGGTGTTTAGTCATTCTTTACCTTTACAACATGTGTGATCAGGTGGGGCAGCAATATGAGGTGGCAAGGAGAGTTGAGGGTTATGTGAAAATCTGAGTTCGAATCATCTATTTTATAACTTTGTATTTATTTCACCATTCATCTATTGAGATTAGGATATATTTTGATATTAATTATATTTTGCTAATATATCTTTATTATTTTACCCCAAAATTTACATACCTAAATCTGTCAATCTTTTCTATTCCTTCTTTCCAATCATCAATTTTTTTTATTTAAAAACTATAATCTAAATAAAATCCTTAAATACTGTTTAAAAAAGTATTAAACAAAATTAGAATGATGTTCTATTCTCATTAGTTTACTTTTTTTCTATAACTACTATCATTGCCAAGGTATTTACAATAATAATTATTTCTATAACTTTGTATTCATTTCATTATTTTCTACTGAAATGAAAGCATTTTTTGCCTTTATCTAACAAATTCTGACTACTCTGCAATCCTATTAATTTTTCGATAGCTTTCTTGGGCTTTGCATTCATTATTTTTTATATTTCAAAAACCTTGTTATCTGTCTCATCTCACACATAATCATGTCAAATTGAATTGTGATTATGTTAACTTTTATTGTTTCCTATTATTAGTAGTTTAATATGTTCATCTCTATTTCTGCATAATATTTGTTGTATAATTCAATGACAATTATCTTTAAATCAAAACATCACATGATCACCATTTCATATGCTTACACATGCTGTTAATAAAAATACCAAACTCTCCTCACAGTAGTGCAACCAAGTGTAGTGCTTTCAAATCCAAGGCTCCTTACTGATGAAAGCAACAAGCTGGGGATGTTGGATAAAATAAGGATTTTATGCACAAACCTTCCTGCATCCATTTACTATAAAGGTATGCACTTGGTGCCTCTACTATATGGAAATTTTGATTATCTTAATTATGTTTCCAGACTCCAATTTTATTTTTGCAGTCATTATCCAATTTTATATAATAAAATGTTTGGTTTTATTACTTTATTTGTGTTATTTATAATATTTCTGGTGATATTATTTCTAAATTTATTTTGCAATCATAGGTGCTGCTGATTAAATATTACATTTAAAAAAATAATATTTTTTATCTTTATTATCAATAAAAATAATCTTAGAAAAATTATTAACTACGTAGGTTTTTTTATCCCAACATTTTGTCAAAATTTTGAAACTACTTGATTAATTTATTATTATCTAATATAGTCATGTTCATTATAATAAATACAACAGCAAATGGCTCACCTGTTTAGAGTCAAAATAACAAGTTCTACAGTTTTACATTTAGAAAGTACTAAAAACCTAAAGCTGAAAAGATAAAAAACTTTTCTGTACACACTTTGTTCAATTCAGAATTAATTTATACCTTTATCAAGGTTCTGTGATAATTTTCATTCAACATTTTAACAAAAATCAAATTATTAAATGATAATTTTAAAAACAATATGGCAACAAGGATATTATATGACTAGAGGTCTTCATAGTAGTCCTGCAGCAAACAATTCACTTGTTTACAGTCAAGGTAACAAGCTTTAATGTTTTATTTTAAAAGTACTAAAACCCTAAATCTGACAAGATATGATTCATTCTGAATAGTATTTTTTTAAATTTTACCAAGATGCTATTCATGTAAACTATTATTTTTTCATTTCCCAAATTATAATTTATGCTGAACTAGATTTTCCCATTTTCCCAAGATACAATCCATTCTGACTAGTATTTTTCCATTTTCTCAAGCTGCAATTAATACTGAACTAGTTTTTTTCATTTTTCCCACATGAAATTCAAGTGGAACTAGTATTTTTCCATTTTCCCAAGATCCAATTTCTGCTTATTAGTATTTTTCTCAAGATGCAATTCATGCATACTAGTATTTTTTCATTTTCCCAAAATGTATTCATTCTGAAATAGTATTTTTCTTCATTTTCACAAGATGCAATTCATGCTGAATTAGTATTTTTCCATTTCCCCAAGATGCAACTCATAATAACTAATATCTTTTCACTTTCTCAAGATGCAACTTATGCAGACTAATATTTTTTCATTTTCCCAAGATGAAATTCATGCTGAACTAGTATTTTTACATTTTCCAATTCATACTGAGTAGTATTTTTCAATTTTCTTTCACATGGAAATTATGTAAGAAATGAACAGTAAGATTTAGGTAAGAAAACTATAGTACTTACAAGATCCCACATTTTTTTATACTCACCCACTATATGACCAAGTATGTAGAAAATGCAGCCAAACTTTCTAACAAAAATAATATACAGAATTCAAGGCATATGTCCAATCTCTTTAATATCTTTTTGAAGAAGTAAAAAAAAACCCTTTATGTTAGAGAATTTTTACTCTATCCTGATAAATCTTCTTGGCATTAAAATCCTAAAGACTATATTAGAAGACAAAATAAAAATATTTGTACTATATCTTTTATCTAAATTTTAATTTGCAAAAAAAAGGTTGTTTACAATTCAAGCAACTTTCCTCTTTAAACAGTCATAGATACAATAAGAATGAAAAAGTTATAGAACCATCATATAACAACTAGATATCAAATCAGCCATTAACTCTCTCTCTCTCTCTATATATATATATATATATATACTAACTAGATTATTCACAGGAGCCAAAGCCTCCAAAGATTATTTGTAAGTATTAACCAACCTATTACTAAGTAGACAAATCTTTGTAATTTTCAATAGTGAAACATTCTTCCCACCATTATGACATATTATTATGTCCCTTAATGTTCACCCTAAGTTCACTTTTGTTTAGTCTCCATAGTAACTCTTTAATCAAAGCAACTGAAAACGCACTAACAGGAATAACATTTCCAAAGTGAAACACCAACATCTCATGTATTGCCTACAAGAATGATGTCCCCATTTTCTTAGCCAATAGCAACAAAATACCACAACTCTCACAATTATTCTTGGCTTTACAATCAAACTTAAATTTAAACTGAAGAAGCTTTGTCTGGAAAATCTATCTCAAGGGATTGCATAAAAATATTCAAAGGGACACCCAGTAATTTTCTAAGTATCCCCTTTTTTGTCTCAGCCAATCAGTAATATGCTTGCAAATACCAGAGTGACCCACTAGAAAAATACATTACCCACTTATGCCAAAATTTTCTTATTTAGCATATTATCCCTTATAGAGTTCTATATTATAATTCTATTATAATCTTCACAAAAATATTTATTATGCAAATATATACTCTGTGCAGACAATAACTCAGGAATAAAAAACAGTATCAATCTCAACTAAAAGCCATTACCCTTTGGCACATAATGGACTTGGACTATGCAACCTACTTGTATTTAGAGTACAAAAAATTCTCAATATAATCTCTGCAAGTATAAATAATTTTTCAAATCTTGCAAATGCTTTTAAATTACACCAACTATTCAGTGATCTCTGCATAATAGCTATTGGAGGACTCTGAATGAGCCTCTATTCATTATTAACACACTATTTCTGTCCCATCTAAAATAAATATATGTACTGGGGGATCTATTAATTTCTCTATTCCTTCACAATTCCCATAGAAGGTATCAAATTATATATCAATAAAATAAAATATAGATACTCATCGCAAAAAGAACAGTACTTTGATTTCCTATTGAAAATAAACTTAGAAACCTTATCTATTCTACTTTTTCTGAGATTTTAAAAAACTACAGAAATGTAGATTCACATATGCTGTCAATAAGAAAGCAGAAACACAGCAACATATTTTTTGCACCTGCTTCAAATTTAGATAACACTGACAACCTTATCCCAGTAATGATAAAATACAATTTAAATATCAATTCCTTTCTATAAATGCATTGAAAAGAGATCCTTCACAACTATACAAGCTAGAACATTCATCTTCACTTACAATAACAATTCCAGATAACACTCTTACAACTTCACCAACAAGGTAAAAATACACTACAACAAAGAGACATAAAAATAATGGATATAAACACATAAACTAATACCTGGTCATTAATGCATCTAAATTTGAGCTTATAACATGACACATCTATCACCAAAAAACAATAAAAACAAAAAAAAATCTGTTTATTACTTTCTGTAAAATCCATAATAAGGCAACACTTACTTATAACTACAGATATAAATAATGATCTTTATAAACCACCTGTAGACTCTCAATCCCTATAATCTGAATTGTACTATTTCAACTAAGAATCATTCAGTTTTTTCTGTATTACCATAGCCAATCCGATAATAAAGTATAATAAAGTTCATTGACCAATGATAATAATAATAATTTAATTCAATTGAGTTTATTTGTAAACAAATCCCTTTGGAAGCTCCACAAATTTACAAAATTAATACAGCCAATAAAATAAAATATATTTAGTATACATTAAACATATTAAAACAAAAATAATATTTATATTAATAACTTCAATATTTTATGGTATTACTGTATTTTTTTATTTTTATTATTAATAAAAAAATTCTTATTATTTAATAATAATGTTATTAGTAAGGTCCAATAATTGGGTGATTATAAATAAGGATTCACTTAAAAAAAATAAATAAAACATACTGTTATAAATAGTTAGTTAAAGAACTCCTTAATAAAAACTATCTATATATTTAGAATTTTCTATATTATCTACTTAATGTCATTGGAAAATTCTTTATTTCAAAAACTTTTCTGGCCTATATATTTCAATCTATATATATATTTAAAGCATCTATTAGTTTTTCTCACATCTAATTCCTTTTGCAAATTGCGGTAAAAAAATATTGATCTCAATTTTTATCCATATATCCTAATCACAAAATCTCATAACATTACAAATATTATCTAAACATAAATAGTTTTCAGTCTCAAATGTTTTTCTTTCAGGCTGCTAATAAAATATCATGCAAACTAAAACTACAACAGTTACACACTCTGACAAACTCAAAGTTTATTCTAAAAATTAAGGTTGAAGAAATATACCTTATTCAAATAAAAATAGTCAATGCATTTTACTTTAAGGAAGACATATCATCAGTATGTGATATTATAATTGTTCTATATATAATAACTTATTACAATTATATATTTTTTTAAATCATAAATTATTTTTTTAAAAAGGAAAACTAAATAGCTATTCATATATTAATTTGCAGCATTTTTTTTTTTTTAAATTCAAACTGTTTTTTTTTTTTTAAAGTAAAAAATACTACTCATCTGACTGACATCATCTTAATTTATTTTATCCAGATTCTTCATTCTAATCTATTCATTGCCATCAATCTAAATTACTTGTCAGATTTCTCAGAATAATGTTTCTATTTAAAACAAATCACTTTTTAAACCACTTACAATATTATTCCTTTCATAACTTACACAGTTTGTTTTCACTTTTTCTTTTTCTTTTAGCTTTTATTTAGTATTTATATGTTTTTTTTTCTTTTTTACCTTATTTAATAGCATTTTAAAATTATCCCAATAGATTTACACAGAATTTTTTTTTGGTAATTTTTAAATTTGGTATCAATAACTCTTTAATTAATTTTTTTTATTTTTCTCAATTCTAGTTCGCATATAAAATAAACTTTATTTTTACTATAAATAATTTTTTTTCATTTTTTCATTCTCATTTAAGTAACAAGATAAAAATTAAACATTACTTAATTTGTTAGTATCCTAGATAAAAACCTTTATTTATTCCCAATTTATTTTTATTTTCTAAAGTGCTGAATTTTTTAAATATTACTTTTATATCATGTGATGTCTTGATGGTTTAATAATATTGCTTTTAGATTTTTTTGTTTTAATATTTTTCACACTAAAGTATGCATGCTGTAAAGTTTTCTGGCTCAGTGATACATATATTAGACTTTTGAAAAGAAGGTCTGAATTTATACCTTATGTAGAAACATATAAAGCTATAGCATAAAAAATAATCTTTCAAGTGAACTCAATATTGTTATTTTATTTAATAGATAATGTAATATGGATAAAAATTTATAAAACAAAATCATTCAAAATATGCAAGAATTTTGATTTTGTAAAAAAGACATTGGAAGTTTAGCATTTCAAAGCAAATCTAAAATAATCTTATTAAATATTTTTCATCATTAAAAAAAAAAAAAAACTAATTTAAAATATCTATAAATAAATAGTACATTTTTATTTTAAAAATGAGGCAAGATGCAACATTTTCAGTTTATGCTAATTAAAACTATTAAAAAAAATATATAATTTAATTTTCAACTAACTAATTAATTTTTAAGATATTTACAAATTTCTTATATAAATAAAATTTAAATCTTTAAACTTTTAAAGAAGTACTTTTTTAAAAAAAGAAATCTGTCTTATTTTTAAGTTAAATATAACAGAACTCTAAAAATTTCACTAAACTTTTTATTAAATTATTAGAAGAGCTAAAATGACAAAAGATACAGCAAACAAACAAACAAAAAACTATAAATATTTAAAAATTGCTAAAAAGGAAATAACATAAATGATTGGGGTGGGGTATCAAATAAAGCAATTAACAAATGTTAGAAAGTATTATTTTCTTATTTAAAATTATGTAAATTTTGAGAAAACAGCAATTCAAGATAAAAAAAAAAACTTAACAAAACAAAAAAGGAAGCAGTAAAATAAAATAGTGCAATTTATTTAGCATCTTTAGGTAAAATCTCAAAATAGAATTCATGCAAGAAAATAGAAGAGATATTTTTTCAGAAATAAAGTAATATAAATGAAAAAAAATATCCAGAATAAGTTATAAATAAATATTCAAATAATGGAACTAGTAAATAAGAATTGAGAGTAGTTATCAATTTAAACTAAAAAGTAAAAGTGACTTAAAATTTATATATAGTAGAATATAATTTTTGAAGGAAAATAAACTTTGCAGATGCATGGCTATGATTATGATATCACTTACAAGATACTGAAAGCAGGCTTAATGGATTATATAAGTGTCTATATAAAAAATAATCCCACCCTGAGGGAGTTCATATATCTCACTTCCTAATAAACAATTTTTAAGCTTTTTTTAACTTGTGCTTCCAAACACTTATATCTAATTATAAGTGCATAAGAAATGTTAAAAAACTCACTAAAAAAAAGTAATAAAATATTGAAAAATTGAATAAATAATTTTTATCAATTAGCTTATATGAAAAGATATATAAATAATTTTAACATTTTTAAATAATATAAATAATTTTAAGATGTTCATGTGATTTTTGATTACCCAAGTGATAACATGAAATGTGATTTTTGAATACCCAAGTGAAAACATGAACACAATACTATTGATGAAATTGAGATTTTATTCAACTTTACTTTTCATAGAGTTAGAATATTTATTTTATTAAACCATATAGAGTTTTAAAGTAAATAATTTAAATGAACAAATGAATAAAAATAATTAAAAAATCAAAACAAAGTCAAGACAAATCAAATGGTATGTTTAATAAACTTTTAAATCTAAAAAAAAAAAAAAAAAAACAAAGTAAAGAAAATAAAGATGAATTAGTGTAATAATAGAAATAGTTATATTGATGTCTAAGACCTGAAATTCAATTAAAAAAAAGCCAGAACAAATGAAAAAAAAAAAAATATTGAAGAATAATCTAAGTTCAGAAAATTATTAGGTTTCTCAACTCTTGAACAAGATATAAAAATACAATCAATAATTAATCATACATAGTTAATGACTTAAAAACTAAAGTTATAATGACAGCTTTTTAAAATAATTTTATGGAAATAAATTTTATTATTTAATTAGCAGAGTATAAAGTGTATATAAAGGAGAAATGTTCTGACAGATTGTTTGTAAAATATTTATGAACTAAGTACTGAAAATAAAATATATATTACATTTCAGTGAAAGTTACTATTAACTGCATTATTGAACTTATTTATGGCTATTTTAAGTTTTACAGAAAGTCTTTTGGACTATAAATCAGGATTCTTAAGTATTAGTCTGGTGGTGATTGCTCAAAAAATGTGCATATAAAGACCAAATTATATCCATTTACAATCTTCTAAAAAAAGAAATAAATTAATTTTGTAAGTGAATATTAGATAATATTCCAATAAGGAGAAAGTTATAAGTCAAAATGTTGATTTAGCTGCAAATTTTATGGCAAATGATAGCAATGCTTCATTCAGGATTGTTGAAAGAGAGTAGCCATTTATAATGGAATGTGGTTCAAAATAAAGTTCAGTCCATTGCAGTGATGCTAAGAAATGAAATTTTGTAAATGAACAGAATACTTGTTGAAAGATCATTTCTCACAAAAAACTTTAATGCATGTTTGTTTCACTTCCACTAAATAAAGTTATAGATGGCCAGTTTTCAAAACAAAAAATCTTTATAAGTTTAGATGGTGAAAGATAATGTGTCACGAAAAATGTAAATGTGTGTTAGTGGCAGTTTGTATCATTTCCAGAAAATACAGTTATAGGTAATCATTTTTCCAAATAAGTATTGCCAAATTAATACATATGTGAAATTTCACCACTGGAATAATAGATAAGTATCTAAATTGGTTTAGGTTCAAACACTTTTAATGACTTTCTCATCATAATATTATTCTGTTAAAGAGTTAACTTTACTTTTATCATTAATATTTAATAAATATTATTTTCAACCTGGACTAATAGACTGAATAAGATGAGAAAGATTAATATATTTTATAATATTTTGCTTTCAACTGACTGGAGAAATAAAAAAAAATACAAATCTATTTCAGTTTATTAACAAATTTAAACATAAAAGAAAACAAAATACTTATAATTTTTTATCTTTTTTAATTTTTTTGAATCTAAGTCAATGGCAACTCATGTATAGGCACTGCAGAACTGCAGCACCCTCTATAACAGTCATAATTCAGCTTTTTTTAAATTCTTTTTTTATACTTGTACATTATCTAATCCTTAAGCCTAATGTCAATAGCCATCTCATATTTCATGAAAAAGTATAAAAATCTTTATATAAAACTGTACATTTCACATATCCAATGATGCTGAGTTTGGCAGAAGCAGCATATTAGTAATAGGTAGAGATAGTTGATTAAACAATCTGGATTTCCTATTTTTTGATAACATTCAATGACTTAATGATGCATTTTTTTCTTTAATTTTTTCTTTATACTTGTATTTTATGTAATCTTTAAGTTTAATGTCAGTAGCCACCCCCCTACATCTTGAAAAAATGATGAAAACCTTTGTATAAAACTGGGGTTATTTTTGTATAAAACTGTATGTTTTACATATCCAATAACCCAATGTTTGTTGGTTGCATGCATGCACACATGTCTGAGCTAAGAAGCTTGTGTTGTGCTGACCATATTGTGTAGATTTAAGGTAGTGTTGCTTTTTGATTTGTGTGTGTTGTATTTAAAAACCATGTATCATATTTTTAAATGTGATAAAGTATAGAATTAGATGATTACTATGCTTTAAAATATTCTATTTAGTTGATAGCTTTTTCAGTTCTAATATTTCACAGAAAATTTTAATAATTCAATCATGCTCTCCTTAGGCTCATTGTATCCTCATGAAATAAGTTTTGAGACTATAAGCGAACTTCAACAGCTTATGTTTTCACAGTTGTAGATCCATTAGAAAGTTACAGTTAAAAAAAAGAGGTTGTTCAACATCTGATATTCAAATTTTCAGTCAGGCATAAGCAATAACAAGAAGTATATTTGTAGCTTTAATTTTGAATAGTACCAATAGAAAGTGGTTATGAAGTAAAAAATTCATTGTGTTGTTTTCTGCATTTGCTGTTTGGGGTGATGTAACATGGACAAAAGGTGATTATAAAAATATAAATAAAATGGAAAAAACTGAAAAACATGAGAAGTCAAAAAAGCACATTGAAAATGTGATTTCACTGTCACTTTTAAAAAAATGTAAATATTAAGGAGAAACTTAGTGAGGTATACAGACTTTCAATCAATGAATATAACATAAAAGTTAAAAAAAAGTGAAATTTTATCCAAAATAATAAATTGTATTTTTTTGTGGAAAATTTGAAACTCCCTTATATGGGCATGATGAAAAAGATGATTCAGTAAATCTAGACATATTTAGAGAATTAATAAATTATGCATCTAAACTAGATCATGAATCATAAACCGAGTTCCCAAAAATTTACAACCATTGAAAAGCTGCCTTACTGAAATTCAATCGACATCAAATGTAGATAGATCAAACCATTGCAGAAACAACAGAAAATTTAAAATACCTGAATGATGAGAATTCCATGTTTTTGTTAGATCTTTTTTATCAAATCATGTCTCATATTGAAATGATTTACATGCAATCTCAAGAAATTTAGAGTGTTTAAAGTCAATGAATATGTAAAGATTTTAAAACTACTATTTTAGATTTAAGAAACTCAAAGTACTATGAGAATCCTTCAAAGACCCTCATAGCAGAAGCTAAGGAAGTATGTGACTGTATATGTGTTGATATAATGGACAGATATTCTTCCACTAAACACTTAGTAGCTGCTAAATTGTTTGACAAGAAAAGCTTTACTAGTTTAAAGAATGAATTGCCTATAGAAGAGATAGTACTGACCACTGAAGCATATCCCATGATTTTTGACAAAGAAAAACTTGAAACTGAAGTAAAAGTTTTTTTATTGTAGATCCAATATGCATGAATATTGCATATTAATTGATCTGCTGAAATCTATCTTGGAAAGTAATTTAGATGCTGTTCTTAGTGAGATTAGAAACTGATAAAAATCCTCTTGAGAATTCCCATGACTATATCAGAACAAGAATGCTGTTTTTCAACACTGAAAAGAATAAAAACTTTTCTGAAGAGTACTATGAATCCTGAAAGACTAAATGCATTTGCAGTGCTTTCAACTGAGAAAAATTTCCTCAACAGTCATCCAGAGACCAAAGAGAAATTTATTAATCTTTTTGTGCAAAGTAAAACACGAAACATGGATTCCCTTTTTAAATGAATAGATCAAGCTTGAAATGTAACTATTAAGTCTATTAATAAGTAAATTATATATATTTTGTTTAGGATTTTATCAAGTTTATGCATACATTTTTTTTAATGTTTGTTTCATTTTACCCAATATGCAATGGCTAAACATTTTCTGAAATAGCACCCCCCAAAAATTTTAGTCAAGAACCACCACTGATCTAAATGCTACTTTTGTTTTAATTTCAGACTAATCACCTAAATTATTTGTTAAAAAATAAAAATAAATATTTTTAAATAGTATAGAACAATAAAAAATATAATTTATATGCCGGTGTGATTTAATGAAATAGTGAGATTTGTGATATCAAGAATTAGAGGATTGATTGACGAGGCAAGAAAAAAAAACAATGCTTGATTTAGCGAAGGGGACTGTTTCTTAGTCTATCACTTTGAACTGAATGTTACTTAATCTTACCAATCAAATGATTATGAGATTCTATATATATGAATACAGACTTCTTTTATAAGTAATAAATTTTCAAGAATGAAATTTGAATTAATAGTTTCTTTTCTTTTGTGTACGTTTGTCTGTATAAATAAACTTTTCATTTGAGTTCTAATAAACACTTCAGCTATTGTTGATGACTTGGCACATTGCCAAAAAGGTTTACATCACTTTTTATATGTATTTACTTCATTAAAAGAAAGAAATGATAGAAGAATTACTACTTAGATTAATAAAAAAGAAAACATTCAAATATTTCTGACGTTTTCATTATTAAAAAGTGTTGTTTTAAAATAAAAGTTATTTATATAAAAACAAATTAAAATAAATTTAAAAGTAATATCAAACACATTTCGATGTTTAAAAAAAATCACTTATGTGTGACTACAAATAAGTATACATATGTTAATTTAAAATATTTTAAATAACTGCTTTCATTAGTTCCTTTTTTTAAAATATGACAATTACACACACATACTGTATATATAAGATTACAATCTTGTGTAAACTAGTAAAACTTTTTAAATCTTTGGGTAAAAAGTTCTTAAAATAATTCAGAAAGATATAGTTGATGAGGGAAAACATAATTGCTTAAAAATAATAAGTGTATAAAAATAAACAAATATATGATAGACCTACATTTTGGATACTAAAGGAAGGGAAATAAAGTAAGATAAAAATGCAGATATAGTTTACGTGTAAGTAATAGGGAGAGCATAGTATATTTATTTTTGGAATATGAGTATTGGACAAAAGATAAATTGTATGGAGAATGAAAGAAATAAAGATGAGAAGAAAAAAAAGGGATTTAAAAAAATTATTATTGAGAAATAATCAAATAAAGAATCAATCAAACAATTTTTATTAAAATAGAATTTAAAGAAAGAGAATCGTCTTGCATTGGTGGTCGAGAGGTCAGCGCGACCGCCTTGCACTTGCAGGCAGTTGCTCGGGTTGCGGGTTCGTGTCCCGGCCGATGCTCTGACACTTAAAAAAAAAAAAGAAAGAGAATGTGTAATTGTTAATAGAAAAATTTGGTAATAAAAGATTGGAAATGATAATATATGTAAATATTTATATAATTATTAAACAATAAGGATCAAAATAGAAAAAATGTTTATTTTGACTAGGAAATTTTCTAGGAATTTGGCTTTTTATGCTCAAGAACTTTTGACTTTATCCAAGAAGAAATGATTTTACATCACAGTTTTAATAAGTTAACTGATAAAAGGTCAGAAAGTCTTCGAACAGAAGCATATGTTTATAATATATCATTTTATCTGCTATAAAAAATGGGTACTGGTTTAATAAGTGCTATAGGACATTTTTGACACTAGGGAGAGCCTCCAAACCATTGCTAACACTAACAGGTTTATTTGGACATAATTGCTGAGATATTCTTGACTTTGTTTAAGGAGAAGCCACAATACATCACATCACAAACAAATAATAAACAATCTCAAAAAAAAAGTCAACAGATAAATATCTTCACACTCTTAAGCTAAGATGTTTTACATTGGCTTATATAATTAGAAAGTAGTTTAAAGATAAGATGACCACTCTTACCTTTTCTAAAGTCTCTATCTAGTGTCTTAGTTCAAGAGTTTCCTCAATACTTAACAAGACACCATTGAAATATTAAAAAAAAACAATACAGTACATATATTAGGATGAAAAATTCTTACTGTTAACAATTAATAATAAATTATTACCAATATTTTGTTTATTTCAAATAAAAATATTCATATTTCATTAAAAAATAAAAACAAAACAAACAGTTTATATTTTACTACAATTAGAAAACAAATTAATAAATAACACATGGCAGTGATACCATAGAAGTACTTAACAAATGTATGCTGGCTAAATAAATTACTAAACCAACATTAAACTATTAATATAGTGGCAAAGAGTTCATATTTTATTACAATTAGAAATAAATTAACAAGTAAAACCAAGCATTGGCACCATTTCAAATAAAAGTGAAGAATATTTATTTTATTACTAACATGGTGGCAAAGAGTCTGTATTTTATTATAGATAGAAAATAAATTACCAAATAAAATCTGGTATTGATATAGTTTCAAATTAAAATGATAAATATTTTTTACTACTAACATGGTAGCAAAGAATTCATATTTTACTAGAATTTCAAAGAATATTTATTTTACTACTAATCCACATGGCAACAAAGAATTCATATTTTTACTACAATTAGAAAATATAAAATTCAAATTAATTTTACAATTAATAAATAAAACTATAAATTAATTACTATAAAAACATATACAATTACTTAATAAACATTTGCCAGCAAAATAAATTATTAAATCAAAATAAAAAATGGCAGCATAATAAATATTAAAAAAATAATTTTACAATTAAATAAAACTATAAATTATTAAAGTAATGTAAAAATATGTACAGTATTTATTGATAAACATTGTGACATAATAGTTGAGTGGGGGAAACTGACAATTATAGCTTATCAAATATTAAAATTAATATTACACTGACAAGTACTTATTGGAAAATTAATTAAAAACCAAACTAAATTAGTAAACTATCATAAAAACATAAAAATACATATTGAATATATATTCCATTAAACCAGCATAAAAACATGGATTTAAAAAATATGTACAAGTACTTATTAGCAAAGTAAATTACTAAACTAAGCAAATAAAACTTTAAAAAAAATTCTTCAAAAATTAGTACAGGTACTTATCAAATGTAAAACAGCAAAGTAAATTACTACACTAACATAAAAACATGTACAAGTTCTTATTGAAAAACATGGTGGCATAATACTTGAAGGGAAAAACAATTTCATTATATATATATACCTGTAAATATAAAATGTTTCTTATTAATTATTAGAAATAAAACATGATTCTTACTTATATATGTTCATTAATTACCATTTATAAATGAATGTGGCTGCTTTAATTCTAGAAATTAAAAGAAAGAAGGAGAGAAAGACAAAAAGAAAAAGTAAGTGATGATCACACAAATCAATCTGTAAACTACAAATAAATTCATATATACTATATGCTGATACTATATTCTATTTAAATGATATTTTCATTATTCATTAAGTACTTTTGTAGATGTTCTTTTCCTAAAAGTCATTAATATTTTGATTAATAATAGCTTTCCATTGTAACACCTTTTCCAAAAAGTATTCAATACTTCATATTTTAAAAGTGTTTTTGAGATAATGTTTATAATGTAAATTAATCTGTCTATTCTATAAAAATTATGCCAAATTTATAGAAACATATTTTTAAAGAAAGACTGTTTCTTATTTATTTCATATGTTCAATCACATAGCACCAAAAAGCTAACAAAACATACTAATTAGTCTTATGGTCTTTGCTTTTATGTTTTAAAAACATATGGAGATCCTTAAATAGAAATTTTCCAGTGCTTTTACATTATATATATATATCATAATAGGTTCATGTCTCACTTCTAATAAATACTTTGTGTACAGCTAATTTAATTCAAACTATCATGTAAATATGATAAAGTAAGCTAACTTTAACTTGTTAAATGCAGGAGAGCACATTTGAGTTTGAGTATACTTCCATATCAAGTATGCTTACTATCTAAAAAGCTACTAAAATATTTAAATTGATCCATATTATAAAGTGGATAACTCTCCAATCTTAACATTGTTGAAGAATTTTCTTCTCCACTTTTTGCCACAATATCTGAGTTATTTGAACATTAATTACTAAAACAAATTATGAGAGATTGTGTTTAAACATTTAAAGCATTCTTTATATTAATCTTTGAATTGAAAAGAATAATACACTTGTCAGGTTATATTATAAATATAGAAAACAAGAGGACGAATGTTTTGTTTTTGTTTCTGATTAGTTAATATTAAATATTTTACCACTATGTTTATATCTCATACTCATTTATTTTTTGAATTGTTCTAAAGATCAAAGACAAAAAAAATTAAAACTAGTATTCATTTCTGTTTACCATTGGTGTTTATTGTAAATAGTTCAAGATTTCATTTGCAATATAATAAAGAAGTAATTTAACATGAAACAAGCTTCAGGAAACAGTAATAAATTTCTAGCATTGTCTCAAACAATTTCAATTAATTGAACCAAATATATTAAATATATTAATAAAAGTATTATATAAACTAGATTTTGTTTTACTATACTTTCTTTGTATTTCAGGTAATAAAAATTGTGTCTTCAGAGTTTCTTAATCTCCTAAAACAACAGTCAGTTTTCTGGTGCATAATCATCAAGGATGAAATCAACATACTCAATAATATTCTTTAAAATAATTTTGTTATCAATAATATTTTCTGGTAATTACTGCAGTCTTGTTTATTCTTTTTATTTTATAAAATAAAGGAGTGGAATAGTTCTTATGATAAGATGACACTAATTTAATGTTTATCGTGCATTAGGCAACACTTGATATTTCAGTTGCATGCTATCAGGTTCCTCCAGAACCTGGAAGATGATATAGATTGGATTTAAATCCCAATCTTTTTAAAATATACTGTTCTGTCTTGGGTTTCTTTGATATATTAATGACACCATAGTCAATATATTTCCATCAACACTTCCAAATAACTAGCAATAAAACAAAAAAATAAACTACTACCTTTGAAGGCTTTTCTCATCTTCATTTCATTCTATAACCATAACAAGAGAGCATGATTCTTTCTAATGAAGAAAATATCTAACAAAACATTACATAATAAAGATCATTCTGAATTTATTTGGATTCAAAACTATTTACAAATGCACAGTTAATGAGCCCAAATCTTCCAATCAATTTTTTATAATAACTACATTAACTTTCCATAACATTTATCTTTTTTAAACCATGTTTACAATAACATTATCTAGGCATTATAGGTGTTTTAAATAAGATTAACTTTCATTTTTTGAATTAGTTGACTTTCAGGTTTAAATGTTAAATTTGTTCATTCTAACATTCTTTGTATTTTGATTCTAATATAACTCTAATAACACATACTATTGAAATTTTAACTTATGGACATGTATGTTCATGATTTTGAAAAATACTGCTTTGGAAATGAATTTTTGTTCCTGACATTTTACAAGAATGCTAATTATTGGTAGAATTTCTTGGTCATTGCTTTAAAGTTTCTTAATAATTTGAAATCATCATTTTAAGAGTATTCTCTATGTTACGTAACACAATTAAAAGATGTCAGAGTTAAAATACCTTACAGATACAGTAAAGCAATAAAATTATTAAGAAGTACATAGGCTATCATTACCAATAGCATCCACCAAATATTACTATATATATAAGATAATTTTAGATTCTTAATCAAAAATGTAAACCCATGGAAAATAATAAAAACATTTTCATATAGGCACACACAGTAAAGCTATGATAACTGCACATGCCAACATATAAAATGTTTAATCAATAATACAATATTTATAAATTCTTCAAATCAAATATTTAAGTAGGCTCATAACACAAAGCAATATTAACTTTCTAATCTGTATCTACAGTAAACTCTTTTCTTAAATTAAATGATTAGATGTGACTAACATTAAATATATTTATTGACAATCAAATAACATATGGTTCCATTATAATCAAAATTACTTCACAATGTAAATGCAGATATAATTCTGCACTTAATTCTTTAAATCACTTTACTGGAATTACTAATATGATTAATTCAAATTACATGCAATACCAATGATAAATTATTAATGATTATTGTTATAAAAATAAATTCTAAGTATTCAACATTTCCTCCTTCTTTTAACTCTATTTCATTTAAGTAATATGGGATAATAAATAATTTTAGATATTATCATCATCAATGTAAATTTTTCATAATTATTAACTCAGTTCATTGCCAAAAGCAAGTACTTAATGAATTGAAATTTGCTTCATAAATGCATATTAACCTACATTTTATATGCACTAATGCTAAATGAATTCTATTTTAGTAATTAAGACAGTAATTTAATCTTAACTGATGTTTGATGTGCAGACAAAGATAAATCTTTTATCTGTAATCTATTAAAGAAGCTCATTTTTACTTAAACTTTTTCAATTTCTGTTATATAGAAAATCTTTATACTTGATAATAAAATAATTTCTACTTGAAGGTTTATAAAGAAACATTTGAAATAATATACAAAATAAGATACTTATTTTAAAGAAATACATTTCAAAATATATTGCTTTCTTTATTTTATTATTTTTTCTTCAACCATGATTAAATCATTCATAATGTTAAAATATGTAAAATTTTCTCCATACAGTAGTGCCACTCAAAGCAAGAGAGAGTAATCAATGGATGCCAGAAGGCTTGTGCATAAAATCCCTATCTAGAGCATACTCATCTAACATCCCCAAACTAGTTTCTGGCTTGTGGCCTTCATCAGTGAGAAGCCTTGGATCTGAGAGCACTGCACCTAGATCTTAGGATCTAATGCAACCCTTCAGAAAATACCTTTTATCTCTACATAACTACAAAACTATGAGAATAAAATTGAAAGCACACAAATATTTTCAATCTAAGCTTAATAGCTTATAGTCATATGGGTCTGAACTCAGTTCAGCACCCATACATTTTGGTGACTTTGTTTTTTTTTATAACCATAGCCACCACCTTCCTATTAGGCAGGATTGGTATTAAACCTTTAAACATCACATGATCACTATCTCCAATGCTTGCTCATAACTTATTAAAATAGGTAAAACTCTTTCTATACAGTAGTGCCACTCAAAGCAAGACAGAGTAATCAATGGATGCCAGAAGGCTTGTGCATAAAATCCCTATCTAGTGCCTATTCATCCAACATCCCCAAACTAATTTCTGGCTTATTCCTCACCGATGAAGGCCACAAGCCAGAAACTACTTTGGGGATATTGGATGAGTAGGCACTAGATAGGGATTTTATACCCAAGCCTTTTGGCATCCATTGATTACTCTGTCTTGCTTTGAGTGGCACTACTGTATGGAGAGAGTTTTGCCTATTTTAACAACAGTTATGAGCAAGCATGGGAGATAGTGATCATGTGACATTCATAATGTTCTTAGTAGCATAATTACTTTCTGATTCTCCCTTCCCATCTTTGTGCATATTTTAAAGGATTTTGAAATTATTTTAACCATAATAAAAGAAAATATAACACAATAAAGATATCATTGTATCAAATAAAGAAACATAAGATTATATAAAAATGAAAATCATTTTTTCTAAAATAAACTAAGAGTAAGAGGGGGAAAAATCATCTCTAATATATTGCTAAATCTCTAAATGATTGATTTTTTTTTTCTTTTATAAAGATTTAGAAAAAGTCTGTGTGAAAAGATTTATATAAAAATAATTTCAAGACAATTTTTGAATGCTCACTTAAATTACCTCTGAATTCCACAGTATTAAAATATTATTGACAATTTGATATTTCTGGCATAAGGTATCATATTCAATAAATGTCACAGTCTTGCAATTTTTCCTATAAAAACAAATTCTTGTAATTAGTTTGGGGATAACTGATAGTAGGTAAGTATAGAAGGTAAAATTCAGTATACTACTTTGGCTAAGACAGACAATTTAAAAAAAGAGAGATTTTAAAGGTTTTTTATTTACTCATTTATAGCTTCTTTTCTATTGAGCTGATAT
The DNA here is from genome assembly GCA_028023455.1 of Epiperipatus broadwayi. Taxonomy (NCBI): domain Eukaryota; kingdom Metazoa; phylum Onychophora; class Udeonychophora; order Euonychophora; family Peripatidae; genus Epiperipatus; species Epiperipatus broadwayi. The sequence continues at coordinate 5,379,917 of JAQFVV010000008.1, read as the reverse complement.
TTACTATACCACTGAAATTTTGTTAGTACTTCATGGTGTTCTATTCCAAGCTATCTCTGTAATAGAGAGAAATTCAGGTAAAATAACACAATCAGATGACCTCCTAGAATTAGAAGCAATTGAAAGAATAACACCTATTCTTTTTTGTTTTTGTATAACTTCATAATAATTATCCTATTTTTTTCATCTTGAAATGTAATTGATAGACAAGTCTGAATTATTCACCAAATATACATACTAACTACTATTAAATATAATTAATTTATTACATTGCTTTTAAAAAAAATATTTGCCAAAATAGACTTAATAAAAACTTTTATCTTGAATCTTAGATAATAAGTCTTAATTAAACCTATTCATCAAAAAACAAACAAAAACAACAACAACAAACAAACAAATTTAATTACAAAAAAAAAAAAAAAACTTATTTAGAATTTTTTGAGATTTAGAATTGAACATAGATTTTTTCATTTTGGAAATTATTATTAATATTATTAAGCTTAATTAAACCAGTCTCTAAAATTATGATACTGATCTCTCTCTTTTTGGCCAACTTTATACTATCTTGTCTTTCTACTGCTTAATTTTGTTAATTTGTTATTACAGTCAATGCATAATCACTTCAATATATATTCATAAATAATTCTGTTGTTTTGACGTTAACACATCATCACTCCATTTTAAAACTTTACATTTTTCATCAGGATTTGCAGCCTTTTCATTCTTAACATTAGAAGAAACTTTTAATTTTAGTATCCTAGATATCTTTATATTAATTTGTGTGATTTTTTTTACAAAAATCAATTAAACTCTTGTATCATTATCAAAAAGTGATGGAAATACTTTTTCTATTTGTTTAAAATATAACAATTATTATATAAAAGGATGTTACATACTGATTTACAAAAACTATGATATTGCCTTTTAAATTATATATTACTTTCAATGCATCATATAAACATCTAAATTAATCACTATTAGTAAATGATTTAATTTTTTTAGTAGTTTAATTTGTTTCTCATTCTTTATATTTATTTTAAAATTATTATGCACATATTTAATTTTATTAAATCACTGATAATATTTTTGGTGATTATACTTCCTCACATCTACAAATAACACAATAAACTTCAAAATGGGTAACTTTAGTATTTTATAACTGTTGATATTTGCTATAAGCAGCAGTTCCATATAAAGAATGAATACTAAATTTCTTTATCAGTATGTTTGGAACAAGACTTAATTTTATAATATCCATCACTATAATCTTGATCTCAAGCACATTCTTTTATATATAAAGTCAATATGTAAAAACATTATTATAAATTGGTTATTGAAATTAGCTTTTTAGTATTTAAAACAATATTATTAGCTATTATCTTGTAATTTACAAATATCTGTAATTAAAAGGTTTTAAATGTGTTCAAATCTTAAAAAAATAGAATGAATAAAAAACATTTTGAATTATTGAAAGAAGTGAATTATATTTTTAATTTAGATAATATTTTTAAAATTAATTTTTTTTCCAAAGTACAATAGGTTTAAAATACAAATATTTTATATGATGATTTCTAAATTTAAATATTTTCTGGATAGTATGGTAATGTGAGTAGGTAATTACATAGACAATTCTATTTAAACCTTTTTAACTCATTTAAATGGTATAAAGTGTCTTATATTACTATTACCTATTTATAATAATATATATATGTCATTAATTGTATTTAAATAGGTAAAATGCTATTCATCTTATTTTTGAATGTATGAACTTAAAGTATTTTAATGGCTACAACAATTTTATTTCTTTTTCAACTAAATAGCAAAAAATACTTTTGATAAATTAGGGTTAATTGTGCCACACCATGTGTAGAGGGTATGATTCTCTATGAAGTTGACTTAAGTGGTGTTTAGAAAATTATTTTAATAGTTGATCTTTATCTTGTTATGTTTTCTGTGACTATGACGATTTTTGGTGAAAGCTGGACTGACTTTTTTAAGGAAAGGAATCATTTTCTTTTTGTATCTACAAACAATAATAATTTTTTTTTATAAGTGAATCTGTGGGCAGAAAGATTCTTATCCAAGGGTTTTAAATACCTCATTTTTTTGCTTTCTTGATCTGTTTATATTTGAGATAGGATTTTATGTGGAGTAGATATCAGCTTTATTGTTCAATTGGTTGTATGGGTAAAAGACAGAATTATTAATCTCAGTATAAAGACTGAATCAGAGATAATTATATCTTTTTGGTAAAGATAAATAAATAGTTGATGATATCTTTTAAGTAAAAATGTAAAAGCAGCTAAATGCATTTTTTACACAAAGATTCATGAATTGTTAATTGTACTTGTGGGAGATGTTAGGAGTATATATATCTTCCTTATAAAGTATTATAATCTAATCTTTTCTTTATTGCATTGCTTAATTCAACTAATATCAATATCAATCACTTTCTTTATTACTTCTACAATGAATTATACACTTATTTTTATTAATAACAGTTTCAATTGCACCAGCAATCTTCTTTAGATCTTTTACTTTACTCCTTACCAAACTTAACTGTTAACTGACTAAACCTTTAACAGTTAAGTTAAGTTAGGAGTAAAAGATCTGAAGATGATTGCTAGGACAATTGAAAACCATTATTGATAAAATAAATGCATAATGTATTGTAGAAGTAATAAAGAAGTGATTGACATTGAATATATATATATCAATCAGTGGGTAAACATAAACGTGTCTTAAAATAATAGTAAAAAAAAATGTACAAAGTAATTCACCAAATGGTTGAAAAACTTTAAAAATAAGTTTTACTTTATAGTTAATATTCCAATATGGAAATAATTTAAGATTTGTATAATTTTGAACCTGTCTAATTTTGTTATCTTCTAATCAAATATAAAAAACAACAGTTTGAAATCGATCTGATATTCTAATACTTAAATATTACAATTAAATGAATTAAATCAAATTATTAATTGGTGTATTTTAAATTTCTGTATTAATATTTTTTTTTGTTTTAATCACTGTCACTATTATTTATTATGGTCAACATTTACATTATGTGTAAATATGAATTAAAAGAATATTTTATAAGAATAAAAATACATGGGCTATATATCTTATGTGATTGCTATATCTATATGTTGGCACCATGATTTAGTAATTTCCAAACTGTTTAATATTTAAAAAGATCACTTTGGTGCATAAAAAATCATCTTATTTTTATGATTGAGATCAGATATATTAGGAATAAAAATATGTCACTTGGTTCAACTAGTGGCATATTTCTAAAGTCATTAATGAATTAAATAGTCAGTGTATTGAGATAACAATTTTAGATGTTAAAAATAATTAAGCAGAAACAGTAAACGTTATCACATTTGAATTGTTTTTTTTTTTTTTTTTTTGATAATGAGTTCTAACTAACTGCATTGATATATAAATAATACAGCTGCCAGATTAAATTTATCAGTCATCACATAATTAACATTAGTTAATAAAACAATCTATGCAACACAACAATTACAATTAATATGTAATAAACAAATATATATTTACTAAACCATCTCTTCAACATGTGAATAAATAACACTTTATTGACAAAGGATCATGATTAGAATAAATTAACCTATTCTTTAACCTTTTGATTTTTATAAACTTAACCTATGTCATAGAAATTCAGAGTGAACTCAATACATCAATAAGATAAAAACACGGCATTAATAATTATTAAACTAATAGTCAATTATAGAAAGACAAAGACTGATTCTGACTTTTAATAGCTTTGCTTTAATAAACAAACAGGAGATAATTAAAATATTAAATTAGTATAGCTTTAATATATATGTATTTAGTTCAATTAAACAATTCTCTCAGGCAAGCCTGGTCAACAGTGCTTTCTCCGTCACGATTCAAAGCTACAAGGGATTATTAGAAAAATCTATACCATGCAATGAGCTATTTAAAGGCTGTTTTATCAACAATTAATGTCATGTTAAAAAAATAGATAATTAAACTACAAAAAAAAAAAAATTAAGATATTTTTTGATAATTATTTTAACTAAACAAGAAACAAACAAAAATTAGATCCTAAAAAAACAGATATCAGCTGAACACGTGGTTAGAAACTAAGAAAAAGAATAAATAGAATTTAAATTCTATCTTTGATAATTACAACGCACTATATTTTAAGAATCTAATTTTATCTTCGCACTCATATAGGCAACACATATAATTTGAAAAACAAAAATTATTCTACATTATTTTTATATCAGCTTCTTGGTTCTGGAAAGCAGTAGTCATAAATAAATCGTTAATAAAAAAAAAAAATAGCAATGCTTTTGTGTTTTTTCTATCATAGACAAAAAAAAAAACACACACACTAATTTTAATTTGAAGTCTTTCAAAACTTTAGGCAGAAGCCCAAAGATCATTAGCTGTGAGGTATCATTTCACAAACAATTTCAAATGATGACTAAAACTGCCAGTTGTTTGAAAACTTAGATTCAATTAATTTAATCTTGAAAGTCAGTTGAAATGATGAAAAATGTTCTAGGTCAGAGATAAATAGGAAAATACATTCTAGAAACAACAACTGATAAACTAAATTTTAATTCATCTCAGTTCTTATGAATGAACATTATATTTGCTTTTTTTTAAAAAAATTATACTCCATAAAATATATAAAAATAAATCACGCGCTTTTGGGGATTTTTTTTTATTTATTATATTTTGATGTTTTGATTGATTAGCAATTTTCTTCAGCGTTAAAATTGAGAATAAATTATTATATCAATTACCGTATATATACACACATTCATTTCATCATTTATATAAACATAAAAGTGTATTTCATAGTTATTAACAATAATGTTTATAAAATATATTTTTAATGCACGTGCATATATAGATTTCTTATAAAAGTCTAACTCTGAGAAAGACTGATATAGACAGAATGTCAGAAAATGAAAATAAAACCTAACGGAAAATGATGCCAAAAAAAAGGGTTCATTTAATGATATATACATAATCAGCATTATCAAAAGAAATGAAAATTTTTACATGATTAATTAGTTTTAAAATATTTTTTTTGATTTTTACATTTTTATTTTATATATTGTGATTAATACTGATGGTTTAATTCAGATTGATGTATTGCATTTATTAAAATGACAGTATAAATCTACTATTATTATTTTTTCATGTGTCAAAGCATCGACCAGGAAGCGAACCCGCAAACCCGGGACAACTGCTTGTAAGGTGGCTGTGCTGACCACTCGACCACCAATGCTTGACTAAATCTATTATTATTTAGTGCTGAAAATCTATAGTTATGCAGAAGGAAATTAGCCTCTGATCATTTGCTATTTCATGAATGCGTGAAGATTTATAATAGTCAAGAAACAGCATGTGATCAGAGATTAATTTCCTTCTGCAGAATTAAAATAACAATAACAATAATAAATTATAATGTAATAATAAATTTTGTTTCACCAGTTCTTCATTATTAATATAATATGCTTCAACATATAAATGTGAAATTATTAAATTCTAAATCTTAATATGGCTAAGCACTTTCCGAGCCTGTTTATTCCATATTTATAGCCTTAATGTATTAAACTCATTGTATGCAAATTTATACAAAACAAATCAGACCATCAATTTTTTTGAAATTGCTTCATTTCTAGTGACATAAATGCTATAAATGGAAAAGACATATGTTTTACAATTTCAAAAAATGGATGGTCTGATTTGTTTTGCATAAATTTGCATACAATGAATTTAATACATTAAGGCAATGAATATGGAGTAAACAGGCTCTGAAAGCACCTAGCCAATATTAAGATTTAGAATTTAGTATTTTCACCTTTATTCATTGAAGTGTATTATATTAATAATAAATTAAGTAAATACTTTTAAGTCAGATTTTAACCTGTATCAAACACATCTTGAAATTTATAATAATCAAGCAATATCTTTATTTTGCTGATAGAGAGACCTCTCAAATCATGAGACATGATAGTGACTTTTATAAAGACAAGAGTGGCTGTCTCATCTTACCTTAACTTTCTACTTATATAGGCCAATCTGAAGCATCTTGATTTGGGAGCAGGAAGCTGTTGTTCTCTCCACTGTTTATGTTCATTATTTCCTATACAAATTAACATCCACAAAATCTTGTGATTTAGAACACTCCCAAATCAAGAGGCTTCATATTGGCCTATATAAGTGGAAAATTAGGTTAAGAATAAGATAGCTGCTCTTATCTTTATAAAAGTCACTATCTTGTGTCATGGTTTGAGAAGTTCCTCTATTGGCAAAATAAAGATATTGCTTTATTATTATAAATTTCAAGGAGCATTTGATACAGGTTAAAGCCTGTATTAAAAGTATTTACATATACTTCCAGTGTGCTTAATAAATTTATAACTCAATAATAAATTATATTATTCATTAAAAAATGTCATTTGTTTATTACAATCCTTTTTTTTCTTTATAATGATAAATTTGGATGAACTGTAAGTTTGAAATAAATATTTTTAAACTTTATTTTTAAATTTAAAAAAATATTATAACTAAATATTGTCTAATTAATTTTTGTATAATTTAACCTAAATGTTTTCTTTATCTTTGAATATATATTTTACTTCTTATTTATTTGTCAATGCATATTATTATGGTGAAGAATACTTATTTTGTATAATTTTTACATAAGTACTCACTTTAATAAAGACACTAAAATCACAAGTAATTCAAGAATATCAATTTTTATTATGTTAATCTATGCAGAGCCTTGGTTGAAATGATTGTATTTTCTGAGAGTTAGTTGAGATATAGTATAAATTCTTTATTTTGTTCTTTAATATTTTATCATATACACTTAGAAATTTGAAAAAAAATATTTTTTTAATCAATTCATAAAACAATAAAAGTAGTTATATTTTTTTAAAATAAAAAATAATTTATTTATTGAAATTTCAGATAAAAAACTTTTCAATATAGCATTTTATATTTCTTGTCAAGATTAATAATTCCTTTTTCTTAGATATATTTTAAATACATATTTTTTAAATATATAATATTTTACCCTGTTGATTCTGTAATATTATTTTATATAAATATATTTTATATTTTATTTCCTATGTTAAAATATTTGCATTCTAATGCACATTTTTTAAATTTCATACATTGAATGACATCAAGAGCATAGGTTGATATATTTACATTCTATATTTTTAGATATTCACATGATCACTATCTCATACTAGCACATAATTTTTATTAAACAATTCAAAACAAAGCAAAACTTTCCATACAGTAGTGCATTAGATCCTAAGATCTAGATGCAGTGCTCTCAGATCCAAGACTCCTCACTGACGAAGGCCACAAGCCAGAAACTAGTCTGGGGATATTGGATGAGTAGGCACTAGATAGGGATTTTATGCACAAGCCTTATGGCATCCATTGATTGCTCTTGTTGGCACAAGATGGCACTACTGTATGGAGAGTTTTGCTTTGTTTTGAATTATTTTTAGATATTGCAAGATTTAAAAATTTTGTATTTTTTATATTGTAATATACAAATTTCATGAAAGTTTATATATATTCTAAATATAATTATGATTCCCCTTTATACAGTAAAAAATATTTTATTTCATATACATTAAAATTACACAAACAATATTAATTGTTTTCCTGTTATATAAAAATTGCAGGCTTTACATTATATATATATATATATTCATATAGATTTTCAGTATTATAACAGATATTTCACATAAATTTTGATGTACATTATATATGCTACTAAAGATTTTAATTTATATGGGAAAGCTATTTGATGTTTTTATTTAAATATTAGATTGCATAAACAATAATTTCTTTTTATTAGATAAAAGTATAATGTACATCAACTACAGCATCTACATCGATTACTAATAGTTGCATATTTGAAATAAGTTTTGACTGTTCTAATTTAAAATGTTAATATATCTTATCATTACAAGCTTACTGAATTAAGTCACATGATATATGACTTATTTTTAGCCATTATTATAGCTTTTGTTTTTAACTCTTAAGCGATGTTATATTGCTAAGACTATTAGTATATGATATGGCTGAAGAATTCTTAGCCCCATATAGGTATTTAAGTTGGATAGCTGGATTTGAAGACATATAGGTATCTGAAAATTTCAGTTTGTCTACTTAAATGTTAACTTTCAAATAAATGCTGGCGTTAAGTTGGTATTTATAGATCTAGGGTGTGAAATGTCCCAGTGCCTCATTGACAATTGTCAAAGCATGAAACTGGTCTGGGGATAGGGATCATTTCTTGATAGAGATTTTTAAATGCTTCATGACATTTATTGATAAAGCTTATTAGAGCTATTGCATACTCTTTAGTTTTTCTCTTTCTAATTATAAGCTTACCAAATTAAGTCACATGATATATGACATATTTTTAGCTATTAATATATCTGTTTTGACAGTAATGATAATATAAGTAAAAAAGCTCTAAAAATGAACGAAGAAAGTAGTGATGATGAGAAAAAGATGAATATTATGTAATATACTAAGTATTGGTATCCAATAAATATGCAAAATATTTCATCATCACCACAGTGTTTTCCTTTACTGAGAGATCACTATTACTGTCAATATAAAAATTCTAAAGTATTGAAATATTTGAACTGATTTTTGATATATTCTACAAAAGATTGTTATGGAAACAGTTTCTAAAAACATGAATAAGCATAAAAAATCCCAAACATAATAATTGGAGACCCATCCCTGTATATTTTGGAAGACTATCAAAACATCATGTTAGGATTGGAAATGGTTAGAAAGAAAAATTCTCCAACTAATCATATTTTCTGAACTGATGACAAATATCAAATATGTCTTTCTTATGAAATTTTTTTTATTTTTCTGATAATGAAAATTTTAGTGAAAATGGCCATAAAAATCTAAAGCTTTACAACTTTTACAAAGTTGTAAAGAAGTTGAGTGAATATTTTAGGTTTTTGTACATTACAAGTTAGACTTTTAGTTTGGATGAAAACCTGTCACTTGTCAAAGGATGCTTTTATTGAAAGAAAATTATACATTTTCTAGCAGTTACCCTAAAAGAAAACTGCACCATTAAACATTCATATATTAACCGCTTGAAGATTTCTCTAAAATTTGTTTTTTTAAATCAACATGTAATATATATTAACAAATTTTGATACATAATTAATATTATAAATTGACAGGGCAGAAAATAAAAATTAGATATCTCATTTAAATAGTTAAAATTTATTTTAGCTAATAGTAGCATATGTGTTGAGAATGCTATCTATAATGTAGATAAACAAAAGAAACCATAAATCAATAATATTTTAGAATAAAATATCACAATTAATATAAAATAATTTATTTATAAATCTATTATAATAAATAAATAAGAGAATATATAAATATAAACTATCATTAAAAACCAATCAACACTTAGACAACCACAATATCAATAACAATCAACAATTTCAAACTGCTGTCAAGGCAACCTCTTTTTAACAATAAAACCAAATATAAATATAAACTATGGAGACTAATATGGTAATAGAGAAAAGAACAATATCAGTGTAAATGAGTTTTTGGATAAAATCATCAGAATATTTTTAATACTGAAAATTAGTTATAAGGATATCTTAATAAATACTGTTCACAATCCTATGAAAAAAAAGTAATTTATATTATATAATCACATATCTAAAAAGACATAAGATAAATGATTAAAATCAGTGAGAGACTAGTAACCAGAGAAATAAAAAAAAGGATATTCTGAACTAGATTGGGATAAGTCACAAGAGAATGATAGAGGCTAAAATAAATAAATTAGTTTAACTTAAAACAAAACCTTGCATTATCACCATTTCCTATGCTTACACGAGCTGTTAAAATAATAGCAAACTTTCTAATCAGGAACAAGTTAGAAACTAGTCTGGATATAATGCATAAGTAGGCACTAGATAGAGATTTTATGCACAAGCCTTCTAGCATCCATTGGTTACTATGGCTTGCACCGGGTGGCACTGCTATCTGTAGAGTTTGCTACTGTGTTAACTTAAAATCTTGTATATACAATGACATTTAAGTTGTTAAAACAATAGTAATTTTTTTTAAGTATTATAGTCATATTTGCAAAAGTGAGATAATTTGTTATTAAAAAAATCATTTGTATTATACATATTTTTATAGCAGTGTATAGAAGAAAAAAATTGTTGTAACTGTTAATTATTTATTATAATTAAGTAGTACATATGCAAGTATAAATAGTTAAAATAGTGTGAAAAAATATATCTTAATTAATGTAGGCTTATGTTAATGATAAAATAAATGAATTATATTTTTTATATTGGTATAAACAATTTTAATAAATAATTAAATGCTGCTCATTATTTTAGAATGAAAATAAATAAATTTTAGTTTTGCTAAATATTCTAATAATAGTTTTATTTATTAATATTGAAATTATTACTATTAATTTATTTGAATAAACTGTTTATTATTAAATTAATGAAATATTAGAATCTTTATTTTATTTTTTAAATACTAGAAAACAATGTTATAATATTGTAATGCGAAGCACAGTGTGTCTGTGTGTACGCATTTCTGTTATTAAGTAGTAGCATAACTGGAGATTCCCAGTTTTCTTTAATCTATACACCATCTGAACACTCTTGCAAATGTGAACCAATGTTATCTGCACTTAGATGTACTAATAATGACAATGCATTTACACACACACACACACACACACACACACACACACATATATATATATATAATATCTATAAATACATTCATCTCCATCACAGATACATTACATCAATATTATCTAATTAACTGACCCATATTTGTGAATATGAGACACTTTAATTAAAGATCAGACTCAGAACTAAAACATAATGATGATGTAATAAAGTGATATAACAGGGAGTAAATAATGGTGAGAGTGGATAATGAGGAGACATCTTTTATATTATACATAAAAAGATTTACTATAATTTTAATGCATACATTATGTTATATTAATAAATTAATAAAAAAATATAAATGAAAGTGTATATTTGACATGACAATTATATTTTGATTTTGAAACTAAGTTGCTAAAAGGAATTAATAATACATGATAATATTAAATTGTTATATGACAGAGATGATTGTACTCATTTTGAATATGTAATGGAACTCATACAATTATAATAATAATAATTACAAACACAATGTCAGACAACATGTTTCATTTATTTGTCATGCACATATTTGTTCATGGCTAAGATATAGAATATAATGAGAATATGAACATACCAACAAGACTAGATCTAGAAAGCAAAGCTTAACCTTACATGAAGGTTGTACAGAAAATTAACTGTCCACCATTTAATACATTAAATACAATGCTGTGTATATAAACAAAACAAAATGTATTTTTGAGTTTTTAATTACATTCTATTAAATACACAACAGGGGTTATATGAGTGCATAATATTACAAGAAATAATAAAAATACTCTACTAAGTAATAACCAGAGCTCAGCTTTATTTTTATGCAGGGACTTATATTACTATCTCTTTAATACTTTTTTTGAATAAATTCCCCTTTTATTGAGAGACAAATATTTAACACATATACTACATGACAATATATTAACTGCCAAAAAAGAAAGATTCTCTATCATTAAGATGCTAAGCATGGTTTCATTTTAACATCATACCATTGGACTACCACAAATAAATTAATACTGCAATCATACAAGTACATCATATTTTTATTTTCACATATCCTATTAATAATGCTAACTTTCACCTGCTAGCCTAAAAAATCTATCCATATGCCATGCAACAAATTGATATGTAAGATAGATGGAACAAGATAATAATGCTTGGAGTTAGAAATACTATACTTAACATAAGTCTGAATTCATAAATATTTTTGAGTACCATTGCCTTCTTTTTATCTATGATAATTTTAAACTAAGCATAAGCAAAATTATATTCTAAAACATTCCTCAAATAAGCACATAATATATTTATGTACATTTTAATCTGTATTTCATATTGGAATAATAATGTTAATAATACCTTCATACTGAAATCAAATTAACTGGAATTGTTTTTCATTTAAATAATATCTTACCTGTAATTATAATTGATTTATTTTCTGTTACATTGTAAATATAAAAAAAACAGACAAGCAACATTATAAGATTGGTTTAATTAATTAGATTTGTTTTTCTGCTAATTATAGTGCTCTGTATATAATTAACTATTTAAATAGTATTATTTTACAATAAAGAAGCATTATTTTTATTGTTTATTTAAAAAACATAAAAATAATACCTTAGCAGTTTTTTAAAAAACAAAGTTCTGTTCAAAATCTAATCTTTTTACCAAAAGTGACTTCTTGATTTTAACTTTAGGCAGTCAATATAAATATTGAAATAAAGTTGATGGCTTGAAGGATTCATAAACATAAAAAAGTAAATAGTTTGCTAGAAAATTAAAATAAAATTGTTACATCAGTGTTTTCATACTGTAATTTATTTCCTGATGAATTATTTTTCATTCCTGTTTTAAAAAAACAAACAACAGTTTTGACAGAAGGGAGTCATGGTAGGTTTTTCTTAATTATATATTTTTTCTTCCTTATCCAGTTGACCCAACAATATTAAACTCTGCTAAAAAATTATCATACCCGAAGTTTGATTTTATTCTATGAAAGTTTGAGTTTTTATCACTATCATTGTCTTTCAACTTCAGATGTTTACAAAAAGTCACTTTTAATCAAATTATCCTGACAAAAATAAAACAAAATGTTGAATATCAACTTATTTTCAAATAAAATCTTAGTTTTTATATATTATACACAATATATGATAATTCTGAATTTATTTTGACAAAGCAAATAAAATATTAATTTAATAAAAATTAATGATAATTTTCAACATTGCTTACAAAAGAATAAATCTATTAATTTTATTAATTTACAATGTTGAATTATAATAAACACACTCTATGAGTTACTACAGTTTAATTAATAAGTGATACGTAAACTGTAACAATTCCCTATCTATATAATATACACTATACAATGATAAAGATACATATAAGACATTGTGATCTGGGTCAACTGATAAGCGTTGGTTCAGCATGAAATGTGTACCTTGGGGATCATATATCTTTATCATATGTCTCTGGTCATATGATTATGATTACACCCTTCCACAAGATGTTAAAAGTGGATAAAAAACAGTCTCTATCTTGTGTGAGAGTGGTGTAGTGAAAATTACACTACAGAAATATTATTCATTATTGGATAATCTCTAATCTAATGCATGACTAATAAAAATTATTAACAGTCTGAAACATGTTTAAAACAATTACAGCACAGCAATAATATAAGCTGCAGCAATTATATAGTAACCAAAAAAATGTACATAAAATCTAAAAACATTACAATTCATAAATTTAATAATTTTATGCTATAACAGTGCTTCTTCAGTTTAATTAGAAAACCATATATTTTATTTTTTCACTTTAATATAGTTAAGTGTTTGCATAATAAAATGTTTTCTAAATATAAAAATAAAGATTTTACAAAATTTAATAAGAACTGTAAAATATTTTTGTATTGATCAGAAAGCTTTAAATTTAAAAAGTTTAACTGAGGATCTTAAGTGAATAATAACAAGTAAGAATGATTGTATATATTTCAAAGCCAATACAATCTTAAAAAATTTAATACAACTAAAAATACCAGACTACTATTAACACTGACATAGGATAAAGTTAATGAAGAAAAATGACATCTTTCAAAGCATGTTTAATTGTAATGAAAATCTGTAGTAGGCTATTCATTTTATTAAAAAAAATAGAGATACTGTATAGTGTTTTTATTTTTGAGTGAAAGTGAATGAAGTGACATCCATACAATAAATATATATGTAAATGTGATCCCTCAATTTATTATTAATAAATACAATATTGTTTTTTTTTAAATTTTGTTTGCACTATAATCTCAATTCATATATGCATATTATATATATATATAAACTATTCCACAAAATTAGCAGGTTTTAGAACTTTTTTTTTTAGAATGATGTTTTGTGTAAATTTCAGAGTGATAAAATGGCTAATATTGAAAGATATGTTAACCCTTCAGGTGGTGATTATATCATTCGCTGCAGGAGGTAAAACTCAAAGCTTTTAATTGGCCAATTCACAAACTGATGTATCAATTTTTCAAAAGATATTGACCATTTATTAAATATATTCACTTTAGTTTCATTTGTAAAAAGTATATTACTAATTTGTCAGATTATGAAAGTGAACGTAAGTTTGTTCAAAAATAAATATTGATTTATAATTTAAAAATTTTTTGATTACGGCTGAAATGAAAAGAAACGTCAATGATCAATTCCACGTTATGATTTCTACTTCCCACTTTGCAATAAATAAATAATTCTTGCTAAAATCTTAACTATTTTTGTAAAATAATATTTATTTTTAGCATATTATATGAAAATAATTTGTATTTCATTTGTATTTCATCAACAAATACTTTAAAATGCTCTAAAACATTCGTTTATCATTTTCAAAATAAAACAAAAACCGTTCGTAACTCTTTACTTTTTGGAAGCCATATATAAATTTTAACAGCCAATAAGATTCAAGAAAAGATGCTGAGAAGGCGGTGCTTTTCCATTTTCTTTTGTTTACAAAATTTCAACAGCCAATAAGATTCAAGAAAAGATGTGAGAAGGCGGTGCTTTTGTTTTGTTTGACATAAATGGTCATTTTATTGATTTTTTACTTGTAAAATAATTCAATAGATGGCAGCATCTTATAGAACTTTTTTTCTTCTAAAAAATGACATCAAAACCGTAAACATAGTACAAAAACTAAGCGATTTACAGTGATGTCAAGTTTCCTCGTTTAAAACCGAGCCGATCAGGTGAAAGATTAATGAATTATTGGAAGTGGGATATAGTAGAAAAATATTTTATGTGCACTATATAGGTTTATAAATAGATGGAGAAGAAATAATATGGAAAAGAAAGATGGATAGCATTGACCTATGCAAATGATATTGTGTGTAGTAAAATTACATCATTGCTATCTGCTGATTTTAATGTTGCATTTAAAATAGGTGCAAGATTGTATTGCTAACATCAATAAATGTAATATTATATATAAAGTGATATGTCATTGTGGATATAGTTACATTGGGGAGACTAAACGTCCATTAAAAAAGAGAATTTGGGAGTATGAATTATTATATAATAAGTTGCATTATTTTGTAGATAGGTTTAAATCTGTTTTTGCAAAACATGTGGTGGTTTGTAATGGAGAATTCTGCTTTGATAGTGTTTTTGTTTTGCATGTGGAAAATGATTTGAAGAAAAGAAAAATTAAGGAATCATATTTTATAAATAGTACAGATAATGTGTTGAATAAACATTGTAATTGTTAGTATTCACAATGAATGAAAAGTTGGCTATTCACATGGGAACATTACTGTTGTGTGAGTTTAATGAGCTTTAAATATTAATGTACTGCTACTCAAAATGGCAGAATATGCCATAAGCTGGCTATAGCAAAGGAAATTAATCTTTAATTTTATTAGGCATTTTTTAATTTTGGTAGAATTATTCTAGTGGATATATATATATATAATATTTTTGGGTACAAACCGTATATTATTTTGCATTACAATCTGATATTTCAATGGACTAGCAACTGCCATTATCAAGGTTAACTTTTGAAAGAACAATTGTTAGATCTCAAAAAATAATGTGACTCAGTGCGAGATGAAAAGTGGGATTCAACTTGAAGTAGTTCAGCATTCACAATATGAGGCTTATCAAAATGTTTATTTCCCTCAGTTTTTTCATCTATTAATTTCAAGTTAATATTAGATAAAATGAGAGGTTTCCACATAGCTGGAATACATTGTGCTTCATCAGTCCTATTTATATATTTATATATATTGTTAAATGATAGGTTGCCTTGACAACAGTTTGAAATTTCTGATTGTTATTGATATTGGGATTGTCTAAGTGTTGACAGACTTTTAATGATACTCACAACCTATTTAGCTTTGAACATTATTATATATATATGTATATTGAAAAAATATTATGCACATGCAGTTCAATAAACAACATGTATGCTATTGCAATCAAAGCTTATCACCAAAATGGGAACTATTATATATAATATACAATATACCCCAAAAGAACTCAGAACAAAATTATCAGATATTATTGTTCAACTGTATTATTGATATTAATTTTATAGTGACTTTAAATAAACATAATAAAATATGTTTGTTTAAAACATATAAATATATACATAGATTTGTTTGCTACAAACTTTTCTATTATTAAGATAATTAGAAATGATGGGGTTGAAGATTTCTTTTATATAAAAGGCACTTAGTGAAACATTGCCATGCATAGTTTGATATAGTAATAGAGTGACAGACTTATAAATTCAAGGTCCATGGATTGTGACCCAGCTTTGTCATTTTTAGTAAATAAACTTTTTATAAATTCCTGATCAATAAGCCATTTGATTATTTATTCAGTGAAGTAGTGTGTATTCATAGAAGATAATGTAGTAGAGCTAGAAGTTTGTAAATTTGATCGTACAGATATAAATTAAATTAATTTGATTATATATATTTTACTGTTAATACTAACACACACTTGTTTCTATATAAAGTATTAATATTACTTATTGAAATTAAATGATTATATGTTTAATAATAGCAAAATTGTGATGTATTGTTTTTATACAGAAAATATTTTTAAAATGTTATATAAATTTGAATCATGTTATAACTACAAAAATATAATATTTTTTTATAACTAAAGCTTGTGAAAGTGAATATATAAATATTTTAGGAGCTAAAATCTATTAATACCATCAATAATAGCTTTAATTAAGCTTTTAACTTATGTCAAGATGTATATAATATCATTAATTAAATTTAATATATAGAGGACTAGGAGATTTAATAAAGTCCTAAAATATTACCTATTAACTGACACAATTTAATTATTATACTAAGGAAAACTAGTTGTCTGTTTGAAATATTAAAATAGCTGTAAGGATTTTATTTTTTATTTCTATATTTTCTTTCGTTTATATATTTTTTATTGTTTCCAAATTAAAATAGAAATATCAATTTCAAATTTATTTAGATAGTTGGCAAAAGTGAGGTTAATTTAAGATTAAAATATTAGATTGCACATTAGTAAAATGATATATCTATGCAAATATAACATTATAGGTTAGATTTTAATGTAGCACAGATAAAGACACACACACACTAGATATAAAATTTTTTACTTAGGTTGGAATAAACATAAATAAAAAAAGTTTTTTTTATCTGAATTTAAACTTTTATTAAGATAAAAAGATTTATTTGAAGAAAGGTTTTAATTAATGAATTTCAAATAAAAAGAAAAAAACTACAGGATATTCAATTGAGGTTTTATATAAAATAAATGAAAAATCAGAGGCAAAATTTGTATTATACTTTTATGTTATCAGAATTAATTATATTTAAAATAATCTGTTATTTTTAATTTGTAATTAAATTCTGTTACACATTTTAGTTCTTTGTTTCAAATTTTAAGTGTTTTAAAAGTAGAAATATTTTTACGATAAGTCTGTTTTTAATTATGAGATTAAAATTCTTTAAAATTTTTTTGAGTATAAACAGCATGCAACAGGAATCAGTGTGTCTCCTTTCTTTCATATTTTTTGGTCATCATGCTGAAAGTTAAAAGAGGAGTCACTTTCAAACTAATGTGAAACTGACAGAAATCTTCCCAGACACTGAGTAGTTTGTGAGGCATTGTTAGTTTCCATTTGAGGAACTCTTTTCGAAGTGTATAAACCAGATTACTGAAATTATCTTGATTCTTGTGGTAGCTAAATTATATCCACCATGTGCCAACAATATAAAACCTACAAGTATCAACAATGTACATTTCAAATATGTAGGAAACTGATTATGACAATATAAATACTTCAAATATATGTGGAAATTTGATAATGGCTGAATATTTAAAATCAATTGAGGAAAATACAAGATCCTTCAATGCCAACATACATTTTAAATGAACTCTTTTAAAATAAAATTTAACAAATTAGGTAAAAGAAATACATATTCAGTACTTACATATTAGTACTGTGACACGGAGCATGTATTAGACATGCTGCACCTTTTCACATTCATGTCAATCTGCTGATAACTTTGTTATCTTGTGATATGACCAAAATAACCTGTACACAGATCTTTTCTATATCTGTTGCTGGCCTGACCAGTGACAATATTAGTATAGGAATCAAACTTACACTTTTAGATTCTTGAATATCAAATTTTAAGGCAATGCTTTAACCAACTGAGCTATTCTATTAGAGGCAACAGATAATCAAAACTTCATATATTTATCTATAAGGGTTAGTTCAAATCTTCCTGAGTCCTTCAAATTTTTTAATACTTTTTCTAAAAGTGAGGTTAATTAAAGGTTTCCATACATTATGTATCGCAACACTGGGTTGACTTATAGCATTATTTGCCATTGTCATATGAGCTGCTTTCTTGAATTTTCTTTTTTGCATCTTTTCCTTTCTATCCAATATTTTTGTAGTTTCCCAAATGAATCTATGGTCATTAGTTCATACATGGTCTGCTATTGTAGGCACATCTGTTTTTTTCTCTTTTTACCATTAGTTTGTGTTCTTTCAATTGCTGTTCAGTAGGATGACAGATCCCATTAATATACTTCCTTCCATATTCACATATTTCATAGATGCAGTTATTATTTTTTAACACTTCTAGTTTAGGCTTGATAGAAATTAAAATTCCTTGAAGTGTGAAATGGCTTTGAAAAGCTGTTCTAATGTTGTATTGGTTGCAGTTTTTTTTAAATTTATCTGCCATTTCTGGTACATGTGGATATACTTCAGTATCAATAATTGTTTTTTCTTTTGGTATCTCTTTTTGTTGACTATTAAATTTTTTCTTGATGATACCTGAACTATTCTTCATGAAAGTTTGTTCTATATAAATCTTCATTTTCCAATCACTGGTTTCCAATAAATTCCCTTTGCTCCATTCTATAGTGATTGTATAATTCCATGCTTTGTGCTTCTAGTATGACTGGATGTATATACTAAATATTTCCAGTATGTGTTGGCTTCCTATAAACTGCTATTTTTATTTTGTCCTGATAGAGTCTTACCACAAGAGCATCTAAAAATGCCAATTTTGGTTCTCATTATGATTTCATTGTGAATTTAATTGAAGAAGAAATGTTGTTGATGAGCATCCAGAATGACTGTAATTGTGCTTTACCATGTTCCCATACCATAAATGAAACATCAATATAAAAAAGCCATACTTTAGGCAGCCATGAAGTAGTGTTTATGGTTGTGGCTTCAAGTTTTTCCATGTAAATGTTGCTAAGCAAAGGTGACAACGGTGATCCCATGAACATTTCTTGTTGTTTTTTTTTTTAAGAATTCTGAATTATAATGAAAGTATGTTGTCATTATGGGAAAAATTAATAGTTCCATTATATTATTAATAGATAGAGTTGTTCTGGTTTTTAGACTATTATCATCATATAATCTTTTCCTTATAATGCTTCATCATATGGTATACTTGTAAATAAACTTTCCACATCAAAACTTCTTTCCATTTTCATGTCCCAGACTAATATCTATAAAGTGCTTAGAATTCCTGATGAAGGACTATGTCTTGTATGCCAATGGGCTAAGAACTTTGAGAAGAAATCTAGACAAATTTTGATAGAAAAGGAAAATAGTTCAATATGTTTTTACATCTAATATACCTTCACCACAAACCTTCAGGGAAATACATTAATTGTATTATTTATAAAATATTTATAGTTTTTTTTAAAATTTTAAATATATTTGTTTAAAAATTAAATAAGTAATTCAATTTTTCAAAGATTTGTTTTTTTTATTATTATAATGATAAATATTTATCACTTAATCTTATTGGACATAATACCAAAAAGTACTTTCTTCCAAAAAATAGAGTAAGAACTAAATTAGTTTCAAATACTGTCTTTTTTGTTTGCCTTTTTTCTATCTTTGTCTTTAAATATTAGATGAACATTTTAAAAATCAGTGCAATTGATTTCATAGCTATATTAGCTATCATCATAAATGATACTGAAGAAATGATAATATTTTCTCAAAAGAATACTTCTTTATATACAGTACATATATGCATCTTGACACATGAAGAACATTACTCAACTTAAATTTCTTAAAGGTTAGAAAAAAATCATTGATTAATTAGTCATCTTTAATAAGAATAAAGCAGTTTTTTTGTTACACATTGATCACAATATTTTTTTTTCTACAACAACATTTGGTAATATCAACTATGAGTCTCATAAGATCACAATTAATGCTTATTACAAAGTTACAAAAAATAAGAAATTTCTTTAGTTTATTAAATAAAAATCAATCTGCTTAATTAGTATAAAAGCAATAAAATAATTGGATTGATTAACAGTCACACTTTGTGCATTAATCTTCTTTATATATGAAGAGAATCAATAAGAAAGTGATTTAATTTTCTTGTTACAGTTTTGACAAGTATTGATGTGGGAGTGTGTTTATGTTTAAAGTAAATATACATGTGTATCATTCTCAATTCACTTCAAGGTGAATATCTTTATACATCTCTTATAAATATTGCAGACTTAGTACTACTTGTTCTGTAAAGAATATAAGAAAAAGAAAACTAAAATATTTAGTTTGATACTAAAAAAAATATTATTCTATAAAGAAATGAAAAAAAGTTACTAGAAAAAGATGATCAAACATAAATTACATAGATGATAGAATGAGAGAAGTTAAAAATAATACAAATTAATTATTATATGTATTGTAAGTACACATACATAATCATTATTGTTGCAACCATAGAAGTTTCTCCATGTTTAATCTAGTTTTTCCAATTATCAACCTCTCTTTTTCACATGATTTAAGCATCAAACATATATATATAAGGGCAGATTATATTTACATATAATAATTAACAGGTACGCTATTTAAAAATTGAAGTTGTGTGCTTTCCACGTCATTGTTACACAATCATTTCCACAAATTATTATAAATTAAGGCTTAAAACATAGTATAAATCTTGAAACATTATTCTTTGTTCTTTTATATTACTTTAACTTTTCATAAAACTGGAATTTAGTGATACTAATTTGAAATGTTATGCCGTATTTCACTATATAAATTGCAATTTTATATATTCTAGTTGCTTTTAATCTTTATATATTGTGTTAGTAAATTGAAAAGAAGGTTGAATTTGTTTTTAAAAAAGTAATAATAATAAATGAAAACCGATTATACTTAATACTCCACAAAAAAAAAAACAAAAACAAAAACAAAATCAATCCAATCAGCTTAACCTTTTTATTTTTAAGGAATATTCACTAAGTCAATATTCTGATTGCATTAAATAAATTTTATTATAACAATATTTAAAAAGTGATAATAAATTTAATGGAAAAATGAATATATCTATGTTTATATTGTAGATGGTGGTATTTGAAAGACAGACAAAAAGTTTTATTTGTAAATGACTGTTAATTTATATTTGAAAAAAAAAAAAAAGAAATTTGTATTTTATTGTATTAATTTTAATACATCGAAGCTATTTAATAAGTTATTGAAATCAACTTAGGAAAGAATCCAATGTTTAAAAGAAAAAAAAAGATCAATGCTATTTTGTTCGATGAAAGAGGGGTGATTTCACAAAAACATAAAATGTCAGGTTGAGCAAATTATAGGATGTGATTTTTTTTTTTAAATCCCGAACAACTTCTCAAAAATATGAAATAATTCCTGAAAAGAATACGAGGGAAAAACTTGAAGTTAGATCGCAAGTGAACTATAATTCTTCTGCATCAAAGTTACAGTCTTTATTATATGATAATCATTTAATGGAAAGAAGCCATCTGAAATAGTTTAAAATCATATAAAAGAATTTTTGAACTACTAATTTATTAGGTAATAAATATTATATTTATTCAAAAAATAAAAGCTATACCTTTTAATTTTTCAAATTTTTTCAAATACAATACTGTTAGCATGAAATTGTAGCAATGTTTATATATATATATAATACATTTTACAAAATAGATTACCAAAAAAGTTTTTTCTAATAAGATTTATTTATGTACTTTTCAGTCTAATAAATACTGTATGGAGAGTTTTGCCTGATTACTTTTCAATCTGTTATTAATTACTTATTTTTTAAATTTTTTTAAAAAGAAATATAAAATAAAGAAACATTTAAACATGTGTATATTCAGTTATCATATTCCTTTAGATATGGCTTTATTACATTTAAGTTGGAAGAATAATTAAAAAAAACCGGGGACGATAAAATCAGTATTAAATTGTTTATAAAAATATAATAATTTTAGAGGAAGTTATATTTACAGCTTACACCTTTGTCTCATTAAATCTGATAAGCCAATATAGTTAAGGACAGGGGTGGATTTTTTTTTACAATATTGATTGAATGAGATGTCATTTAAAAATATGTGAAGATATTCTTATGATACATTAGAGAACTGTATTCAATATTATCATTATTATTTTATATTAAGTCAAGAGTTATATTAAGTTTATATGTGAATATACTTCTATTATAAGTTTATATGTGAATATACTTCTATTATCACATTATTATCAAGTACTGCGTTTCTCTGAAAACAAGATCTAACCAGAAAATAAGCCTAATTAGAAAGAAAAAGATAATACTGTACATATGTTATTTCTCTGTCTAGCAAATGCATTTCAATAAAATCACAGCAACACCACTCTGGCAATGTAAAAAAGCTGTAAGATCATCCAATCATAAGCCTGGTAAATAAGCAATCAAAATACAGACACAACACACACACACACACACGAATCTCTGGTGATGGGTAAAATATTTATTATATTATCAAATGCATTAGATTTTTTTAAAATGAAAGTTAACCAGAAGGGCTTACATTTTGGAATTACTAAAATTTATTATTATATATATCATGTGTTATAACCGATGTGCTTACAATTATACATTCATATATATAGGCACATGAGCACAGACCCCCACATGACCCACCACTCCCCACACCATCCCACAACACTGACACACCTAAAAACATACACGTTGAAAAGACAAATAAACATCAACATACCCTTCCCATACCAAACCAGCAATCACCAGTTGGTCCAGATTACATTCATGTAAAATAAAAAAAAACAATTTCAGAATTTTATTTCCTACAATTTTTTGCTGCGTAATAGTCTTTAATTACCATTTTGAAGGAATCAGCAAATTAATTTATTTAGTCGTATACAAACATTTATCAACTAGTAGACTTAAATATTGATATTAAATATGCATAGGCACCGAAAAATACTTGCATATGTATATCTATAAAGTAGGTATAGAGTGAAGATTTTATTAATATTTATTAAAAAAAATCTACTTCAGTTTTATTGCATTGAATTAATAAATAAATTTACATTTTTTAAAGATTATTTAGATATACAATTTTTCTTTTAAATACATTTCTTTTTACAAATAAATATTAAATTTTTTATATTCTTGTTTCTTTTGACTAAAATTAGAAATATAAATAAATAAATTTGTTTAGTAATTCAAAATCATTAATTTTATTTTAATTAAATGATATTTGAGGATTAGTTTAGGTGTAGGAATTTAGAAAACTAAAGTTAATTTTTAAAAATAACTCTTTTGCTTTATAGAGAAATCCAACTTATCTTTATTCCAGTTAGTGACAGACATTTATGTGAGAATTCACCATAGTGACCATCATCAATTTGTACGCATTAATAGATTTACAATTGGTTATTATTTCTATTATAATCTTTAAAAAACATTGAAACTTTTTAAAAAAACCATTATTTTAAAAAATCAATGGCCATAATTATAATATGGATGACAACATTGAATAGTCAAACATCACATGATCACCATCTCTATAGTTTTTGCCTTTGTTTACAACATTGAACAGTGACTTCACTAAAATTAAGTCTTCTATTAAAAATGGCGATTTTGATATTAAAATGTAAAGTTCAGTTTAGAATTTACTTATTATTTAGTGGTACATTTTTATTATAGAATTAAAATATAATCAATGATTTTTATCTGATTTTCATACAGAGTCCTTACAAAATAATCTGTGCTTTCATTTATTACATATTCAAAATAAAGAAAATTTTCATCATTAGGAACTACAAAAACAAAAAAAAAAATATCAGTTTCATTAAGTATAGTAAGTAATGAAACACATTTTGATTATATACAACAACAAAAAGAATATTAAATGTTAAAATGTATATATTAAGTAAAACATATTCAATCAATCACTTTTATGGATCAAAATTTTTATGAACACTATTCTTCTTGTGACAAAATGTTTGTAAATTTTAATAGTAAAATAGTAATCATAAGTGTAAATTATTTAAAGGGATGATGCTTTACATTGTGCAGTTAATAATAAACTTTATATAATCAAAGATAACTAAACATAAATTTAAAATATCATTTATCTAATCAATTTAAATCAATAGTCTTATAATTTTTTACCAGAAAATGGCAGCTTTTTTTATATTTTTATAAATATACACCTTTAAAATGGCTAAAAAAAAAAGATTTAATCACAATTTTAAATCTTTTGCGCTCAACTATTGATTACATTTCTTTATCAAATTTTTATTTAATATTACTGCATTTATATAAGATAAATTAATTTGCAAAATTTTCTTTTTTTAAAACAAAATAATAATTGCAGTAGAAAAAAATTCCATGTATTACAAAAATAAAAGAAATCTTTGATGATTCAGAACACAAACTGCATCAAAAATACATTTCAAAATGTACATTGTTATATATTTTTATATTTAAAAATGTATATTGTGGTTAAATTTTCTTTCATGCTTTAACATATATGTGTTCAAGTATATCAGTGTTATGAGATACTGTGGAGAGTGGTGGGTCATGTAAAAGTCTGTGCTCATATACCCTAAATATTACATATATAGACACATATATAATAAGTCTGTGTGTTTCAGTTATTTCATGCTTTAATAAAAACAATTGTAAATCAGGAAACACTCTTTTACTATCTAAAAAACAAAATACCAGACCTTGATAAAAAATATATATTTTTTTTTGTTAAAAAAATTATAGCTATGAAAATGTTTTTTGTATAATGTATTTACCATAGGTTAGTATATTTTGAATAATATGTTTAGTGAAAAGTTTATTTATTAACTAATACTTTTTCAATTTAAGCTTTAATTTTTTAATCAAATTTTTTATATTTTCTGAATTTAAAGTAGTATTTCCCCCCCCCCCGTAGGATATTTTATAATTATTTTTTATACAAAGTCTCTGATTTATTACTCATCTTGGGACACTAATTGTCCTTTCAAACAAGGCTAAAGGGGTATTATGTTTCAGATTAGTAACAAAGATATTTGAATTTTTTGATGTGATGATTTAAAAAGATAAAAAGATATAAAGTTGTTTATATTCTATTCAATAAAGCTTTCCAGATATTTTAAGGATTACTTAATGTAAAAATCTGCCCAAAAACTATTTAAGAAAGAAATTTTTTTGCTTAGCCAATGACTGAATTAGTGAGTTAGAAAGTGAATTAGTGAGAGTGCAAAATAAAAAGTAGCTATTTTATATATCTTTCCTGACTTAAAAGTGGAGTGATGAAATTGTAAGACCCAATGCCCATCAAAAATTGTATTTGTTTTAAAAAAATAGCATGTATGATTAAAAAAAAAATTAGAATATTCTTGGAGCAGCTAAAAACCTACTCTGATTAGTTTACCTGCAGCATGTCATCAGATATAATATTTCTTTAAAAGATTTAAAAACAAAAAAAATACTTAATTGTAATTATTAATTAGAGAAAATATAACTTACTATTAAAAAATTATCGGCTGAATATTTTCGAGGAACCATGCCTCATACTCATAGCCTTCATGAACAGTGTAATAAATATATGCAAATGTAAATATTCAAATAAGCTACTGTTACGTAGCCCATTTTTTCGAGATCTCAAAGCATGTGTCCTTTCTGTTAATGGCATGGATGTCTCTATTAATATAGAATGCCTCCTTTATTTTTCTCCTGTAATCATTTGGCTCTGAACATAAAATAATGGGGTTGGCAGGTATGAAGTTGTGCCCAGATTGTTTACTATGTTCGAAAAATACGGAGGATGTGTTGCTGTTCGTTTGAGCTCTGTTGAATGTGTAACGATGTTGAGCCAATCTGGTATTAATTGTGGCTTTCATTTCCCCATAATATGTAGCGTGGCATCCGGCTTGAGGGCAGGAAATAGAGTACACCACGGGTGAGCGATCGATCAATGTGGTCTTTAGAGTTATTGATCAACCTATTGGAATTGGGTGGAGTTCTGAATATTATGTTGAATTTATTGTTTAAAGTTTTCGTTAGTTTGCTGGATATTTTAGGGATGTAGGGGATTGTTATTCTAGGTAGATTAGTGCGAGGTAATTTATTGTTTATTGTACTATTAAATTTCATGATTTTCTTTTTAATGGTTTTATATTTGAATCCTGCTGCTAATAGATCTTTAGTATAATTGTTAAAAGATTTAAGTTATAAATGTATTTTTATCAGAAAAATGAATTTTTGATATTACTTTTATTAAACTATCAGCAAATAACTATCAAGAGTGAAATTATAATTGTCATAAAAGTTTTTCTAAGAAGCTAAAATTATTGGAAAATTCAAGTTACTGTGAACAAGAATTAAAACATCGTTGACAAACTACAAAGTTATTCACCATATTCAGCAATTAATGCTTATACTAGTATTTTAAAAATCACTTGAACTTTTGTAAATCTAGAAATAACAATATCCGCATTATATAAATAATGTCTTCATATCTTTTGGCAAAGGAAGATATTGAAAGTGATTATTACTTTGCTTAAATTTATAAATTTTCTTAAAATATTGGAAAAAAAGTCATTCAAATATTTAATTTATAATTATTTATATTATATTTTTTTCTTAAAATATAATTTTAATACTTTATTTTTTAAAATTGGCCATAATAATCCAAAATAATATTTTATACATTTTATGTATTTAATAGAAGAACTTAGTTCAAAGTTAAGGGGTAAATCTAGATACGTTAATAATTTAAATACCACGAAGAAAAATGTATCTCACTGTATCAAATGAGAATTAATTTTGATAACTGAAAGCATTAACAAAAATTTGAAATAGGTCATTTACTCTAAACATGAAATTAAAATGATAGAATTTAAATATGACTTAGGGTTCACCAAAGGTTTCAGCTTATGATTTACTAGGTGTAGTAGATATATTTAAATATTATTTTCAAGATAGTATAAAAAAAAATATAAAATAATTCTTTATCATTTTGGATAAATTTAAGCTATTTAACTGATTTAAAGTAAATTGCTTTATTAAAAACAATATTCATCTCATAAATAAGAAATGTCTTTAAATCATTTAAATTAAGTTGTTTGATTAAAATAATATTCACATTATAAATAATAAATTACATATAACTTCAAATTAAAACAGATTTATTAATCTTTTAAAATAAAATATAATAACTGTTTCAATATTGATCAGTCACAAGTGTATGTGTGGTCATATATATATATATAAAACAATAAAAATAATATATTCACAGTGGAACCCAAAAATAAGCGGAATTTTGTAATAAAAATTGTATATTTATTTTTAAGTGTTGCAAATTAAATAGTCTATTTAATGCAACACATCTGTCTAAACTAGTTTGTTACTTTTCAAAGTAGTTCAGAAACATTTGCAAAGTGATGCATTTTAAAGCAACTGTCACCCCCTCCCCCATCTTAAGTCTGCAAAAAAAAAAAAGAAATTGAGACATTTTTCCATTTGAGAGATTAAAAAAAAATCACATGAAATGAGATCAAATGATTACTGCTGATAGATAAGTGGATCATGCAGAATTTAATTAAAAACTTTCCCATTGAAGGATTTGAGAGATGATGCTGTTAGGATCAAGGTTGCACTCTTTTCTTTGCACAAAATGGGATTACATTTTACTGCATCATGTAAATGTTTCAGAACATGCAGATAAAATATCTGAAACATTACAAACTAAACCTGACAAAAAAAATCAATTTGTGTCAAAAAAAAAAAGAGTATTAATTCAACTTTTCAGCCATTATAAAAAAAAAAGATAAATACACAAAACATATTTTAGAAAAAAACATGGTATGTGAACCCACAATTTTTCACTACAATGTCATTTGGCAGATTAATGCAGAAGAGTTCCTGCAAGCAGTATATAACAGCAAAAGTATATACTACAACAAGCACATGTACCAGAGAATAATTCCAGTTATTTTTGGGTTTTCCCTCTTACAATAGTGATTAATTATTATATACAGTTTGTGGATTGTAAGAGTGCGTATAATAATTAATCACCATTATATTTTTATTGTTATTATAGTATTTTTTAATCAACAGACATTTTATTTGTTTTATATATATATATATAGTAAATTGTTTTTTTCTTCACCAATAAAAATTGTAATTATACATATGGGTTTTTTCACAAGCACTACTGAAACTGTAATTATATTATAATGTTTAATATGCCTGTAGCACTTTTGAGATTTAGTATTCTAATCTCATACTCATAGCTTTATGAATGAAGACTGTTGTAATTTATTGTATATATGTGGTCTATAAAATAGCATGCCCTCAATTAGGCTGCCAGGCATCTTACTACAGTGAGACTCAGGCTAACATCAACACAAGAATTTACAACAGAGATATACATACAATAGGGTTGAAATAAAAATGAAGAAACATCAATTTTCTGGGACAACCAAGCAGATACAGGCCATGTATATGAACCCAGTTCTGCCCAAATAATTTGCACAGAGAAGAGTGATGCCAAAAAAAGATCAAATAAGCTTTTTGCATAGCAAATAATCTCAGTGCCATTAATAGAAGAGAGGCATGCTTTGCTCTCTCCAAACAATGGGCTAACTAATTAAAAATTCAAGCTCATTTGCATATGTGTACAATAAATTACAACAGTCTTCATTAATAAAGTATGAGTATGAGATTAAAATACTAAATCTAGAAAGCGCTACAGGCATATTAAACATTATAGTATAATTACAGCTTCACTAATGCATGCGAAAAAAATTGCATATGTATAATTATAAATAATATAGATAATTAAATAATAAATATAATTTATAAATCATTGAAGGTATTAGTGAAATAATAAAAAATACTGGGATAAAAATTACTTATCAACTTGACTTGAGCGTAATGTATTTTAAGATCTTAAAAAAATATAAAGTATTGAAAGACTTTTTTTGTTATCTTATAAAATGCATAAATTACATTGCATTGTCAATCATGTGTAGATTTAGTGCATGATGTATGCATATACATAAAGTAAGTTCAGAAGAAAAATGCAGAGTTGTTAATATGTAATCATAGTAGGAAAGAATATTGATTGTAACTTAATTTCCCAACATCTGAATTCATTATAGTTCTTTGAAGTCATGTTAGTTTATTTGAAATCAAAGAAAAGTGTTTATGTGTGTTTCTCAATATTTTTCCACATAGAGTTAATATTCCCAATGTTGTGAGATATTGTAAAATGCCAGACATATCAGTAATCAAGAATATTCTACTGCAATTAACCGTTGTTTATTTTTTTAGTATTTTGCTATATTCAGTTAACATACCCTATGTCAAAGCTATAATAAAATAACTTTTTTGAAATAGCTGAAGTATTTGATGAAAGTTAATAAGAAGAAAGATTTTTTTTATATGGCAAGTTTTAGTTAATGAATATTATTTAATAATATGATTGTATTTACCTCTTTATGGTTCTTATAATTATTACTTTTGTGTTATATTATGATTAGGGATATTTGAATTTACATTCATATATTGTGAAGAGTATAATATTTTTAAACATATGAATTTATGAGATTAATTTAGAATAATGCAAGTCCTTAAGATGTAAAGAAAATTTATTTCCAAAATATTTAATCATTCGTTTAAAGATTCAAAAGTAATATATATATATTAAAATGAAATGGTCTCAATGACATACAATGTAGTGTGTGTGCATATATATGTAAAGTTTAAAATTGTAATTATATATATATATTTATTAAGCACAAGTGAGTATATGTAATTATTAAAGGTTTTAACCTTTGACACTGTGATCTAATATTTTTTTAATGCTAGAGGGACCTCTCCAAATTTGACACAAGATTATAACTTTATAAAGATAAGAATGACTTCCTTATCTTTAATCATTCTAATTAAATAGGTAAATCTGAAGTATCTTGATTTGAGAGCGTGAAGCTGTAAATTTTTTTACTGATTAAGTCCATTATTTTTTTTACAGACTAAGATTTGTAAAATCTTGCAATTTACAATGAAGTAGTTTATAAGATCTTTATTCTTAGAAATTTATAAGTTAATTAAAGTTGTAATTATATATTTTTATTAAGCACAAGTGAGTATATGTGATTACTTCATTGTAAATCACAAGATTTAGTGAATCTTAGCCTGTAAAAAAAATAGCAGACTTAATCACTGAAGAAATTTACAGCTCCATGCTCTCAAATCAAGATGCTTCAGATTCACCTATTTAATTAGAAAGTTAGGTTAAAGATATGATGACCATTCTTATCTTTATAAAGTTGTAATCTTGTATCAAGATTTGACAAGGTCCCTCTAGAATTAAAAATATATTCAGAGCACAGTGTCAAAGGTTAAAACCTTTAAGTAATTACATATACTCACTTGTGCTTAATAAAAGTATGTAATTACAATTTTAATTAATTTAAAGATTTAGATCTTATTCATTGTAAATCACAAGATTTAGTGAATCTTAGTCTGTAAAAAAATAGTGGACTTAATCAGTAAAGAAATTTACAGCTTCATGCTCTCAAATCAAGATGCTTCAGATTTGCTATTTAATTAGAAAGTTAGGTTAAAGATAAGGTGGCCATTCTTATCTGTATAAAGTTGTAATCTTGTGTCAAGATTTAGGGAGGTCCCTCTACCATTAATAAAATATATTCAGAGTGCAGTGTCAAAGATTAAAACCTTAAGTAAAGTTTAAAAGTAAAAGCAGAAATAAATGCAAATAACATTTAGATATATAATAATTTAAAATAAAATCTAGAAAAACTAAAATTTGAATAAATATTTTGTGATATATTAAAAATAATATTAAATATAAAAACACATTATTTGATATAAATATTTTATTCCTGAATTTGGTAAAAATCAAAATTTTTAAGGTAACTAAGAAAAAAAAATTGTCCGAAATTAAAATGTTTTTTTTTGTAATAAATATTAATTATAGAATCAATTCTATAATTCAGTTTTATTTCAAGGAGTAAGAACTCTTTTAAAAAATTAAAAAAAAATGTAAACATATTTTTGGTTTTGATGAAAGAATACCCACCCTCCCCAGAAAAATGATAACTTAGTTTTTATCTTGCTATTACTAATCAAAAAGGAAAAAAAAACTTAATATTAATTCACCTGTTTATAAATTCCATAGTACAATGGAATCAAAAACAACATTAAATTTTGTTTCAATTCCAGCTTATGTTCAATGTATATAGGGTATAATAGCTCACATTTTCTTGATAAACTTTGATTAAAATAAAATGCATATTTAATGAATTGCAACTGTACAGTATTTTTCAATACATATAATATAGATTATTTTTATATCTATAGTATGCATATAACTAAAGATCATCATCATCATCATCATCATCATCATCATCTCTCATCATCATCAAATAATAATAATAATAATAATAATAATAATAATAATAATAATAATAATAATAATAATAATAATAATAATAATAATAATAATAATAATAATAATAATAATAATAATAATAATAATAATAATAATAATAATAATAAATAATAATAATAATAATAATAATAATAATAATAATAATAATAATAATAATAATAATAATAATAATAATAATAATAATAATAATAATAATAATAATAATAATAATAATAATAATAATAATAATAATAATAATAATAATAATAATAATAATAATAATAATAATAATAATAATAATAATAATAATAATAATAATAATAATAATAATAATAAATTAAAATTGAGGTGACACATTTACATATATTTTATTTGAATACATGTTCACTCTTGCATTATAGAAGCAATAAAAAAAAAAGAAAAAATAACTACTGTTTTTTTATTTTTAAAATAAAATAAATAAAATGTCTGATTTTTGCAGTTATTAAATATGCTAATTGTTTTGATGTTTTTAAGTCAATATCAATTTTTATTGTGTTCTAAAATTTTGTAAAACTTTTAGCATTATGCTTAGAAAATATTTTATTAAGCAAAATACAAACATCAAATTCTGAAAGGCTAATCAAAAAAAAGTGTGTTCTTTCAACATAAACTGAATTTTTTTTATTAAAACATATATAATTCCATACGATATTCAGAGAAGATAAAATGACCACTGAATATTGCAAAATTTGTAAATTTTAATGATTTTTTGTTTGTTTATTACATTTTTATTTGTTTACATTGTACTTTGGAGAGCATATAATTGAAGTTATGTAGATAA
The DNA here is from genome assembly GCA_028023455.1 of Epiperipatus broadwayi. Taxonomy (NCBI): domain Eukaryota; kingdom Metazoa; phylum Onychophora; class Udeonychophora; order Euonychophora; family Peripatidae; genus Epiperipatus; species Epiperipatus broadwayi. The sequence goes on along the minus strand of JAQFVV010000008.1, from coordinate 5,347,083 downwards.
ATACAGCATGCTTTACATTTCCACTGTACACTTTTTCCCACTTTGTGAAGACAATTGGTCCCCAAAACTCATAGTAGTAAAACAAGAAGATCATATAAAACAAGGGATTATAATGGTTTTCTATGGAAATGCAGGTCAAAATTATGTCATAAATTGTTAATATTTTATTAACAAACAACTTAACATAGTATATATGGTAGTTAAAAAAGCTTCATATATTATATATGTATGTGTAAACTGGGCTATGGATTATGTAGATATGCATTTAAAATACATATGTAGGCAAGTTAATGCATCTTAAATTTATATAAAAACACTTAGGTTAAAGTTGTTCCTTTTTATAATTCATCTATTCAGCATTTATAAGCATACATTTTGATTTAAGACCTTTTAAAATTTGATGGAGAGTTCTAAGTCAGGATCAAATTCTTCCAAAATGCTGTTTATGATCTGAGATGTGAAATCAGTTTCATCAGTTTTTTGATGTCCAGGTTCTTCTCTACAGTCTTATTGATTTTCTTTTCTTTATCCAGCTGCATTAATTTCTGGTTAGGTATTTCTTCCATGTGAGCATCTTTATCCAAAGTTGTTGACAAAATTACTGGCTAAAGTTAGTATATCTTGAAGATTGTGATTGATCACTGATATGATTCCAATTGAAAATATATGTAGCTTTAAACTTAAAATATTTTTCTCAATGTGATTAAGAAAAAAATATACATGCAAATGTATAAAAAAATGAACCAACAGATGACAGAGTAAGCACATAGTTCACAATTTTTTGTATTCTTCCACAAAATTGTTAACTATTGTGCTAAAGAAAATCCCATATTGAAGTTTTATTTTTTAAAAATTCATAATCTTGTATTATTTATGTAAAATTATTTATAATTTAAAAAGCAATGTTTAATAATATCTCACTTGTGACCATAAAGACTTGTTATTTATTGACAGAATATAATAAAATCATAATTGTGAAATTAATTTAAAAAAATTGTAACATAGTAAAAAAAAGAAAAAAACTGTACCTAATGCAATCTGTGTTTGTACATTATAATCAAATTTAAGGTTTTTTTTTTATAATATATACTATGCAGATCTAAATAAACAACACTTTATATACAAATATGCTAATTGTCGCATTTTTGCTTTGATCATGAGATGTCACATTTTATTAAATATGATAGCCATTTTCTTTGAAATGGCTTTAATTTTTTTTAGAATACTGCAGTATTTGGGAAGGCAGAGATACAAACTATTTAAATAAATATTAAAAGTATGAATGTTTTTCAATTTATTTGTATTGCATTTTCATCATACAAAATTTATTATTAACTGTATAAAATTATGCTCACTTTTTTTAACCCACACACATATATAAGATATATTTTGCGGATTCATCTGTGTTAAAAAAATTAAATATTGATATACTGACATTTTGAAACATTGGTATATCAATATTTAATTTTTTTAACATGGATGAACCTGCAAAATATGTCTTTTATATATGCAATCCGTGAAAATCTTTGTATCAACATATATATATATTGTAACAAAAATAAAGGTAGATCAAAAGAATTATATTGTAATATTATGATAAACTTGATTAAAAGAATTAAATTGTAACTAAAATAAACGTTGATCAAAGGAATTAAGATACCTGAGTAGTAGCCATAGTAAATAAATATTAAAATGATGAGTAGGAATAAATTAAACATATTTCTATAATTAGATTTCTCATGATCTCACAATATCAATACCTAGAAACACTAATGCCTGGATACTAATCATTTAAGGTGTCTGGCCTATTTCAAACCTTGGTTAGGCAGGTATTGTATCATCAATAAACAAGTAGAAACTATAAACAATTATTAAGAACAAACTATTATAACTCAGGTATATGGAAATCAAGTGAGTGAGTATACTGGTAACTCAATAAAATAACTTCTCAGGTATACAGACGGTAGATTTTGTTCACTTTCATCCCTTGGTTTGATGTCAAGTGCATATTTAATTAAATAACAAGTGAATATGGTCTAGCAGGGTGCCACTAGATTATCTGAACCTAGACACAGTTATATCTTATAACCTTTTCACACATACCAGGTTTGAATCCCTTTTGGTACTTTATTTCTAATAAAAATGGAGGATTTTGCTTTTAGATCCATATCACTATATGCACTAATATTTAGGTAAACATAAAACATCCTTAAACTAAAGTGGAGTATATAAAATTCATTAGACAAAAATCATTTTTTAGATCTTAACATAATAAATGCATTTCAATATCTTTATAAGTTTTGTTAGCTCAGATCATACTATTAATTTCAGGTGGCAATTCACCCATCCTTGCATGATATAGATGATGGAATGGTGGTTATAATAATAATAATAAGAACTCAATATTTATTTATGGCCTTTAAACATTTAAACAGCTCATTAATTAAAACGTGATGATGATGATGATAATAATGATAACAATAATGGTTTCAACCACAGCTTTAGGACTAAGCCTAATCATAAAATTTAGTTTCAGAAATTAATAATTATTGCCTAATTTTAGTATATCTAATTGGAACTTAAATAGTTAATATTCACCTTGATGATGAATGATCACACTTAATAAAGACTACTCTTAATGAAATATATACGCCTTGTTTAATAAAATAAACTAATATTTATTACTGCATTTCTAACATATAAAAATTTCTAGACATACATGAAAATTTATATTAACAATAACAACAACAATCATAATCAACTGCTTTAAAATCATAACATCAATTTTAAATTCTTCCCCCTTTCCTGTAAATGTATTTCAAATGCGATACTAAGTTTGCTAAAGTTTTCAATTCACAAGAAAATATTTCACAAAAAAAAATATTCACTCTTTTTCTTTCTCTTTTCTCTTTTGCACACATATTTTTATAATCTAACATGTAAAGCAGAATGATTAAAAAGACAATGTTAGTAGAAGTGAAAGAGCAAGATTTCCAGAACAAGTTTTAAATTATTTTTCCCCCTCCCTTCTACCCTCTGGAATGCTATACTTTAACTTAAAACAAAAATCTAATATTTTTAATACCGCCTATTTCACATTCACACACAATTACATATATGCAACAAGTATTATTATGTATGTGCATGTTTTATCCCCATAATAACAAAAATATTATTTAAAACAAAATAATAATAATAATAAAAATATGTTACATATTAATAACATTTCATAACTTTAGGTTAATAGACAATCATAATTTTAGTACATATAAAATCATTAATGAAGCTTATGTTTATCGTTATTAAGAAATTCTTGGTTTCAATTGATCTTGGTTGTTTTAAAAGTTCTTTAAACAAAACTATACCACTCTGTTGCTAAAATTTTACTAAGCCTCTGATATTATAAAGAAAATATATAAAAAAATTTATATTACCAGTTCTATTCTTTGTAACGATTTCCAATGAGTCAAATTTATCTTGTTTAATGTCTATATTTTTGCATTTACCATTTCCATTTTTCTTTGGAACAATCTCTTTCTTGAGGTGTATAATTATTTGATGATGATGATTCCATTGAGGTTATTTGCTTTAGTGGACAATTTGGAAATCATTATATTAACTCTTATTCTCTTCCTGTCAAGCATGATTCTTTTAGTGGATGAAGTACAGCAGTTGTTTTCACATTTATAATTTTTCTTGGGTTTAAACTCAGTTACTTGATTTAATTGAACTCGATGATTTAACATTTATCTGTAGATTAATAATTTTTCTTCTGATCACTTTCAAATGTGGGTGAATGCTTTCTTCTTTCTATTTAAAAACATCTTATTTTTCTCAGTCAGTAAGAAGGTGTAGAATCTTATAATTTCAGACAAGACATTTTTTTTATATGATGTGCTGGCTGGATGGTCTGGTCAACAGATGAGACATATATTAATTTTTCTTACCCTGCCATCCTTATATCTTCAATCCTCAAAAAAAAAATTAATAATAAAAAAAAAGATTTTTGATTGAGATTTTTGTAGAGTTAAAAACGCTTGTCCTTTTAGTTTCAATATTTTTAAAAGTCTCTATAATATAAACTGATTTTCCAGACTGCTTTTATATCCGATTTTTATTTTTATTTTTGACCACCTCTTTTAATTAGATTTATAACTTATTCTCAACCACATTGTTTTTTTAGCGGGATAGTACTAAAAATCTCACTATCCTGATTTTTAGACAAACTTTTGTTTTGATGGAAAAAATAGTCTTAATCCTTTTTTACACCTATGTAACATCTCAAATTTGAGCTTCTTTCTTTTGATCTTAGGATGAGACACTTTTAAAATTAGACTTCTCACATCGTCTCTAAGTTTTAACAGAAAAACAACCTTTATAATACAAAATTGTTGAGTAAAAAAAACAATTTAACAGATTTTCTTCTTTTTCTTTCAATATTTAATAAATAAAAATGTAGTTTATGTATGCAATGTACACACACACTCATTCAAATTATTTATAAACTGACATTAAAATAATCTAATTACTAGATTAGTAATTATAACCCTAATATTTAAAATTAAATCCTTAGCTTTTAAATCCAAATTACAATTATAGAAAAGCAAAAATAGAAGTATAGAGTAAGATATTAAAATTTAGCAAGTTTAGGTTAGTTTTAAAGAAAGTTAATATGTGTAATTTAAAAGTGGCTAACTAAATAGCTTTTATAACACACACTGCTTATACATATGCAGTATAACTTTATTTTTTTTTAACAAAAAAAAATAAATATTGAATAGTTAAATGTGTGTATTACTCTTTTTGAGTTTTCTATCAACACACAAACAATTAAAGAGTATAACTGTTATCCCACTCTCTTTCTGCCTTAAGCTTTTAAAACTTGATCTTGTAGGGTTTAAACTTGGATGCCCTACAGCTTCATTTTTATATAAAAATGTGATGATGATTTTTTGTTTTACATTTTCTTTCATGCACATTACTACAAATTTAGCTACTGACTAAATTGTAATGGCACAACATATATATATATATATATATATATATATATATATATATATATATATATGCTAAAAGTTTCAATTTGGTTGAAATTAGCATTCATAAAGATTTTAATCCAAAATTGATTGACTAAATAATTTAGCTAATATTTACACTGTAAACAATTTTAAATTAAATATTAATAGCATATGACTAAAATTTATTTTTAGTTTTATACTGAATGCAGTTTTTGCTTTCTTTTCTTCATTTCTATATTTTTATACATTAGCAATAACAATCACTATTCTAAACAAATTATAAGATGTTTTAAAATCAAGCAAGTAGATTAAGTGTTATTTTAAATTTAGATTTAGTAATTTCTAATCACATAAAGTTCATTATTAATTGCATAATCTTCACAATAATTTTTGTTTCTTCAAAATAATTACAATGACTAAATTACAATTTGATGATCACAATTTTTGCTGTAAATCAAGTAACATTTTAAGAATTTTAATTCATAAAAGTGAATAAATACAGCAAACATTTTTAAAACTAATGTATACATTTTAAAATTTAATACTGTGATAATATATTTGGTTATTGTATATTATCAAAATATGATTTTGATTATTTATTATACTGAAAGAAACACTTTTTTGGTTTATAATCATTAATATTAAAATTTTTTACTTTGGATATATTATTAATAAAGTACTGCTTGTCTTGTAATGATGATGGACAAAAAAATACTGTGCTGTACATTCATTAATTGCAGCATTTTAAGTTTATATTCAAAATATTATATGTAGCACTGTAATATTGTGTATTGTATTATATATTATGAATAAATCTTATACTATACAATTTTAACATGAAATTCTCTATTTTGCTTTTGAATGGCATAGCTTTAACAATTATCTTATGACATCATAAGTTTTACAAAATGGCCATCAAAAATTTTTGAAATGTTTTTAAAGATAATTATAAATAGATAATATTTTTTCTTCATTATTAAAATTGTAATTATAATTATGCACTTTTTCACATATATTAGTGAAGCTGTAGTTATTTATTATTTAAGATTTTATAAGCTTAGCTCTTTCAGGATGTAGCTTTGAATTCCATACTCATAGCTTTAAAAATAATAACTCCATTATAAGTTGTTATTCATTTATGCAAATGTATTTGAATATTTAATTAGTCCATTATTTGGAGGGAGCAAAACAATCTTCTTTTCTGTTAATGGTGTTAAGGTCATTTGCAATACAATAGGCCTCTTTAATTTTTTTTGGCATCATTCTTCTATATGCAAACAAATTGGGCAGTAGTGGGTTCAAATGAGTGACTTGTGATTGTTTGATGCTCCCAGAATATCGATGTTTCTTTGCTTTTGTGTTTTGCACTGTTGTATGTGGTTTATAGAATGACATTTCCACAAAGAGGTTGTAGTGCCACTTATTATGGTGAGACTCATGCTATAATCATCACAAGAGTTTATCAGCATAAATACACATACAACAGAGAAAAAACAAAAGTGAAGGAACATCAATATTCTGGGAGCATCAAACAATCACAAGTCACTCATTTGATCCCACTACTGCCCAAATCATTTGCATAGAGAAGAACGATGCCAAAAGAAAAATTAAAGACATTTATTGTATTGCAAATGGCTTTAGTGCCATTAGCAGAAGAGAAGCTTGCTTTACTCTCTCCAAACAATGGACTAGTAAAATATTCAAATACATTTGCATAAATGAATAACAACTTGTAATGGAGTTATGATTTTAAAAGCTATGAATATGGGATCCAAAGTTACATCCTGAAAGTACTAAGCTTATAAAATCTTAAATATTAAATAACTACAGCTTCACTAATATATGTGAAAGAGTACATAAGTATAATTAAAGATAATTATAGTGGATAATATATTGTAAATAAAAATAGTAAGAACAAATTAAAGATAATAGCTATTGTGAATCCTCACATAAAGATCAAGCATTAAGTGATGTATAGGGATGTATATTTACTACAAACAGTAGATTCAGTTTAACTCTTAGTAGTTTGTAGTACTTTAGCTTCAAAAGTAGTTGTTGCTAGTTTTCATAATGATCAAGTTTACACTCTCAGAGAAGTAAAGAAGAACAGGTTCTCCATTATTTTATCATTCAATATGTGTGAAGTAGACATTATTTTCCAAGGAAGTTAAAAAAATTATCAAAGCTAAATTGAGTTGAAGACCATCAACATTTATCTCATATATGTATTATCCAGAACATGTCATACAAGAAATTTATATAAAAAGTAAGCCTAATGAACTTGAGATTCTAGTGGTATTTGATTTATACATATTGAAGCAATAATATTTTTACATGCATTTAAAGGTACTGATGGAAAAAATGGCAAATGAGACAAATGTATATTAATATTGACATTTTATTTCAAATACTAACTGTCATTAATAAAAATTCATTTATTGCACATAACAAAGTGTTTAATCTTTACTATACTGATATAATTTAAAAATAAATAACATTTGAAGAAAATGAATAAATTAGTGCTTTAATAAGAAAGTGTCCAACAACAAATGTCAACAGCTACAGAGATGTTAAAAAGCCTTCAGTGAATAAAAACTTTAAGAATATTTTCTTTGAATTTTAATATGTCTTTCACAAAAGATTTTATTTTAGAAGTAAAACAATGCCAATTGTGTTTTGACAGTAAAAATGCAGATTTTGAATTAAGTCAATATATTTGTATTTTGTATAATTAGATTGTGAAAATAATTTGATCTGTAATGTAAAGATAATTAAAATTAATAACTGAAATGATTTCATTTTATATTAAAATATGCACATGTACATGTATTGTATATATGTTTAATATTTAATTATTTATATTTGGTTAAAAAATAATAGTGATTTCTATAGTTAATGAAAGTAATGATAATAATAACTGGAATATTTTTCATTATAAGTCATGCATGTATGTGTGCAAATATATGTGTGTAGTTAATACTATTTACAATTTATATTTTTCTGTAAACTATAATTAATTTTTTAGTTTATGAAAATAATACCTAATATTTGTAAACATTCTATTTTTTATTGTTGTGATTACTAATTAATTAATATATTTTAAAATCATGATTCTAGTAATTTAATACTGAAATAGTTTAAGCAATGTGTATATTCTTTATTCACTATCATCACTGTTCTTGTGATCCCAATACTAGATATGAAGTAATGGTATATAAAATATACATGCTTGTGGATATTTATGCATTTCTTCTTAGAATTCTTTAGATAGTGCAAAGATAATGAAGGTTATCTCTTAAGTCCTCTCACTTTATAGATTTTGATAACAACAGTCAAGATACCAGGTAATCCTGAGCATTGGGAATAATCAGTAATGTTATAATATTAGCAGTTATCTTAGCAATTATGTAGATGTTTGTTGCAAAAATATTGATAATTACTGTTTTATAATATTATGCCCCAAGTTTGGCATTGGCTTGATGATGATTATCCTAAGATTTTATATTATGCCATTTTTAAATTCAGTCATAAAAAATGACAGTTGATTAATTTAATGATAATAATCTGTTTGACAGTTGAATCTTGATTAATTTTTGGAAAGGTACATTAGTTTCTGATGCTGATTATTTGTTCATTTGCTATGTTATTATTCATTTATTGATTTGCACCACCTCTTATTACTCCTACATTCCATATTGAGGTCAACATGGGTATGGCAATAATATGGGCATCAGCATGGCATTTGGGCTTTCCATCTCAGATTTTCAATGATATTAATGGCTGAAAAGTTGGACGAAGGAGTAGATTGAAGCCTGTCCATTAAAGTATAAAGATTTGCTATCTTAATATAAACTGAGCACTGATTATATATATGTGTGGGAGGTGATAATCTGGACCAATTGATGGGTACTGGCTCCACACAAAATACATATATTGGTGAATATTTATTTTTTTCTGCATGTGTGTGGTCAAGTGTATCAGTTGTATGAGATAGTGTGTATAGTTGTTGGGCGCTTGAAAGTCTGAGTTCAAATCCTCTATATTTATAATTAATCTCCAGGTTTGTGAAGAGTGCCTGGTTTTCAAATATTTATATATAATCATTGAAAAATATTTGTACAGTAATGTCTTTACAACATGATTGTGAAATATGTATTCAGATCAGATCATAAGATCAGACATACACATATTGAATAAATTCAAGTAAATCAAAATTATAGAAAATTATATTTAAATTGTAAAATAATAGATAATTAAATAGAAATTAATCAAACTTTAATAATAAAAAAATTGGGGAAAATTAACAACGAGAAAAAAAATTAATGGAATTAAATCTTATTACAAAAATGGTAGGAAAATTTATAATAATGTGACAATAAGATGTTCAATTGAAAATTTTCATAGATAATAAATTAATCATTTTTTAATATTCATATTGAGCAAATATTTATTTTATTGTCTTTGAAGTAGCTTCAAATAAAAAAATATCAGAGTTTCATGACATGATGACTGAATCTGGAATAAAAATTGACAATGTGAATACACGAGAACATATCAATATGAGGCTTAAGATAAGGTAAAGTAATCTAAATGAGAAAATTGAAGAAAAAGTAAAAAAAATTGAAATATTATTATATTTCTTACAATAAAGATTTATATAATATTTGTCTGTAACAGAATCTATTTATAAAGCAAAAGAATTTACTTTGGAAATAAATTGGATTTAATCTCAATTCAATTTAGTACGTAAATACTTTATGAGTTTAGTGATATCCAATGCATTGTGGGAGAGAAATGAAAAGAAATAGGTAGCATCATATTACGATGATAAACAGTCAATTCTAATGTATACATATTTGAGAATAATGTATATAATCTATATAATACTGATATACATAATATACAAATACTTTGTTCTAAGGATGACTTTTCCCATAGTTTACTTAGAGTTGATTTCATTAATTGATTTCTTTACTTTAGTTCTGTATAGAAGTTTCAGTAATTGATCAAACAGATTCTGAACTTCATTCTAGCAGTCTGTACTTATATGCTTCTGATTATTGTTCTCTAGAGAAAGCAAATGCTGATTAAAAATATTCCAGGAATTTGCATTTTTATTTATTGTTACAGTTTTAATTAATTTAATGGCTGTAAGGCCTGATAAATTACAATTTTAATTATATATGTGAAAATAATTATATAATTAGCTTTTAGTCTACTTTATTTTAGGTATTTTTAGGCTACATTTTGAGTCACTAATTTATAAATGCCCACATTGCCACAGAGGTTTTATTTTGAATTTTTATTCCACAGATTTTCTGGTTCTTTTATTATCTTATAATTAATATTTATTACTGCTGCTAATACTAGGAACATTTATTTCTATACATATCTTAGTTATCTTAATGTACATATAAATAAGACATAATTTATATATCTATATTACTGTATAAACGTGGTTTACTTTTGTTTATGACTTTATAACTCAACAAACAGAATGAAACTTCAAGAATCCTTCATGATTTCCCTTTTTTTTTGTATAGAAGTTTCCTATCATATAAATTTTTGCTTTAATTGTTTTTTTGGTAATTTGCAATATAAAAATGCATGGAAAATATATAAAGTAATTGCTTTTGAATGATATCATAAAAAACATAAAAAGGGCATCTGTAATTAAAATATTATATAATTGGAAATTTTTTTAAAATGAAAATTATAGTATTTAATGAAACATGGTAAAACTTGATTTTGTAAATAAAAAGATAGAGTGGATTTATTGTATCTTTTCAAAAGACTTTATCTTGAGTTGGGAAAGGAGAGTGTTCATTAAATGTTTAAAATCTATCTAGCGCATGTGCAGTGGAGTGATTCCTAATTATTATTACAGTTTAAAAACATAGTGCAATATAAATAAATACCGCATTATATATGTTTAACATTTCATCTAATAATGATGTATCATAAATTGTAAAAATTTCACAAGATCATTTATTAAGATATAGTAAAAAGAATTGAAAATGATTATTTAATATCTTCACACTCTCATTTCCAAATACTTAAGATTTGCCTCTACATATACATTTAGTTTATAAAAATATAGTGGATTTATTCTATCTTTTCAAAAGATTTTATCTTGTATTTGGAAAGAAAAGTATTCATTAAATGTTTAAAATATATCTATCACATGTGTAACGGAGTGATCCCTATTTATTATCACAGTTTAAAAAACATAGTGCTATATAAATGATAACTCATTATATATATTAAACTATGTTTGTAACTAGATATTTAATTTTTATTTTGTAATTTGTAATATAAAACTGCATGAAAATCTATAAAGTAATTGCTTTCAAATGATATCATAAAAAAACAAAGAGGGCAAATGGAAAATTTTTTAAATGAAAAGTATAGTATTTAATAAAGCAAGGTAAATATATTTTAAATTAATTAGATTATGTTTGTAACTATGTATTTAATTTCTCATTTGAATAATGAGAATTTAGAATAATTGTAATAATGAATTTGATAAATGTTTAGAATTTTAGTTTAAATATATATTTAATTTATCTCATGTTAAACTAACATTTAAAATGACAATGGTACAGCAAGAGATATTGATAAACTTTTAGGATGTCAGTTTAAATGTATTTAACATGTGAAAAAGTAAGTTTTAAAATACCATGGGTACAGCAAGAGAAAAACTGAGTTTGATAAGATTTTTCTATTCCTCTTGATATGCTCACATGGTAAAGCTGTTGTGGCCTGCATGTTGAAATACATACTAGAGAAATGAGAGATTAGTTTTTAAATCTCATCTGGACCATTTATTTAATTCCTCATTTGCATATACCATGATGTTAAAATTTTATAACTATTTAAAAAGTTATCACACGAGAAATATAAAATAATGTATTGTAAAATTATTGGTTATTGTATTTAATAACAGTTATATTTTTGTGATACTGCTGTTGATAATTATTCTGTGTAAATATTATGTAAATTTATATTAATTATCAAACTTTCTTTTAATGCAAGGGGACATCTAGAGAAATGGAAAGAATTAGTGAGTAAAAATATTACTGATACTTATTCAATACATTAAAATTGAAAATGGAATTAATAAATATATTTTTATTATCAAACACTTTACTAATGCAAGGGTATAGTTAGAGTTTGAAAGTGGAATATGTAAATATATTTTAATTACTAAACTTTCTAATATGAAGAAAATTAGTGAGGGTAATTTTTATTTGGTATTCAATACATCAAAAATAAAAAGGGGAATTTAGATAATAAAAGATTAAAAAATTTCCTCTGCTCAGGATATAGTTTCCTTATATATGTAAATTAGAAATATATTTTAATAATAAACTGCATTATATTCTTTTATTTTTATTATTATTATTCTACAAATGCATCCACAATAGTAAAATAAAACACTGCAATGTTGTTGAGACATGAATTATCAACAGCAATTAAAAATGACCTATAACATTGTTTATAAAAATGCATTATGATATATATTTACCTGCTTTTGATATCTCATGCATTATTATTTTATGCAAATAATAATTAAATATATTTTAATTATCAACTACATTACAATCTTGCAAATATGGTCAATCAAATATCAGTGACTTTGAATATACTCTGAAAAAATAATTAGTACAACTACACAAATTCATTTGAGCAAACATTTAGTTTTAACTTCAACATTACAAACATTTTACATTTAAAAAAAGTGGGTTTTATTAGTGGAAACTATAATTTATTGAATTAACAAAACTCTAACATAGAAATAGGTAAAACATGAAGGAAGACATGACTCATTTTATAAGATGTTCTAATGCAACACTAATTATTATTGTAAAGATTTTAGTTGAAATTAATATCTCTCAATTATACATACTACTTTAAGCATATTTTACAAAATTTAATGGAATCAAACAAGCCCCCCTTCCTCCATAAGCTATGGACAAGCAACACTTAAAAAATCAGCAAAATGTTAAAGAATGTGGGGAAATGATCTGTTCTTTCAGTTTATGATCTTTATAAGCTTTTATTTGTTGACATTGCTAGAAATTCAGAGTGGAAATTATATATTAGCTAGATTTTAAAAACAGCACTAATCATTTGGAAATTATAATTGTTTAAATAAAGGATGAGTACTAAATCGTACTTGTAACAACTTCTATAGTAGTAATCAAATACAGTTTGTAAATGTAAATAAAATTAAAATGGAATTAAACCCACCCACCTCTCTAAGGTTTGAATAAATAACATTCATATGTCATCAAAAAAAATAAAGAAAACAAAGGCAAAACTCTCCATACAGTAGCGCCACCCTGTGCCAAACAGAGTAATCAATGGATGCCAGAAGGCTTGTGCATAAAATCCCTATCTAGTGCCTATTCATCCAATATCCCCAGACTAGTTTCTGGCTTGTGGCCATCATAAGTGAGAAGCCTTGGATGATGGCCACAAGCCAGAAACTAGTCTGGAGATATTGGATGAGTAGGCACTAGATAGGGATTTTATGCACAAGCCTTCTGGCATCCATTGATTACTCTGTTTGACACAGAGTGTCACTACTGTATGGAGAGTTTTGCCTTTGTTTACAACAATTATATGCTAGTATAGAGATGGTGATCATGTGATGTTTAGTGGTTTAAAAAATAAAGAAATGAGTGAATTCATCTATTCTTTTAGCTTTTGATTTTGTATAAGCTTTTGTTTGCCAACATTGTTAGCAATTTATATACATTAAGTCAAGCTTATCTGATTATTGTTAAAGAAGTTATTAAAAGTAGGATTCAATCTCCATTCCTATTTGAACAATTGTAATTTTAATATAATTAATACTGAAGCAATGGATCTGAAGTCCGATCTATGCTTCACAGCCTCTTATAAACTTAATTAGTATTGTAGGCCTGAATTAAGTTTATAGTCCAATATCAGCAGGGTTTTGCATTAAAGCTAAAATTAATTACATTTATATAATTTGTATTTGCATTTAAATATTTTATTTTAAATAAATTCTATTCTAAGATTAAATTGCTGTTTAAAAAAATTACTTGTAAAACCTTTTAATCAAACATATATATACGTCAAGCGTATATATATATATATGAGTTAAAGCAAAATTCTGCTGAAATAAAATGCTTATTTTAAAAATGCTTATTTTATTAAAAGAAATAATATATTTTTCTTTTTAAAAAATCTTGTTAAAATATGGCGTATGATTTATTTTGAGATAAGTCTTTAGCCATCCATATCATTGAAAATCTGATGATGGCATGTTCAAAGCACCTATTTGCCAATTTTTGTTGAATTGAGACTCTATAAACAAAATTGTAATAAGAGGATAGAAATCAGTAAATCACTGAAGATGATTAACTGTTTTTGTCTGGTGATAAATTCTATTTCTTAATTACTCTATTTGTCTTAATGACTAGAAAACTTAACATGCATACATATATAAATATACTCATTTAAAGTAAAAGAAAATGTTTTTTTAAAAATAAAAATAAACTTTTTTGCCGTCAATACATATAATGAAATATTTTAAAGTTTTCACTTTAACAAAACAAAAACATGCAGTATGTAAACTGCCCGTAATAGATAAACTTAATTTTAAATTCTTTCTATACAATGTTTAAGAATGAGAAATAGCTAAATAATTGATTACTAATTGTAGGATCCATCTTTTTAAATCTCCATTAATAAAACTAGATAAACATTTTTTTTTATAAGAATAATTTAAAAGGCAATTATCTGTATAGTTTAATCTTTTTTTTTTCTTTGCAATTTAAATGAATGTAAACTTTTCTGACTAAAAGAAAGACTTGACATTGTGCCAATCCGAACAAGTCAGACATGAAAGTTAAAAAGAAAAAAAAACCTCATTGCATTTTGGCAGCTGTATTTTCAATTAAACTATTTTAAGATTTTTACAGATATGTGTACATATATTACTTGATTTTTATTTATTCTAGATACAGTATGAAATAATGTTTATACAAATATTGTAAAAACAAACAATCCAATAACCTTCTTTAGTTCTTAATCATTAGGTAATGCCTGCCCTGTGCAGTTAGCTCATTTGTAGGATGATGGATTCTAATAGCTTAATCTTTGTATTCAATTCTCATCTGAGTAAATCAAAAATAAATATCAGTTAATCAAATAAATGAAATTGCTTTACTTTGTTTTTTAATTTACTATTTAAGTGTGATATATATTTCCAAATAGTTGCATGAAAAATACTACCTTTATTATAATTATTATCAGTCACAAACAATTTCTTTACTTTTACTAGCAATTGAACTAGTAATGATTTGATGTTTTACAAATACTTTTTGAAATTATTTTTATATCTTTTTCTTGGTTAAACATTAATATTTTTTCTTTGTTTAAAATAAAACTGCTTATTAACAAACATTAAGGGAAGTTAATAAGTGATTGAATTTTGTGATATATATATCATATTTAAATTCTGCATTATAATAACGATAATTAGTTTAATACATTGTTAAAATAATTATCTTTCCACCAAGAAAGCATTTTAAAGACTATTTTGCTTTATATATTAAAATATATATCAACTTAATTTAATGAAATATTTAAATAGTTTTCTTACTATTATTTATAAGAGCTGTTTGAAAGAAAAATTATTTAGTAAATTCATGTACTGAATAATACATTAAATGGCCGATAATAGTTCATAAGTTATGGCTGCATTATGTACACAGGCAAAGAATGATGATAGAGTTAAAATAATTAATTTATAATCTGTTAGTGCTAAGTTAGATGTTAATTATAAATAAGATTGGGGCATACGAGCATAAACAAGTAAAATATTAAAAGATAAAGATTACCATGCATCTATATAAAAGTATTTTGATTATATTCAAATTTTATTAAATGTAAAATGAGAATGGTCTGACTTTCAGTGCTAATAGTTAGCTATGAAATGATCGAATTGATATGAAAGATGTATTGGTGAAAAAGGATAACTTGAAAATATATCTAACATTAAATGAAATGTAGTTATCACTATCTTAAAAAAAATCCTTATTTTTTTATTTTATTTCTAGAAGGCTTTTTGAAAATAAGTTTTTTCCTAAAAAAAATACAGAATATCTGGTGCAGTAACGCTATTTTGGAAACAATAAAAAAAGATGCATTAAGATAATGTAATAGTCAATTTTGAAATTTTCAGGCACTCTTTGTCTCAAATTTTATTTCCTCAGTGCAAAATTTCCAGATCATCCTATCTTCCTATATATATTTTTCATGATCAAACATTGGATGTCTGCACAAGTATTGATAGTCTAATATTTTTGTGGATCATATGATCTATTTGATCTTTAAGCTTGAATTTTTTGCACTCAAACATAAATCTCTTGTGTGTTCAACCTTTTATTCCTCCATCAATACAAATATCACAATGTTACAAAGTTTTATACACTCATCATCATCATCATCAACCATTATCAATACACTGCCGGATGAAGGTCTCTCCAAGTTCAATCCATCTTTTTTGATCTTTAGCTTCTCTTCTCCTCATCACCCTGCAATTTTCTTATTTTATCAATATTTGATCTTTAAATTTGAATTTTTTGCACTCAAACATAAATCTCTTGTGTATTTAACCTTTTATTCCTCCATCAATACAAATATCACAATGTTACAAAGTTTTATACACTCATCATTATCATCATCTTCATCAACCATTATCAATACACTGCAGGATGAAGGTCTCTCCAAGTTCAATCCATATTTTTTGATCTTTAGCTTCTTTTCTCCTCATCAGCCCTGCACATTTTCTTATTTTATCAATCCATCTCACATGTGTCTCTTTCTGGGTCTTTTACAATCTATTGAAATACAATTTAAGATTTGTCCATTCATCTCTTCTAGCAATATGTCAAGCCCAACTACACTTCAGTTTTTTAATTTTTTCAATGGAGTCAGTAACACCTGTTTATTCTCTTACCCATATATTGCGTTTTTGACATCTTCTTGTTATTCCCAACATGCATTTCTTCATATCTGAAGTCTCTGTATTACTCTTCTGTTAAATGTCCAAGTCGCAGATCCATAGGTAAAAACTGGTAAAACACATTTATACACTATATCATTTTAAATAATAGTAATTCACACATAAGTAAAACAATTTATATGCAAAAATTAATCATTGCAAAATAAAAGATATTTGAACCATCAGATTTCAACTTTTTTTTGTCAATGCATTCCTTTACTTTGCATTTAATGTGTTTCTTTTAAAACAGCTTAACACTACTCTTTTAAAAATAGGAAAAAAATTATCCACTTGAGAACATCCTATAGAACAGCTTATATTATGCTGCATGAGATATGTATAATAATCAATGATAGCAGTGTATTTTGTCAGTATTCCTTGCTATACCACTCTTTCACAAGTTAGAGAATGATTTCTACTTACTTTTTAAAATTAATTTGTTTATATATGCAAGAATGATCTGAATTTCTTGAATGATTATTTATAAATATGGCACAATTTTTAATCCATTTTTATATGTTACTGTAAAATGATTTTTAATCATAATTGTATATATTATATTAATTTGTGACTACTTAATCTAGAGTTCACAAAACATTTGAGTTATGAATTGATCCATTAATATTTATCTTATGATTCCAGCCTCACATTGTAAAGAAAAGATTAACAGAAAATCTTCACATCATTAACTTTAATACTTTTTAGATCTGAATATTTCAACCCTGTGTAAATTCTTCTACCATAGTGACAATATTAATCCCATAATGCTTTGGTACTAATCGTACATTTTTCATTAGTAAATATATTGCCAAGAACACTGTATCACCAGACATATTGTGAATGATTTTCAAGGAGATGAAAATTACAATCAAGTTATTACATGATTACTATATAAATTTTTTTAAAACATTTGTAAAGTATCATTTATATTTCAAAAAACATAATAAGTATTTTTATCCCCATTGAAAAATTTTGATATTCATAATGTCAGTACATATTTACGACAAAAATTGATCATCTGTTTATTTTTGATGCTTTTTGGGAAAACATTTCTATGTCCAGCAACAAATCCTGTTACACAATCATGTAAAAATTCTGCTATTCAATATTTTTACAAATGTTCTGAATCTATAATATTTATTTTAAACTAAATGCACAATATACATAAAACATTTATCAAACACTTATAAAAATACAAATAAAATAGGAAAGTCTATAAATTGAATAAGTACCAAAATAAACATTAAAAAAGTTAAAGTAGTTAAATAAAATTAGACAAATTATTCAGTTATATATATATAAAACTTATAAATAGAACATTTTAAAACTTTCATATATTTTGCATTCACTATAATAACAATAATAAAAGAAATAGTAAACTATCTACTATTAAATGTAGTTCTATATTGTAAATGCAGAATAACTTTTACTAAAAAAATAACAAACAGTTTCATTAATAAAGCAATATGTTTAATTATACAAAATATTGGCTAATAAACTCCAGGTGTAATTAATTATTATATGTTTCTAATATAAATCTTGTTTCTGTTTAATGATATACATTTTATTTTTCTGGCTAGTATTTGAATTTTTTTTATTTTTAGAATTGAAATAAAATATAATTTTATAATTATATATAAATAAACAAATAAATAATACCTAAATAAGATATAAAACAACAAATTACTATATTGTTTTAAATATAAAATGTTTTCTTATCCTCTTTAAGGAATGTGTGTATATAAGAACCTATATGCTTCATGAAATTTAGCATAGTGATGGTTTGACAGATTCAAGGACTAAAGATTCCTGGATGGAAGCTCAATGTAACACATTTAGTGCTTGAATGTTATGTGATTACACTGGAAATTAATCATTCAAATATTTTTATTTTATTTAACATATATAATAGAATTTTTTTTTTTATATATAATGACATATTATTACTATTTTATGAAATAGGTTATAATTTTTTTAAGTATCATTTTTTTTCTTCTACTCCATTTTTATATATAATTAGATATATATAAAAATCTATAATCCAGTTTAAAAAACGATATCTAAGTATCAATCCATACTTTTTAAAAGAATAAAAAATATGAAATAATGAAAGAATAAAGGTTAACATTAGAAGGAGCTTATTATTGCTTGTGGCAAAGTTAGGACTTTAGGTATTAAAAAGAAAAAATGAGATAAAATGTGGGCTAAGTATATGCATTTATAATAAACCTATTTCCAGAAAAAGTGTGATCAAATACCTCACAAGTTAGATTCTCAGAGAATGGTGATATGGAACAATGATTATGGACCATCTATTTTGGGAATGTATAATATTAAGATAATTCACAAGGCAGATTGTTAAAGAATCATTTATCATGATATGGGATAATGTTTATGGAATATCTATTTTGGAAATACAGAATGTTTTTAAAAGTGGAATAGAGTGCATTATATAGAGATAGAAAAATTTATAATTGAAAAAAAAAAAAAAAGAAATTATGTTTTGTGTGAGAGTTCTAAACAAAGATGAGAAATATAATAAAAAGAAATAAAACTTAATTTAATTTAAAAGAGATGAAAATGAAAACTAGAATGTATCAGTGTTAGCAGAATAATTATCATAAGTATATTAATAGAGAGTTATAAGTGATATAGAAGAACAATGAGGTAAGAGAGAAAATAATTTTTATCTTGGATAACAGGATTATAGATATAAGTATTTCTAAGCACAGACTCTCCTGAAGACAATTTATATCATCACTATCATTAAATAATATGTTCACATATTTCTATATATGAACTAAAGAGAACCAAAATATCTAATTGTATTTGATATAATAATTTGCTACTGTATAACATATTTAAATAATTTATTTGTTAATATATAAACAATATGTCTTTCCATTTTCCATTGATTGTATGTATATATATATATATGTTAAAACGAAGATTTGCACGGGTTAAATATATAAAATACATATTTTGCGGGTTCATCCGTGTTAAAAACTTTTAATATCAATATACTGACGTTTCGACTTGGTCACACAAGCCATCCACAGAGTTATAAAAGGTAGAAAGACGGTTAATCTGTGGATGGCTTGTGTGAAGTAAGTAGTATATTGATATTAAAGTTTTAAGGATGAAAAATATGTATTTTATATATATATATTATGGGTGAAGAAATCTGCAAGTATGATTAACATCCATCAGAAAGCACCACTAAATTAACCATCTACAAACCCTTAAATGACCATCACCAATTCATCTTATGCCTTTAGATTGTAGGGATCAAAAAAATCCCTTCAAGATATGGTTGCCAACAGCAGATGATATTAATATAATAAGTAATAAAAACCTGTTAAGTAAATAAAATCGATTTATTACAAATTTACTGAATATATCAAATTCAATTTAATTGACATTTGGGCCATTTTCTAAGTCATACATATCTACGAAACCAGTGCTCTTAGTTAACTTGAATAATACAACTATAATATAATGTGTTGATCAAATATCTCAATGAGTACTAACTTGACAGCCATTAGTTATTATATAGGGTTATTAATAAGATCCGAAGGCAGTCGTAATCCAAACTTTATAACGACTTAACAATTTCGATGGTTGCAGTAATAAATCACTTTGCAGACATGTATAAATCAAATTTGGGATATACATGCATATACATTTAAACTTTAGCAAGAAGGTGACAACAAGATAGATTTCCATAAGTATTTTAATATTCATCACATGTAAGCATATACTACATTGGTACTGAATATCCTATGTATTTAGTTTCATGCCAAACGATCATCATATAAATTAATATCCTAATAGCATATATCCTTTATAGATACTAGTACTATACAAACCAAGACGTTGCACAAATAATTAACTATGCTAAAACATACTTTAAAATCTAGAAATAAGTGCTGAAATGATCTCTTCATGACGTGATGCATCAAAATATATTATAAAACATAACGCATAAAATTTTTAAGACCTATTTTCTAAACACATGTAATTAATTACATTAATATACTGTTTATTTTATTTTCATAAGCGTTGACTAGAAAGTCAAACCTATTTTATTTTATATATATACAAAAACACCTTCCGCGTTAACTCAAGCAAATCTTCAATAACTCATTTTATTTTTCTTTAAACGAATTATTTAAATATTGATCATACTAAACTATTTTAAAATTAAATAGCCTTCAGAGATATCTATACTTGTATAGTCTTTACGTTTTATATTATTTGAAACAATTTATATCGTTATGAGAATGATCTGCCTCAGTCAAACTATTGATTTTAATTCAATCTTTATTTTAAATAACAATTTAATCTATGGAGTTTACTTCCCATAACTTGCTTTCACTCTTTTTATCTAAACTATATATAATTAACGTGCTATTTGTTAGTAATCAATAAAATGTAATAACATATGATTTTAAGAGATTATCATTGGAATAAAATATTGAAATAGAATAAATTAATTAAAATATGACGTAAGAATTTGATATAAATGAATTAATAAAAGGATAAGCCCGGAGATAAAAGAAAGTCTGTTTAAATTTAAGTTCATAATATCTATAAATTAAAATAGCTTTTATAGATTCTATCTTAGACAATCTTTGAGTAGCAATCGTAAAAGTTTCATCAGCAAAAGAAGAAAAGTGTGAATTAATATACAAATATTTTTTTTATTTTTTTGATTTCAGTTATTGAGCTCCGTTTAGGAGTTCTGCTTTGAGATTAAGATTATGGAATCCAGTGCTTTCTTTTTTTAATGATTTTAATATGTACCTATATCTTGTTTAATGTGAAATCTTTATGCAAGGAATCATCATAGCAATCATCTTCAATTTATATCTCCTGTTTTGATTTACAGCCTATTATTCACTATAATGATCATAAAAAAATGATTTTTTTTAGTGGCTATTTTGAAAATGATGACCTTGTTATAAGCTTGATGATGTCATAGAATAGTGATTTTATATCAAAAGTTATGACCTTCATGTAAAAATATACAATACAGAATTAATTCATTGCGCATGGTATAGTATTCAATATTATATTTTGATCAAAAAATTAAAATACAATTAATGTACAGTATTTTAATTTTCATCCTATCTATATTCTTGCAAGACAATAAATATATTAATTAATATATTTAAATTTTAATGATTACAAAAGGAAAAACAGTGCTTCATTCAGTGCAATAAGTAATCAAAAGCTTATTTAGTTGACATACAATAATCAAATGTTATATAAAGAGCTCACAAATAAGCTTTTAACAAGCTTTGCAGAATATCCCTAACCACAGACTGGTTTCTGCTACTGGTTTCCTTTGTGGGGTGTTAGGATATACAAGCATTAGATTAAAAATACCAGGACAACCCCAGCACTTTATCGAATGGATAACTATTAAGTAGAAAATCTGAAATTTTCAGACATCCATGTCTTCCAATCCAGCTATCTAACTTAAATAGCCATATGGGACTGATCTAAGTACAGATACACCATATATTAATAGCTTTAGCAATATAAAGATCACCAAAGCTTGTCTTGGTATTTTTAATCTAATACTTGAATATCCTAGCACTTCATTGAGGAAGCCATTAACAGAAAACAGTCTGAGGTTAAGGATATTCTGCAAAGCTTGTTAAGAGCTTATTTGCAAGATCTTTATAGATCATCTGTAGTACAAGTTTATTTAAATTAGGTCATGTGACATCTGACTTGATTTTTTTTTTTAACAATCGAATGTATTAATATTATATTTTTAAATGTGTACATTAGCTTAAAAATGGTAGATTCTGTCAGTTTTATAGATTAAACATTCTTATTAACAGTATTTTGCTTGCAGCAAAAATTACAATCATCATACAATAATTGTAAAATTTAGTTACCAAAACTGTAAGTTATTTTGAGAGAAAAAGAGATTCCTACATTATGCAATCAAAGTCACTAAATATAAATGTAAAATATCATTTATTGTACAGTATTTGCTTAATTTGAAACAAATAATATTGTAATCTGTTTCAAAAATATGTATGCCAAATGACATTATTGACAATGTAAAAAGATACAGTATCAAAAAAAAAGTATAAATTTCATTCAATATAAAACTAAGGAATAAGTTTTGGTCATATACTCTATTATTAATAATTAATTTTAAATTGTGTACAATACTATATTAACTTAAATATTTTGTCACTAAAAGTAAGTTAAAAAATAATATTTACTTGCTAGATTTTACATCATAATGTTTAATTTGTTTCAGACATATGCAAGACAATAGTCACTAGAGTGAACTTATAAAATTATTGTATTGAAAAAAAAAAATTCACTATAAAACTAAAAATAAATTTTCATCATATATTATTATTAATTAATTTTAAAATGTGTTCTGTTATATGTTAGCTAAAATATTCAGTTGAACAATTTAAAATTAAAACTCTTATAAACTCTAATTTCAATCAAATCATGACTGTTTATTATTACAAAACATTTTTGATAATAGAAAAAAGGATGGAGAGAGATGATTTCATCATTATATATTTAATAATAAATTTTATATGATAAAAATACAATAGAAATAAATTGAAAAAATTTTATGTTTTTAATTTTTATTTAAATTACCAGTATTTCTGCCATTACAATGTACAGTGTACAGTATTATTTGAAAAAAAATGTGAGATTATTTCAAGAAAATAGCTACCATGCATAATAAAAAGTGACATCTGCCATAAAAAAGACTAATAGGTAAGGGTATTTCTATATAAAGTACTGTTTACTTAAAACTGCATAATACATACTTAAAAAAAGGCTTAAATATTTATTACAATCACAGTTTTTTAATGTCAGAATTTTTTTCCAAAGTTAATTGCATGATTAGGTTATGGTAATGAGTAGTTCTATAAATTGGCTACCTATATAACAAGTCTACATTGCTTCTTTAATTCTAAATAATTTTACATTAATAAGACTATAAATCAATTATTTTATATAGCATGATGTTTATAAACCATAATAGTTAAACAGCATTAAGCTGTTGCACATGCGCTTTGCAGATTTTAACTATAAATGACTGAATACTAACACTTCAAACACATGATAAAGTCTTTGGGAAAAGATAGAATGGCCATCTATCTTTTCGAACCCAAACACTTTTGTACGGTCAAATCTTTTCTCAAAGACTTTATCATGTGTTTGAAGTGTTAGTATTTAGTCATTAATAAGACTATGAATTTTTAAAAGGTGAAACTTCAGGATGGGTTGTTTTTCATTGCACTGATTAATAATTTTGCAGAAGAATACAAAAAATTATCAACTGCAAGCTTAGTTTCCTTTTCTTGGTCCACTTTTTTGTAGGTTTGCATAATAAAACCATTTTTTTCCTAATGATATTATTTTTTTTAAAATTTTACATCTATATACATTTTTCAACTAGAATCATAACATCAGCTAATACCACTAAACACCATAACACTTCTTCAACCTATGGATCAAAAATCATGCAATTTTCAAGATGTATTAACTCCAACAACTAATGCAGCATTTTGTTGACAATTTGGATAAAGATGCCAATCAAAAATTGATGCTGACAACAGTGAAGAGCCTTTGCAATCACTTATGAAGGAATTAACTAATGAGAAATTAATGCAATTGAATAGAGAAAAAGAAGACAGTGAAGAAAAGAAAATTAACATGCCTGCAGAGAAGCCATGAACAGCATTTTTGAGGAATTTTATCTGACTTAGAACATTCCAACAAGTCTAAAAATGCCTTAAGTCAATGAACGAGACCTTATGTTATATGAAAAGAAAATCAAAAGAAGCAAATCAAGCATTCATTCTAAATTTTTTGACTAGAAATCTTTGGCCATCAACATTGTTGTACCTCTAAAAGCACCAAGATCATACAAGGATTTTTAAAAAAACAATGATAAACCTTAAAATGAGTCACTGATGAAACAGATATTTGAATGATGAAGGCTGAATGGATGGATTATAAAAAAGAACATCTTTAAACTAACTGTTGTTTTTTAAATAGATTTAAGTTGCATTATTTTCCATACATACATACTTTATAAGCATACCTATATAATATATAACAGTATAATTTACACATGCATATATTGTATGTTAGGACTTTTAAAAATTACTATAGATACTAGGTTAAATTATTTGTTTTACATTTATGGCTTTATTTTTATTTACAAGAACAAGCTAATTTTTTTCTCACAAAAAATCTTTTTGCTTTATGATGAGTTTTGGAAAATCAGTTATCCTCAGTAAATAAAAGATATAATGTTTATAGTCATGATTAGATTTGCAGTGTTGCAACATATTTCCACTTATTTAATGAATGCATCAATGATATTTAAAATGTCATATGGTTGGCACATAGTTGTATTCATTCCAGTCAGTGTACTCTATACAGTCAGAAAGAAGTTCTTTGATTGTAAAATAATAACATAAGGTAGCTTGTCTTGATGTGAAAAAAAGATTATTTAGTCACACATTACTTTTACCAGAACAGTGATACTGCAGAAACTAGGCAATACAAATCAGAGAACAGCAAAGAGTCAAAGACACAAAGATCAATAGATCTCCGTTGCTTGATATTTATACTTTTTTTTTCAAAGAATTTTTTATTTTAATATAACTGAAAACATACTAAGTATAATCTTCTATTTTAATTAATACTAAAATTTTATAAATCAGAAACAAAATATATAACAAAGCATAATTATGAATCTAAGATAATATATGTTTCAGAGCAGCACAATCATGAATCTAAGATAATCAAACAGTTTCAGAGCAATTAATTTTCATAATTAACAATATAAGTTTTTGTTTGTGATTTTAATTAATTTGATAACTTGTAGTTTTCTTGGATATCATTAATCAAACTTTGTTTTAAATAACTTTTTTTTAAATCTAAAGACAGAATTATATTTATAAAAGAAAATTATCTTTATTTCCGGTCTGGAAACCAAATTTTAAAATACAAATTATTTAACTTAAACAATTTTTTCAAATCTAAATTAAATAATATTAAAAATATTTATTTAACATTCAAGAAGCTTCATATACCTATCTGTATGTGATTAAACATATATCAAGTTTGAACTCTAATCTAGTATCATATTTATTAATCTGCACTCTGATATTTAAATCTTACCCTTTTTCCACCTATAGCCAAGTTAACTAAAATTTGAGATGATTATCCATTTCAATATATTTATATATAATATCAGTGCTAGAAGCAATGAAAACGTCAATGAAGTAAAGCAGCACTTACCATCATTAGCAATATTCATATTATGGATATTGATCACAATATGGATTTTTCTTACACCAGGATCATGTATGAAAATGATATCATAAAAAAACCCAGAGAAACAATTGAAAATTTCTTAAAACTTAATAATTAAAACAATTGTTAATTTTATATCAGATTATTCACCTATTTTTCATTCTCACTCTTCATATTTTACATTTTTTAATTTTTTTATTGGATGAGAATTTAATATTATTCCACGTTTCTTATAGCACTTCTACAATGTTTTTAAAATAAGATTTATTACCCAAACAATAATAGAGCAGTATAATTTTACTATTGATTACTCAAAAATGAATCCAAATATATCTTCCTTATATATATTAGAAGATTTTCACAGACTTTATACACGCAAATACTTAGACCAGACCATCCATGATGTAATTAGGTAAATAAATTAAAACTGATATTTGCAAAATGATATCACATTATATAGTAATAGTGTTTTTTTCTGATAGTATCTGATAAATAGGGAATTAATTAGATGTTTATGTAAGTAAATTAATTGCAAACATACATATATACGCGTCATTATGGTTTTGTATTTAATTTATTTATATTAACATCAAATTAATTAATTCTTTATTTATTACTAAAAGCTGTGATATATTAAAATTATCGTTAATTTAGATGATAAAGTTTACGAAAGTTAATATATGAAGTCTATTTAAAAGATAAAAACTCCAACACAAATCATTAGTTTATTACAAACAAGAAATTTCCTGTCTTTGGCATATTACAGCAAAAATTGATCAGTATCTTTAATATGATCAGCCAACGTAATTAACTTCTAAGTTTTTGATGTAAAAATAAATTTCCTACGAAATAATTTTTCTTTATGTTAGATATCAAGTACATATGATATATATATAATATAAAATTAAACTTTTAATAAGACAACTTATAATTGCAATGGGAAATAAATTACTCATCTTAATATCCTGATAAAATTAAATATATATTATTTTTTAAAATATATGTACTTAATATTGAAAAGTAAATGTAAAGTAATAGAAATATTCATTTATAAATGGTTATGACGATGAATTGTAAGTTATTATTGATGACAAGAGTTAAACCTGTCTTTTTGTTAAAAACCATACATTTATCCTTTATTAAATACTCTAAGTAAAGAATTCTTCGTAAATGGCAATCTGTGAATTAAATTTAATTAATAAAAGTGCTTAAAATACAAAATCAATAGAAGAGAGATTTGATTGGGCATGCTCTTGTAAATAAAAGATTTAAGATAGTATACTGAGCAATTTTTCATAAATAAAAAAATAATATGAGAAAATAAAAGAAATAGGTTATTTTTAATTTGATTAATTGAAAACTCATACTCACATCCTCACATTATTAGTTTTTATTTGATATCAAAACAGGTTAAATGTCTTTATAAGTTATCTTTATTAAAATATAGAATTGAAATGTTTCCTTAAATACAGATTTAAATGAAAACTTTTTTAAGTCTCTGCAATGATGGCAAATAATCTTACCGAAACATCACATTAACATTGATATAGTTTAAGCTTTACTTCATTAGCATTTGAAATCAATAAATATATATGCTTTGTGCACAGATAATGAAGCTGTTAAACATAAGTAATATTATCCAAAAGTTACCGCCAAGCGCTTTCGGGACAGTTTATTGTCCCATATTCATGGTTACAGGAGTTTAGTTAAGAACTATAATATTAATGCAAATTAACTGTGCGCATAGCATATATATATATATTGATTAACATTGATATTAACAACTAGAAAGCATCTACCCAAATAAAACCAAAATCTATGTTCACATACTGTATTTTACTTGATAAGGGTCTTCATTTTAATAAAAATTATGTATACATATGAAATACATATAAAAAATATTTTTTTAGTCAACTAATATGATGAAGGCTGGTTATGAAAATACTTCTTGGGATTTGTTTTTTATTCATAAGTCCATATTCATATATTTTAAGCATATAGGAAGATTAAAAGTTATTTAATATTTCTAAAAAATGAATATATATATATTATAGTACAATATTTTTAACGAATGTTTAGATGTAAATCTTGAATGTTTGGAATAATAGACTTAAATCAACTTAATTAAAAAACACTCAACTTAGAACACTTGCCCTAGACCAAGAGTCAAAGTAAACAGACAGATTGATACATCCGAATTTCTCCTTTTGGATGCATCAGTCTGTCAGTTTACTTTTACTCTTGACATGGAGCTGTTGTTCTAGGTTAAGTGCTTTCTAATTAAGTTGATTTAAATGGATTACTCCAAAATATTCAAGATTTCCATATATATTATTATTTTTAACTTACCAATTATTAAAGAAAATGAACTAATCTTTCATTAAATTTTGTTCTTCAAATTAAACGAATTATTTGATATTTGATTAGTAGATTCTTATTAAGTATTTGGCTACTGAAGCTCTACCAAGTAAAATCCAATGTTTAGCACAAAAACAATATCTATAGTAATAGTGCTTTATCTTTAATGCATTAAATGCAGGTATCAGAATTGCAAATAATATTTCCCCTAAAAAAACCTCTTAGGAATAGTTCTGATTTTTTAGTGGTAAAATTCAGAAATAAATTTTATGCTACCATGTTAAACCAATTGGTGAATAACTGGATTATCAATACCTTAAATATTATTGTGATAATACTTAATACTAAACATTCATTGTTTTTCAATCTTTTCATACCTTTATCACATCTAATCATATTTCTTTTTCAGTGAGAATAAAAATATGGAATTATGCAAGCTATTTATATTAGAAAATAGAATAAGACATTTTTAGTTTCAATATTGTTCTTAAATCCAAAAGTACACATAATTTGACATCCCAAGTGTTATGTTGATCAGAATAGGAGTTGAATTGCTTTCAATTACTGTAAATATATTTTGTTTTTATTATGCTAGATGGCTATTTTATCTGAACCAATTATTGATATATTTGTTGCATGAAAATATTAAAAAAATCATTAAATTAACTAAATTGTTCCTAATTACTAACTAGTGTTTAAGATAGTATTACTGCCATTTTGGTTGAAATTTAATACAGCTCTACATATTCATTTCAGCAGAGTATGTGCAGAAAACAGAAAATATAATTGAATGGCTTTATTACTCAAGAGTCCATAAGAAGTCTAAGCATTTTAAGTGGTGGAACTGGGAATGATCCAAAGACCTTATGCTCTAGAACTTTTCCTCTACTATTGCATTAAATCATATAGTGCTACAAAAAACCTTTCTGTATGATAATAATTTAAATGTACAATCAAATGTCTCTAAGTTATTTTTACTACTTTGCTATTAAATTAAAATTTTGTATGCAAAACATTAAATATGATAAGAACATTTTTGTACCTGTCAAAAAATGTTTCATTTATAAAATGATTTCAACACTTTGTTGTTTTATTAAAAATTAGTGAAATATTTAATGTTGACACTTTTGGTTAGTTTGTTTAAAATACTCGAAAAAATGTAAAAAAAAAAAAGACTTTGAAATTACCATTTAATTATGCTTGCAATTGATATTTTTGGTAATTTAGCCATCTTTTTACCTTTAAATAACAGAGATCAATAGTGGGAACAGATAAAATATACACTTTATATAATGATTTTAAGTTTATTATTAATTATAAAATATTCAATAATTTTACAGTTTAAGAACCCATGATTGCTATAAAATATCTCTCAGGATGCTAGAAAATAAAATTGCTGAAGAAAAATAAAAAAAAAAGGGGAAATATGGAAAATGACAGCTAAAATTATTTTCATGGTTGCAACTTAGATATTGTAAAAATAATTTTGGTATTGTTCTATTAGATCATGTCAGCCATTTGATGATGCTATTTATATGCAAAAGCACATAAATATGCTGTTTATGTGGCCACTGCATTCTAGGTCTAAATATCTATGCAAAAGCACAGAAATAGGCCATTTAAAATATGGCCACTGGTGCCGATGGCATGCTGTTTATCGACAGCTGGTCTGCTTTGTGTTATGCACTTTATCCCAATTCTCACAGTTCAAAGTTCACTACATTATTGTGTGAGGGTGTCTGGACTTCAGCCTGACACAACTCTTCAAATATGTATGTCAAAGGAATTAGCTTACAAGTCATCTGACCCACTATTACCTCCTAACAATTGTCAACCTGTCACCACCCTTCCCTACTCAATGTGGAACCTTCAAAAAATTCAGAAAGGATATGTCCCAGCAAGATTTTGATCAAATCACATAAAAAGTCATGTTTGCACAAGAACACATCCATGAGAAATAAAATGGCTGACTTGAAAATGAACAGTTTGAAATTGGGGCAACTGCTATTCACAGAAGCTGGTATCCATGGAGAATTAATTAATTCCACTCTAATAGAATCTTTGCAATATGTCAATTGATAAAGTTTTAATTCTTGCAGATGTGAAAAGGCATACCATCTGTCCTACATTACAGGAATAAGATGAAATTTTTGGCCACTTGTAGTTAAAGCTTTTTAAATTTTTTGTAATACAAAATTGTTCTCGACTAAACTACAGGCATTGATTAAGGAAATGAATGAATTACATTAAGCCTTTGAATAAAATATATGACTGTAAAATTTCTCATAGTTCTATCTAGAGACCAAAAGAAATTGTCCAAAGAACACATTTATTAATCTTAAAAAAATAAAAAAAACCAATCGAATTGAAAATTATTAATCGTTCTTAATAATAGGTATGCCATTAATATTCATACACGTTTTTTTCAAAGATAGCTATTGTAATAAATCAATAAATAAATAAATACTTTTCCTTTTCAAAAATGACCTCAAAAAGTAAAAGACATTTCGGTAATTAAAGCATTATCAGCATTTTCACCCACCACAATGTAGTTAGTTATCTCTCAAGCAATGCTAGTAGACTTTGTAAAGTTTTCAGGGGTGGGGTGATGGTTTTGCCAGCCAGTGCTGCCATACATGGGGAATTCTACTATAATAGAATATTTGCAATAATGTATGTTTATGTTAAATTGTTCCAGTAAATTTATTAAAGAAATAATTGAATTACTTTAACCTGTATGATTATTATTATTCTTTCACAAATAATGGGGGGTGTGTGGATCCAGTAATATTATATTTATGTACATGCCATAATTTTATAATTCAAATAGAAAAGGAAAAGTCAATATGATCAAGTTATTATTATCACATGATCAAATTATGTTAACTAATAATCAAAATGTTAATTTGCAAGCCCAATCTATTCTCATTTTCATCTCATTCTTATAGATGTTTATATTTTCCCCACAATTAATTAGTTTAGTTGACATGTGCATGCAAGAAGCAATAACAGAAAAGAGTTAATAAAAATGTTGCAAGGCTAGGATCAAATTCATAGCATGTCATTTATTCTGATAATGATAGTCTAAAACTATGGTCCAAATATGGTTAAAGCATTATTGATGATAAACTAGTCCTAATTCCAATAATTTGGCATAAAATTATGCTTCTGCAAATATAAGCAGTACTTTGAAAATGACATTGTGATGGAATATTTTTAAATAGTACAGAGTGCTTGATTTGATCATCATTAGTAGTTTGAAAGTTAGTTTCATTTATTACATATACCTGTAAGCTGCTATATGATTTAATCAATATCCTATTATATTTAATTTAGCATAAAGTACAATGTTGAATATTATCAAATAAAGTTTATGTACATTTTTTGAGTATCATCAAGTATCATTTACTGGTTTTGATTTTGGGATTCATATTCTCTCATATTTCTTTAAACACACACACCAATAATTTTAATGAGCATATAAATAATTTGCAGCATATCAAACTTATTTCGAAACAAAAGTTTGAATATATTATTAAGGCAATTTTCAAGCAAAAGGACAATTTACATAAATCTGTAAATAATACTTATCTTTTGTTATATCAATGCTAAACTATCTTTCATTTGAGATAATAAACTGATATTAATATAACAAACAATTCCATCATTTACAAGTTTATTTGAATAAATTTTTTGAGAAAATCATGTTTGCAAATTGTCTTAGTAACATATTTGAACTTGTTTGTTTTGTAAAAAAGTTTTACACACCCCCATATATATATACAACACTCATCATCATCAGCACTCTCACTCCATACTATAGATTCAGGTCATAAAATTGATTTTTCTAGTACCAGGATCATATCCAGATGTGATAATCTCTACCAATGCAAAATTAGAGAAGCCATTGAGATACTTAAAAGGCCAGATTGTATCAATAAGCAAGATGATACATGCAAACTTCCTCCTATTTGGAAAGATTTTTTTAAAAAACATTCCTAAATTTAACATTTTTTGCTATTGGTGGAATTTTAACATTTTATTTAAATCAGTGATTGTAGCGCCTCTACAACCGTCTTTCTACCTTTTATAACTCTGTGGATGGCTTGTGTGACCAAGTCAAAATGTCAGTATATTAATATTAAAAGTTTTTAACATGGATGAACCCGCAAAATATGTATTTTATATATATAAAATAAAAAGTCAGATGTCACATAATTTATATACAGCTTGCACTTACAAATATGTAAAATTAAGAGCATGCTAATTAGCTCTAAACAAGCTTTTTTTTTATTTATGATAAATGCTACTACAAGAGAAGGCATTCAAATCATTTTTATCTTGGATTGTCCCCATCCCCAGACTGTTTCAACCTATGGGTCTCTTCAGTGAGGAGTTGGGACATTAGATTCAAAAAACCAACTCAAGCAAAGCATTTATCTAAAAGTTAATAGGAGAAGATCTGAAACTTTTAGACATCCACATGTCTTTAAAGTCAGCTCTCCAACTGAAAAAATTATATGGGCCTGAACTTCATTCAGATACTCCATATATTAGTCATGTGACATCTGACTTTTTATTATTACTATTATTATTTTGCTGTTGGGGCTTGGGCTAAATTAAATGGCTAAGCCTACTAATATATGGAGTATCTGAATGAAGTTCAGGCCCATATAATTTTTTCAGTTGGAGAGCTGACTTTAAAGACATGTAGATGTCTAAAAGTTTCAGATCTTCTCCTAACTATTAACTTTTAGATAAATGCTTTGCTTGAGTTGGTTTTTTTGAATCTAATGTCCCAACTCCTCACTGAAGAGACCCATAGGTTAAAACCGGTCTGGGGATAGGGACAATCCAAGATAAAAATGATTTGAATGCCTTCTCTTGTAGTAGCATTTATCATAAATAAAAAAAAAGCTTGTTTAGAGATAATTAGCATGCTCTTGATTTTATATATATTAAAATCACTATTTCCTAATGAATAGATAAACTTCAGCAGTGCTAGTTGTGAAAAAAATACAAAATGTTAATGAAACAACATAGCTGCAAAGACAATATGTAAATTGAATTTCAAGGTGGTATACCCAGGAAGAATATGAAATTAAATTAGCTCAGATCTTAATAGTTTTGTTTTAAAATTTTATTACATCTCACTAATTTATGATCAATTCTTTTATTGAATTTATTAAAAACATTCTTGAAATAACTGTTTTCTGCAATCAAAATATAACCAATCCTGTTTATATATTTATTTGCCATGTCCATTTATCATTTAGTATTTTTTCTTAAAGATAGAACTCATAATCTGTAGCTTTTATGTTTTCTACAATTTCGACAAATCTGTGTTATTTCTTATTTCCATCATAATAATCAAATCTACTCTTTTGTTTTCCATTTCAAGCATTAAACTCTCCCATGATAATTTTTAATTTTTGGTGGGTGTGAACAATGTATTTTGTTGAGACTTTATCTGCATTTTTTTCCCCATTTATAACTGAATAACCAACTTTGTTATTCTGTCTGATTGTAATCTTGAAAATATTTTATTTTTTATTTATAATCAATCTAACTTCATTTGTGCTTTCAATATATACTTGTGCCTTTGTAATAAAGTATAGATTAATTTTTTAATTAAATTATTTCTTCAACTTTTTTTTCTATTCATAAATCCAACAATAAACTTATTTAATATTAGACATTTTAAATTCAAATGATTTTCTTTTATTTAAAAGTGAACTACAG
The DNA here is from genome assembly GCA_028023455.1 of Epiperipatus broadwayi. NCBI lineage: Eukaryota > Metazoa > Onychophora > Udeonychophora > Euonychophora > Peripatidae > Epiperipatus > Epiperipatus broadwayi. Next base: position 5,312,595 of record JAQFVV010000008.1, on the reverse strand, counting down.
TTGTAAGAATTTAAACCAATGCCCATCATCACATAGCAGTTTCGATTTGCCATCAAGATAATCTTAGAGTCTTTTGACTTTGGTCATGAACCATTGCCTTGGCTAATAACTTTACATTTATTTGGGAATAAATGCCAGAATTTAATTTTGTTTGTCACACTAAAAAATTATTCACACATATTCACGTTGCCTTCAAACAACTCAAATGATTTTTTAATTAAAAACTATTAGTTATATGAGAAAAGAGATCTTGAGATTAAAAGCTCCTAAACTTTGCATGCTGAAAAATTCATGTTGATGAGCAATATATCCATGTTCATTTGCACTAATGACAGAAACATATCAAGTGGACATTAAGTATTTGCTTTATTAGGTTTCTTTCTGTTAATAGTGAACTTATTTCTGTAACCCATGCACATATCAATACACATAGGAAGTAAATAGATAGATAAAAAGCTTTTAAATATTTCACTGATTGCAAAGATCTTTTTAGCATTGTTTTTCAAAAACGTTCACTTGTTTAATCAAGTGCATAACTTTATAGAATTTCTTCCTTGTTTTATCTTTAGCTAAAAATATATGGAACAAATATATTGACTGATATTTGGGTGGTTTCCAGATTACTTATAGGTTGAATTATGTAGGAAAAAACCAACTTTAGCTTAATGAATACTATTTCTGTAGTATAAATTTGCACTATACCCCTCTTATGCAAATTAGAGACTATTTTTATCTGCTTTTAACCCTTTGTGGTAAAATGTAATCATATACATATGAAAAAGATGGATGATCCTCAAGATGCATATTTCATGCTAAACTTTAGGCATTATACATCTTTTTTACATGTCTTGGGTCATAAGTTTATGATTTCACCCCTACACAAAGTGTTAAAAAAAGACAGTGTGGTGAAAATTACACTACAGAAATATTATTCATTAAATGAATAATTTCTAGTCTAATAAATGACTAATAAAAATTATTAACTTTGTTTTGTTTTGAAATTTTTAATCAGATTGACAAAAATTTCAAGTAGGGAACATAACTGATGAATAGAATATCTATTATGCTACAATACAGTTTGAATATTGATTAGATAAATATTGATTACAACAATGATATGGATTTTTTTAAAAAAAAATCTTTTCTTTATTGTAATGATAATAATATGTTGCTTTTACAAGCTTTTAAAAATAAAATAATCAATTCTAAATTAATGCTTTTATACATAACTAAAAATTTAAAATCAAATAAAAATCAATTTATAGAAGAAAAATGAGAAAAAGAATATTACTTAAGAAAAAAAAACATCAAAACTAGATTTTTATTAAAAGAAAAGTGGAGTTAACATTTATTTTTAATTTTTTTTTGTTATTTTTCAAGCAGAAAAAAAAAAAAAACACAGCTGGCATCTACATCCCTAATTCAAAATCCATTTTCCTTAAAAATAAAAAACACACACATTATACTTTTAAACTACAAATTTTGTATAATTTTTTTAAAAAAAAGTCAAATCTTTATTTAACTATTTATAGTAGTAGCGTTTGTACATATAAATATCCAATGCAGAGCTTTATATATGAAATCGAATCAGAAGTAACCTAATTCTCCCATAAACTATGAATGAATAAAATCAACAACTGATAAAGAATAGAGTGGATGATTTAGCTGGGCTAATGAAGTTGATGAATTACTATCAGTCTGATGATGAAAAATGGTGGTAATTGTGAATTTTTTATATAAATATATAGTTTCAAGGGTCTAAAATCTTCCAAAAATGTGATGGTTGTTAAATGAAAAAAAAATTAATAAATCAAATTTTAAATTAAAAAAAGTAATAAATTCTGATAAATTTCATTAAGAATCTTTATTTCAATTTTTTTTAATTATATTACAATGTGGAAGCAACAAGAGATTCTTAACATTGTCCTACTTTGGTTCAATTCAGCGTGTTTCTTTTTGTCAGCAATTTTTTTGGTAAATTGTCAACATGATCCAAATTTGGACTTTCCTGTTACAGAACGTGATGCAGTGGAGTATTTCCAAAGGTATGTTATCATGCACTCTAGAAAATACTGCATTAATGGTCACAATATGAAACTTTATAAACACCCTCACAATGGCAATGCAATGTGAAATCTTGTTTAAACAGAATATCTCTTTATAAAGAAATGTGGTTTGAGGGCTCAAAATTTTCACTTCCAACTACACTTAGATTTGCATACTGCTGACATAAATACAATTTAAATATTATATATATATATATATTTATTCATTTTTCTGTTAATAATATACAAAAAAAGCAAAAATAAAAATATAATTATTGTAATTAATTTTTCCACAATGATTTTTTTTAAAAAAAAATAACAGTAATAATAATAAATTAAAATGTAAATATTAAATATGATATTTCCTAGTAACCATTTTTAATAAACATTTTTGGCAAACCCCTGAAAATGTAGATTATAGGGAAAAAAGGCCATCTTGGTTTACAGGAAAACTCACAAGTACCAAAATTCTTGGTTTTATCTACGCAATAAGTTTTTATTTGAATGGATACAACATTTTTTTTATGTTTTTATTTAATTCATTCTGCATTTTAGTCCATCTGAATAAAATCTAGTATCTCAATGTTTTACCATTTTCCAGTTTCTAATCTACTTGAAAACTCTGCATATATATGTATTCTTAATGATAATAATTTTTTTAAAAGTTTTCAGATAACTTTAGTCAAAAATTGGTGGAAATTTAAAAATTTTAATTTTATATATAACTTTGATGTTTGTAGTGTCTAGAACACTTATTATAATTGAAAACTGAATGATCGTTGTAAACTAGAACTCTTGACTTTTTTAATATGATATTATTTAATTTATTCTGCTTTTTAATCTTTCTGCACAAATAAAATATAATTTAAATAAATTCACTTCATTTTGATAATTCACTGTCACATATATAAAATTAAAAAGTAGAAGATAAAAAGTATAAATAAAAAAAATTAAAGAAATACTTTTATTTATATAAATGCATTAAAAACCAAAAAATATAATATATATTTAAGGATATGCTTTTACTCACAAAAATGGATTAAAAAAAAAAGAAAAATATATTTTTTTGACTTTCACATACAAAAGCACAAATCACTCATATTTAGAAAAATTCCTAGTTATACTTTACATGAGAAAAAAATATATGCTAACAATTTTAACAATCTCATAAATAAGCTATGCTAATTCATAGACAGATTTTAAATCATTTAAATAAATTAGTAAATAATACCCACTTTTTTTGTATCAATGTAGATTCATTAGTTTAAAAAGTACTTTTTTTATTTGATGAATAGATAGGCATTGGTATAAAAAGTGGACATTATTTCCCCATTTGTTAAATGATTCTTTGAAACCTGACTTGTGAATTATTTAGAAACATTTTAAAATTTAAATATTCTATTGAATAAGCCTACAGAACTTATATATACTTCTTTTATTTACATTAAAAAATATTAAGTAAAAAATGTTAAACTTTAATTTTTTCTTGATAAAAACACATAAAATTTAGAACAAATTGAATTAAAGCTATTTCTAAACATAGCAGAGAAAAAAATTTAATTTTTTTTAGTATATTTATATAAATAAAAGTTTTTTTTTTTTAAATTTTTTAAAATATTTTTTTTTCCTTTTTAGTTCATTTATGTAAATTAAAGTATTTATGGTCAAACATTGGTGGCCAGCAGTTAGCATAGCTGCTTTCCAAGCAGCTGGCCCAGGTTCACATCCCAGTCAACACATTTGACATATATAAAAAAAGTATTTCTTCAAATTTTTATTTTTATTTTACACTATTTACAAAACTTTTTAAAACAGTAATTTTAAAAATTAAATTAAATTCATTTTATTTTAGATGGCAACATTAAAGTTATTTATGCCACTTTCCCTATATTGTTAATTTAATTTGACTCATAATCATATTTATTAAATCTAATAATAAACAAATTAAATAATAAAACCACATTTTCTTTGCTTTATATTATAACAAAAATATGCATAGTTATATTAAGATATTTACAATTTAGCTGGTTACTAATTAATTTTTTTATTTCAGATTCTTTAATACAATTAATCAATTTTTAAGCAATTATCATATGTTAATTTTGAAGTTGTTGTCAAATAATATTACTTATAAACAAACACATCTCATTTTTAAAATTTTCAAACTGTTTTTAAAAATTATGGGCTTCATAATTATGCATGAAGTTATTATTATTTTCCTTTACAATTCTTAAATAAAAATAATGGTTATATGATTATATGTTTAAATGTAGCCCTGATGAAGACTGCAGGACAATCAAAACTATAAGGAAAATAAAGGAATAATTGTATATAAAATTAGCATTAAGGTGTATATGAGGAGAGCATAGAAGAGTTTAATATATATGAATTCTTAACTATCAAAATATTCATAATTACTCATTTAAACTCCATTTTGTTGCCATGTATCAATTTTGTGATAATAAATAAAAAAAATCTCAGAAATATTTTTGTCATTTTAGAAAATTTACATTTGATTCAAGATTATGTTTAATAAAAATATTAAAAGTTTTTAAAGATCATAAATAATATTATGCTGTTTAATCACAAACAATGTAGTGGCAAAGAGAGGAAATCATTTTCAATGACAAAATACATATATTTTAAAAATGAGTAATGATCTATGGAGCAAATACTATACAATTGATGGATATGAAGAATTAGGCATGAGAACTTTTTATGTTTTAATTAGAAATATATAGGCTTTACATTCCATTAGGATTTATTGATGCTGTTTGTGTTGATATAAAAAGCAAGCAAATTAAAGCTCTCTTTAAATGTTGCTCTTCCAACTTGAGCTTGATACTTTTAAAACTGAATCGAGATTTGATGATACACATGGACTCAAAAGCTAAAAATTTCAAACAATTAAATCTCAAACTGTCTGTTTAGGTACTTGAATATCACATGACTTTTTGAGCAGCTAATCTTTGATCGAATATGAATATTTGTGTTTAACATATATACGCATACCTATCATTCAATATATATTAAAAAAATAAACACTAATCCATCAACAAAAATAAATAATAATGAAAAAGTAATGTAGTTATGAAATGAATACAGTAATAAAGTGAGAGAGAATAACAATGACAGTATTTGCTGAGTGCAAACTGAATTCGTAAAACAAGAACATGATTAACTGAGAAATGATTCCTAATTAGTCAAGCAAATCTATATAAAATGTATGAATTCAAGTTTAAATTATAGTTTGATAAAATAATTATTAAACTGTAAGCATACTGAGAGACTACTATATACATTTTATATATATTTCCTATATATACAATCTCTTTCAATGTAATAATAATAAAGTTTTACTTTAAATCAAAATTCTAACCGTCATTTTTTATATCACTTTAAAAAAAATTGAAGCAGAGAAGAATTTTGACATTATAATTTAACAGTACAATTAAAAAGAAAAGTGAAAGTTTACCTTATGTAATAAAAACAAATTGAAGTCTTACATAAAAGAAAATTAAAAAGGTTTCAAAAAATTCTTAGAAATGTAAACAATTTTTTTTTAATTGCTAAAACACTTACATCAAAAATGCAAATTATTATTTTTTTTCAAAAGCAACTTAAATATATAAAACATTTTTAGATGAAGTTAAAAAAGTAAAAAGAAATAATAAATAAAGCTGTAAATTTCATTATTAGGTTTCAAAAATAGATTACGTATTAATGGAATAACATCTAAAAAGCATAAGTGAATGCAAACAAAGAAATAAATAAACGTTTGTCAACATATATATATAAGGTTTATATATATAAAAAGGCACATGAGTTTTTTATTAAATGGGAATAACTCTCCATACAGCAGTGCATACTGTTATGTGCTAGCATAGATGGTGATCATGTGAGTTTCTTATTCGGGAGTCGTGAGAAGTTCGAGTGCTAGACCATCGTTGGATGCTCTGTCTACATGTCAAATCACGCACGGCTATAGTTATATATGTGCATAAAAAGAGATTGCAATAATCGTGATTATAGAAAAACATATATAGGAAACAACAAGAAAAATAAAGAAAATTTTAATGAAGCTATATGAAAAAACAAACAAATATCCGATTATTACAGAAAAATGCTATTAACATAATTACCAGAAGATTATTTACTGATATGTAACAATACAATATGCAGACTGAAAACTTACTTATACACGAGCACATTTAAAATTCCATATGTTGATAAAAATTACGTTCACTTAATTTCTGTAGAAGCTGAAGTTTATATTAAAGTTATTGTGAGATCTTTAAAAATGCAAGGATGCTACATTTTAATTTTTTGCTTCTACAAAAATTACTTCAGAGAATCATTTGATTTGTCAAAGTCATCTACGTGGTTTATTTTGTATTTATCCCGAATTTTAATTGTGTAATAAGTTTGCAAACATAAGTCTATCTAATCTGCTAAATTTTGATGAACTTTTCAAGTTGATTTTCTATGAGATTTGTTTTCTCTTATCCATATATGTATTTCATTGTCTGCAATACATATATTAAATCCGTAATGGATAGAATTTATGGAATATTCTGAATTATTTATATATATTTTATTTGCATCAGCAGATTTTAATAACAATGTATTTATTTCTAAAAATACATAAAATTGAACAAAGAATAAATATTAGTTTTCATATAAATGATTGAGTAATTTATATTTGCTAAAGGCAACATTGTGTAGTAATTAATTTTTTTATACCTTTAGAGTTTATAAAGTTAAGAGCTTTTTAAACTACTAGAAAAACAAAATTAAAATATATATATATATTTTTCTTTTATTACATAACAAAAATAAATGTCAAAATTAAAATAAATAAAAAAAGTATACTTCTATTTTATTTATCTTTAAGTATCATGTGGGTCAATTTGTCTTTAACATGATAATTAAATTTTAATAAAAACTATAATTTATATTAATAGAATAGAAAAGCCAACAACAAACCAATAGAAGATTTATTATTAAACTTACCGATAACAAAGCAAATTACATATTTCTGATGAGTTGCTTACCTCTGCAACAGCTGATAGTTAACAGCTCATGATTTATTCTTCAACAAAACAAAAAAGCATACAAATTTGCTTGTACAACTAAGATATACTTTAACATTAATAAAAATTAAGCCAGAAGTAGTCTAACTATTGATAATATCTCCTAAGCTTATTTTAAGAGATATTATCAATAGAAGGTTTTGACAAAAATCAGGATTATAAAAAAGAATCATTTTTAAAAAGCATTATTCTGTCTCATGAAAAGAAAAAATAAATTATTGCATTGTTTATCTTCAGAAATATACTCTTTGATTCAGAAGTAATCAATTAGTTTTACAGAATTATGAAATTAAGTAAATTCTGCATTTGAAATGACTTTCTCCTTTAAAAAAAAGCCAAGTCCTTAAACATAAATAGTCATTAAACATCAAACATCATGTAAGATGATTTCCATGACCAATTCTATATTACTGAACTCTTTCTGTTGAAGAAATACTATTTTATATCATTCTGATTTACTATAATTTTTATTCAAATTTTGTCATTCAACTTAAGAATTTAAAATATTCAAACAACTTAAAGGTTCAAACTCAAAACAACTTTACTTTCTAGCTAAATAGATTTGAAATTGATCAGCAACTTTATATTTAATGATCTAATGCAAAGTAAATTTAAGTTGGTGATAGAAATAATAAATCAAACAGAGCATCACAGGATTCTCTACTGTTATTTCAATTTATTGTTGATAGCAGTAATCTTTTTTTTCTTATTTAAAGACAATTCTAGAATCATTAAATGCTCTATTATAATACCTTTTATTATAACTGTACTCTGAAACTGTACTTTTTTAAAAATAAGAAGTATTGCTTTGTATTGCAATCATTTAGAGAACACATGTTAAACATGTTATTTTATTTAACTACAAAACTTGAAGTAGTGAATGCATAGTATATACTGACAAAACATGTTTTAGATGTTGTCATTTTACTTCTTCATATTAATCTGCATGAATGCTTATTTCAATTCCCAAATGAAAATTTCACAATAAATTACAAATAATAAATAATTAGGTGTCCAAGAAGCTGACCCACTCTTTGATGGTAGAATTTTAATTTAATGAATTTATTGATGAATACATTAAAATAAAATACATTCAAAGAGAATCATCTGTAATACCTTTTTGAAATCCTAGAAATTATAAAATACTAAAACTGATCAAGCAATTATCATGGATGAGATGCCTATTATTATTTTTCAAATATGATATAAAAAACAGTAATAAATTATAAAGGAGGATATTGTGATGAATGCAATATATTTTTATAGTTGATTACTATCTCTTATAGTGAATAATTAAATAAAATTAAAAGCGTGTGAAGCACTTGAAAGAGAAGCTATAAAGAGTGCAAAATTATTAAACACTTAGCGCTTTCGAGATGGGTTGCCTCATAGTCATAGCAATACTGAGAAGTGCAGAATAGGGAGATAATGGTGATATGCAAAATACATGCAAATTATTTAGATATTCCAGCATTTGGAGATGTCAAAGCAGGTGTCATGTCTATTGATAGAGTTACTGTTACCAGCAATGAAGTATGCTTCCCTAAATTTTCCATTTGATGTTGTTTTTCTCAATGCAAATTATGTTGGGGATAGAGGGTTTGAATATATGGACAGTCTTCTTAGAGTGTTTCAAAAATGTTGATGAATTGTCAATAATTAAGATATTTAATCAATGAAAAATAAAATAAAATTACACAAACATCTTGAAGAGTACATCGAACTTGGAAAATAAGTAAAATGTAAAAATTGTATAATTGAATTAATTACTAATAAATATATCTATATTACTAAATCTTCAAAAATTATAGTTGATAATATAAATGGTAAAGAAAAAGAAATGATTCGTTTAAAATATAAATAAAAAATATCCATTTATGAACAAATCTTCAATCACAATAAAGAAATACATTTCTAAAATGATAATGTCTTTATAAAACATAATGCCAGAAGTAGTAGATATGGTATTTAAATAAGTAAATATATATAATAAAAACTAAATTAAAAAACTGAGTGTTAAAAATTTTTGAATTTTTATACCATTGATATTATGTATTATTGTAATTAATTATTTTGACATTGCTGTTACATTTTGTGTTATATGAAATCTAAGTTTGTTTTAGGTCTCACACTAGTACACTAATAATCTTGTTCTATTTATTAAATCTCAGACAGATTTACATAATTTTAGCATTATCCTTCAATTTAGAAATTGTTTAATTAAGAAACCTGCATCTATGAAAAATATGGCAGATTATGAAATGTTATTCTGTTATTTTGATTTTGAGAATAGTTTTATATAAAGGACTCAAACTCAGACTTTCACACAACCCTAAACTCTTCATGTCATCTCATATTGCTGACCCACCTAACCACACATATGTTGAAAAGATATATAATCACCAATATACATATTTCGTGCTAAACCAGCACTCATCAGTTGATCCAGATTACAATCTCCACACATATATACAATCAATGCTCATCTTTATATTAAGATAGTCAATCTTCATAGATTAATGGACAGGCTTCAAATGGATGGGTGAAGAGTTGTGGTTTGGAGTAGTTTGAAGCCTGTCCATTAAAGTATGAAGATTGGCTATCTTAATATAAAGCTGAGCACTGATTGTATATATGTGTGGAGTTGGTAATTTGGAACAACTGATGAGTGCTGGTTCAGCACGAAATACATATATTGGTATTTATTTATCTTGTCAACATGGGTGTGATCAGGTGGGTCAGTAATGTGAGATGTCATGGAGAGTTGAGGATCATGTGAAAGTTTGAGTTCGAGTCCTTTATATATTACATTATATGTGCAGGTGTGTGTAAGCCTGTACAGTGTATTAAGTTCTAGTTTCAGTAAATGTAAATGTATATAACTGTTTAACTGATTTATAAATATTTTTATTAGTTTTATTATATTTAAAATTAAGATTTTAAGTATTTTGGTAACTAAAAAGTTGATTTTTTTTTTTTGATTTTATTTAAAATTGTCAAAACCGAATATTTATAAATAATAATTAATTATTCTGTAAATTATGCTTTTTATAATATAAAAACAAAAATATGACTTAAACTTTAATTATTTATCATATAAATTAGAGATAATGTTTATATCAATTATTATAATAGTTTATTTTATATACATCTCATAAAATCATATAAAATTTATACAAAGTAAAATATACTAAGTTATTTCAAAATTAACATTCATTCGTAGTTTATGATGATAAAATATAATTTTCTGTAGCTAGATATGTTTAAACTACTTTACAACATACATCTTTATAATTGAGGATTTATGAAAGTTATATTAATGATGAGTTCATAAAATATCGTATGTCACATTGAGAAATGTTTCAGTTGATCTCTAAATAACTCTTTTCAAATATTTTTGAGCAATGATTTTATTGATTTGATCAAATAATTAAATAAGTTTATGGCATTTCTTGAAATTTTATTGCTCATCAAAATTTATTTGAACTAGAAAACCTATATGATGGAATAAAAAGAAATGCTTTTATTAAAAGTGAAAATTCTGAAACATTTGAAATGAAAATTGATGTTAAACATCTTTGTTTTCAATTTTTATGGAACTGTTTATAGGTAGCTTCATGAATATTCAAAATAAATATAGGTTTGATGAGGGATATTTTTATTTGAATCAATTAAAAACAAAAACACAAACTTAATTTTTTGGCTTCTATATTTATAATAGAATGTTGTCTGTGCTACTCTTATCAATCCAAAAGATTTATTTACAGAACATACTTAATGTTTTGAATGCAACATATAATGACTTTGATTAATAATTAATACTCAAAAAGCTAAGTCCTTTGTCAGTCAGTATATATTGCATAAAAACTCACATTTTTTTGATTGGAATAGAATATACATTGTTTATTAAACTGTGAGTACTTTTCAACATGCACACACATATATAAGTCAGATGCATTTTGATATATAAAGTATGAACATATAAATAATATAATCAAAATTTATAATAATATAATAATTAATAATAAATTGAAGGATACATTTATACATGTTTTGAGTATTCACTCATGCATTGAATCAAGCAAATAGAATAAGAAAAAACAACTAAGTGCTATTCTTTTATTTTGAAAACAGAAGTCAATAGTGAAATGCATGACTTTCATAACTATTAAATGCATTCTGGGTAATATTCTTATTTTTCAATGACTTTTTTTGCAAAAACCTAATAGATTAGTCTCTTTATCAAGAAATTATGATCTCTAATTATTTTAATGTTTTAAAATCAATATTAAGTTTAAGTATGTTGTAAAATATTTAGCTTTACTCCTAAAAAATATTTCATTATGCAAAATACTGCAAATCAGGTTTGGAAAGGAAGCTAAAGGAAGAATAAAATATGCACTTTCAAAAAAAAAAATGAAGCAATTTTATTAATATATGTAATTGTGAATAAAAATAGCTGACATATATTATAAAACTTTTAAATCTTCATGTTTTTTTGTTTATTTATTTACATTTTTATTTGTTTGTTTTTTTACTTATGCTTAGGCTAGTAAATAATTGAAGTCATGTGGTTAGATATAGTATAGTGCATAGCTCTACTGTATTCATGAACATTTCTTTCCTCTGTCAAATAATAGTAGTAATGTTCTATGAAATTTCAAAGGACTCAGCTGTTTAGGTGATTTTTATCGTAAATAAAACAGTCATTCTGACTGCCAAATTACTTAGTATATAACATCCATACCCTTTGACAATGCATTGAATTATGAAGATTTCAATAAATATAAATCAATTTTTCTGATCCATGGCTTCTCTACATCATTCTGGCAAACTTCCTTATCTTATCTATTGATCTTATAAGTAGTTTCTTTTGACGTCTTTTCCAATCTCTTGGAATCCAATTTATGGCTTCAATTGTCTATCTTTTATCAACTCTTCTAACAATATGTCTAGTCTTTTGTTTTTATTTTTTCCTATTATTCATTATGTTGCTTGAAATCTTTATATTGCTCTTCTGTTAACCATTCAAATCTCAAATTCAGTTGTAAGAACTAGTAAAACATTTGTTAAAAATTAATATATATTTCAAAACTTGCAAACATATTTATTATTATTATTATTATTTTCATAAGCATAATTTCTTTTAATATTATATTATTTCTATTAAAACATTCTATCTAAGTTTAGTTTTATGGTTAATCTCATCTACTATGCTTTCATCAGTATTAATAATCTGACCAATGTATCTGTAAGTGTTAAGTTCTAATTCATGATTATTAAAAAAAGTCTGAAACATTATATGATAAATAACTACACATCTCTAAAAATGATGAGTTAAATAATCTTCATTGATTTTATTCCTTTGACATTCGATTTTAATCCACAAAATACTTATAGAAAAACTGCTATAAAATGTTTTGGAGATATAGAACCATCCTGTCATATATTTTTATCAATGTTAACTAATCTTGATAGAGAGACCATCTGATTGCACATTGACAATTTTTTTGAAAATATGAAAAAGTCACAAGTTTACTTGTTCTATGGTTGAAAACTTTACTGACCATGGCAACTTTGAAGAGTCAAATGTCTTTTAATAAATATAAAGCATAATATAGATGGTTGAAGAGTTGGAGAGTGAGAGGATCAAAGCCTATCTATTAAAGTGTGTAGATTTGCTATCTTAATACAAACCAAGCGTTGATAATATATACGTATGGGAGATGATCTGGACCAACTTATGAGAAATACATATATTGGAGAGCATTTATCTTTTTCATATGTATGTAGTCATGTGTATTAGTTATATTGGGTAGAGTGGAGACTGTAAAAAGCTTGAAACTCTGGGTTTAAACCCCATTAATTACATCTAAAGTATAATAGCAATTCATATTTATTGATCATTTCTATAATTTCTCAGTAATACTTGGATGTAAACTGTAAAAACAACTTTAAAATTCAATTTGTTTTTTTGTTTGATTCAAGGCCAAAATTCAAATATAGAAATTTTAATGATGATCTATATAGAACTGATCAAGATTGACAGGTCTGTAATTTCTAATGTCCTTTTCACCATTTTTAATTATCATTATCATTATTAACCATCTTCTCATCATCTGGTAAAACCTTATTATTTAAACATTTTTTATAAATAGTTTTGTTAACAATTTCTCTATTTTTTTTATATGCATTACCATAGCAATAATTAATCCATTAGTTCCTGATTTTTATAGATTTTTTTGCAAGTCTCACTGCTTTTTTTAAAATGCATGGAAATTCAAAAAATGTTGTACTTGTTGGAATTACTATTTTTTTTAAAGAATTTACTATATAGTACTTTGTAAAACTCTTCTATACATTTTATGATGTCATTCCTTTTAGTAATGGCATAAACATGTGCTGTTTTACACTTTTAAAACTCTTATTCTTTTCTATCAGTTTTCTAACAAATTACTAATAATATTTTTTTATATTATTATTTCTTTTCCATATCATTTCACAGAATTTCATATAAATCATTTTTGAAGATTTTCATATTACCTCTTTTCTTTGCAAATTATTTTATTTGAATGTTTACCAAAAAACTGATTCTTATTAATCAAATCTAAACAACTTTCAAAGTCTGCAAATATTTTAAAATGATTTTTAAGTTTTAATTTAATTTTATTTTGAAGGTTAAAAATATTAATTTTTAGAACTGTCTTTCTTAATAGTTTTCTTCTCTCTAGCTTACATTCACATGTATCTTATTTTTCACTAACCAATGACTACATCATGTGTTTAATGTATTAAAACATAATTTTTAAATGCATGTTTTTTTAGTCATATTATAATTCAGTTCTTTCATATCTTCATTTGAATGTTTCTAAATGTACTTCTATTTAGCATTTTTTTAAAAAAAGGAATTTATAATATACAGGTTGTTTTTTCCTGAAAAATTCATAAATCTACATTCACACCCATTTTAATCTCTACTACATTAGCTTATAGCATATTCACCTTTCACTTATTTTCTAATTCCAACATATATCGAAATGAAAATCTACTTTTCATCACAATGAAAATTTTCCTACCATGTAAAAATTTGGTATCTTCCATTGAATTGAATAAAGAATTTTTCAAATTGAATTGATATTCTATCAATATCCTAATGTTTTCTATTTTTTATATTTATAATGAATCTCACTCCACTGGGATTCTAATACTTATGCTTTTGGAGCAAAATACTTGTTCATGTTTCAAATCAATTGCACTTTTATCTTTTCTTTTAACTTTATAAATCTAACAATGTCCCATTTAATATTAGATAGTTTTTTCAAGTCATGAAATCTCACTAGAAAGTAATATATCATTATAGGTAATTAAATAAAAAGATCATTATCAAATTGGAAGTTTGGACTACAATCAAGTAATTCTTAGCACCTTTTGCATCAGTTTCAAACCATACTTTGTAACTTCCTGGGACTGACAGTTATAAATTAGTTATATTTGTTTTAATTGGAAAATATAAAAAATAATGATCATTCACATCCACATTAATCCTGCTTTCAAGAAAACCCAAATAACATTAAGAAAACCAAGGAAAAGGAGATATTTCTTAGTAATTAAATGTTGGTCTATTTTTATCATCTAACATTAAATTTTCAATGTTTTTAGAAAAATTCAAACTTTAGTTAGACTTTCAAAATATATTCAGCTATTAGTAAGAGCACATAAAGTTGTATATAACCAAACGTTTTGAGTAGTTTTATTCTCTTCTTTTCTTCAGGTGTTGTTGGCTTGTCCATTAACAATGTTAGCATAGAAATTAAAGTTTGTGAATATATAATTTTATATAACCAACTGAACTATTCAGACAAAGAGAGCAGGCAGTAGAGATTTCATTTATTTATTTTATGAGCTCCTTCTGATTTCTCCACTTTTTCTTAAGATGAAGATCATGTTCAATTGGAAAAATATGAAATGTTGGATAGAGAGGAAAAGGTACAAAAAAAAAATCAATGAAATTAGGAAAAAAGTGGAAAAATTAGAATTCTTATAGATAAATATATGAAATTTTTATTGACTGTTGTCTTTGGAAAATAACACAGTTGGTTAGAGTGCTACTTTAAATTTAATATTCACAAATCTAAAAGTTCAGGTTCAATTCCTATGTTATCACTTATCAGAACAGCAATATCTGAAGAAGAGAGGAGAATAATTCCACTGGAAATATTATATTATCTACTAATCTTTGCGCTACTACTAATAGTAAAATATATTTGCAAGGTCTAAATAAAGTATGAATTTTTATATAAATATTTGACATTTAATATTAGATGTTGGAAATAGTCTAACAATATAATTACTACTAAAATGCCATCATCATAAAACTTCAGATAAACTAAGGTGTTTTCCAGTTTCAAACTCAGATGTAAAAAGGTAATTAGATACTGACTGGTGGGCGTTTACAAATGGGAGAAAACATTTAGTAATAACTTTTGCAATGATGAGAATGTATGCTCTTGGTAATTGCCCTGCTGGCAGCCTTAATGGCTCAAAAAGGCAAAAAAAGATATTTTCAGCTAATAGAAATTCTTCAACCATATATATATATATGAGCTATACTGAACTTAATATAATTCGAAGGGATTTGAAGTCAGACTGTCAAGCTTCCTACATATGTGTACAAAGGACAAATAATCTCCAATATACAAATTTCATAATGAAAGAGCACTATCAATTGGTCCAGATCATTTTCTACACCCACGCACACATACACACACACATATATATAATCAATGTTCAGTTTATATTAAAAGAGCAAATCTTCAAACTTTAATGGATAAGCTTCAATCTTTTCCATGCTTCAACTCTTCAGCCATCTATACCATTGAAAATCTGATAATAATGATCAAAGTCCTTGTTGATGCCAATATTATATATATCTATAACTAAATACTATTATAGACTATATAATTTAAAGCCTATTAATACATTAGTATCTTACTCATAGTTAACAAACTATAACACTTTTAACTTTAAATAACCAAATTAAAAAAAAAATACTGTTTGTGCATCTGAATGTTATTGCCTGTCTGATTTTTTTTTAGATTTTATTTTATGAAATAATCATATAATAAATTAAAGCTAATAATGTTAAAATAAATCAACAGTGGAATTTTTAAATGTAGTTGGAGGGTTATAATTTGTTAACCATAAATAAAATGTTGAAATATTGAAAGTATATTATATTTGTTAAAATAAAAATTAAATTATATATTCTGTTATAGTTTTTATGTTATACATATATTTAAACTTTTTAAATAATATCTTGTCTCAAATTTGACTATATTGCAATTAAACATCAGTGTAAAAAATTCAAATCATTATTTGTCACCTTATGTGCATTTCATGAATAACATTTGTTTAACAGGTAAGCTAAATGTATAAACACTTGCAACTTCATACCCATTTTGAAAGTTGATGTTTTTCTATTAAAACAATCTATATATCGCAGACACATATAGTATATTTCACTTATTTTGAAATAGAAATAGCCATCTTTTGGTAGTAAAATTCTATAATTTTTAATTTCTAATTTAAAAAATTGTAATATTATTAAAACTTAATAACTCCCATATTTGTTGAGATTCATTTGATGTTTCCTTCAAAAAAAGCATAGTTGTTGTGGCACTTTAAAATGCTGATTTAACCATTATTGTAACTCATATTAGCATAAGATTTATATTTAAACTCCAAGTATATAAAATGTATTCACTTAAATATTACAAATTTATCCTGTATTCTGCCAATCCCTCTTCTGTATATTTAAATGGATAAGGTCCTATATATGAGGGGCCAGAGTGACTTAAGGTCAACATGAGCATGACAACAAAATTGGCATCAACAAGGAATTTGGGCATTCCAGTAATAGATTTTCAATGGAATGGAAGGCTGAAGAGTTGGAAAGTGGAGTAGATTGAAGTGTGTTCATTAAAATTTGAAGAATTTCTATCTTAATATAAACCAAGCACTATATATATATATATATGTAGAAGATGATATTTGGATCAACTTATGGGAGCTGGTTCAGTATAAAATATATATATTGGAGTTTATTTATCTTTTTTTACATGTGTGGGATTATGTGTACCAGTTGTATGAGATAGAGTGGATAGCTGAATTCAGCAACACTACTTTTATTGATTTTTTAACTGGGGAAAAAATCGTAAGAGATCCTTATTTTATAAACAATTGATAAATATTAATTATCTTTACTTTATTGTTCTCTAAAGAAAGATTTATTATAAGACTGTTCTTTCCTATTTGACAATGCTTCATGTGAAAGTCATTACTAATATCATTACCTATCAAAATTAACACAATGTTAGAATTCTTTTCGAATATAAAGCAAATATCAGATTTTAAAGCTAAATTTAATAGATTTATCATAATTTACATTCATTAGTTTGCATTTAAAAAAATAAATAAAAAAGACATCATTCATTTTTGAAACAGTGTTTAAACAAACATCATTGATAACTTTGAAGATCTGTTGTTCTTATTTACAAGTCAGTTTTTAAATATTTAAAAGATCAAAAGTGATTTTTTAGAATATTATTTGTTTATAAAATCAAATCAAAAATAAATCAAGTCCAATTTATTGAGTTTCTGTAATATATAAAATAAAGATTTTTGATATAGAAGTAAAAAATTGAACATTTTCAAAAACTCTCACCTGGTGGACAATTAAAAATGTCAGAATTTGAAAGGGTTAATTAAATAACCTTGAATTTAACATTATATTGATTCTATATCTTAGTGCTCCAAAATTTTAATCAACACTAAGGTAAATGCTTATAGAATCAAATGCTTTTTGTAATTTACATATCCAAAGCATATGGTAACTGATAATTATTAATATTTTCTTTAACTTCTCTTAATTCTTATATATGATATTTGGCTATAACCATTTTTAAATCCAGCTTACTTTTTGGTTGGTTTGAATTTAAATTTCTTAGTAAACAAGTAATAAATGATATTAATAAAGATTTAGAATAAACAATATTATGTCAGTAATTTATAATATTTTCTTTATCAGTATGATTATTGGATTTTCCTATTTATCTGGTATATCTTTATTGCTTAGACATTTGGTATATTGCATTGCTAAAAATTTATCTACTTCTATATCTGCTTGCATAAAAAGTATGTACTATAATTTTATCATTTCCTGGAACTTCTATATTGTTTTTAAATTTAATTGCATGCCTCAGTTTTAATACTTTGAATTTCAAAAAATATAATATCAAACTATATATATATATATGATAAATATAAATGTATATATGATAGTCCACAGATATGCCTAAGGAAAAGACGCTCGCAGTCATAGCAAAACCGAGTGGGGCCGTCGCTCCCAAAAATCAAGTATTAAAATAAAAAAAAGTTAAAACTTTTTTAATATATTCCTATTCATACCTTATATAAATAATTAATATTTTAAAATAAATTTATTATTTTTATTAAATCTATTTGAGTTTTCTTGAATGTTAGATTGTTGTGTGTGTTTTATTGTGGAGTGGTTGTGTAAAAAATTTGTGTGAAATTTTTAGATTTGTATTTAGTATTTTTTTTTTTCTGGATAAAATAAATATGTTGAGGGTTTATTGGTTTCTGCTTTATTAAAGAAATATTGATAGTGTTTTGATCTTGTATTTTTTTTTTTGTTTATTAAATTTTTTTATGTGATGTTATGTGGTGTGTGCTGAATATATTATTTTTGTATTGAGTGTGTTCCTCAAGCTGAATAGAAATTGTTTCATAAAGTAGAGTTTTATTTAGATTATTTCTTTATTCTGTTTTCTGATAATAGAAATATTTAGTGGTTTAGTTAGAGATAGTGAATATATATCTGCGTTTATGTAAGAAATATTTATAGGTGTTTTTGGTAGGCATCTGTAAAAGGTTAAATTTTTATGATTTTGTTTATCATAAATTCTTTGAGGTCTTTCTTGAATGTATAGATTGCAGAGGCTTCTACTATGTGGTGATCTGATGAGATCAGACATATAGCTATCTGGTTGCTATGTGAGTTTGAAGATTATTTCTAAAATTCAGCTTGAAGCTGAATGAAATTGTTTATAAAGTAGAGTTTGTATTTAGATCTAGTTTCTTTATTCCTGTCTTTCACTGACGATAGCAAATAGCTTGAAATCATGATCTGAAAGTGGAATTATAGTTAGAGATAGTGAATACTAACTACTCTGATGTTTATGTAAACGAAATATACGCTTGATAGGTGTTTTTGGTAGGACGCCATCTGTGGACATATATATATATATATATATAATGAAATTATTAATTTTGCTTATTATTACTTATGTCAGTTTTAAATAGTGCATTGAACTTATTTTAAAACAAACATATATATTCACTAATTGAGTTTGATAAATCAGGCCTAATCTGTGCAATATTTTTATTTTTTGTTTGTAAAATTAGCAATTATTAAAGACATATATAAAATTAGTAGAAATATTTGGATATTTGCAACTATATTTAAGTCAAGTCAGTTATAAGTAGTAATTCCACCATATATTTATCAGCTACAATAGCAAATATTTTTAACTATGTAATATAAATTTCACATTAAACATCTATTAGCATTTATTAAACTAAGCACACAGAAAATATATTTTTTCAGAATATAGAATTGACATAATATGACTTTTATAGACTCTATGACTGTTATATCTACAAAAAATATCAGTAGTTGTATTATATATTAAATTTTTCTATATGTGTTTATCACAATAGTAATCTGAGATTAAATGACGTTAGTATTAACATCTTTCACTTTATTGTTTAATATTATTTACACAAAGATATGCGTAAAAACATCAGAGCTCTAAGAATAGGTGGATTCATTCTATTCTTGATCCTTTGTTCAACATTTAGAAAGGATGAGCTACTCCATTTGTTTACATATACAATGAGTTATGTTTATGTTAATTATTAATGTTATACTGAGTTTAACAGTTTATTTTTTTAAATAATAATTGTAAAGGTTTACAGCATATTTATTATCTGCTGAAGAATCGAGACAATTCCTCTATTGTTAAATTATATGATTTTAACTACCAAGGTTAAAACCCTCCCTTTTAATTTACATGATTTATAAATGTAGTTCTCAATGAACTCCAGTGTAGAATAATCGGCACTTACAATGTAAATCATGAACTCAGAGACAAAGGGAATATTTACCTCACTCCCAGTGATAATGATTGCATTATATTACAATAGTATGTAAACAGGCAAAAACTCTCCATATAGTTGTGCCACCTTGTGCTAACCAGAGTAATCAATGGATGCCCAAAGGCTTGTGCATAAAATCTCTATCTAGTGCCTACTCATCCAATATCCCCAAACTAGTTTCTGGCTTGTGGCCTTCATCAGTGAGGAGCCTTGGATCTGTGAGCACTGCACATAGATCTTAGGATCTAATGCAACCCTCCAGCAGCCACCTTTTATCTCTACTTCACTACAAAACTATGAGAATGAAATTGAAAACACAATAATATTTTCAGCCTAAGCTCAATAGCTTATATAGTCATCTTGCCTAATAGGATAATGGTGGCTATGGTTGTTAAAGAGCTAAAGTCACCAAAATATATGGGTGCTGAATTGAGTTCAGACCCATATGACTATATAAGCTATTGAGCTTAGATTGAAAATATTATTGTTTTTTTCAATTTCATTCTCAGTAGTGAATTAGAGATAAAAGGTAGCTGCTGGAGTGTTGCATTAGATCCTAAGATCTAGGTGCAGTGTTCTCAGACCCAAGGCTCCTCACTGATGAAGGCCACAAGCCAGAAACTAGTTTGGGGATATTGGATGAGTAGGCACTAGATAGGGATTTTATGCACAAGCCTTCTGGAATCCATTGATTACTCTGGTTAGCACAAGGTGGCACAACTAATGGAGAGTTTTTGCCTGTTTACTAACAGTTATGTGCTAGCGTGAGATGGTGATCATGTGATGTTTAGTACAATAGTATGTTTTGTTTTTACATTTAGTACTTTGCAACTTATCTGATTAATCTAAATTATCCTGGAACATTTACTTAGCAGTTAATACTAGCTACATATTTATTTATCAATGAATATTGATTACAAAAAATGTTATAAAAATTATATAAATCATTATTTCTTTTTTAAGAGCATATGACAAGGTGAGACCCAAAAATAATGTGAATCATTCTCTGGTATGTGCACCTGTTCTAGTATATACTTTTTCTGTTACATATTTCTTGCAGGAACCTTTCTGCATCAATTTTCCAAATGATATCACAATGTGAAATTGTGGGAATGGCCTAGCATATTTTTTTAAAGTGTGTTTACTAGTCAATTTTTTATATTGACTGAAATGTTCTCACAATTAAGCAAATGACATTTTTCTCTCAGATTTATTTCATAATGGTCAAGCATTTTATCTGAAAGTTCTGAAACGTTTCTGTGATGGGGTAAAATATAAACATCCCATTTTGTTGGAATGTAAGTACAGTGTCATCTTTTAAAGCCTTGAATGTGAAACACTTTTTAATTAAATTCAGCATGACCCAGCTTATCTATCAGACATATTCACTTGATCTTATTTCACACAATTTCTTTAATCTCTTGAATGAAAAGATGTCTCATTTTTTGTGGACTTAGAACTGAGATGAGGGGGTAATGACACAGGTGTTAAAATACATCACTTTGCATGTGTTTCTGGATGACTTCAAAAAGTGACAAACTGGTTTAGACTATATACTTTTTAAAGTGATTCAATTTGCAACACCTAAAAACAAATATACAATTTCTTATTACAAAATTCCAATTATTTTTGGGTCCCCCTGTATAAGACAAATATTTAAATACTTATAATACACATCATTTTTTTGAAATAGCCATATGGATATCAGCTTTGTTTAATTTATTAAATTACCATATATGATATTACAGTATACACAAAAGACTGACTATGAGACATATTTTCAAAAAGAAACAGAAAATAAATAAATATAAATTGTTGCAATGACTAAAAACATTATTACTATACATATAAGTCTATTATTATAAGGTACTGAAAATTTTGAAATTATTCAAATGGAGGTCAACCTTCGATAATGCACCATTTCTTAAATATTATAAATTTCTGCACACACAATAACTAAATTTGTACAATTCAATATTTGATTATAACATCAGGCACACAATATACCCAAGACCTGATTTAAGCATGGTCAAGGAGAGTTGGTGTATATACAAATGTGCTCTAAACTTAAATGATTCACACTCTTACTGGCAGGTGAGTGCATAAAGATTTATAATATTTAAGAAATAGTGTATTATCAGAAGTTGACTTCCATTTGAATTATTACTATACATATGAAAAGAATTTGAAATTTTTATTTGGTAGATATTTAATAATTCAGATATCAATGTAATTAAATAGAAACAAAATATTAAACTGAAAATACAAACTCATAGATCAATATGACATTTAAACATCTTACTATTAAATTAAATGTATATTTATCTATACATATGAGATATAATATAAACCATTCTTTAATAACAAATATCCATATTAACATTTCATAGTTTATGTAAAATATGTTTTTTTAATAGATTGAAAAAATTTAACTCTGTCTGAGGAATCATATAATTCAGCAATATCCAAGAGCAGTTTTCACTCCCCTTTTCTGAACAATCTATAATAAGCTTGAATACCACCAAATGTTATATTGCTATACTACTTCTAGATTTCACTAATACTCAAGCCTTCAGAGAATGGATCTACAGTCGAGTAAAAAAAAAGCAACTCTTGGGAGCATATAAGTAAGAAGAGAAAGTTACATGATATTATTGTTGGCATTAAATCCTTAATATTTAAAGTTATTAGTATAAAGTAATTTCTGTATATTAATATTCTTTATAGTTCAACTGATTTGAAAGATAATTTTGTTTTAAGTATTTCAAATAATATAAATTGCTTTAATTATTAACCAGGAAGTAAACCTCCTACAATGAGCTATTGCTTAAATATTATAAATATTCTAGCACAATAAGAGTTTTAAAAAGATTAAATGAATCACTTAAGCTTAGTGTATATCTATATATACTAATTTTTACTGATCATATTTATATCAGGGCTTGAGATTATTGTGTGCCTGAAGTTATTATAATCAACTAGTGGATTGTATAAATTTAGTTAACCTATCACAAGAGAAAAATGAAGCCTCATTTTAAACCACTTGTGATTATATATATATATATTAATTATAAATCTATTATTATAAAGTGCTGAAAACCTGTAATTATTATAATAGATTTACATTTATAAGCAGTATATGTCTAGATTAAAAATGAGATTTTGTCTTTCTCTTGTGATAGGTGAACTAAATTTATACAATGCAATAGTTGATTATAACTTTAGGTGCACAATAGACTCAAGCTCTAATATAAATATTATCAGTAAAAGTTATTATATATATATATATACACTCTAAGCTTAAATAATTCATTTAAGCTTTAAAAATTCTTATTGGTGAGTGAGTTCAAGGAAATTTATAGTGTATAAAAACAGCACATTATTTGGAGGTTTACTTCCTTTTAATAATTACAGATTTTCAATGTTTTATAATAATAAATAAATTGCTTTAATAGATGTATTTTAAATATCATTTAAATTTTCTGTCATAGCTATATTAAAAAAAATATATAATTAATTAATCAGGTGGTTATAGTATATTTAACCATCTAAATGACAGAATGAGAACAACAGTTTCATTCAAGTGACAAACAGATATTCAATTATTTTTGTCTTTACCCAGTTTAAAATTAATCCAGGAATCTTTAGCAATTACAAGTCCAGATTATAAAAACCACTTATCTATCATTATGTTACTTAATATTTGCAAAAGCGGTAGGAATTTGAACAGAATATAAGCAAAAAAATATTTTAATTTTTGTTTTTTATTATTTCTAGATATTTACAGAAATGTAATACTATATATTTCTTTTAAATTTATTAAAACTAGATTATTATCGACCTTAGGAAAATTTCATTATTCAATTGACAATATGATGTGATAGAATAGTCAGTTTTAACATTATAGCAAATCTTTTGATCTTTATAACTTTCTTCTCCCTAAGTGATTTCTTTTTTTCTATTAATGTTTGTTTTTGATAAAACATTGTTAATATCTTTTCTCATATTTTGAATAATTTTATTAAAGACTTTTTTATATTAAAATTATTCTATTGTGTAGTTTTTATATTAGTTATCAAATTTACATTTGAGTTAATATCAATTTTCAATGAGTGTATATTTGTATTATTATTAGAAAATAAAGCAAAGCTATAAAAACTTGATCAAATTTCTTTTGAAAACTGTCACTGTCTTTTCACTTAGCATTAGTTTCATGCACCAATAATGAAGAACTAATATTTAAAATAAAATTATTATATTAAAAAATCTTAATATAAATCTTCTTTAAAAGCATTTACAATTATGAATTTTTTTTCAATCAACTTGAGACTTGAAGAATATTGAAAATGAAAGATTATGCTGAAAGTTCCGTCAACAACTGTTTTAAACAAAATTTTAATAATTTTCTAAACATAAATGTAAAAAGATAAGTAACTGGAAAAATAAAGAAACTTTAGTTTTTACATATTTATACATAATTGCTTATTTAAAATATGCCAAATATTTACAAGAAAAAAAAAGAAGAAAATTTTAAAATTAGTAAACAATATTGTCAGAAAGTCAATTTCCTTAGCAAATACGCTATCATAGTGACATTTTAATCATCCTTTAAATTATATACTTTTATCACAGCAATCATTTAAAGTAAACTTTAATGATGGAATAATGACAAATTACTAATGACAGAAGTCAAACATTATTTTATTGTTTGATCAGAAGGCAATCAGACATAGGAAAAAAAATGTTTGTACCAAAACAAACTCATCCTATAATTTTGATAAGTTAACCCATATGTTTATCTAAATTTTTCTAGTTTTTCAGTTATCGATTTGCTCAATAGTTTACACTTTAGGGAATTCTCACTATAATATCTATTTAGGTCTATTTATCGGTGACAATGTATTAAAAAGCGACTTTTTTTAGATGTCAAGCAAAGTTAGGATTTTTTTTTAAAATCAGCAACTCAATTATTTAACTCTTGATCTTAATTAAGATATTTAGTTATTTTTAATCTGAGGATTAAATAATAAATAAAAACCATTCTCACCAATCAGTATTTGAAAGTCTGAAATTATTGCCATTTTTCTCTCTACTTCTCAAAGTTCTATCTATTTATTGATCTATTTATATATATAAATTTATTTTTTTAATTACGTATTTGGATAAGTCAAACCACTAAACACCACGTGATCACCATTTCTTATGCTTGCTCAAGATATACAGTAGTGCTATTCAGTGCAAGCCATTGAATATGCTAACTTGCACTGAGTGGCACTACTGTATGGAGAGTTTTGCCTGTTTTATTTGGATAAGTATTTCAAATTCACTTATCTATTTCATTTGAATGACAGAGGATGTACATTTCATGCTAATCATATTATTGTAAATATGTATTATAATTATCAACTTATATTAGGTGCTTTTACCATTCTCCTCTTTTAAATATATGTAATTTGTATAATTTTAGTAAGCTTTAGTTTTTTTATCTCTTTTTTATGTTAATTAAATCGTAACTAATTATATATTTTTTATATCTATATCTATCTATCTATCTATCTATCTATCTATCTATCTATCTATCTATCTATCTATCTATCTATCTATCTATCTATCTATCTATCTATCTATCTATCTATCATCATCTATCTATCTATCTATCTATCTATCTATCTATCTATCTATCTATCTATCTATCTATCTATCTATCTATCTATCTATCTATCTATCTATCTATCTATCTATCTATCTATCTATCTATCTATCTATCTATCTATCTATCTATCTATCTATCTATCTATCTATCTATCTATCTATCTATCTATCTATCTATCTATCTATCTATCTATCTATCTATCTATCTATCTATCTATCTATCTATCTATCTATCTATCTATCTATCTATCTATCTATCTATCTATCTATCTATCTATCTATCTATCTATCTATCTATCTATCTATCTATCTATCTATCTATCTATCTATCTATCTATCTATCTATCTATCTATCTATCTATCTATCTATCTATCTATCTATCTATCTATCTATCTATCTATCTATCTATCTATCTATCTATCTATCTATCTATCTATCTATCTATCTATCTATCTATCTATCTATCTATCTATCTATCTATCTATCTATCTATCTATCTATCTATCTATCTATCTATCTATCTATCTATCTATCTATCTATCTATCTATCTATCTATCTATCTATCTATCTATCTATCTATCTATCTATCTATCTATCTATCTATCTATCTCTCTCTCTCTCTATATATATATATATATATACTAGAAGACCCAGTGCATTATTTTTTATTGCTGTAGGCTTACAAATAGCTAAATTTCTATATTCATCTTTCAAAAATTAATAGTTTAATTTTCATGAGAAAAAAAAAGTTTTAAATTTAATTTAAAATAATAAAAAAATTACCAATGTAGAATTCATAAAAAAGTTTCATAGTACACAATATTATCTGAGCTAATTTCCTTATTATTAAGTTTACTCTATGTGATTGATGATATTTTTCACTACAATTTTAAAAAACACTGAGTTAATAGATATTCTAGGTAATGCCACCAATATGAAAATCAGGGTTTTGTCAGATGAAGACCACAGTTGACAAATAATATTAGCATCTATATTTCAAAATTTTTAATTACTATAATTTACAAATTTACTCAGTTTAAAAAAATATAATTATTTAATATTTATGAAAAAAAAGATTGCAATAGATAAATAATATTAGCACTTATATACCAATTTTAAAGAAAAATAATGTTACCAATGTGGAATTCATAAAAAATAAATAAATATGGTACATACTATTGTTTTTGACAGTTTCTTTATTAAGTTTATCCTTTGCAGTGGTATTTTTTACTTCAATTTTTTTAAAAAAAGAATTAATATCTCTAGAATATCCTGAATTAATAGCTGTGGAATATCTAATGAAAAGCAGGATTCTTTCTAGATAAAAGTTACAGTAGATAAATAACATTAGAATGTATATTCCAGTATTTTTAGATGTCATACTTTTACAAGTAGCTAAGTTTCATTAATCTGCTTAAAAAAATTAATTATTTAATGTTTATGAGAGGAAAACTGATTATCTTCATGATTTATATTTGCACAAATTAGGAAGTGTAGCAACTAATAAAAGTTAAAGTATGATACTTCTTAAATTTCTTCAGTTTTAAATACCTTTCAGAGAACATGCTAAAAGTTTATATTTCAGAAAACATGAGTAGAGACTGAGGTTGATGAAACATTTATAAGATAAAATATAGATATGTAATAAATACCTATCAGATATTAACAGAATTTGATGACACAAATAATTATTTACTTGAGAGATATTTCAATATTTTAATGTCATTATCAAAAGTTTTGTACTTGATAAAGTGTCCTAATAAATATATTAGAGAACTTATGGAGTTTGGATATAGCAGTAAAACTGTAGTAAAGACAACTGAAAATGGATATCCATCATACATTCTTATGTTGATATATCAAGGCAATATTAGTACCATATATTCAAAGAAAACATTGAAATACTAAATACAACTTTAATGCATTTCCAATGCTTAGCATCTGTGCCAAAGACAAATGTTCTATTAGTATTATCATGTTTTAATATTACCTTCAATATATTACATTTCTTTGACAGAGTTATCTAGGTTCTTTACAATTTATTCTTAAAATGAATAACTCCATTAAAATTTTTTTGCTCCAAAATTATATAATTGTTTTTAAAATGTCTTTTAAACTTAAAAAAAATATCAATACTGAAAAAAAAAATGTATATCTGGTTGAGCTAATGTGGTCTATAAAATTAATATTTTGAAATCAATTGCTTATTAGGGGACATAAGCAAATTTAGGGGCTAGAATGAGCCAAGAGCTAAATCTAATTCGTGTTATAATTAACTTCAATCCATGAAATGGACACTAGCAATATATTTTGCTGAGTTGATTAAGAAGACAATAAAAGAGATGTGTTTCATTATTAATTTAAAATAGAAAATGAACTAATGCTACAATAATATCTAAATTAACAAATACTGAAATATTACTTAACACCTTATGCAGTTAAAATTTAATTATTTAGGCAGCTTTTTCAGGTATAAAACTTTTGATAATGATATGAAAATGCTGAAAAAGCTGTCAAGTAAAGGAATAATAATCTAAAGAAAGAATCAATAAAGAAATATTATAAAATCCTTTATTTATAATTGTTTTCATAATTCAAATCTGTTAGAATTTTATTACATACATAAATGCAAAATTTCAATTTATTATATATATATCATATTATACTTTAGGTATTATTATTCAATTTAAATATCTTATAAGGTTTGTAGGTAACAAATAGATTTGAGTGTTGAGATACAATGCAAAATTTGGTTGCATTAAAAAAATTAAAATTGGAATACTTTATCAAAGTTTCATAATTACTTAAAATTAGCTGTATATGGGGTTGTGGTTTTGCCAAGTTTATTGTATGGAAAGAAAATTAAAAGACATTAAAATTATTTTATGTGAAGGTGCTCTGGAAAATTTTGAAAATATTTTTAAAAGATAATCTTACTAAATATGATAATACTGAATCTACTTTTATAAGAGCACATTTTTGGTGTATTGGGCATTGGAAAATATTTTATATTCAACTTGAGCATATATTTTTATGGCAGAAGCTGATGCTATTACATTATAAAAATTTTAAAGACATTTTAAAGAAATGTAATGCTACTTGCTATCCTTGGAAAAGTGAGAACAAGTGTTAAAATCTTTTATTAAAAATACTTTTTGCAAAATAAGTTAAAATGCACTATTGCTAGTTATCATACAACAAATTTTGAAAACATTTCTATTTGTAATTCATGAACTGGTTTGCTTATCACAAAACTACTTTTAACATTTTTCTTCTTCAGAAGTTAGAATGGCAACCAATGATAAAGAGTATGATAATTTTACTTAGAATTTAACCCCCCCCCCTTCCCCTAGTTATAATTTTTATTAGTTTTACATTGTGTAGTATAATATTATTTAATGGCATGTTTGGTAGTAATTCATATTTATTTATTATTCATATATATAATTAAATTTAGGGATGCAATTTATCTATATACTTTATAAAATTAAATTTTATAATATAAATATTTTTTAAAAGTTCAAAATAATATTTTTATTTTATATTTCCATTTTTTAATATTATTTTAAGAGTCAAATACATTTTCTTCAATTTGAAAATATCATGTTTCTTTCTTTTTTATTATTAAATAGCATTCACATATTAGTGCCTAATTATTAATTTTGTTTCAATAAAAAGCATTTGTTTTAATGTGTTATATTTTTTATTAAAACAGTTTATCTATATTAAGTAATTCTTTTTTAATTTAAATTGTGGCAAAAGGTTTTATGTGGCATATGCAAATTTTACATATATTTAAATAATATAAAGTTTATCTAAACAAAGCAATACACGTGCATAGCAATACTAATAATGATTATTATTATTACAAACTTTATTTTTGATTTGGCAAATATTTGAAATTGTTTTAAAGTTGTTTAAGCTTGTATTTTTTGAATACATCCAAATCTAATTTATAAATTTCTGATATAATGTACATTCCCTTTAGACGTATTCTGTAGTAGTGAAAACTATATATATATATATATATATTATAAAGATAAAATTTAACATTTTTTTAAAAATTCACATATTGATTGTTAAGCACTCGAATTTGAAAATTTTTTTTTTTTTAAAGGAATACGTTTATATTAATATGTAACTGCAAATTATAAACCTTGCACCCCCCCCCCGCCCGCAAAAACATCATATACAGTATATATTTTTTAATTACAAAAAAATATTATTTTCAAGTAAATTAAAAAGAAAAGAGAAATATTTGATGTTTTCTTTAACGTTAATAATTCATGATTATTTATAAATTAGAAGTATAATATGTAAAGTTTATATAAATAACATTATCTCTTTTACCTTTACATTTCTTCTTATTTAATTAATATGAGCATAATGTCTGTCAATTTAGTTCATTATAGATATATGACTTTATGATCATTAAATCTGTCAATCAACACAAAATATCATTACATATTTTTATTATAGACAGAAATGGGAAAGTTAAGCATAGGTGTGAAAAATAAAAAAAAATACTCTAGTAGAAATTTGAATTTTCAAGTCTGATCATGTCAATACTATCTTTAGATCCAAAATCTATTATAAAAAATACATGATGTTAAGTCTATCAAAATTAAGAATATAGCCAACTTAATAATAGATATGAAAAAAGGGCTAAAAATAAAAGTACTGTGCAAGATGAGATGGATGCTGGGAAAAAAAGAATATAAAAGTTTGTACTGAGGATAGAAATAATAGCAAGAGTATTGATTTAGGTTTAAATAGAAGTTAAATAACAATGTAATAAAATGTTAGATTGTTGGAGATTAGGCAATTAATATGTATACAGCTTTCATTTTGATTAAATATTTGTGAAAAATATTTTAAAAATTATTCACATAACATCAGAAAGAATATTACTACTAGATAAACGAGAATATTAATCATTAGAGTTTTATTTTCTTTTTTTCAAAAATGCTTTAAATAATATATTTATTCTAATTAGAGAGAAAAAATAGTAATGAAACTAGGGAAAATTAGGATGTTACACATTTTAATCACATATGGTGTACAATCTTAATGACATATTATAGTACTTCAAAATACTGAATTATTTGGCTATTATAAATTATTATAATTTGTTTTAACTTAAGATTTTCTTTAGTGTTTTTAAGTACCCATCTACACTTTTTCATACAATCTGAATATCTTAGACTGACAATTCTAATTTATTATGATTCAGGACACTAAATTAATCAGAACATGTTAATAGTCTTCTATAGAAGTGGATTTTTTAACATCTAAAATTTTTGTGTACTTAGGGAGTTAATTTTATAGAAATTTTTTTGATTAGAATGATAATATTTTGGGTAATACATGGAGTTATTTATTTACAAACTGATTTTTTATACTGGTATATAACTTAAAACTGATAGCATATGGAAGTCACCACATGTACAACTTGTAAACAGTAAATAGAAGATTTTGATACTATGATTTTATTATCAGGGTTAGCTTTTACTATAAAATCTATTATCATAACACAAAGTGTGATAAGTATTTTGTTTTTAAAAATAGATATTTTTAATCTTTTATGAGTACTGTACCAAAGCATAACAAAGAAGTAAGTTAGCACATCAAACATAAATTTGAAATAAAGTATAAAAAATCTAGAGAAGACACTAAAGTATTACAATAGTGTGAAATAGCTGGCTATATATGGAGTCTAATTTAAATTAGAATTTGAGTAACCAAAGTAAAATTTGACTAACAAAAATTATATTAATTTTTATTATTTATTTTATTTCATTTTTTAATCAAACATATCCAACACTGTGATGCTACAAAAAAGAGCAACAAAAATATAGTATAATAAAATAAATTAAAAATATAATAATATTTTTATTAACCAGGCAAAACTCTCCATAAAGTAGTTCCACCCTGTGCCAACCAGAGTAATCAATTGATGCCAGAAGGCTTGTGCATAAAATCTCTATCTAGTGCCTACTCATTCATATCCCCAGATTAGTTTCTGGCTTGTGGCCTTCATCAGTGATTTTAAGGATTTTATGCACAAGCCTTCTGGCATCCATTGATTACTTTAGTTGGCACAGGGTGGAGAGTTTTGCCTGTTTAATAACAGTTATGTTCTAGCACAAGAAGTGGTGATCATGTAAATATTTTTATTAATGTATATACAGTATATTTTAATAATTTTATAATAAACAGAATTATAAAACTTGAAATAAAATTCGAGATTGCATTTAATAAGGAAAATCATATAATTTTATAAACATTAAATTTAATACATATTCAATTAATAAAGACAAACTTATTCTGTATTTGTCTGAACATATTACATCTTAAACTTATTCTGTTTTTATTAAATTTATCATGCCAAATCAAATTTGCTCTCAGATGAACAACATGGATTAATTTTTCTATACAAAAAACTTACATTATTATCCAGGTAACCTCTGAATGTATTAATGATTTTAAAATAGACAAATTAAGTCATAAAATGTCAAATCACTCTTACAAATGTTATGTTTCCTCAACAATGCCACCTTGTGAATAAAGATAAAATCTACATTTCAAACAGCACATCCAAGAAAATATCTCTTGATTGTTTGCTGCAATGTTCCTAAGTATATTGAGATACAGAGTAATTCAAACAAGGAGTGTGAAATTTAAATTAGCAAAGATCTTTAATTGTTCAAAAACAAATATGTTTAATTTATGCATACAAAAAAGACTAATACATTAGTCATTTAATCTCACAAATATAAATATATCAGAATTAGATCCAGCACAATTTTATATTTGAATTTTCAGCTAGCAGTATGCACTGGTTTGTATTTCTTATATATGTATATTTGGGGGTTGCAAAGTTAAAATAACTAATGTTTGAGTCTTTCTTTGCATGTGTAAATTAAACATGTTTGTTTACGAGCAATTTAAGATCTTTGCCAATTTAAATTTTATGATCCTTGTTTGAATTAGTCTGTATTTTAATATCAACTGATCAAGAGGTATTTGCTTGGTCATACTATTAAAATTTTGACTTTATTCATAAGGTTGAACATTGCTGAAAAAACAATATTTGAGAGTGATTTGAAATTTTATATTTGAATTGTCAACTAGAAATATGTACTAGGTCTAAAACTGAAGAGATTTTGCTCATTGTTTCTAAACCTGAATGGATTACAATGGACTTTTCTTTTTATTAATATATGCAATCTTTCAATTAAATATGAAATGTATTTATCATTTTCCTTTTCAAAAAAGAAAGATAAATTGAAGCAATTAAATATGTTTCAGGTATTTTAGTAATAAACAGTCACTATTTTGCTTAATAAACCATCAATGCAAGGCATTAACAATTACTCTCATGATACATATTTCCACCTTAATCAGACTTCTTAGATAGACTTGGTTCTCTACACTCACAAGTGTTCCAATGCAAAGGTTTTTTTTGTATCTATATAAATCACAATGAGTTCATATTACCAGTATTATTAAAATATATTGTTTATGGAGATTACATGAAAAATGATTTGTTTGTGTTTAATAATTTAAAAAGATATGTTATTTATTTTACCATTAAAATTATAAAGTGTAAATTATTGAGAATATAAATTTAATACTTCAACTATAAAGAATGATGCTTGAAAATATTATATTAATTAATTATAGTGGCATCTAGAAATCAGAGAGCTTTGAAAAGTTAAACCAATAATTAAAATTTAATCACATATTGTACAATACAACTATAAAAGTATGTTTTTTAATTATGATAGTTTTTTTTTTTATTTAGCTATATTAAAATGATAATTTTGCTTAAATAGTTGAAATCATTTTAATGAACCTGTGCTCCATTTTGTTTTCAAACAGAAACTTTTTTTAAAATCTCTATATTAAACAATAGTGGTTCATTTTATTTTGTTTTACATAAGATTGATTATAAAGAGCATATAATTTATTCATAAACATTTGAAATTGATTAATAACTATATATTTATGGTACTAAACCTGCAATAAATAATTCAAAACAATGATTTAAATAGTACAAGTAATAATTTCTGGATATCTTTGCAGCATTTCAATTATTCTAAATCATACTGATCCATTTCTTATAACTGCAATATTTTTTTGTAAATAACTTTTATTAAAATCATATTTCTGAAAGTAGACTTGTTAAACAACAAAATATCATGTGACTTCCCAAACTGACTTTTAATATATGATTTCAAGAGCAATTCTGTTTACCATATCTAGAGCTATCTACTATAAGCATGTTTACAGCACTACCATGGTGGCCATTTGATTTTTTAATCTTACAGTATATCCTTTTAGAATAGGGTAAAGTGAACTGCTATTGGAAGTTGTTAGACAATTTGTAATTGCATTTACAATTTGATTTTGCAATTGGAATAGCTTAATAAAGTATAAAAGGTTTTAATTTTTTCTTATTTTGGATTAATATTATATCAGATTTAATTTTACTGAGAATGATGAATTAATTTGTAAAAATGTGATCATTATAACATTTTTCATGTTTGGCAAATATAAAATTCAATACTAACCACTTTACTTGTGTATACAGTTTGTGTATGATTTAATTTATCTATCTGCTTTTCTAAATATTGTAATTTTTTCCTGTACAAATTATTCTTTGGGTGTTAACATGTGTTAAAGATCTAATATGCTTGTTAATCTTTCTTATTAATGTTAATTGTGCTGCTTAGATATTTATACAATATATTATTTTTTTTTCTGCATTTTTTTTTAGAAAAGCTTATTTCTGAGACTTCAATAAACCAAAATGTTTTTCTACTGAAACATTACACAATATTTTCCAGTAAAATGTTGGCTGATGTAAACTAAAACACAGGATGTTAGTTATGAATTGGTTTTATTATTGATTATCCAAAATAGTGTTATTGTGACTTAATATTACCACTGGAAATGATTGTAAAATTGTTTGAAGCAGTCTTTAAAATCTTCAACCATAATTACTTGCAAAATTTTGTCCCATGTTTCTGGATATTCAGAATTGAATCAAAATGTGTTCCTTTAAGGGTCAACTTTAATTTTGAAAGTAGCTGAAAGTCATTAGGAGCTAAATCAAGAGAACATGATAGATATTGAAGCACAACAATAGCTTTTTAGTCAAATAATTATGACTAATATTGGCACTGTGAATTGTGCAATAATGACCAAGAGCCTTGCTAACATGATTAAGCTTATTTGTGCAAAATTTTAGTCCAATAATGAATCAAAATATCAAAATAGTAGTTAGAATTTGCCATCTAATTTTCAAAAATGTCTTCATAGTGAACAATTCCTTTAGAATGAAAAATACAGAGAGCAATATTTTAATTTGGCTCTTTTGCATTCACAATTTATTTGTTTTTCTTCTTCTGCAAATCTCCATTTCTGCAGTTTGGCACTTGGTTGATGAACCATATTGAAAATACCATATATAATCATCTGTTATAAAATTTTGTAAGAATTTTAATCCATAGTTATGATTTTTGAATACAATTGCAATGTTCCATTTTGACATAAATTTTTGATTGAAAGTCAAAAAGGGAAGCATGAAGTATATGCTATTCTTCCAATTTCTTAAATCTTTCATTAAATATGATGGACAACAATTTTGGAAATTCCATTGAATTTCTCACTAAGCTGTCAGACATTAAAGAATTTTGGTAACTTTTACCATGTTTTCATTTTCAGCTATTTTTGCTGTGTCTAATTTGAATAATCTTCAGTGCTTTTTCTGCCATTATGAAATTTTGAATTAAAAATATTCTAACATTTTATTATGGTTTCAGTGCTGTATATAGTCTGAATCATTTCAAATATTTACATGGCAGTTTTCTTCAGTTTATCATGGGATTTCTACAAAGGTACCGAACTCACTGTCACATTGTGTGGTGTAACTTGTTATCTAAACAGCTTCTAAAACTTTTTTTTGTAGGGAATAACTAAACTATGTTGGCATATAACACATATATTGATTCAGATTAGCACTGCAGATAGATTGGAAGAAAAGTAGCCAGTTACCTTTTCACTGGGATACAATGTGTAATTTTCAAACCTAACTTTATAAGTTAGAAGAATATCATATTACTCTTCTATATATCAAAATTTTTGTTTATAGTAATTCAGATTAATATTGTTATGTTTCTCAGCAATTTTTATGCTTACCTGAATGACATTACTATTCAAACACAGATAAGATAAAGATGGTGTTATATTTTTAATTATTGTAAAAATCTTATTATTGCCATTTTTATCATTTATAAGCGTTGTCCATTTTTCCACTTTATTTTTGTTAAAAAAATGAACATTAGTTAGAATTTGTTTATATTTGTTCGCGATTGTTAGAAATGTTTTATAATTATAAAATCAGTTTTTGTTTTTACTTTTGATTTTATTGAAGTTATTAATTAAATTGCCATATTAACATTTTATTTCAGAACATTGGTATCTATTTAGTTAATTCTATAAAAAATAAAACTATTATATTTTGTTCTCAGTATTGTCTCTTTATATATAATCGAATGAAAGAAAGTGGGAAGAATGGATATATATATATATTGAGTCAGAATAGTCTCATGATACACAAGCGTGAAAGGAAAAATAAAAATAAACACAGACAAAAATTACTGTATATATTTATTTACAATACATAGTCTGAAATGACTTAAATATTAAGTAGTATTTTCTTTGATATTTTAAAATACAGTAAATTATTTTAAATCAAATATAAAAGTCTGTATTTAGTGCAAATAATTATCTTTTCTGATTTTAACATGTAAAATATTTTAATGTAATAAAATGTTTTATCATATACATCAATTCTATAATTTGTTTTTAGTTAAGGGATTAAATTTTTTTTATAACTAATTAGTATTAATGAATGTAAATTGAAAAAAAAACCCAGAACAATGTAATTAAATTATCTAATTTTATTAATTAAGATGAAAAATAAATGACTATAATTTCTTGTTTGAAAATTTCACTGTAACTATAAATAGTAGATTTGAATTAGAAGCGATTTATTATTAGATTTAAGGCTGAGAATGCTGATGTAGAATGTGTAGACCAGAATTGAACAATGGTTACAAGTTCCATGTTGGTCAAGTTTCAACTTCCAGAGAAGTAGGGGATGTGCCTTTCTGCAAATATATAGTTCAATATGTAAGAGGTAGAATGATTGACTGGTTGCAGTCTATCAAATTATAGAAACTAAGCAGAGTTGAGGTTCACGATTTATCTTATATGTGTCTATCCCAGAAATAAAATAGGAGACTCCAGTGCTACACTTTATATATATATATGCATAGAAGCACAGAAAAAGGATAACTATAGTCAGTCATATATGTATATAATATCCATGCAGAAGATTTATTTCATAAATGAATGTATAAAGTATAAATAGAAGAAATTTCCCGGAGAGTAATATATATATATCAATAATACCATAATATTTCCAGCATTTACCTTGTGGTAAAGGAAAGTCTATTTCTATTTTACATAAAAGAAAATACCTTAACAACGGCTGGTCCGACTTAAGAGTAAACAAATTTTGAATAAAATTAAAGTTATTATCTAATAGAAATAAATTTGAAAAAGACTTTCTTAAAGTTAGAGGATAATAAGTTAAAAACAAAAGAACTTTCGATGAAATGTAAAGCAGCTGATGAAGGAATTAATTACGAAATGGAAATGTATTTAAAATCTTTATCAAAGTTTGTAAATGAAAAAAAATCCAAAATCTTAGAACTTTTAACTTAGACTTTCCAAGAAGTTAAATAATGTTTCTTTCTTCTAATATGTTTGTTTACAATTTAAATGTTCATAAAAAATAAAATACAGTTAAAACTTGTTTCATTTTTAATTTTAGATACACACATATATGACTGTTAATCCGTTTTTTATATAAAATTTTTATTTTTTGTACAATGCTTACATATTGCCCCTGCAATCTTATTCAGAACTATAAAATATATAAACACATATACTTAAATATACAAATTATATAAATATACAATATATATATATATATTATAATTCTGAAGAAGATTTCAGGGGCAATCGAAACTGTTGAGGTTGAAGGGTGTTATGTAAGCATTGTACAAAAAACAAAAATTATATATAAAAAACGGATTAATTAATTAATTAAAGCAATGCAAAAAAGAAAAAGAAAAGTTTTAAAAAATCATATATGACTGTTCATGTATTAAATACATGCTAACATCTAAATATTTACATTTAGTTAAAAATCGGGTATTTATTGGTTTATTAACATCTTTTATGCTGATTATTTTATTGGCCAAGTGAGGTAAAAGTCTAAACTTTTAATTGGTCAATTCACAAACTCAACTGTCAATTGACAAACTCAAGCATCAAAATATATTAATCTTTTAATATTTTATTCACTTTAGTTTCGTTTGTAAAAAGTATATTAATAATTTGACAGGTTATGAAAATGAATGAAACTTTTTTCAACAATAAATTTTTATTTATAATTATAAAAATATTCGATAGTGGAAAATGTAAAATGAATGCTATTGACCAACACAAATGTTTTGTGATGACAGTGATTTCTTTGACAATTTTACGGTGCAGAAAAAGTAAATAATTTTTGTTAAAGTCTTAACTATTTTTCTAAAATAATTTTATTTTTAGTATATTTTATCAAAATAATTTATAGTTTATCAAAAAATACTCTTAAAATGGTCTAAAACATTCATTTATCATTTTCGAAATGAAACAAAAGAAATCGTAACTCTTTAGTTTTTGACAATCCATTTTCTTTGTTGTCGAAAGGTAACAGCCAATCAGAATCAATAATGGGTGGCACTCTTCCTTTGTTAGACCTATAATATCAGTTTTATTGATTTTTTACTTGTAAAATAATTTAAGAGAGAGCAGCATCTTACAGAACTTTTTTTAACCTTTAAAAAGAATGCAAAATCTTAACCATAGTATTAAAAGTGCCCAATTTAGAGTGATGTCAAACTGTCACGTTTTTAGCAGTGAATACTATTATTTTAACAGACCATTTATTTTTTAACTAATAAATGTATTAAACACTATCTAATTTTTATTTCACTGAAGTTATTTAATGCAATAGATTGTTTTATGTATACATACACAGTTATTAAGATCCTTATGATTTAAAATCTAGTTCAGATAATAATAGTATTTGAAATATATATGGCTGTTTGGACATTATAATAATTCTCTTTAGAATTATTTAGATGGTGCTAAGGTAGGAAATCATCTTTTAAGTCCACTCACTTTATAGATTTAATAATTAGTTTATTGATGAACAGTACACATGCAGCATCTGATAATTCAGAGATTTG
Organism: Epiperipatus broadwayi; assembly: GCA_028023455.1. Classification (NCBI taxonomy): domain Eukaryota; kingdom Metazoa; phylum Onychophora; class Udeonychophora; order Euonychophora; family Peripatidae; genus Epiperipatus; species Epiperipatus broadwayi. The sequence goes on along the minus strand of JAQFVV010000008.1, from coordinate 5,273,188 downwards.
ATGATAATCACCAATGATATAAAAATCATAGAATTTTTATATAGAATTATTCAAAAAATAAATACAAAGTATCTAGAGAAAAGCTTTATTTATTCAAAATAGCATGGTATGCCTAGCATGCTTTTGACTACTAAGTAGTCATAAATGTAGCACTGATTGTAAAAGGGACTTGCAATATTTATAAGAGAATATAACTGAAATAAAGAATTCACATAATATTTGAATTGTAAATAAGTTTGTCCAGATGAGCCACTTTTTTAAAAGGGGGCACATGATATTTTTTGTTTATATCATATCTATTCTTAGTGATATGCCAGGTCTCATTCACTTTACATTTAGCATCATTACATTCAGAACAGATTATGTTGGCAGATGTAAGTTCAAAATTGTGTCCCCCTTTCAAAAAATGGTTCATCTGAATTAACTTATTTATAATTCAAATATTATACAAATTCTCTACTTTGGTTATTTTCTTTACATCACAGGCTCTTTATTTAAATATTTCAAATTCATTCAACTATTAGTAGTAGCACATCAAACAGGTTAGTATATGCACAATATTTTGAGAGGTATTATTCTCCCCTCTTCTTCAGGGGTTTCTGGCCTGACCAGTGACAGTACTAGCATGGGAATTGAACCCAGCCAGATTTTTGAGTATTGAATTTTAAAGTAACACTCTAACCAACTGAGCCATCCTGCCAAATGTCAACAGCCAGTAGAAATTTCATATACTTATCTATGAGGTTTCTCCTAATTTCTCCATTTTTTCTTTTTAAGAGCAAAGTTGATTAGTAGTTTCCATACATTATGTATAATCACACTAGGTTGACTTATGAAATTGTTTGCCATTGTCATGTGAGCAGTTTCTTTAAATTTTCTTTGTACCTTTTCTTCTCTATCCAATGATTTTGTGTTTTCTTAATTGAACATATATTCATTAGTACATACATGGTCTGCTACCTTAGACACATCTGTTTTCTCTTTTCTAATCATCAGTTTGTGTTTTTGCAAGCAATTTTTAATGGGACAACTGGTCTCACCAATATATGTTCTTCCACATTCACATGCTATTTCACAGATGAAGCTTTTTTCAGCATTTCAAGTTTAAATACAAAGAAGAAAATTTAAATAAGTTGATCACAGACAATGGCAAACAATCCCATAAGTCAACCGAGGGTGACTATAGATAAGGTATGGAAATTATGAATTAACTTTGCTCTTAAGAAAAAAAAGTGGTAAAATCAAGAGAAACCTCATAGATAAGCATATGAAATTTCTACCAACTATTGACATTGGCAGGATGGCTCAGTTGGTTAGAGTGTTACTTTAAAATTCAATAATCAAGAATCTGTCTAGGTTAGATTCCCATGCTAGTACTGTCACTGGTCAGGCCAGCAACACTTGAAGAAGAGGGGAGAATAATATATCTCAAAACATTGTGCACATATTAACCTGTTTGATCTTATATTACTAACAGTTGAATTATTTGAAATATTTAAATAAAGTTAAATTTTTCTAAAGCCATTCAGTACTCATATTAGATAATGGAAATAGTCTAAACAATAAATACAACTGAAACACCATCATCACAAACCTTTAGGAACATATCACAAGCCCGTCTTATAATCAGGGCTATATTTATAACTACTCAGTAGTCAAAAGCATGCTAAGCATATTATGCTATTATGATTAATTAAAGCTTTTTCCTAGAAACTTTATACATTTTTATTTTTTGAATCACATTTTTGGAGAAAAAAATTATCAAATTTTTTGAAATTACAGTATAAAATTATTGTAATTTTAGAATTTAAGCATATGCATATTGATAAAATAATGATTCTTTTTATAATATGACCTATGTTTGGCATTGGCTGAATGAATATTAGTCTAGATTTTATATTATATTTCTTTTAACTCTAGTCATCAGGGATGGCTGTTGATGATTATTACCAGTGTGCAATGTCTGCAATATTATAACTTATAATTGCTTACATTGCTTCAGATTCTGCTTCTTTGATTATTTTCTATGTCAGTATATATAGAAAATTTTGTATATAGCACCAGGCTACATATGTTCTTAGGATATTTAGACAATACAGACACATTAAACATGAACATATAATCAAATTCACTACTTCCTTTATTTTGATGTAATATCTTCTATAAATGCAATTTATTCCCTCTAGTTCAAATACATTTTAGCAAAAACCTTTTATTGTACACATATGCATATACAATCTTACATTTTGGCTGTCATGCAGTTTTGTTCAGCGCTATGATATAATGAACATAATAAAATAAAATACATAATTATATAAATAATACCATAAAAAATGTAAATAATAAAATTAATAAAGTAATAAAAAACACAACAGAAAACTTAACAAAACATAGTAAAACTGATATAAATATAATCAAATCCAAATAAAATAAACCAGCTAATATAAAATAAAATATTCAACATAAATATAAAATAAATTATATATGTGTATTCCTAACTGTATATATACACATTTATGAACAACTATTAATTTACATTAATATGACAGGAATATACATGTATAATTTATATTTATTTTATCTTTATATTGTATATTTTATTTTATATTAGCTGGATTATTTTATTTGGGTTTGATTATATTTATTTCAGTTTTATTATGTTTTATTATATTTTATGTTGTGTTTTTTATTAGTTTATTAATTTTATTGTTTACACTTTTATGGTATTATTTATATAGTTATGTATTTTATTTTGTTTATTATATCATAGCTCTGAAAAAGAATGCAGGACAGTCAAAACATAAGATTGTATATGCATATAAGTACAATAAAAGGTTTTTGCTAAAAAGTGTTCAAAGTAAAGTGAATAAATTGTATTTATGAACATATAATATGAATGCATACATAACAATGATAAAATTTTATTTAAAAATTATGATATTATAAATTTAATAAAAATAATTATCAAAAAATAAATAAATTATAGCTAACAATTTTATAATTGATGAAGTTATATAATATTTTTTGTAAAATTAAAATAAAACATTTCAGTTAACTCTTTTTGCTAGTGATTCTGTTCCAACAATTCTTTTTTGAAATAGACAATTTTTGAGTACATTTTAAAATGGATATTTATTCTAAATTCTAAATTTATTTGTTTAAAGAATGTATTTTTTATCATATTTACATTATCTACATCTTCCAAACTTAAAATAAAATATAAGAATTATGTTTTAAAGCACTTTCAAATAAAATGTTTTGAATATTTGCTTGTTTTTTGTATAGTAATGGAATGGATATTTTTAGTTAAATATTTATACATCTTGGATAAACATACAAAATTTTATATTTAATAATAAATTATTAATATATATTAACTATAATTGTATTTAAAAAGTGTACTTACATTCAGATGAAGTTGGCTACCAATTTAGGTACATAATTATTATCTTGTCTCCTAAGCTTGGAAGCCATTTTTAATAATTCAGTTTCAGGCATATATAATTATTTGTTTATATATTTTATCAATTTTATTTTACCATATGTGTTAGTTGTTAAGTTTTAAAAAATTAATATATTAATTATAAATTCCATTCAAAAAGTTTATTTCAATTTTTTTTATATTTATATTATAATATGTAAAAGCTGACATGCTCCAAATATTGTTGCAGTTTGCTTCCATTCAGCACCTTTATTTTGTCATTATTGTTTTAGAAAAATGATAAAAGTTTGGGACTTTCTTTTGATAGAACACATGCATTTGGAGTATTTACAAAGATATAGGATCTTGCCATTGAAAAATCTGTCTTTACATTTTTTTTTTATTTTTTTTTTTATATTAGTAAGTTGACTTAATACAAAGAATAATGATAAATAAAGTGGAAATATTATAATTAATTTTTGCAGAAATTTTTCTTTTTTTAAAATAATAAAAAAACTAAATATTAAATACAAACACTAGACACATTACATTTTTTATACATTTTTTATTTTTATAAAGTTAATACAAAAATAATAATAAATAAAGTGGAAATATTATAATTAATTTTTGCAGACATTTTTCTTCTTTTAAAACAAAAAAAAACTGTAAATATTAAATGTGAGTGTTTAATTGTCAGCCATTTTGTTCAAATATGTATTGTGTCCCTGAAACTGTATAAATAAAAAAATGGCTGGCAATCTTGGGAGATAGGATAATATATAAATATCCAAATTTATTATTACTTGATACTAAAATTAGATTTTTGAAAGCTATCCATATCAATTTTTAAAAGTATATATATATATGAACTACAAGTCAATTTGCAACATTATCACATTTTTAACTTTAAAGAATGCTTAAATATATTTTCTCATAGAGAATATTCTGCAAGATAAAAATAATAATAAATGAGAAAATACCTCCTTTCTATTTTCTTCATCTTCTTAATTCTCTTCTTAGTGACTTTGTACAATATAAATATTTTTTAAAACTTAATTTCCCTTCCCTGTTCTTTTAAATGACTTTATACAGTACAGTATTTTTTTAATCATACTCAGTACAATTAATTTTTCTTATTTTTTTTAAAAAAATAAAGCTTACTACTTTTTCATTTTTTTCTTGATTCTTTTTGTGATAAAAGTTATTAATGAATATTTAAAAATAAAGTGATAGATATCTGTAAATATTCAACGTATTATAATTTTTTAACCTGACCAATTAAAACTGCATTCAATTACTGACAATTAAAAGTAAACTTATATATAATTATCTAAACCAATTTCAATATAACAAATCACTAGGTGAAATAATTATTATGAAAAGAAATACCCTAAATTTTAACTATATCATAATAAATACATTTCAATTACTAAAAATATTTTTTTGTAAAAAAAAAAAATATTATTTCCTAATTTGCCAAATAAGATAAATTTAACATAATTTTAATTATTAACAAATTTGTAAATATATTAGAACTTTTGGTACTTTGGGATTAGCACTGCTGTGATGTAATCATTAGAACATAATTATTCCAGTTTTGTGAATATCTTTTTATTGCTTGTCAAGTGTCAAGTATCACTTAATATTTAGCAAACATTATGTTTAAAAAATAAGTTTTGAAAAAGTATACTCAGAGCAAAAATTATTATTTTGCAAATTAATAATTGAAAGAAAATATATAAAAATTGTTTTTAATTTGATTTGGATATTTTATTAATTCCAAAATAAAATTACACTTATTTCATTTCTAAGTATATTAGTCTATAGCTATTAGCTTAAAACTACTCAAATCCTGCTTTCATTCATTAAATAATTGTATTAAATAATATAATTAACAGATACTCCCTTATCAATGGTTTTTGAAGGTCAGCCAAACACTTTTGGTGTTAAACATTACAACTCCTAGACCAGCAAGCCATTGAATAATTTAGATTATTTTTATAAATTGATATTATAAGAAATTTGATGGTATACTGAAAAAAAAAAGTAAAAGTGTAAGTACGTATTTCTGCTGAAAGAGGGAGGAAATGTAACAGAATAGTATCCCAACAAATTTATATTACATTATGTCACTGCAATATTATATACACCTATTTTATGAAATAGAAAAGTTAGTTTTACATTTAAAAGTTGCTAATGAAGTCACATATAAATAAACTTTATTCACAGTTATTTAGATTTTGGTTATCTACATATATGCTCACAATTTGGTTAGGTTTACATATGCAACTTTTATGCTTACAAATTTAACATTTGTTCAATAAAAAAAAATATTGGATGAATAAAGTTAATCATTGAATAAAAAAATTAACATTCGTTTGTATTTATTTAACATAAAAAATTCTACCTAAATCTCTAAGTTAAATTTAATCATAATATTGTATACATTTATATTTTTATTAATTCCTCTGTTAAAAATTTAACATTTAGTTTGAAAACAAAATATTTTATTTTAATCTATTGAACTATTAATATATTTCCGCCTCTCCTATGCTCTCTAGCTAGCTGCACGCTGTTAACCTCAGTTTAAATATTAACATGTGTGTCACAGGTTGCTGACGTCTGCTATAGAACCTTAAGTTCATATTTCATTAAAAGATGCACTATTTTTTTAAAAGTTATATTTAACTTTGATTTTTTGAAACACGGAAACAGTTTACAACAAATTATTCTGTCTTTTTTTTTTTATCCTTTAATTAAAGGTTAATAAAATTAAAATAGCATTTCACATACTCATTTCATTAACAAGAGATAATTAATGATATTACGAGTTTTATTATGTACATAGCTAAAATCTCGATTTGATAATTAAGCCTAATCAGTCTCAAAGTATCTATTAAACATTTGTTGCAATTTTATAATCTTATTTTTTAGTAATCTAATTAAGATTTTTTTTTGCTAAAGCATATGCATATTTTATCCATGATAAACATTGGTTTAAAATCTTGATTAGAAATTCTAAATATAATTTTTAAGTATATAATGAATTATTATTTGAACACTTATTTACATGTGTTATTGCAATTGCGTATATAAACTGATAAGTAAATATATTATTTGACTGCAAAAAGACTTGATTATTAATCCGATTTCTCTTTGTGGCCTTAAAAAAATTAAGCTGGAAAAAAATTCCATTACTATATCATCATTCACTTAGTAAATGAACACAGATGGGCTGTTCTGAACACATATCGGTCAGAATGGTGAGTTTATTGGTTTGTATATCTGATTCTCAGATGCCTGATAGTTCTTGAGATATTCCATTTTATATTTATACTTATAACAAAAATAAAAATCAGTTGTAGATTTTATAGTCTGAAAACGGATTTTTTTTATAGCCAAGACAGCATATACATGTTGATCAAAACAGAGGGAACTAAGAATCATAAGATTATATACTTAACCTGCCATTCAATGAAAACCCTTTACTTGGCTACATATAAGTAGGGATCTCAAAAAAGTAGGAAAATTACATGAAATGAAGAAACAAACATTGTAATTATTCTGAATTTAAAGAGAAAAAAGGTGAATTAATCTGAAGATGATCATGTACTTTTAACACAGAAATATTACTATTGGAAGCATAAGTGGAATGAGATTTTATATAAAAACTATAATAACAGTATTGTAGACAATGGTAATACATCCAAGGATCAGAATTACTCATTCAGTTTAAAGAAAGATAATGAAGGCAGATAAATCAAATTTATACTGTAGGATATTTCCATTCTAGTGAAGAAGAGGATTTCTATATAGTTATTAAGAATGTTTTTGATCAAACCAAACAAGATTATCCTGGAAAATTTTAAATTTACAATTGGCAAACAATTGAAAAATAAATGTACCGTAGGTAATGAGACATGAAAATAAAAATGAGAGTTGATCACAATTTGTCGGGAAAAAATGTATTATGTAAATTATTTCAAAAAATGTTAAGAAATGAACACAATAGGATAGCCTATAATTTGTCTAACAAAATATATATTTTAAGCAATGTGCTTAATAGATTTATTTCAGGAACTAATCATTGATCAGTGAGATGTAAGTTATATATATACATATATTAATTCACTGTAAAAAAGGCAATCAAGCACTACTAAAAACATTAGTATTTAATATTCATCATCTTTCAAAATGCTGCGATTGATTTAAGTTAGTAATTACAATCATTTAAGAATTGTATTGGATTTTTAAGATGAATGAGACTTGAATGAGATCATTGAAAATACAAAAGGTTCTATACTAAGAAAAGAAGCAACATTTCTGTAAAAAAAACTTTTAATTTAGACCAGCCAAACTATGTACAATAGAGGTAACAAGAATATATTTTAAATGATCAGTTTAGAACTGAATATCACCATGTGATCACCATTTTCGATGCTTACATAAGCTGCTAAACCAGTAACAAATTCTTTTAGTGCAAGCCATAGTAATCAATGTTTGTTCATAAAACCCCCCATCTAATGCCTATCTACTCTGGTGATTTTGGATGAGTAGTCACTAGATAGGTATTTTATGCACCAACCTTCTAGATCCATCGACTACTATGACTTGCACTGGGTCACACTACTGAATGTATGAAGAGTTTGCTTTTGTTTTTGTTATATTTGAGAGAAATGGAGAGAGCAATAGAAAGACTAGGAAGAAGAGTAGACATATCATTAATAGATGGTAAGGGAGTACATACATTATCAAGTCTTTTATTAGCTGATGATATCTTCTTGTGCATAAAAAGTAGGGAAGATATAGAAGTTATGCTGAAGATTTGTATAAGAGTGGATAAAGAGATAGGGATTACATTTAGTGAAAACAAATCAAAAATAATAATGATACATGCTGGGGAAAGAGAAGACAAATAGTTTTTATTGGGGGATGTAAAGTTAAATGTGATAAATAGGTATAACTATTTGGGAATCATCTTAAGTAATCAGAGGAATTTCTTGAATAGATGGGAGAAAAAATATAAATAAAGCAAAGAAATGGAAGAGACTGATAAAGAAATTAATAATGTTTTCATATAATAAATATGATATATCAAAAATTGTATAGAAAGGAGTGGCAGTAGCAGGGTTAACTTATGGTAATGATTGTTATGTGTTAGTAAAGGAGTGTTAGATTACTTAGAAAAAGTACAAAGAGAAGTAGGAAGACATGCATTAAATGCAGATGTGTGAATGGCAAAAGAAGCAATTCAAGGAGAAATGGAATGGTCAAGTTTTTATATAAAAGATGCAAAAATCAAAAGGAAAATATTTGATTGCAATTTATTGTTGGTAAGAGAATAATAAAAATGGTATTTAATTGGGTTATGAGGAATGGACAGGTAATAAGCTGGGTGAAAAGGTAATATGATATACAGAAGATTTGGATAAAGACTTTATGTCAGTATACTTGTACAAAAGATGGATGATTGTGTTAGGATTGTTGAGTGTTATAGTGACAAATAATGGAATAGAAGTATAAATGCATTAATAAAAAATAGGGAGCTGGAGAGATGTAAAACTAGTAAAGAGAGTAAAAAGAGTTCAAATATGTATAGATGTAAACAGAATGTTGGTATGAGTTAATTCATGATAATAGCTAGGAAAGTAGTTTACTGTTTAAGACTCAACGAGGAGCGATAACAACAAGGGTCTATACACATAAATGAAAAAATATGGATGATTTAGTCTGCAAGTTATATGTAAGGAAGGCACAAAAAATATTGGGCATCTTCTAATTGAATGTTAATGCTTAAAAGAAGAAAGGGTATAAATAATGATGTTGTGGAAGAATAAATATAAACAAAATGATTATACAAAGGATTATTGGTTTTTATGCTGAGTTTGGAAAAAGATAAGGGGGATCTAGATATAAAGACCATAGAATGAGCAAAAATGATGTTGTGGAAATGAAATGGAGCAGGATAGAGTAGAATATGGGAAATACTTAGGGTGGGGAATGGAAAGGGAAAGTAAGATGGCTAACAGGTTTCTCAGGGCATAGTGGCTGAAATATTCCTGACTTTGGTAAATGAGTAGCTATATCACATCACATGCCATGACTACTACACATTGCTACTGTTTTAGAACAGAATATCTACAATTCTGTAAAACAATGAAAAAAGATAATGATGATTTAGTTAATATAATTTTGTAATAATAAAAAATGTTATAGAATAAAAAAACTCAAAATTGTAAAATATTTTAATATTAAAAAAAGTATAGTACCACAACAGTGTATGGTATATCCATTGAATGAAGTTGCAAAGTACTTATCAATGTCACAAAAAATAACAAACAAAAAATAAAATATCTCCATTTTATGATTACAAGTGTATATTCAATAAAATCAAAAAAATAGTATACTGTATTTTCAAATAAGAATAATTTATTCAATAAAAATATGAATAATTTTAAGAATTAGATCAATAATAAATAAAATGTAACAGAAATGGAAATACATAATAAAGGAAATTCTAAAAATAAAATCATTCATTGAGCACATTTATTAAATCAAAGCAAGTACAAAAGGTTTATTAAATTTAAAAAAACCAAATGCAGGTATAAAAAGCAGTTCATTTGAAAAGAAATAAAGATGTATAACTTGTAAAATATAAAATACAAACAAGCCAAAACATAAATTTCTTAAATTGAAGTCATATAAGTTATGATATTTATTATTGTAGGGCCATTCAATGATACAATGTATAAATAGTGAAGTTTAATATGCTTGATTTTATATTAAAAATATATGCTTTGGCTTTTCTGAAGTTTAAACATGACATTTTTATTACTTATAAATGAATTACTTTTTACACCTGGATTTGATTTGTTATGGATTGCATTTGCTTAAAATATTTATTTTTGTGGTTTATCTTTTTGCTTTCAATTGGTAACTTTGACACTTATCAATTAAACTGTAGTAAATCAGCTATATATATATATATATATATATATATATATATATATATATACTGAACAATAATAAAGATATATGTGAGAGATTGTGATCTGGGCCAACTGATGAGTGCTGGATGAGCATAAAATGTTCATCTTGGGGATAATATATATTTTTTTCACCTTTTTGGACATATGTTTATGATTACACCCCTCCACAAGATGTTAAAAGTAGATAGAAATCAGTCCCTACCTTGTGGGAGAATTGTGTAGTGAAAATTACTCTACAGAAATATTATCCATTAAGTGAGTAATTTCTTATCTAATGAATGACTAATAGAAATTAATAATACATTTATACTTGTTTTTATTTGAGAAACTTGCTGCAATGAATGCTTTTATTTTTGAAAGTTTATTTATTATGGATTTTCTATTTGATTATATTTAATTTGTTTATATTGTAATTAATGTTAAATATTTAAGCATTGGTGGTCGAGAGGTCAGTGACAGCTGATTTGCAAGCAGTTGCCCCTGGTTAGTGGGTTCGCTTCCCAGCTGATGCTATGACACATGAGAAAAAAAATTTTTTTTTTAATTTTTTGTTAAATAAGTTACTTTGATTACACGAAACAATTTATGAGAAATGAATGCAGCCACTTAAATGTAGTATAGGTCTTTAATTTATTTGGTATTTTGTAACTGTTTTGCAAGAATTTTTTGTTTTTGAAAGATTTCAACATATTTCATTCTAAACTCAGTCATATTTTTTAAGGAGTCAATATTGCTTCTCTTTAAAATCTTTTTGATGTAATTTTTACAATGTAATCAGAATTTAGTCTTATAAAAATAATATTCAAATTTTTTATAAAATATTTTTTTATCATATTCTACATTTTTTTCAATGCCCAAACCATTGATAATATATAGTATTATTACACTCAACAAAATGAAAAATTTAATCATTAGTCTATTATTTAATATTTATATTTTTAGAACACTATAGATTATTCTTAGATGAAATTTTCCCATAATCCATATATCACTACCATAGAATAAATTTGGCAGAATAATATATATATATATATTTAATTATTGAAATAATTAAATCACTAGGATAAAATGTTCTATTTTTAAAATTGTTAATACAGAAGTATATTTCAAGTTAAAAATATCTTTACTGTTGCTCAACAAAGAGAGTAGTTCAACATTTACATTCCCCTTCCTACCTAAAAAAATTTTCTAACTTCAAGATTTACACTATACTAATGATTGTATTATCATTACAATTTCAAAGAATGTTTTGAATATAGCATACAGACCTTAGTTCAATAATTAATTTTAAAAAAATCTTAGAAGCTTTATCAGTGAGTAATGGAAGAAAAATCTTCAGCAATATTTAATTTGGATGGTTATATTTTCAAATTTTTGATTTTTATCAATGTATCTCTTATTCTCAATTCTGACATATTGCAAGAATTCCCCCCAAATAGAAAGTTAGACCATTATGAATCGATATTGAATTACTTCATTTTTATAAATGACTTAGATATAAACAAATGGAATAAATTACTTTCATATATATATATATATATAATATACATTTACTTAAATTTAACTTCATATATATATATATATATAAATTAAAAAGTGCATAACACTAAATGAAACATTTATAATAGAATATAACCAATTGTTACAGTTTTAGCCATGCTACCAATGTTTAAACACAAGTAGCATGGTTGAAACTATAGTAGTTGGTTGTACTCTATTAATATATATATACTTATTGCAAGGAAATTATGTCATATATCATATGACTTAATTTAATAAGCTTGTATTACAGATGTTATATAATGAGTATACCAATAGCTCTTAACAACCTTTTCAGAATATTCTTATTCTCAGACTGTTTTCTAGATATGGTTTTGATCATTGAGAATAAGAATATTCTGAAAAGCTTGTTAAGAGCTATCAGCATGTTCATTATATAATATATATCAGATATATTTAAATCTTTTATTCTTCCATATATTACTGAGACAAATAAAGATATCTGAAATAGATAAATGACTTTTAAATATGCAATTTGTGCCCAGATCACAGTCTCTTAAATATATCATTATTTTTTCAGTATTTATAGATATTGAATTATTGCAGTTTGATTTATAAGTGTCAAACCCTTCTGCACTCACAACTTTGATGCCAATACCTTCATATATTTTAATGATTATTAAAAATCTTATATTAAACTAGAGATTACTTCTAACCCAGTCATACACTTTAAATTTCAATTAAAGAATAATATATATTTGGTTATAGTCTCCTAAAAAGTGAAATGATTCCAAAATGCATGCATAGTGAGGAAAAGTGGTCTGACTTTTTGTGCTGGTAGATAATTATATGGTAGAGAGAATGGATTGATAAAACCAAAAAAAGTTAAAAATATATATCTACAGTCCAATTATTATTCGTCCTTCCATAAGGTGCAAAAAGTAGATAGAAATCAGGCTCTACCTTATGTGAAGGTGATGTAGTGAAGATGATTAAACTATTAGCATAGCCATAGACATTTATATGTTGATGCTTTTATAAAAATATATACATATTATTTAATAATTGAGATTTAAAGTGTATATCTGACTTAGCCATATTTTCTAGTTTTATAAAAAAAAAAAAAATAAATGATAAGTATTAATGTATTTATAAGAAATAGTTGATTGAAATTGTGAGTGCAGAAAATTTGGCTCTTGTAAATTAAATTGTAATAATTTGTGATCAGTAAATACTGGACATATAATAAAACTATATGTAAGGAATTGCTACTGATTCAACTGATGAGTACTGATTCAACATGAAATACACATTTTAGGAGGGCATTTGTCTTTTTTAAATAACTTTGTTCATATGTTTCAAGAATATATGATAGAATGAAAGATTTAAAATTATCTAAAAAGAATATGTATAAAATTAAATTATTCCATGTGTTTATGTCTAAATCAAGTAAAGGTAAAGTAGTTTCAAAGTACAAGCATAGTGAAATATTAGTGTTGTGGTATGATAAGGTTGAAAATGAGTAATGTATTGATAAAACCAAAGTAAGTTGTATATATATTAAACAATAAATACCAATAGCTAACTGATTTTCTTATGTAATTCACTTCACAATATTCAAGTTTCCAATGGAATATTAACAACATGTAGGCAAGGTAATCTCAGCAGATAAAATATGAATTTATCCTGGTCTAAGATATTTAAATAGATAATGACTGAAAAAATATGATTGAATCAGACTGAGATTGAATCTTCCTGGAAGTTTTAAATAAACCCCATTAAATAGACAAAGATATACTGTTTGAATGTAAATAAATAATAAGTCATTTTGCAACTTTTAAAATAATATTCTGAGTTTATTTACATTTTGGCTATTGGGAAGTAATCTTTTGCCATTTATGATTTATTATGTCTAAAGTATCGAGGCACAGAGACCTGCACATAAAAATTTACAAATATGCAAATTTTATATAGCATATAGTCTGAACTGTATTAGAATAAGTAATAATAACCATAGATTTATTTTAAAAGCATAATTAATAATCTTAAACGTTTAAGAGTATGATTTATTGAATGTCTATAGAATAAAGATTAATCGTAAAGTCAAGATTGAATCTTTCAGAGATTTAAAAATGAAAAAAGTAGTCAGTTATATAAGATGATGAATGAAATCATGCTAAGAAATTCTAGAGAGTTTGCATGTTTGCGAGGATTTTATCAGCTACTAAATGATCTAAAAATGTGTCATCTTCTTGCTTTACGTAAGTTTGATTTATAGATCAAGAAAAAGCGTCAGTAATAAAAAAAAATGTTTATATCATTTAAATTTGAAATAAGAATGTTAGAATAAATATAATGTTACAATATAATATAAAATTGTATTCAAAATAAAAATAAGCCTTATATTAAAATATATTTAAATAAAAGTCTATTGGAAAAGAATTTCACAAATAATAAGACTTCGGAAATAGAAACCTTTTGAAATATTGACGAATGTTTTTTTGATTATGGTGAATTAATAGTAATTATTTTTTCTTTCTTTTCTTACAGTTATATTAACTACAAAAAAAAAAAAAAAGGCTTTAAACAATTATATTAATATGGTTTTAAACATAATAGTAGCAAACTTTTTCTGTAATGTAAAAATAATGATCGTCATTTGATTATGACAAACACATATATCTATATATGTAATTGACAAGATCTAGACATGCAAAAATTGTCTTGGAAAATATACAATGATGGAACGATGGACTCAAAAACTAAAAGGTTATTGAGTCAAGATTTATCTTGTCATTTTAATGCTTAATATCATTAATCTCCCAAGTAAATATCCATTTTTTATTATTATTATTATTATTATTATTATTATTATTATTATTATTATTATTATTATTATTATTATTATTATTATTATTATTATTATTATTATTATTATTATATACAGATTTATCATTAAAACACACATTTTGATTTAATCTTTTGGGAATTTTCTTTTCTATAAATTAACTCATAATGTTAGATTTCTTATATTTTTTAAAATATTTTTTGGATAGTCAAGATAAAGTAGTTTTTGTTTACATATGCCTATGATATATTTAAAAATAGTAAACTTTTATTATTGTCATTAAAAGAAAAACAACTAAATAGATATACCACCAATATAAAGCATAAATTATGATAATAAAAAATGGTTGAATAAATATTAGATCAAGTTTATTAATATATTTTAAGCAACATAACTAAAATACTATTATTTTTATTATTCACTTGAACTGGTGAAATATGTTTATTTCCAATGCTCAATATTACATTAGCTTAAAAAAAAATTCAATTATATATTTATGTAATAAAAGAAATGAGTGGAGTTATTTCCATGTAATAACTAGAGAAATATGTTAACAGTGGTATTGCTAGATAACTGTAAATTGCTATTAACCACCAAATGGAACTGCTTGTTCTAGTGATTAGTAAGCTATTGTTGTCTACTAAAGCAAATAGTTTAGCTTGACGGTTGTTAGTAATAATTGATAATTACCTAGCAACATAATTGTTAAATATATTTCACTAATTATTACATGGAAATAAGTTTACTCATTTCTGCATTAACATTATAATTAATCCTTGAAAATATTTGATTTAAGGTAGGTATATGCTTCATCATGTATTTTCTTCTGTTCATAAATAGGAACTGCTTTGGGTTAGGTCAAAATTTATTATTTTAATTATGACTATTAACAATCCAATAAATAGCATACATCAAATACATTTCTTTATGATTTACAGGATTAAAACTCAGATCAAAATATTATTATTTATTTATTAATAAATTAATTGTTATTAATATATGAACAAATTTAAATTAATAATAACGATAATAGTCAAACTATTCCTGTAATTAATTATATATTTTACCCAATCATCATAAGTGTGCTTTAATGTTTTCTTTTTGAAATGAGTGGTATTCATTCAAAAAACTTTCTTTGAAGATTCTATGCACCAAAGCTAGATTGAAAATTTATATAATGTCTTCCCTTCATATTTGTATATCTGCATGTTTTTTAACTACAGCTTTTTTATCTATCAGTGAAATTTAAATATGAAGCTTTTCTTAATTTCATGTCATCTCAAAGAAAAATATCATGAGCTTTTTTTTCAACATGGCTGATAGTGAAATGAGAAAATCGGAAATGCATAGATGAATTCTGAATTAATATAAACATTCAAAGTTACAAATCCATTTGTTTATCATTAAAAAAATGATAATAAATCATTCTAAATATTTTTTAAAAACTATTAAAGTAATGTTTTTTTATAACAATCAGCTTGGTCAAAAGAAAAAAAATATTAGATAAAGAGTGCAGACTAATAGTAGTATAGATTTTAAAGTTGTAAAGCAACATAAAATTTATTTTCAGAAGTACAAAAATAAATATTTTCTTTTGAAAATTTTTGTATTGCTAAAACGCAAGTGGACAGTTGAATAGTCAGAAGGGTGAGAAAATTGAAGCCTGTCAATTAAAGTTTAAAAGACTGCTTTCTTAATAAAAGCAGAGTACAGATTATATATATGTGTGGAAGATTAGCATCTGACCCAATTGATGAATGCTGATTCAGTATGAAAAATATATATATTAGATATCATTAATTTGAAATAATAATTCAAAATTATGGCCCAAGTTTTTAGATGAAACATACTTTTACAAACCAATATATGAATGGTATAGAAAACAAGCAAACACCCACACTGAATAATTGGAGTGCATGTTCAATATAATGTGTTATTACACTAAACATCACATGATCATGATCTCTTATGCTAGCACATAACTGTTATTAAACAGGCAAAACTCTCCATATAGTAGTGCCATCCTGTGCCAACCAGAGTAATTAATGGATGCCAAAAGGCTTGTGCATAAAATACCCATCCAGTGCATACTCATCCAATAACCCCAGACTAGTTTCTGGCTTGTGGCCTTCATCAGTGAGGAGCCTTGGATCTGAAAGCACTGAACCTAGTTCTTAGGATATAAGGCAACCCTCCAGCAGCCACCTTTTATCTTTACTTAACTTCAAAACTATAAGAATAAAATTAAAAACACAATATTTTCAATCTAAGCTCAATAGCTTATCTAATCATATGGGTATGAATTAAGTTCAGCACCCATACATTTTGGTGTCTTTCACTCTTTAACAACCATAGCCACCACTATCCTATTAGGTAGATTGGTGTTAAAGCAGTAAACATCATGGGATCACCATCTCTTATGCTAGCACATAACTGTTATTAAACAGGCAAAACTCTTCATACAGTAGTGCCATCCTGTGCCAACCAGAGTAATCAATGGATGCCAAAAGGCTGGTGCATAAAATACTCATCTAGTGCCTACTCATCCAATATACCCAGACTAGTTTCTGGCTGGTGGTCTTCATCAGTGAGGAGGAGGAACTTTGGATCTGAGAGCACTGCACCTAAATTTAGGATCAAATGCAACCCTCCAGCAGCCACATTTTATCTCTACTTAACTACAAAACTATGAAAATGAAATTGAAAATACAATAATATTTTCAATCTAAGCTCAATAGCTTATATAGTCATATGGGTCTAAACTCAGTTCAGAAACCATACATTTTGGAGGGTTGCATTAGATCCTAAGATTTAGGTGCATTGCTCTCAGATCCAAGTCTCCTCACTGACAAAGGCCACAAGCCAGGAACTAGTCTGGGGATATTGGATGAGTAGGCACTAGATGGGGATTTTATGCACAAGCCTTCTGTCATTCTATTAATTACTCTAGTTGGCATAGGGTGGCACTACTGTATGGAGAGTTTTGCCTGTTTAATGTGTTATTGCTTTACAGCTTAGAAATGTGCATGAATTTAGAGAGTAGTAATATATAGATGTTATTTCTATCTTTTTAATATTGTTTTTTTTTTTTTGATAAAGTAATATTTTAGATTAAAAAAGCATATTATTAAAAAAAAATTAAGATAGATCAAATGAAAACTTAGAATATGCTCATATCAGATATTTATTTATTTTTTGTTAATGGTGAATTTTGTTTTATATTATTATTGTTTACAAAGTAGTTCTCATTCTCATTCATTTATTTTATTTTGGCTTTGATACATATCTATGAGTACAATGGGTTATATTGTAATTTCATCATGTGGCCTTTTTATTAATATCAACATGTTTCCTTCTTGATACATTTAAACTTTCGTTTGGTATTTTTTATAAATCTCTTTTAAAATAAAAAAAACTTCAAGTACTTTTAAACAAATCTTTTCTAAATACATTTTAAATAATTCCAAGAACGGATATTTCAATATCAAAAACACTTCTGTAACATATTTTCCTGGGTTCTTTCTTAAATTCTTGAAAATATTTTTTAAAAAATGTTACCTTCAGAAAGGATATAACATTTTACTCCTTTGAATATCATATTATATAAAATAATTCATGAAATATATAATTATCTTATTACCATTTAAAAATAAATCTCGGATAAGCTTATAAATAATACATTTCAATACATTTTTTAGACTCCGTATAATGTCCGAGCTGTGGTTTTTTTATGTACCAAAACAGTTCTCCGGTGAAGTATTAATAAAGCTGTATCAATAAATATTTCAAACATTTTTACAGTATTACAATTTCTATCCATTTTATTCCACAGTATATCCATTTCTATTGCGTAGTCTAGGTTAAACTTCAGATAAAATACTACTGGCAAGTAACTTTTAAAAAATTAGAAAATCATCTCCACGAAGTTTCTAAATATATAATTTTTAACACCCTCTTTTGCAAAAATACTTTTAAAAATTATCAATTAGTTTTTTGCAAATAAAACGATAAGAAAGTACTAAAAAAAATTGACTAAAATAAAATTTTTTAAAAATACTATCTTTTTGATAGTTATAATTTACCTTTCTCCGGTTTCAATACATTATTAATCTCCCCCGATACCCCCATGCAAATCATATTTATAGTCTGTAAGAATACCTATTCCTATTGGTTAATTCTTACTTTAGCTTGAGAACAAATTTACATATTTTTAGTTTATAGTAGAATTAAATTTCAAAATTAGAAATTATGACGTAATGAACTTAAAATATTATTTAAAATATTACTTTTAAATAAATTATTTTATTAAAACTATTTAAACATTTAAAATAACTTTTAAAACAATTTTAATAACTTATTCCATTTATTAATATTCAATTTATCTATTTTTATTTAAATAAAATATTTAATTTTTATATTATGAATGTATTCATCTTTATTACATCATTTAAGCATGTTATACGATAGTTAACTTAATGTTTAATACTATTTACTTTTATGATAGGCAATAATTCTATCCAATTCTATAATATAACTTTTAAAATATTTTAAACTTTATTATTAATTCAAACAAGCGTGTGTGTGAACGTATGTAATATACAAGTCACATGATCAATAACTTTGACAGACGATTTTCAATCTATTTCTCTGCCTAGACTAATAAATTGATACACTTATTATATTATATAAAATAATTATAAAAATTTGGAAGAACAATTTAGAAAATATAGAATTAGATATAATTTTCACCATCATAAAGTTTATTTTTAAAATATATTATATTAATTTTGACTATTAAATATGATTATAAATTTAAACATAGCATTTATTAAATTATATGTTTTAAACTATTAAAATCGAATTTTTAAATATACTTTTAATATTTATAGCTGTGTTATTTAATATGGCCAGCTTTTACAACCATATGAAACAATATTTAAAGCTTTACATAACTATTTTTAAATAATTTTATATATTACGTATTCTCTTTAGCTTTAAATTGTACTTTAAAGATATAATTGACTTAATATAATTAATGTATTAAAAGAACATATTCTAAAATTTAAAATTTTTAGTAATTGACTGTTATAAACTATTACTGACCTATAGAAAAGGGCACATAACCTCATCCTTCGAATAAAAATTTTAAATTAAACATCTATCTTATCATTTACTCTATTCATTGACACTTAATATCTTTATCATTTGCTATAACCAAATTCTATCTTATACTACTGAAATATAAAAGAATATACTGCTTTTAATACAAACTTATAAAATATTTGGACATTACACTCAGAATCTCAACTAGAAATACCCCAAAAAAAAATTTCTACACTTTCCTTATCATTTTAAGATAATTAAGTTATGACATTTTAAAGTTTTCTATTTGTTCTATAAAAATAAGGTTATAATATATTGTTAAATACACGTCTTATTTA
Source organism: Epiperipatus broadwayi (assembly GCA_028023455.1). Classification (NCBI taxonomy): domain Eukaryota; kingdom Metazoa; phylum Onychophora; class Udeonychophora; order Euonychophora; family Peripatidae; genus Epiperipatus; species Epiperipatus broadwayi. Next base: position 5,252,989 of record JAQFVV010000008.1, on the reverse strand, counting down.
GGAATTATTTGTCTTAATCATTAGTATGTTTCTTTTCTAAATTTATTCTTTAATTTTCTCTTAAACTTATTTCTTTAAGTTTCACCTTAGGTTTTCCTGTATTCTTTTCTCTATCAAAATTTTCCCTAAGAAAATTTATCTGAAAACTCTTTTGCTGGCTACACTTAAGTTTTACCTTTGCCTTTCCTGTATTATTCTCTTTATTAATGTTATCTCTAAGCAAATCAATATTATTTATCTTTTCTTTTACAACTTTAAGTTTAACTTTGGCCTTTCCAATATCCCTTTGTGTATTTACACTTTCCCTAAGAAAATCTATATTAATGAGATCTTTATTTATCATTTTAAGTTTTATCTTGGCCTTTCTGATCTCTTTTTTTACATCAATAATCTTTCTACCTATATTTAAATTAAATACCTTTTCATTTATTCCTTTAAATTTTACTTTCGCTTTCCCTATATCTCTTATGTAATCAATAGCTTCACTAAGATAACTTATCTTACTCTTTTCACTATTTAATTCTTTAAATTTCACTTTAATCTTTCTCAGATTTTTATTGTGATTAAGTATATTTTTGAGAAAATCTATTTTAATTTTCTCCTTACTTCTACATTTTAGTTTTATTTTGGCTTTGCCTATGTCTCTGTTCTGATCAATTTTAAACCTTATAAAATTTATATTAGGCATTGTATCTTTAATTTTTGTAAATAAGATTTCTTTGTAAATATTAAATTTTGGACAAATACTTTCATATTTAATACTAGATTTCTGAGCTATACCTCGCGTTTTATTCTTGAATTTATTGCTAGTATTTTCAGTGATCTTTAGTAATTCATTATCTAATAACTCAAGATATCTTTCATTTAATGAATTTACTTTTATTTCTAAAGATCTATCAACTCCTTTATCTTCACCACTTGATTCAAAAAATTCTTTGGATTCTTCTACTATTTTAACATGTAATTTATCGTTTTCATGTATTACTTCCACAAACTCTTCATTCTTACTACTCTGACTTTGACAAATCAAGTACTCTCCTTCTGATTTATCAGGAACATTCACTACTATTTCTTTATCAGAACTTTGAAATTTTGAACTTATCTCTAATAGTTCCTGTGATAACTCACGTAATCTTTTAACTTTTTCAGCCATATTCTTTTTATATACCTCTAACTTTTGATTATATCCCCTTACCTCTAATATCATTTTCTTCCTTTCTTTGATTCGCTCTTGTGAATCTACTTTCATTGCTCTTATTTCCTTTATCATAGTTCGAAAATCTAACTTCATCTCCACACCACTATAATCTTTCTTTTGTTCCTCCACTTTCACACCTATATTTTTATTAATCATTTCAATAGGTTCTTTACACTCTTCTATTTTTTCATCAACTAATTTAAAATCCTTACTATAAATTGCAATAAATTCTTTTGACTCGTTTGGTACTTCATTAACTAATTCATTATTCTCTTCGATTAATTCAATATCTTTTTCGACTAATTCTACATTTCTCAAATCTTTTCCATCTGCTAAATTCATCAATGGTTTAGGTTCAGTTTCTATAAGTTTCAACTCAATATTTTGGGATTTATTATTCTCTTCTAATTTATTTTTCAAATTATCATCTACTACTTTAATATCTTGACTAACTATGTCAACAGATGATCTTTCATCTTCAACACTTTTATTAACTACTTCAGCAGTTTTACAAGGTTTTTCCTTATAAGATTTATTTTCTTCTACATTTCTTCCAAAAGATTTACCATCTTCTAAATCAGAGTCAAATTTCATATTACATTTACTCAGATTTTCATCAAGAACATCAGACTTAACATCTGAATTTATATTACTTTTATTCATATTTTCAATAAGAGTATCAAATTTTATATTATTATCTTCTCTATGTTTAATCATATTTTCATTAATCTCTTTTAAAAATTTTAGTACATCCTTCCAAGTATAGAAGATACCGTTTATAGGCTTTCGTAATTCTGCTTTTACAATTTTCTTTTCCACTATCTTCTTCTTATCAATATCATCTTTACTGACAGAATTAGACATTCCTGCCTTTAAATTCTTATTCTCACTATTCATTTTAAAATAGTTTGCCTTGTAGAATTAAAATCTCAATTCAAATAATATCTGGTTTTTATTATATCAACATTTCCACAAAAATAACTCTAAATAAAGTGCTTTTCATCACATAACTTCATAGAATGATTTTTCAAAATAGTTCCTTACCAGTTTCTTCTATCTCCATCTAACCATCACCCACAATAAACTATAGATAATACCCTTTTTACATCTTATACAATTTAACTCTAATTAACTACACTATCAATAATGATTAAAATTATGTGTGTCACAACATTATTTCCCACATGCATGATTCACAGATATTTTGCACATATTAAAGCATTTTCAAAATATATTTTTAATATTTCAATAATTGACATGGTCATAGTAAATACTAAATAATCGTTAGCCACATATGCATATTTTAAAATTTTATTTGCTAATTGTTTTACAAACATTATAATAATATTTTCTTTAAACAATCAGATTATCTACCACATAAAATTGCAATATTTTTAGTAATAAGCACTTAGTTCACTATAATAATCAAATCCTAAATAATTATTGCTATAATAAAATATTAAATTATCTATTTCGATGAGATATATCTATCCTAAATACACATCGCTTCCACCCTTTTAACATATATCGAAGCAACACGTATGGGCACTATAATCTAACCTTGTCTATGTGTATCCACTACACATCATGCCAACCATGTTGGGGGCCATAATCTAACCTTCATCTCATGCATCTTCACTTCCAGATAATATATGATATAAAATAAAACGGGTTCTAGCTCAGTTAATAACTAATAACTAAAATATTCAGCATTAAAAATTAAAATATTTCACTAGCTCAAATTCAAAATAGGAATAAGGTTCAATTTATAAAAATAAATTAAATAAATATTTAATATTTTCATGAGACTTGAAGTGAAAATACAGGTGAGAAGATAGATTACATTGAGCCAATATCCCACAGGATACTACCTCAATGGCATAAGAACAATATCCCCCCTTATTACTATTTCAAATAACAAACTCAGTATTCTTATGACTTTAATAACTTCTACTCACTAAGATTAAACCAATAATTAAATCTTAATCTTCTATTTAATAATCTAGCTCAATAAAATAATCTCAGGTTCATAAAGTTTATTCTAAGTTAATTTAAAAATACGGTAGTAAAATATGAGAAGGGATTTTATGTCATAATCTACTACACTTAAACTAATAATAATAAATAATAATAATAATATTCTTCATTGTTTAATTAATTCTGTATATCTTTTCTTTTTACTATAATTTTATTACCATAATAAAATAATGAAATAATATAATATGATCTTATATCTTCATGTAATGATATAATAAATACGTGGTAGCATTTTAATAATCTGACAAACAAAATATGTGTGGCAACTGATAGCATATAATTTAATATAATATTGTGATAACTGATTTATGACCAATAAAATAATGTAAGATTATGATTATTTAATTATAATGAATACCAATAAAATATTTAAATTCTTAAAATAATTCTTTATTTATCTTTTTATGCAAAATTATATATTTGTTTCAATTATTATGCATATATCATGTTTTCATGCAGCGATGTGGAGAAATAAATAACTCAGACACAAAATTTTTGAAATAACAAAATTTAACAAAGTTTATTACTAACAACAAATAAATAAACAATTTATTTACACTATTTACAGTGGATATCCTTAACTTTTTTACTTTACAGTTGATCTACCGGGTTTTAAAAAAATAATTTATATTTCAATTATATCTTTATTTAGATTTAGGACAAAATTAAAAAAAAATGTTACTATTTGGTTTCTCATTATGGTTAACTTATTAAAGTATATTTATCTACTTTATTAGCAACAACATTTTATCCTTAATATTATTAAACTATCTTATTTTAAAAAATTCATACTTAGAAAACATTCTATAGAAAACAAAATTTTATAATGCGTATGGATTTCTGAAAATATTAAAAAAAAATTTCATCTTGCAAAGTCAAAGATGTTACACAAAATATTATCCAAAATTCAGTATTGATTTTAGTATTTATCACACAATGTTTACTAATCATAATATATTCTTCTTTAAGCCTTACTTTAGTATGATACAAGTGTAATCATCAATATATTTCTGTTAATCAATAAACAAAAAATATACTATGCATATTGTTTACATAATTTACTTTGTACTATTGTATTTTAAAAATATGCAATACTTATTTTTCTCTTAAAAAAATAATACTAAAGCATTTAAAATTATTATCACTTTAAAAAAAATATCTTTGTTTAGATACCTTATTTTAAAAAAATTTATATTTCATTTCCGAAATAAAATTCAAAATATATTCTATGATTCTTTTCTTTCCTTAGGATACTTTGGATCTTCAATTTTAAGTTATAACATCCTATTCCTTCTAAGCAAATAAACCAATCTTATACAAAATGATAGAATAACCTAAGTTCTAAATTATTTATCATTTCTCTTAAACATATCTTACTAAATGATGCAGTTACATGAAATAAAGATAGCAAAAACAGATGCATAGGATTAAGGAAGAAAGCTAGAGTATTACTCTTAACATATCTCAAAATCATGGCACAGTGCAAAGAAGTATGACATTTACCTGCCTAACATCCTCTAGTACAGGGACAATGTTAAAGCTATTTCTTCAGCTTTATTAGAACATCAAATATTTAAAGAAATATAAACACTGTCCAAATAAAATGTGTATCAGTCATAGGGCTTTGTTAACTATGCTGATATTCACATAAAGACTAAATATTATTTCCATTCCTTATAATATCCTATTTCTTAAAACATCATCTTGGTTTCCTGTTCACTAAGTACTTCCAAGCCACTATCTCACATTATTTCTCAAGATTTTCCACATCTTACATCGATAAATAACTATCTGCATTTACAAAAAACAATAAATAAAATTCATTAATAGTTAAACAATCTAGCTGTTCCACAAGAAAAGTCTGCTTACTTCATTATTCTATATGTCTAATCATATACAATCTACTTAGACAATATTTGAATATCCCAACATGAAAATTTTAAAAGAATCACATAATTATTTGTTATGTTGGATTATATCACTAAAAAAAAAAAATCATCGTATGCATATTTTCAAATCAATCCTATCTCATAATGTTTTTTAAAATGTTGTATAAAATGCAGTACATATAAGTAAAAAACTTTTACACTTCATCCTTCCAATTTATGGATGATCTAAAGAAAACAAAAAAAAATATACATTATAAATTATCAATAGTTATTATTATTATCAATAACCTTTATCTAGTCATCGTGTTCAGTAGGCTTCCTTTATCCACTTGAGCATTGCAGATATAAAAAAAAATTCACACCCATACACTTTATATTAAAATATTTTTAGCTAAATTATTAGATTGTTATATTATAAAATTTTAATATTAATAAATTAATGTTTTTATGTTTTTCCTAATCTTATATAAAAATTTAGATTTAAACTAGGTTAACAAAATAAAAGGAATCAAAACTATAATTACATATTTTCTTGACGATAGTTCCTGATAAGTCCAAAATGTTTATTATTTTCTCTAGAGTTTTTAAAAATGTTCTCCTCCAAGCATGTTAAAGTTTAAAATAAAATAATTATTAATCCATTTAATAAAATTTATAGAAAATAATCCTTGGTTTTAGTATTTAGGATGATAATTATTAAATCATAATATTAATTAATCCTGTGAAGCTTCTTAATCTTCTCTACCAATATTCTCTGCATATCCGATGCATCAATCCATCTAATTTAACTTTAAAAATATTCGATAAACTTTTAAGTACTATTTGTATTTCCATGGATCCATCTTTTCTTCAACTATATGTTCACTTTTTTTATACATGTTTCCTTCTTGATACATTTAAACTTTCATTTGGTATTTTTTATAAATCTCTTTTAAAATAAAAAAAAACTTCAAATACTTTTAAACAAATCTTTTCTAAATACATTTTAAATAATTCTAAGAATGGATATTTTAATATCAAAAATGCTTCTGTAACATATTTTCCTGGGTTCTTTCTTAAATTCTTGAAAATATTTTTTAAAAAATGTTACCTTCAGAAAGGATATAACATTTTACTCCTTTGAATATCATATTATATAAAATAATTCATGAAATATATAATTATCTTATTACCATTTAAAAATAAATCTTGGATAAGCTTATAAATAATATGTTTCAATACATTTTTTAGACTCCGTATAATGTTCAAGCTGTGGTTTTTTTTATGTACCAAAACAGTTCTCCAGTGAAGTATTAATAAAGCTGTATCAATAAATATTTCAAACATTTTTACAGTATTACAATTTCTATCCATTTTATTCCACAGTATATCCATTTCTGTTGCGTAGTCTAGGTTAAACTTCAGATAAAACACTACTGGCAAGTAACTTTTAAAAAATTAGAAAATCATCTCCACGAAGTTTCTAAATATATAATTTTTAACACCCTCTTTTCCAAAAATACTTTTAAAAATTATCAATTAGTTTTTTGCAAATAAAATGATAAGAAAGTACTAAAAAAAAATGACTAAAATAAAATTTTTTAAAAATACTATCTTTTTGATAGTTATAATTTACCTTTCTCCGGTTTCAATACATTATTAATCTCCCCCGATACCCCCGTGCAAATCATATTTATAGCCTATAAGAATACCTATTCCTATTGGTTAATTCTTACTTTAGCTTGAGAACAAATTTACATATTTTTAGTTTATAGTAGAATTAAATTTCAAAATTAGAAATTATGACGTAATGAACTTAAAATATTATTTAAAATATTACTTTTAAATAAATTATTTTATTAAAACTATTTAAACATTTAAACTAACTTTTAAAACAATTTTAATAACTTATTCCATTTATTAATATTCAATTTATCTATTTTTATTTAAATAAAATATTTAATTTTTATATTATGAATGTATTCATCTTTATTACATCATTTAAGCATGTTATACGATAGTTAACTTAATGTTTAATACTATTTACTTTTATGATAGGCAATAATTCTATCCAATTCTATAATATAACTTTTAAAATATTTTAAACTTTATTATTAATTCAAACAAGCGTGTGTGTGAACGTATGTAATATACAAGTCACATGATCAATAACTTTGACAGACGATTTTCAATCTATTTCTCTGCCTAGACTAATAAATTGATACACTTATTATATTATATAAAATAATTATAAAAATTTGGAAGAACAATTTAGAAAATATAGAATTAGATATAATTTTCACCATCATAAAGTTTATTTTTAAAATATATTATATTAATTTTGACTATTAAATATGATTATAAATTTAAACATAGCATTTATTAAATTATATGTTTTAAACTATTAAAATCGAATTTTTAAATATACTTTTAATATTTATAGCTGTGTTATTTAATATGGCCAGCTTTTACAACCATATGAAACAATATTTAAAGCTTTACATAACTATTTTTAAATAATTTTATATACTACGTATTCTCTTTAGCTTCAAATTGTACTTTAAAGATATAATTGACTTAATATAATTAATGTATTAAAAGAACATATTCTAAAATTTAAAATTTTTAGTAATTGACTGTTATAAACTATTACTGACCTATAGAAAAGGGCACAATATATATATACCTACAGTTCATTATCACTGGAAAAAAGCAGCATGTATACATAAAAGCAAACAGTGGACAAACATTTTTATTAACATATTTGTAATTATAAATCTATGAAAGTGATCAGACATTTAGTATCATTTAAAATCATTATGTAAAACAAAAATATTTTGTTTAAATTGAAGGAGGGAAAATTAGGTAAATACTGCCAGAAGACCTTTCTCTAAAAGCATTAGTGTTTTGTCATAAAAATGTTTAAGGTTTAATAACTCATACATAGAGATGGATAAACAGACAGTTTTGATTACTCAATAAAGGTTTAATAAAATCACGTCAATTTTATTATTGAATTGTGAACCTTCCATGTCTGATTATAATTTTATGCTACATGAGTTTTTATAATATCTCAATGTTATTGTTATTTTTTCTAAATTAAATGATGAAATAACGATTTTTATTTTCTGAATATATACAATTTGACAACTTTTTTTACTGCAACTTTATTCAAACAGAAAGCAAAAACTGAAAGTTATTTAACAAATAGTTGTAAAGCTACCTTAATAGTTTTAATTTCCCAAAGGTTTCTGACTTTTTAAGTCAACATAGCAAATTTTTCTCAGAAGCCACCTCAGAAGATTTTAAATGATATTGATTTCAATTTAAGTTTTATTGTCGCTGGCTATGTTTTTTGCACTTAGAAAAGTAGTTTGTACAGGTTAGAAGTTGATTTTGTCAATTAATAATGAAATGAAAAATTGATTGTTGACATCTTTTCTTTACCCTGATGAATATAGTAGTGATAAAATCAAATTAATGTCACAATGACATTGAATATATATTTTACTCTCTATTTGTGCATTTATGTGATCATGTGTGATATATAATGTAATGGAATATATGTGGATATGAGGTTATTTTATCTATGTGTTTGACTACATTAGTATGATAACTTAAGTGACCGAAAACTTACCGACATACATGTGACAATGAGGATTGTGGGGAACTTAGTTCTTCACACTTTCATGGTAACACAAATTCAGGTCTCACATGTTTGGGACTATTTTATTTAAACATATATCCAGAAAGTGTTATATGCTGAATTTAAGCTTTTATTTCTTGTAATAATACTTTTATTGTTTCAAAAAAATGCCATTATTATTTTTTGATAGGCATATCTTTATTATCTTTTGCTACTGCTCCATTACTATCCATTGCTCATATTCCTTGGTTATCTACAATACATTTTATATTATAAACCTTTGATTATGGGATACCATATATTTATATAATGTCTCAATATAGTATGTCTTTTAGAGAATAAAGAGTAGATTTAAACTATCAAAACATCACACGATCACTACTGTATGAAGTGCAGGATACTCTTATTAAAGAGTAAATTTATTGTGCAATTTTAATTTAGAAAATGTTTAATATTGTATAAAAGAATTAACAGTATAACAAATATAGTTTTTTATAACCTAGATAAAGTATATATTATCAGTAACTGAAACCTTACATACAGAATCATGCATTGCAACACAAAATACCAGATTAATTTAATATATTAATTTTACTTTACTTTTTGGGAGTAATGAGATAGATGGATACTATAATTTGGTTTCATAACTGAAATCATAATGTAGTTTATATATCTATTTATATAGTAATAAAATTAATCTTACAGAAAATGCCAGCCATTGCTCAACAAAATATTCTATAATGAGTAATAGCTAAAAGAATCTGTTTTTTATTTTAATTTAAAACAAAGCAAAGGCAACCATTTGTACACTACACATAAATTCAAAGATTAAATCAGTATGTATTTCACAGTGACATTTAAGAATATGATACATATTAGATTTTAAAATGGAAAATTATTATAAGTATTAATATTCAAAATTAAATTATTTACAGATTAATAATTTTTGTAATCTACACCTTACATGATCATCACTTCTTATGCTTATAACTGTTATTAAAACAGGCAAAACTCACAATATGTATTGCCACACTGCAAGCTTAAAAGTTTCTGGCTTGTGGCCTTCATCAGTGAGGAGCCTGTGAGCACTGCACCTAGATCTTAGGATCTAATGCAACCCTCCAGCAGTCACCTTTTATCTCCACTTAACTACAAAAGTATGAGTCTTAAATTGAAAACACCTTAATATTTTCAATCCTAGCTCATCAGCATATATAGTCACAGAAGTCTGAACTCAGTTCAGTACCCATACATTTTGGTGTATTTGGTTCTTTAATAACCATAGCCACCACTATCCTACAAGGCAGGATTGATTTTAAAACAATAAATAGTGTGCAGTGTGGCAATACATATAATGAGTTTTACCTGCTTTAATAACAGTTATAAGCAAGCATAAGAAGTGGTGATCATATGATGTTTATTAGCTTAAAACCAATCCTGCCTAATAAGATAGTGGTGGCTATGGTTATTAAAGAACCAAAGACATCAAAATGTATGTATACTGAACTGAATTCAGACCTATATGACTATATAAGCTGATGAGCCTGGGTTGAAAATATTAAGGTGTTTTCAATTTAAGACTCATAGTTTTGTAGTTAAGTGGAGATAAAAGGTGGCTGCTCAAGGATTGCATTAGATTCTAAGATCTAGGTGCAGTTCTTTCAGATCCAAGTCTCCTTACTGATGAAGGCCACAAGCCAGAAACTAGTCTGGGGAAATTGGATGAGTAGGCACTAGATATGGATTTTATGCACAAGCCTTCTAACATCCATTGATTACTCTAGCTTGCAGTGTGGCAATACATATAGTGAGTTATGCCTGTTGTAATCTACATCTACATTACAGATATAAAAATTTCAAATTAATAAATGCTAATGGAACAAAAAATATGGTTTATTATTAAATAATATTAAATCATCCCAATAATAGATATATTAATTTAAATAGCCCTGAAGGGAAAAATATATTTTTGAAAAATGTCACAATTTTAAATAATAATATATGTCAAATTGATATTGAGATTCCTGTCACCTTGAAAAAATCATATAAAAATAGCCATGAAAATTTTAGAAAAATAAAAAAAAATTATAATTTTTTTATATTTTTATCGAGAGTGAAAATCAAGACCAGTGCTTGCCAACACTGCCATCCTATTTCTCCTCACTAACATTGCTTTTCTTAACAGTGTTTAGCAACACAACTACCTTTAATTTTGCTTTATATTATGTTTAAACACTTATATTCTTACATTATATGCCATAAAGATATATCCATTGATAGTTATTTTTAAAGAAAGTTTTCTTTGTCCATCGTAATCAAAGATTTTTCAAAGCCTTATGGTCTTAATATTCCCAGAACCATAATTTTCAGAAATCCTAGTATCAAATTCAACCAATAATGATAGAAGTCATGGTATACATTTTCCATCTTCAATATATTTACAAAATTTAAGATAAAATAAAATAATAAGTAAACCAAGAAATTGATATCAATTATTCACAAGAATCTGCTAACAATAATAAGACACCACATCACAAACAACATCTTAGTTTAAAGAAGACAACTCATTGTTAGAGGATGACTCTCATTGCTAGACATTTAAAAATTAAAATAAAATTAAACTGTTTAGTCAATGGTTAGTTCTAAAAACACCCTCCAAAACAATCAAAATCCTCCTGAAGAACTAACTAATTAATTTAATGGATGAAGTTACTATTTTTCAGGCAACACAATATTTCAAAAGAATTACGCAGTAGATTCACCTATTCATTGGACAGAAATTTGCAGGCTCTCTGTCTTGAGATCAACATAAGTATTTTAGTAGAGTCAGCATGCATAAGTGAGCAATAATAAAGAAAACAATTTCCACTAATAAAATGCGACAAGGTCAAAAGTCACAGATTTCTACTTCTTAAAAGCCACACATTTTCATAAGGTCTTTCATTGACTGAAATTCTATAAATATACACAGGTCTAGGAAATGTTTTCTTTTTCTGTAGTGTTTATTAAAATATCTTTTATTGTGATTTTTGTTTAAATAAATTTAAAAATATTTTTTTTTGATTTTATAATTACCACAAAAAATTTAATTTTCAAGTATTTATATATATAAAAGTGAACATTTTGTTTTCACAGCTTAAAGGGTCTAATGAAAAATTTTGTCATAAAACCAATTTTGCTTCTCAATTATATAATTTACAAATAAATAAGTGATATTACATAATTTTATTTCTATGATTTATAATTCTATCATTAGTGTTTTACTCACTCATAAAAAAATGTAATTTTCAATATATAGTTGGGCTTACTTTTGGTCAAGTCGGTCAAATTCATAGTGCTCAAACTACACATTACATTTATTAAGAAACAATTATTCAAGTGTTTAATTTATATTGGCAATTTGTATTTTCAATAAATGCATGTCAGAATTTTAAGTACTGTGAGTGAGAATCATTGTTTTAAATATATTATTTTAAAGCAATAGTAAAAAAATCATGTCATACATCATGTGACTTAAAGAAGTTTTAATGAAGTGTTCAATGAGAATAGATGTGAAGATTTACCCCCATTTAGGATCTAATGCAATGAAAGCTTAGAGAATAAATAAATAGTATAATAAATTCATTTTTTCAATAAATTATGATTTACGCAAAAATACAAATGTGTACAATGAATTACAACAGACACTTTTGCCATGAAGCGACCTATTTTTTTTTAAATCTCTAATGGTGAAAATATTGTACAGATTCCATAAAATTAGAATTTAAAAGCTGATTAGTAATGACAAAAAAATATTGAAGTGAAATATGAAACCTAAATAATAAATGCATATCTAAAAATAAAAAAGTATGAAAAAAAGTTTAAAGAAATATTTAAGGGTTAATTTGGGTTTTTGGGGGGGGGGGGGGGGGGGGGGGGGGGGGGGGGGGGGATATATATATTCAAAAAGTAATTTTGAATTTTAATTATGAGCCATAAAATCAGAATTTGAAAGCTGATTGATGTCAAGAAATTATTTTGAAGTAAAATTATAGTAACAATGGTGCAAATCTAAATATTAAATGTGGAATTATTAAATGCTAGGACTAAAAATATAGATTTTTTTGGCCTTTTAGGTGAATATTGTAATAATTTTAGTCATCCATCATAAAAGATAGAGTTTGAAGGCTACTTAATGTTGTCAAAAGATAAACAATTTTGAAGCAAAATTATGGTTGCAAAGTAATGATCTAAATGCTAAATATAGAATTATTAAATTGAGGAAAGCTATTGATTGAAATAATAAATGTTACAATGAGTACTACTGGCTAGTATAACAACCAAGTTTGTAAAACATTTCAGAGCATTTGACTTTTGAGTGAATTATTAGACATCTGTTTGTAGTTATTGTGTTTTGTTTTTCTTCTATAATTCAGTCATCTCATTTAATTTTTTAAAAAATTCTTTTCATATGTGTATATATATTGATTTTAATCATGATCTGGGGAAAAAAAGTAAAATAATTGATCAGGATTTAAGTGAAAAAAATATTTCTAAAAAAGAAAATTATAAAATGGCTGACAATTTACATTCTGAATATAATATGACTAAATCTATGATTTACACTATCAACAATGATGAACTTGTGCACATATAACAAAAGGAATTTCCAGGTTGAGTAATTTCTATTAATATAATATTAAATCATTTATGCACTTTATCACTGTTTCATAATGCTTTAATTACCACCCTCATTGATAGTTTTGATTGCCCCAGCAAATCTTCTTCAGAACTTCCATTTATATCTCCAAATCTCAACTGCTAAATTCAGATTTTAAAAAGATCCTATTCTAATATCAACCATAGAAACTTTTTTTATTTGATTTTTTTCTAAGACCTTTCTGTTTGTGTGAATAATTTTATTTCCCCAAAAAATATGGCTCACAGGTTTTAGGAAAAAAATATAATTGCATAATTTTATAAGGCATGATGAGGTTGCTGATGTAGATAAGACTTGCTGAATGTTATAATTGTAAGAAAATGAAAATTCTGAAATCCATAATCTATGAATATATGCTTTTTAATATTATTCTTTTAAAAAATGAATTTTAGTTTTCATTAAAATCCACTATATAGTATATACAATTATTAATTTTATATGTATTTTCCAATAATATTTTTGATTTTTCTTGCATAAAATGATTGTATTGTATAGTAACTTTGACATAGATTAGAGATTAGAAGTGAATTGCATCTGACTACATGTATTTGAAGGTAAGTTATAATGAATGAAAGATATAATGCAATGGAAATCAACTAATTTGTTGTATCAGGTGTCACTGTATGTAATTTTAATATATTAATTTTACTAGATATGAATAATAGCTACATAATAGTTTTAAACATTCTTTATTTAATGTATTACATATATTTACATATTTTCATTTGCCTTTTTTGTACAATGGTCATAAACAAATTTTGTTGAATTTTTTTTAGTAGAGTTTAAGTGAAAAAGAACTAATTTTATTTTTAATGTTTTTATATTGATAAGTCAACTATATTTTGAGAATTATCAAAAATATATATTAATCAATATATGTTTGTTAAGTTTTAAAATATAATATTAAGATTATATGCATGTATAAAGCCTGATGCTATGCAACTCAGTTGAGATATATAAGGATATTCAACAGACTGCTCTATTTTTTAAGAATAAGACTTATATAGATGACAAAAAGTATACGGTCAACAGAAAGTTTTGTAAAATGCCTTCTGAAGATAATAAATCAGATCACATTTTACATGTAATTCTTAATAGGAATCCTATTTTATCAAATAACTAGCTATGATCACAACTAAAAAAATTGTTTGAGTAGCCAGCCAATCAGAATATTAATTAAAAAGAACAATTAACAACTAAATCAAATGATAAACAAGCCAATTTGCTATAAATAGTAATAACATTAGTTATTTGAAAACTGAAAATGTATGATAAAGAGTGAAAGTTTTTTATGGAATGTGTTTGAAATTATTTTAAAAAATGTCTTACAATTATTATTTTTTAATTTAATTGCTTTTAATTTATAAAATATTAGATTTGTAGATATAAAATTATCTAATGCAAAAAATATTCAGTTAGTACTAAATTAAAGTTTCATAAATTATTTTCTTCATTGCTAATAATTTTAATAATAATTTATAGATAAATAATTACCCAACATGTATTCCTTTATTAAAGACATCTATAATATCTTAACCTGAAATAGATTTATTTTTTAGTAAGCTTATGTATGCTTAAACAGTTAAAAATTTGACTTTGAATTTTTCTTTTAATTTTTAAATATATATACATATTATGTTAATAGAGAACTTTTAATAAATACTTAAGATAATCTTTTTGTATATAAAATATTTTTATTATAATCCCTAGACAAATAATTACCCAACATGTATCCCTTTATTAAACCTTACTTTATTAAAGACACCTATAATATCTTTACCTGAAATAAATTTATTTTTTAGTAAGATTATGTATGCTTAAACAGTTAAAAATTCGACTTATTCCTAATGAATTTTTCTTTTAGTTTTTAAATATACATATACATATTATGTTAATAGAGAACTTTTAATAAATACTTAAGATAATCTTTTAGTATATAAAATATTTTTATTATAATCCCTTGAAAGTATATTTAAATTTTCAAGTTTAGATGAGATTATTTCTTAGACTATCATAATGATTGTAATTAATATATGAATAAATTAATTAGATGATATAGTATTGTATAATCTTACGTATTTGCTTTAAGGGTTTATTACTTTATATTAAATAAAGTTATAGTTAATTTAAACATAGAATAGAAATAGACACATTAACAAGTTTTAAAACTTTATTGTTATAAACAATTTGGTTATAATTGTTAGATAATTCCTGTTCAAGATCTTCTTAGAAAAAAATGCCAATTATTGTTTATATTTTTGAATGTGTTACTAATTTGATTGAGGTCATTCTTGTGAATAATTTTATTTTGTTATTTTATAAATCACAATCAAAGACATTATTCTTTGAAGCTTTATTTTCTCTTGAAAAATTCTTCAAGTGTAAGTAGAGGCTATAGATAAAATAAATTTTGCTAACAGTTATTAAAAACAATAATCTATATAGCAGTGTTTATTCCAAACAGATTAAGTTGAAAATAAATGTCATTGCTGAATAATATGAATAATAAGACTGAATAACAGAATTTATATCATAATAATGCTAATTAAAAATTAATTATTTTAATATAAATTACTTTATTTTAAAAATTACTGCTACAAGATATATTGCACATTTCAATACTTAATAAGAATGCTTTAATAAGCTGAATGTTATATTATTATGAATTGTGAAAATTAAAACTTAAAATCAAAATTATTTTATTACTTCACTTTTTCAAATATTTATTTTAAAATATCACATTTAATTTTTGATGTTATTTCAATTAATAAATAGAAAACAAATAAAATAATAAAACTTTATGTAAATGCTTTCATCTTTATTCATTTTCTCCCATTGGATAATGTAAACAGCTTTAATTTTTATAATATAAACACAAGAGTTCATTAAATTTTACAAATGCAATCTTTAGATAGGTTTTAAACTCCTAAAGTGTTAGTAAATAATAGAAAACTATGACTCTGCTAATCAAATATAACAACATCTTATTCACAATTTTCTGCTCCTTTGTTTATTGAAACTCTCATTATGAAAGAATTAAAGTCATTGTAAAACAAGGTAATAGTAATGAAAAAATATGTAGAGAAAATATAAGTTTTTATTTTATTTTACTGGAATCTTATTTTAATATAGGTAAATAGAAACTAGCAATTTAAATAAAAATATATTATTTATTCATATATCAAGTGTCCAATTAATTATTTTATATGAGATATATTAGTATTAATTAATCTTGTTATGATGCTGTAAGGTAAAAAACAACTTCATAAAGTTTTCTATTAAAAAAATGGCACATGGCTTTTTTGCTTGGGAGTTCATAAAAAGTTTGAGCACCAGAATCGAACCTGTGACCTCCCAATCACAAGTTAGATGATTTACTAACTGTGCAAACCACACAGAGAAAGCCTCCTATAATCACCAATGACTGAATGGGTAAAGGTACAATATGTAAAAGTAGAAAAATGACAATATGATGTTAAAAATTAAAGCAAGGTCAACATTTAGTTAATCAAAATTGTTTTTTAAATAAAATAATCAATAAAAAAACTTATTATAAAACGATAAGCTAAATAATTGCTATAGAAAATTTATATTTAAAATATATGCATAATGTGAAATATGTAATAAATATTTACAAAAGTATTTACAATAATATTGGTGTAATCATCAATATTATTGAAATTGATGATTCTGAACTTTTTTCTAATCCAAACAAAATTTACAGAATTATAAACAGATGATTCAGATGTTTTATTTTTATCACTTTAATTGAATTGTTGGTTGATTTAACCAAAGAATTAGATAAACATACTTTCAAGAGTGAATATAGAAACAAAAATAAAATAGAATTTATTAGGAAGGGGTATTATTTGTAATCACAATGATGACTAAATTTGTTATTATTATTGAATAACTGCTTTTTCAAGCAAAATTATATAGTGGAAATAAAACTAAAGGCATAGAGCATTGTTGGACAAGATATATATATATTGAGAGAAATTATTTCATTGTTAACACAATGTATCACATTTATTCCTTTACACTGCATGGTTTAATGCAGTAATAGAATGATGAACTTGAACTAAAGATCCATGAATTGTAGCTCAATTTTGTACTTCTCATGCTTGAATGTCTTTTGTTCTTTTAAATAATAAGGTCATTTGATTATTATATCATTATACTAATCATGAACAATTAATGACACTAAATAATAGAGCTACTCAGATCTTTGGAGTAGGTTTTTTCTATTGGCCTTTATCAGTAAAAAAGTATTGGGTTACATTTAATAATTAGGTATAGGTTATATTAGAGGAAATATACCAGTGTGTATTATTCTTGTTACAGAAATGTTAAAACATAAGCTGGAAAACTATGTGATGCTTTTTTGGTATAGTACAATTCAATAATATTTTTTAAAAAAACTTACTGTAAATTATCATTAGTAAGGAATATAATGATTGTTCATATTTTGTGAAAATCAGATTATTTGCAGATAATACACATTTAAACATCACATGATCACCATTTTCTATGCTTGCTCATAACTGTTATTAAAACTCTCCATACAGTAGTGCCACTCACAAGCCAGAGTAATCAATGGATGCCAGAAGGCTTGTGCATAAAATCCATATCTAGTGCCTATTTATCCAAAGCTCCTCACTGACCAAAGCCGCAAGCTAGAACCTAGTTTGGGGATATTGGATGAGTATGCATTAGATAGGGATTTTATGCACAAGCCTTCTGGCATCCATTGATTGCTCTGGCTTGCAGGGCACTACTGTATGAAGAGTTTTACCTGTTTCAATACAAATTTAGCATAAAAATAATGTTATAAACTAAATTAAACATCAAATAACTTTAAATGCCACAATTTGTGAATATTTTTAAGAGTTTCAATAAAACACTTGCCCATAATACAATTCATTAAATTTTGCAATTGTATTGCATAATTTCTAAGAAGTAGATTCAGTAATAAAGAGACAAATTGAGAAAATAATTAATGATAATATCAATGATAGTATTGATAAGAATGTAATTTAAACCAGGGATGTATGCATATATGTATGTTAAAAGTGCTATGCTAAAACATGTTTTATGTAGCCAGAAAATTTTCAGTAAGAAGTATTATAATTGAATACCAAACATATTTGATTAATTATAAGTGTAAGTATGTAAGATATTTGATTAAGTATAAGTGTAAGTATGTAAGATATTTATAATGAATGTTGATTGAAGCATAGTCAAATATTATTTTAATAATATTTCAAAAGATGCATTTTATAGATCAAAAGCAGGAGTTTTTTATTTAAAGATTTTATATAAAATAAATTTTAAAATAGTTATTAAAACTTTATGTAAAAAAATGTATAAATATATAAAATCGAATTTTTTTATTTTTATTTTTAAATAAATAAATAGAACATTAGAAAAAGCTAAGATTTTGAAGGTAAAAATCTATAAAATATAAAGTAAATTATTTATCTAAATTAAAGACTAAGGCTATAAAACTTTAAAACAGTATATACTTTACATAATTTTTCTATTTACCATTGTGAATAAATACACTAATTCATCTATGCCTATAAACTATGGGTTAAAAAGTGTTAATTAAAATATTAAAAAAATAACAATTCTGAAATTTTATGTTCACAGTCACATATATGAGTTTCATTGTGAATCATCTCTCAGGCATTTGCTTGTCTGTGCACATTTGGCTATGTAATTATTCTTTTTTTTTTTCCTAAATTATTACTATACTGTATTTTTTCATAATTATTTGGTTTTATTTTTTAAATTATTTTTATAGCTATCTAAAGTGTATATTTTAAAGTTTAAATTGTGTCATAGATTACAAATATAAAGCAAACACTTTATAAGGATTGTTATTATCTATAGTTTTAGATAATAAAAAAATACTTGTAATCAAATAGAAGTGCTTACAATCAGACTTCTGCAAAACAAATTAGTTATATTTCTAATGAATTAAATATAATAGCTTAAAATTATTGGTAAGATATTTGCATAAAATTTATCTAATTGTAGTAACTTTTGATGCTAAATCTTATGAAGATGATAAATTAAATGAACTAAACATATTCTGTAAAAAAATAAAAATAGAAAAAAACTTGACTAATAAAAACAAATCAAATAAAATTGTTTGCAGCAATAATAACATGGAAGCCATATAGACAAAGTAATCAGAATGATACAGAAATTAGATATTCCTAAAATTCTAAAACATAAAGTGAAGATTCCAGACAAACTTTTCTAAAACTATATCTGAAATTAGAAAAAGTAGTGTTTTTTGAAGATTTATGGTGATGGTATTTTAGTTGTATTTATATATTGGACTATTTACACCATCTAATATAAAGTATTGAATGTCTTTAGAAAAATTTAACTTTATTTAAATTTTCAAAATACATTCAATTATTGAATAATAGCAGACAAGTTAATATATGCACACCATTCCAAAAGATATTATTTTTCTCTCTTTTTCAGATGTTGCTGGCCTAACCAATGGCAGTACTAGAATGGGAATTAAACATGGACCCTTAGACTCTTGAATATTGAAAGCCTAAACTTCAAATACTGAAAAACAAAAACTATATCTATGACTTGCCATGTGAATGTGGAAAAATGTGTATGGGGAGACCAGTTGCCCATTGAAAAGTGATTGCAAGAGCACAAACAGTATAAGAAAAAAGAAAACAGATGTGTCTAAGGTAAGTAGATCATGCATGTACAATGAACGTATGTTCAATTGAGAAAGTACCAAAATATTGAATAGAGAGGGAAAAATACAAAGAAGAAATTAAAAAAAAACTTCTCATGTGACAATGGTAAATAACCCCATAAGTCAACCTAGTGTAAATATATTTAATGTATGGAAACCACTAATCAACACTGCTCTTAGGAAAAAGTGGAAAAGTCAGGAGGAACCTCATAGATAATTATATAAAATTTCTACGAACTATTGCTTTGACAGGATGGCTCAATTAGTTAGAGCATTACCTTAAAGTTGAATATTAAGAATCTAAAGGTCCAGTTTTAATTCCGATGCTAATATTGTCACTGATCAGGCCAGTAACACCTGAAAAAGAGAAGAGAAAATGCCTCTTGAAACATGCATGTACTAACCTGTGTGCTATTACTAGCAGTTGAATGTACTTTGAAAATTTAAATAAAGTTTTCTGAACACATTCAATACTATATATTAGATGATGAAAATAATCCAATATATAAATATAAGTAGAAAATATGATTCAGAAAATTGAAACCTTATTTAAAATTAATGTCAAGAATTCTTTGTTTACAAAAATTCAATTTTTTTTTATGTGTCAAAGCGTCGTCCAGAAAGTGAACCCCGGGACAACTGCTTGTAAGGCAGCTGTGCTAACCAATCGGCCACCAACGCTTGACTTTTATCATTAGAAAACTGATAATTAATTAAAACAAAATTATCACAATATTGCAAGATATTCAGAATTTAATATGTTTACTATATTCATTAATGCTTATCAAAAATATATTAATTGTGAAATATAAACCTGTAACAAATAATTAAGCTACCAACTATGTATATTTGGATAAATCTGTTGGATAATATTCTGAAAATATGATTTTGAGTACATTTCCTAAGCTTTCAGTTAGGTTATGCATAGTATAATATTTTATATATTACTCTTTAAAAAGTAATAAATTTTATACATATGTAATGGTAAGTGTGTAAAAAGCTATCTATAGTCTGTAACTGTAAATATAGAAGAAGAAAAAGCTTTACCAATCTCTATAATGGCGAGCATGAGAGAAGTAAAACGATGAGACTCTTTATATATTTAAAACTGCTTGTACATCTACATTCATTAATAAATATTAAAGGATAAAATAATATATTCTGGAATTAAAGGGACATTTTATTAATTTCCAAAATATATCTAAGTGATCGAAAATTCTTTAATCTCAAGTGTAAATATAATAGTGACTTTATAAGCATGATATGTGAATAAAATCAAGTGAGTAAAATAAATAAAACAAAATACGAAATTAAATTTTAAAAAATCATTTACATCTTTATTTACATTAAAATCAAAGTATGAATAAACAAAAGATAACTTTACTAATTTTGATAATTCAACTGTTATTTATAATTTGTTGTTACATTCACACAAAGAAAATCAGTACAATATCAAGATGAATCCTTTTTCTAAATTCCTGTCATATGACTAATTCATTAAATATATTAAGCTTTATATCAAATTTATCAGTATACACATATTTCTTAGATATTTAACTAAGTACTCATATTTACATTAATCATGCCTAGTTATTTACATAACAATATATTCAAAGTCTTAATCGAAAGATGAGTTAAACTAATTTATAGTTATTTTTTATCAACTGCTACTCAAGGTATATATCCTAAAATATATATATATTCCTTAAACCAAATTCAAATAAACTCATCATCTATTTACTCATAAACATAATCATATATGTTTCAACATTAAATAAACAAAAGGTAAAACTATTCTCAAAATAAATATATGCCAACAAGATCTAAATAAAATACTGTCTTTATTTATTAGATAAACACAAACTCTAATAGCATAATAAGATCAAATTAAAGCCAAGTTAAGCCAGAAACACAATATTGAAATATTGAAATATATTAAAATGTTATTATTTCCAATATTTCAATAACTCTTTGGTTTAGCTTTGTTTTAAGATACATAAATATAAAATATGCAACTATCTACCTAATTTATTCATCCACACACACTACTTTGTTACATATATGCAGATATATAGATATTCAAATTCAAAAAAAAAATATTGTTAGTTTATCTGCCACAAACAATATTCTCTTGGGGAGTTCTAAATAAATAAAAAAGATATAGCATGGTAATAGCAAAAACATATTTGAAATTTTATTAAATAATCTGGTATTTAAAAGTCTCTGTGAATAATTTTTTTGCTAGATCTTATCTAGGCCAATAAAAAAATTCAGAAAATATTTTAAATGCAGTTAAATTCCATTAAGATTGTTCTTGTTTTTAATTGAAAGGTGACCAAACAGTTCTTGGAATGTCATGCTTGGTCAATCCACATAGGCATAAACAATTGTTCCTGAGGATTTCCTTCAGTAGTGGTAAGTTTATTTATTTTTATAAGTGGAATGATTTTATTTTCTTAAAATTTTTTTCCAATCATTGTTGGAATGGCTGTTACTCTCACCAAATATAAATGGAATCTCAATGGATACATAATCAGTATTTTGGATAGAATCAAACAATAAACCCCTTTTACTCTATTAGTTTTTAACCAGACATCTTTTTAATTCAGTTGCTCAACAAATTTTATTTTATAAACAAATAAGATGTCCAAACTTTCTAAAGGTTGCTTTGGAAGGAAGTAAATCAGTCTTTAATAGAGAAACCCTTTTAGAATCACTACAATGATGTAAGCATTGCTATGGCATTTCAAATATCTTGCATGCAATGTGATACCTGATTATATATATATATATATATATATAGAGAGAGAGAGAGAGAGTTGCATACATACCATTTGCCAATTATTTAGAACTTCCAGAGATTAAATAAATATTTATTTTGATATATTTTTAAATAATAATTTTATACAAAATTTATTATAACTGAATATTACCAAGAAATATTTATTAATCTACATAAAGGTGTATACAAATAAATAATACAATTAAACTTATTTTTTATTGATATTTGATTTATGATTGTGATTCTCTTAATATTTATAATCTGTTTGATTAATTTATTTGTACTTAAATATAAATAATCTGTAAGTATTTTATGATTTTTTTAAAATAAACATTTTAAAACAAAATGAACTTGCACAGGATTTAAAATAGACACAAGGAAAACATTTTTTTTTAATAATGTAAAATCTCACATGAGGGTACTACCATATATATACATATTAATGATATAATGGAGCATTAAAGTTTATAATATGATTTTAAAATTGAGATATGTGTAATATTAAATCAAATTTTTAATCTATGTAATACAAATCACCATATATCCATAAGTTTACCAACAACAAAGTGTAACACTAAACATATTTAATATCAAAGTTGATGATAGGTAAAGATTTGGCTGTAGTCTATAAATTAAAGATTTAATTTATTAATACACACATGGACTAGTGTTATTAATCATTGATTCATTAATGATTATATTTCAAAATGTTAAATATTATATATGATATAAATTTTCACATAAAAGTATACTACTATAACTAAATTAAAAAAAAATTAACTTCAAGGTTTTAGTAGATATATATTTATAAAGTGCATTTGGAACAACATTTTATTATCAGTTTTTTATTTAAGCATTTTAAATTTCCAAAATTTTTCATTAATATATATATATATGTTTAATTGTTGTGTACAACCATACATTAGAGAAACAATAGTATCCTTAATATTATAATAAACTGACATGCCTCCTATTGATTTAATGACATATATAGTTAATTCAGGATTTACCTTAATCACATTCTGTAATATAATATTATCTCATACCATTTTCTTAAAGGATTAAACTTTAAAAATTAGTTTTTAAACAATCATGCCTTTCATTCATGCTAAATATAGAATTATCAGAAAACTAAAGAACAGATCATAGGAAATTATTTATTTCAATAAAAATTTTGTTAAAGATTGTTCTAATAATTTCAGTCTTTAAATTTTGAATGCAGCAGTTATAACGAGGAAATATCCAAGTTTCATAAACTTTATTGGTATATCTTTATAAACTCAATGAACAATCAATGTTACAATTTTTTTATTAGTACTTTTTGTTTATTTTCTTCCTAAATTTCACATATTTAATAGTCTTTTTCAGATTTTCTCTTTATTTGTTTAGTTGACAAATTAAAAGAGATTATTAGACATTCAATATAAAACATGAGAACAAATAACTATAACAATAAATCATTTTCAAATTTCATTAGTTAATTCAGATTCATTTTTCTCATCATTCTTAATTTTTACTAGTAAATAAATAGTATCAGAATCTTAATATTCTGTTTATTTTACTCATATATGCTGTAATAAACCCTATATATATATATATATATATATAAGATAAAAGAATAATAAACCCTATATATATATATATATATATATAAGATAAAAGAATTTTGGCTCTTTGGATTTCTTTTGTGTTTTGAAAATTTCTATTTATAATATTTCAAAGTTATTTTTTATAAAAAATAATGACTTCACCATTTCCAAACTTCTAAACTTATCACCATTCTTAATAGATTGTTTTATAATTTGTTTACAAGAGCACCCTTTTCAAAGAGAACATGAAACATGGAAATGGGAAGTAAGTTTATTTACAAACCTTTTATGCATGGAAAAATAAAAACACTACAACATAAGAATTAGTATGTTTTAAATTGCGTTTTATGCAAAAAGGTGCAGTTTATTATTATTAGAAAAGAATTATATGGCTAAGCACTTTCAAAGAACTTAAGTCTCCATATTCATAGCCCAATTTAAGTGAAGTGTAGCAGTAATTTATGCAAAATTTATGCAAAGGTTTCTTTCATAAAGACCATTTTCTGGAGATCATAAAGCATGATTCTTTTTGGTTTATTGCATAGTTGTCATTTGCAATAAAGCATGATTCCTTAATCTTTTGTTTCATATCATTATATTCAGTGCACAGTGCTTTATTGCAAATGACAACTATGCAATAAACTATAAAGAATCATGCTTTACAATCTCCAGAAAATGATCTTTATGAAAGAAAACTTTGCATAAATTTTGCATAAATTACCACTAAACTTCACTTAAAATAGGCTATGAATATGGAGACTTAAGTTCTCTGAAAGCACTCAGCTGTATAATTCTTTTTTAATAATAATAAGCTTCACTTTTTTGCGTAAAGTGCAATTTAAAACTTACCACTCAAAGGTGAAGTAAAAAACAAGGATTTTATTTCAATAAGAATTAGTAGTACATTCTTCAATATCTACAATTTCCATACCTACAATAACAAAAAAGTAGTAAATAAAATATAAAAGAATTTAAAAGATAATAAAAATATCTATTTTAGTTTTTGACATTTTATTTATTTATTTATTTTTATAATGCATATGTAGTATGTAAACCACTCTACTTATATTTGTTAAATATTTTCTACATGAAATTTCAACACCTTTATCAAGAAGATAAACAATTATAGCTTATCAGATATGTATTGCTGATAACATAAACTTATTGACAGAACAATCAAGTCAAAAATATTAATATGATAAGTCACAAGCCAAAATTTCCCAAAGAACCATTTAAATGAATTTACAAATTACACCCACTGGTTTTTCTTATAAAGCAGGCACAACTCTCCATACTGTAGTGCCACCCTGTGCCAATAAGAATAATCAATGGATGCCAGAAGGCTTGTACATAAAATCCTCATCTAGTGCTTACTCATCCAATATCCCTAGATTAGTTTCTGGCTTGTGGCCTTCATTAGTGAGTAGCCAATAACAGTTATGTGCTAGCATAAGAGATGGTGATAATGAGATGTTTAGTGGTTTTTTATATCGATGGCATTGATATTAAAAAATGAGCATTATTTAGAAATTCCATTAAATGATTCTTTGAGAATATGGTATGTGAATTACCATAGTAACATTTTTGAACTTATTTTTCATATATAGATTTGTATTTTTTACACATATATACATGTGCATATATATTTATATACATGTGCATGTTAGAAATGTCTATTATAATATGGCCCACTTGTATTCATAAATTTTGGTATCCATAATATGATTTGAAACTAGGTGTTCTGGTAACAATGATAAATTTATTGTACTTCTTATAAAAAATAACAGCTAATACATTATTTTTATTAAAATGATGGAAATAAAGAGTTTTGACTAATTTTCTACTTCAAAAATCTATTGCCCTTAAATTTAAAATGTATTAATTTTTAATCTTTTTTTTTTTTATCTAAAATAAAAGTAAATGAGAAAGTGAGAGTAAGAACATACATTAATAATTTTTATGAATCATTCATAAGACTAAAAATTACCCACTTAATGAATAATAAAAGAGGATAAAAACCAGTCCCTACTTTGTGGGAAATTGGTGTAATGAAAATTACATACTACAAAAATATTATTCATTAAGTCGATAATCTCAAGTCTAATGAATGATTAATAAAATTATTAATATATTTCCATCAAGTGATTTGTGTCAAAGTTGTAAGGGCAGTAAGTATGACACTGATTAATTAACCTGTAATAATTCCTTGTCTATATATATATTGAAGAATAATAAACTTATGCATGAGATTGTGATATGGGTCAAACTGATGAGTGCTGGTTCAGCATGAAACATGCATCTTAAGAATCATACATTTTTTTCATATGTCTTTGGTCATATGTTTATGATTAGACCTCTCCACAAGATGTTAAATTTGGACAAAAACTAGTCCCTACCTTGCATGAGAATGGTGCTAGTTGAAATTATGCAAGATCATGCCAGTATTTACAACATGGGATTGTTTATTTTTTTGTTGTTAGAACCTGTAGAAATACCAATGTTTTTCAAATATGCTAATCTGTTATCATTGTTCATATTGTGTTATAATACTTTATTAATAGTTCTTGTTTAACATTGAAAATATTGATTTCCAATGTTAATTATTTTAACTTAAATTACAGGATTGTATAATACAAATTTAAAATTAGGATTTTAATCTTTAAATACTATTACAGCATACTAAATTGTGCTTTATTATTTAATTACTGTTTCCGGAAGCTATGAGTTATTATGCAATCTTCATTTAAAATTTATTTTCTTTTTTATAGCAATAAGCTTACTTTATATATATATGTATATAATCTAGATAAACATCTAATATTGGTCACTTTGTGGGTATTTATCTACTTTTAGCTAGAGAATAAAACAAAAATGAAAAACACGAAAACCTTCATTTCTAGAAATTAGAAAGCCTGGTAAAATCTTTTCCCCACTGTTATTGTATAAGAAGCTGTTAAAAAAGCTTTTGTCCTGAAGTAAGTTCCTTGAAGTCTGTTTTATTTTGATTTATACACAACAATTTTTGATATTTTAAGTAATATATATAATTACATAATATATTATATAAAACATCCTAAGCAGGAGAATGTATGTTGATTTATTAAGATGAAAATCCTACATTGTTTTTGGATAAAGAGAAGGCAATATTTTATAGCTCATTATGAATTTTCATGTTGATAAACTATCTGTCTGGATTATTCAATAGTTAGAAAAAACTTGTTAAAGATTTTTATACTATGACTTATATTCAGCATCTGAAAGAAGAAAAAGAAAAACTCTTTCTTTGAAAATATAATTGATTCATAACAAAACATTTAAAAAATAAGTATTATATAATTTTTATTGTATTACATTACTATTATGAAGGAAAATCTTTAAAAGCAAAATCATTTATTAAATAATTTATTCTTGTACTTTCAAAATTCCCAAACCTTTAAATCTTGTAAGATAATTAAAAGAAATGCGCTTTATTTGAGTTTATATGTATACTTTAAGGAAGTCTGGTTGGTATATTGGTAAGTTTAATAAAGCTTTTAATCAAATATTTAGTAGCACGCAACAGAGCACGCTCTTGAATTTTAATCATTAAATAAATTTTTTTTTGTCAATTTTATAAGTGATTTCCATAAATTTGGTATTACTCCCCTAAATGTGCACTTAATCTGCTTACCATATTGATGAACACGTATTTTGTTTTTATATATATGTTTATGGTGTTTATAATAAAAAGCAAACTTTTATTGTGTGAATGTAGTCAAAAGCCTAATTGAATTAAAAAAATAGTTTTATTTTTTGAAATTTCATAAATAGTATTTAATAAACAAAAAGTGAGTTACACAACACCAGAACAACTTGATATACATACTTAGAAATTAAATCGTGGAAATGCCTAATAAAGGTCTACATTTTATTACATCACAAAGCAAAATAATATACACTGATATAATTAATACTTTGAAAATTTTAATTATTCTGAATACATAATAAATTTATTTTACCACCCGCATAAATATTTGAAAAGCAGATGTAATTAATTAATTTTAATATCATTTATATAAACTTTGCTATAAATATTAATTTAAATATGAGAAATATATTTATTAACAGGGATATGTGCATACCAACGCATATGATCACGTGACCTCTTTAGTTTGCATATAATCTGCAAGATATCAGCTATGCAAACTATTATTTATGTGATTTAAAAGTCTTCTATTTTTCAGTTAGTTAAATGTAATGAGTTTTTGTGGTTTTAATTGGATCAGTATTTTAAAGTTTCCAAAATGATTTCTTTCATTTTGATATTGTTTTTAAAGACGTAAAATGTAATTTATAAATATAAAAATATAAATTATAAAAATAAATGTGTGTATATATATATGTTAAATAAGCCAACATTTAAGACTAAACAAATTTAAATAAAAATTTCTTAATATGATAAACTTTTAATTTAGTATATATATATATGTAACGCTTGTGTTTATTATAAATATTATTTGAAAATGTTTTAAAATCAAATAACATAAATTTTATAATACATAATGGAAAAAATAGGATAATCCCCATTTTATTGCTATGGTGTTGATTTGTTGGCATACATTATTATCATAGAAAACTATGCAGTTTAATATGACAAAATCAGACAAACATAATTATTTCTTAAGTAAATATACCATAAAATTTGGTGATATTCAGCAAATAATAGTAAGACCAGAAAATTTGGTGATATTCAGCAAATAATAATAAGAAATTTACCAGATCCTATAAAAAGGGGTATTTGTATTAATTGTATCAATAAAATGAGAAAGCAAAAATTCTCTTTTTACCTTTAATTACATGAAAACTCTAAATAAATTGTAAAAGGACTAAGTCTAAAAACTAATGAATTATTAAAATCTATTAATATAGAAACAACATTGTAGTAGAATATAAAAGATTTGGCATAGTTGAAACACACAGATGATATAATAAATGAATTAAAATCTTAAAAATATAAATAGATTTTAATTTTTGGAATGTAAGAAAAAAAAAGATTTGTTGTATGTATGTTTTAGGCCTCTTAATATAGAATTTTAAATGTATATGTCATAGAAAAAGTTATAAAAGTAAAAAAGTAAAGAATTCATTTCATACATATACATAACAGATGTATTAAAACGTTTTCTCACTTAGCTATGACCTGATAGAAAGAAAGGAACTTGATAAAGATTTGAGAAATATTGTGCCTTTGACCAACTAAGCTCCTCACTGATGAGAGCCATAGCTCAAAACCGGTCTGGGGATGGGGACCATCATAGATAAAGGCTTCATGTATTTTCTCTTGTAGCATTTATCATAAAAAAAAAATAAATAATAATAATTAAGCTTGTTTAGAGCTAGTAGCAGGCTCTTTATATATTACATATTGGTAATACAAGCTATATAGGTCATGTGATATATGACTGATTTTTAAATATTTAGTGATTATTTCCTTTTTTTTTTTAACTTATAGTTGTTAACTGAGGTGGAAGGATTAATATTTCTAACCTTTTACAAAAACATAATTATTAACTAAACTTATTTGACAGTTTGAATAACAATTACAATGTTACCCAAATAAAATTAACTGAATTTTAAAAAAGTTATTAAATACAATTTTTAGTTTTATTAATTTTGTTATGATTTTATTAAATCTGTTTTACTTTTCAATATCGGAAATTTTATAACGATAGAAATTTGTAATTAATGTGAATTCATTTCATTAATAAATCCAATTTCAATTAGAAATTATACATTTATGCATAATGTATTAATATACAAAAGAAAAACCATTTAAAATATTACAAACATTAAGTTTTTGCTTAATTAAAATATTAATGACATCTTTCTTTAACAATATTTTAAATGCTGAAAATATCATACATAAATGTTTTTATGAGAAAATATGAATGCATTATAAATACATATATAAATATTTATTTAATAATAAGTGGTGAGTATTCATGTGGCTACCAGCCATTTCTTTTATTTATTTATTGATGGAGGGGGTATAATATATTCTAAAATAATAAAAATATATCTTGAAAAAACACATTATTTAAATGTATTTTTAAATATTAGAAATACCATCTAGATATCAATCAAGACATTTTTTAAAATAGTCAAAATACTCTTATGATTATTGCAAAAAATACAATTATTGAAATTATGTAGCATTAGAATTTAGAAGGAAGTTGAATCAACAACGGTACAGATCAAATTATGCTAATAAATCTTGAAAATTACACAATCGTTCACAAATTGGAAACATAAATGTTTTATTTCTTTATCAGTAAAAGAAGTCATTTCAGAGAATAAAAAATGATATAACAAAACCCATTGTATGATATTGAAGAAAAAATATTCTGAACTCATATTAGAATGAATGAATATATAAAATAAATAATCAGATAGCTTTAATGCTTGAAATTTCATATAAAGTTTAGTTACCAGAAATGACAGAATAATATGTATTTCATGGACTTTAAGTTCCCAAATCTGCTATTCAACCACAACATCAAAGAAAAAACTCCATATATACAAACTGATTTCAAAAAAGATTAAACTAGGGACATTATTCATTATTATTTATATATATTAGATAATAATAACAATCAGAAATTATAAGAAAAGTTTTTATGTATTTTATTGATTCAGATAACATTTGAATGATCTTGCTAAATTATGGAAATATTCTTAGAAAACTGAGTGTATTAAAATATTTCATTTTCTTACTAAAATATTTTAAATACAATTTAAAGTATAATGAAATCAAATTGTGATAAAAAAGATTGACTTTATATTGATTAAAAAAAAGATATGTATTCAACTTGCATAGCAAATATATAATGGAGTCAGCAGTTTGAATAAAGACAAATCCCAGATCCAGGATTTTTTTTATAGAAACCACAATATTAGATATAGTGATAACATCACACTTGTATGACAAACATTAGTAACCATAAGACTGTTACCAAGAAAATGAAAGAACAAGATAAAACATCTAGAAATAGAGTTTAATATAAAGTCAAAGAGTTAATCTAATAGTATTACTAGCTGGTTTCAAAATAAACAATATATGCAAAAAATATTTCAAATTTTTGCCTTCTTGGGCCAATCATTATTAATAAAGAATAAGGATATTCATTGCCAGTACAAACTGTAGATCTTTAATCAAAAACTAAAAAAAAAGATTTTTACAAATAGAGATATAAGTATAAAAATAAGAATCAGAATTGT
This sequence comes from Epiperipatus broadwayi, assembly GCA_028023455.1. Lineage (NCBI taxonomy): Eukaryota > Metazoa > Onychophora > Udeonychophora > Euonychophora > Peripatidae > Epiperipatus > Epiperipatus broadwayi. The sequence continues at coordinate 5,221,177 of JAQFVV010000008.1, read as the reverse complement.
TTAAGGTAGGGGGATTCCTGTGACTTTCTATACATAGCAAGAAAAAATGAACAAGTAAAAATGTGATCAGATTATATGTAAATTATAACTTAGAAAAGATTGGTTAAAATTGATTTTGATTATATTTTGAGATGATATAATTTATTAGAAAAAGATTATAGGAAACTGAGAAGAGGAAAACCAAAAATGAGATGACAGTACTTCATCTTCCAATAATAAATATGTTTTTGAGCAATGTAAAAAATAAAAAGATAATAGGCTATTTCTGGAATAATTCTATTCATATGATTACCAAAAATTGATGCCAACATGACATTACATTAAAAAAATAATAATCACAGTAAATGAATAAGTAAAATCTGAGGTATAGGTATTGGAAAGTTGTAGGTGTTGCAATATATTAGTGTTGCATAAAAGTTATAAATTATTATCACAGAAAAGTAAAATTTACAATATGATGCAGAATGGGGAAGTGGACAGTCATAAAAAAGAAATATCCAATAACCCCAATGTAAAATAAAATGTTATATAATAGCTAAAAAAATTTGAATTGTAAAAAATGTAATACAACAAACACAATGTTATTTTCCAGGAATCTTATTTATTTTTCTGTACCAAACATCTAGCATAGTTAACTATAAAACAGAGTTAGAATTATATTTTATATAAAAGAAGATTTGTTTCCTTTATTCTAAAGTAGGGAAGATGTAAGACATAGCATTATTAAATGTACTGATATTCTAGTCAATAAGCATGCATGTAGCTACATACACACATATATATACACACATACTCTTATGGTAAGAATTATAATTTGGTTGCTATATCTTATTTTTTATAATAATTTCAATTTTATTATTAGAGGAATTATTAATAATCTATTTTTCTGGAAACATTCATCATAATCATCATCAAACATTATCAATCGACTGCAGAATAAAGATCTCTCCAAGTTCAATCCATCTTTTCTGATCACTAGCATATCTTCTCCACATCACCCCTGCACACTTTCTTATTTCATCCATCCATCTCACATGTGATTTATTTCTGGGTCTTTTACAATCTTTTGGAATCCAGTTTAAGATTTCAGTAGTTGTGCCCTTTGTCCAATGTGGCTGCTCGATGGCATTATTTCTCTGCAAAAGCACAGAAACATGCCATTTATGCAGCCCAAGTTACAGCCTATAGAACAGTTCTGTTCATATTAGCCATTAGCAGGCCTAGATAATATTACACACAAATATTATGGCCCACTTATGTGTTTGGCATCACTATCAAAATAGTGCACATTTTACAGATCACTACCATACAATGTGAGAGTGTATGGAATTCAACTGGCCATAAGTGTTTTAATGTGCATTTAAAGTAACAATCTTAAAACTTATCTGATGTACCATTACATAATAATAATTGTAAGCCCATCACCATGTATTCCTACACATCTTGTAAGGTGAAAAAAATTGCAAAAGTGGAGTTCCCAGAACCATTTCACATAAGTCATGTGAAAAGGCACATTTGCGGGAGAACAGCTATGAGAGTAATAAAATGGCTGTGTTTGTAGCAAAACCATCATTTTCCACCCCCACCTTTGCACAGCACTATGCAATGAAAGATTTGTTTGGTCAGAGTAGTGCATGTATTGGCTGATCCTTCAGATCGGCAAAACCATCAGATTGGCATTCCTGCACATTCTAGCATTACATGCTGAAAGCTTTGTTTGCTCATACAAGTGCATGTATTGGCCGATCCTTCAGATTGGCAAAACCATTGAACCCCCTCCCTGTACATGCTAGTGCTACATGCTGAAATGTATAATGTAATTATAAATTGTAATTTAGAAAATAATGTTGGTTCATAAATGGTGGTATGTATTGAAATGTATAATGTAATTAAAAAATGTAATTTATAAAATAATGTTGGTTTGTAAATTTTTTAAAAATATTTTGAAAAATTGTCGGAGAACAGAAAGCAAAAAATTATCAGCCTGGTAACATTACATTTCATTATTTTTGCAAGCAACAATGCCATCGAGCTTCCCCATTGATAAAGTGCACAACAACCAAGATTTCAATTGCCCGTCTATTATCATCTCTTCTAGCAATATGTTCATCCCAATTCCACTTCCGTCTTTTAATTTTTTTAATGAGCTCAGTAACACCTGTTTGTTAGAAACATTATGCTTCATTATACATTTTAATGGAACATATGGTGTGAGAGTGATATGCTTTATTAACCCCTATGAATTGGAAAACCAAAATAGTACATAAATGAAAATGAGAGAGAATGGGTAAGTTGATTCATTAAATCATGTGTATAAAAATCTCTCTTATTCAAATAAATTGTAGTACTAAAATTGTAAAGGATTATGACAGGAAGTCAATTCTTTAAATAACCCACAGATTGCCACATCCAAAATTGTAATGATGCAGGGTATGCAAGATTTGTCTTATTTCACATTCCCTCTAAGTTCTGCACAAATAGATCATATCACATAAAAAGTGAATTTTCAATTAAATAATAAGCAAACAGAGATCAAGAAGGATTCTCAGTTATGCTTTTGACATGATACCTTATAACTTAAGAAATAAAATAAAGGAATGTATCCACCTTTACTATCTCTCTCAATATTTAACTTACCTACTCCCAGAGTTTAGCCTTAAAAGTAACTAATGAGACTTGATTATTTGCCAAAATATGAAGTAGAAACAAAGGAAATATTTTATTGAATCTAATTTATAATTACAAACAACTACATCTAAAAAATTTATTTAATATTGCTAAATTATTGATGTTATATAATATAACTGCTTATTAATGTTTGTGCAAATGATCTTTAGCATTTAAATATTCTCAGAGTAAAATTAATTAAGTTATCAAAATCAAGTATTGCAACATGACCCACGTGTATCAATAAGTAATGAAATTAAAAACAAACAAAAAATTTCACAAAATCACTTTAAGTAAAACAAGAATTACATCTTTTATTTATGATCTATATATCCCCCCCCCCCAAATGGCAATAACAACAAAATAACAGGCAAATTATCCGCTTTTATTTCACAGGTTTTATTTATTTATTTCTGTGGCATTCATATTTGTGACATTTGCTAATAATATTTATTAAGTTATATCTCTGTCTGAAGACCATTCACTTCATAAAAATAAGAAAGACATAACAATGAAAATAATAATAACAGCATTTTCTAAAGTCAATTGGTTCAAGATTAGAGATACGTTCTTTAGGTAGGCTTATTTCATTGTGCAATACGGATTTTAAAAAAAAAATATCGAGATTCTTTTTAAACTATACTAAATATATAAATATGTTTTGTAGACTACATTTCCCTTTTTTAGGTGAATCAAATGCAGACTTCTTAAAATAATCTCTTTTACATTATAAGTGTCCTCAATCAAGCAAAAAAAAAAATGTTTTTTTTTATCCATTCTTCTGCATCACATATAATTTTTAAGAATCTAGCAAGAGGTTTTATCACTAAGTAATAATAACTCTAACAAGTATCTTCTTATAGTAAACTCTTATAAATAATAAAGGGATTCTTATGTTTATGCATATAAATACACACATATATAACATTATTATAGCAGACCTACCCCTTGAACATCTCTCCAATTATTGAATTATTACAAATTATTTTCTAATAAAATAAATAAATAAATTTTGAAAATGACAATCATATGAAAACATTTATATTTAAATGGTCTAACCAAAGCACAAATGTTAATCAAAATTCATATAAGACATCCATTATACATTAGGTGTATATGCAATACATATTAGACATATGTCAGTGTATTATATAAAAAAATGATAATGAATTAATAAAAACAATACCAGCTATGAGAATATTGGGGTGTTATGAGATATTAAAGAGGAAAAAAAAATAATAAAAAGAACCAAGTGTATACACTTTTTTTTTTTAAAAAAAAAATCAGATTGATTGTTTGAATCGTATTGACGTGACAGATAACCTTTCTTAACAAACACATGAATTTCCTGACTATTTAAACTTATCAGAAATACTTGTTTAGAGCTATAAGCATGTTCATTATGTGGAATGTTATGAATAAACAAAATTTCAGTAATAAGATATCAGATAAAGTAATGGCATGGATGCATTCAAAAATTTTAAATCAACTTTTTAACAATACATTGTGTATACAAATTATTTTTTGTACTATGTAAGAGTTTAAATGCAAGACTAAAGTTGATTGAAGGATATGTATCTACTTATGCTAGGTGAAAAGTCATGGGCATTGGGTTATGATGCATTTTGATAAATATATTACTGAATACTTATATGAAAATATATAACAGGTTATACCAGAAATTCTAACCAAATAACATGAAAGAATATTCAGAAGTAGTGGAGTCTCCTGTAAGACTTTGAAGATTTATTAAATGCATCAATTTTAGACTATTTGATTATGTGATAAAATTAACAGCAGACATACATTGGCACAAAGCATTTCGTATATGCAAATTGCATTTGACAATATGTAGAATAAGTTGCATTAAATATTTAAATTTGATATTCTTTGGGTATGGTAATCTAGTTTTCTGAACACTATATTACCTTAATAAATCAATAAAGTTTGGAGAAAGAATATATTTGGATATTTGCATGATTATTCCCAATGCAAAGTTTATACAGAGATCTTACTATTTATAAGATAAAATTTGTTAACTTTTGTAGATATGGTCAGTAATATACAACTATATATTTTCAAAAAAATTTTTTTATTTGAAATAAATAAGAGTGACAAACTTTAAAATTTCTAACAAATACTACTTTTCTGCTTTTGTTTAATATTATTCCTTTTAAAAATATGTTCATTATGACTTTTTAATATTAATTTTTACAAAACACTCAAATATGTTTAATATGATGTTTTAATATTAAAAAGAAAAGTATGACTATTTGGTAGCACTAGTTGTCTTATAACTTATGAGTTTTATACAACTAATTGTGGATATTGTTTTTTTTTTTTAAGATTTTAAAATGCATTTATTAACTAAAAATTATCAATACATTGAGTCAATAATGTGAATAATTGCAAATTCCCAAAAGGATTATTACTTCATATTGCTTTGAAACAGTTTGTAAATCAGTTTATTTTAAAAAGGTTTGATTAATTTTGCAATTAATTATAGATGCATTGTTAAAAATTTTGAACACTGTCTGATATGTCAATAAATAATAAGATTTATTGTCTTTTCAGTCATTTTTAAACATTTTATTTATGCAGAACTTATTAGATACGCTTTTGAAAACATTATTTATATTGATATAATTGTTTTAGCATATTTTTCTACACATTAGTGAAAAATCTAAAACTTGTTTGTATATTTTAAAATAACAATTAATACACATATTCTCTTCCCCAACACACATTAAAATGACTTTTGTTTTAATAATCAAAGCAAAAATATTTCACACCACTTAAAATATTATTTTTCAGTAGCAAAGTCTCTTTTTTAAAAAAAATTCCAGTTCTGCTTCAGTAGTCAATACTTATGTGGTGCAGTGTTTACTCAATCCATATTCAATGTTAATCTATTTACATTACCAGACTAGTTTGTGAATTATGACCTTCTTCAGTGAAGAGATTTTGATGAGAAGTTAGGACTTTTGAATCCTACAGAAATAATGCATGTTTTATTCTGAAACATTTTACTTTCTTTTTTACTATCAAGCTATCAGTTTGAAATTAAAAAAAAATGTTTTAATGTTTTGAATCCAAGCTAATTTGCTAACATCAGTTCAGTATCCATATATGTTTTAATCTTAGATTTATAATAACTGAATCACCTTTATCTCTGGATAGGACTGGCATAAAACCAAAAAAAATCATTATGCTATTCTTAGCTTACACAATGCTTTTCAGCGGCAAACATTATTTTTTTCTATTCTGATTTAGTTGTCTTTTATAATCTTGAATAATCAATATATATATATGATATATATGAGTATATATATATATATAACTTATATATATATATCATATATATATATATATAGTTTCCAATCAGTAACCACCTAAACATTCACAGTAAATATAGAAACCAATATTTCTAACTGCTGTCAAGGCAACCTTCACACCTTTACATATATATATATATATTAGATAGTAATGTTTATTAAATGCCTATTCAATGATATTCTATCCATATCTCCAAATTAGTTTATGACTTACACTTTTCATCAGTGAAGTTTGAACCAGAATCTAGTGAACCAAGATTTTTAAAACTAATTCACCTTTCATTTGAGAATTATCTTTTATTGTTTTTTTTTTTACTATTAAGAAATTTGAAATTTTAAAAAAATATCTTAATGTTTTCGCTAACATGTTAGCATACTTAAAAAAAATAAATAAACAAATAAGAAGAAAAAAATAAAAAAAAAAAAAAAATAAATAAAAAAAAAAAAAATAATATATTAACAAAAGGGGGTTTTTTCAAAAACACTCTGGTTGAAATATAATATTTATTTTTAATATTTTTATATATATATATATATCATTAAAGTAAATAGATATTGAATGGTAGAATTATACCAACAAATTTTTTTGAATTCAAAAACATTAAAAGCCATTTAAAATTTCAAGTTCATAGGCTTGATAGTGATAAAGATTAAATGAAGGCGTTTGGATGAAAACTGCATTGGATCTAAAATATCAAGATACATTAAATCCATCTCCAACAATCTGTTAAAGACATTTCGTGGACTAATAGTATACTAAACATTTTTAATCATATTGGTATAGAAATATTCTTGTAGAAGATTATATTCAGATCCTAAATTTAATAAATGACAAATATACTCAATTTTCTCAATCTTTCAATTAGAAACAGCTTGGTTATAATGATCACAAATCTCGTAGTATGTTTATGAAGAATGTTCTTGAATTTAATTAATACCAATTATTTGACTTTTAAAAAATGATTATGTTATTGGTTATATTGTACTAAACTATAATTTATATGTTCATTTTATTACATTTTATATTTCATCTCTATATTTTATAACCCCCATTTAAAATTTTCTTTGTTTATATGCTGTATTATTTACTAATTGTTTACTAAATAAATAAACAATGAAACAGAAATTACAAAAGCCATAAACTATAACTTATCTAGGGATATTGAGAGGGCAGCTATGGATGAAGATTCAATAAGTACTATCATCTAGCATCTATTGATTTCTCAAGCTTACAATAGATGGCAGAACTGGAATAGAAAAAGAAGGGTTATTTTTTAAAGAGAATTGAAGATTACAATAGAAATATTAAGGTGGGGAGGAAGAGAAAAATTTCCTATAATTGAAATAAAAAAAAGATTTCTTTTTTTGCAGTGACATGGCACTTTTTGCAAATACTCTAAAAATATGAAGTAATTGTAAGACAAACAAATGTAAGCAAATTTGAATTACAAATACAAAACGTTTGAAGGAAAAAAAAAACAATATTATTAGAGAAGTGTAGAAAGATAAAAAGAAGTATTAAAATTAAATATAATGAAGAAAAATCTAAGATCATAATTTTTAATAGGAAGGGTAAAACAGAAGAATGAAAAATGAGAGATATTTATCTTGAAAAATTTGAAGTGTGTTGATATTTTGATTCTTTGTTAAATGAAAAAAGAATTTCACAAATAGTTTGGAATTAGAGTTGAGAAGAAAAGTAAAAAATTAAACCTGATTAAAATCTAGCATGTTTTTTTATTTTTTTATTATAAAATGAAGTATGTAGAATAATTTAGAAATAATAAATGGTACATGCTTTCCATTTGAAAATGATATGATTTGTATTAGATAGAAAATTATAAAAATTTTAGCTGGAATACAGTAAAAGAAATAAATGATGAATTGTGAAAGTAAATGAGATTATTCCAAAAGAAGAGAAATTAGAGCTAAAGTAAAAAATGTTTAGAAAACTGCAATATGATTGAAAATAGATTAGTCAGAGGAAAAACTTGTTTAGTATTACGAGAGATGGGAAAAAAGAAAAAGAAATAAACTTATCAAAAATGAATATGAATTAAAAAAGTAGTTTAGATTTATATAAAAGTAATTGAAAAAAATTTGAAGTAAAAATGAAAGATATAGAAATCAACTTTTTGTTTTGGTTTTTGTAACGAGATTGGAAATTCTGAGGATAGGAATATGTATCTAATTAAATATTTTTTATTCATATGAAATAAAAGGAAAAAAAAACGATTCAAGAAATAATAGAAGTAAAAAGTAGATTAGTTTTTATAATATATAATGATTTTGGAAGGATTGTTTAACTTTGTTAATTTCCAAACTTATAAACTATGCGCAGAAACTATCTTTGTTTATTAAAAATGTCATTATATGTTACATCACAATAGAGTTTACTGCAGGAAAAAACTAAAAACATTAAAAAAAAGTTTTTTATGCTTAGATTTGACAGGAAAATTAATATTTAATTTGCTTAATTGTTTGAGATTTAGGTAATGTTACTATAATATTTATTTATTTAATTTAAATCCAATTTGCTTAAATACAATTGCACTAAGATTATTGGGAAATGCTTTTTTTTCTAATTGCTTAGTTATTAATTTTAATAATAATTAATCATATAGACAGTTGTTTGAAGATTGTGATGTTCATCACACAACTTTACCAAAGTGAAATTATGTAAAAAATATCCTGGCTGGCACTAAATTTAAACTATCTCTCACATTATAGATCTAAATTAGTCTGGGTCTTAACAACATCAAGTACATTAGTGGCAATATTAAATATATTTGTATCATGTGATAAAACATTTATTAACATTCTTTTTTTCTGTTACTTGAAAATATAATTATAATGATTGTTTTAATTTTTTTAGATAAAGATTAAAAAAATATGGCCTTGGTTCATAGCTTTCAAATCTGATTTAATTAATGTTTACTATGGTTAATTTTTGAACTTTTTGAAATACTGTTTTCATGTATATTATATTTTACAAAGTTTTTCAGGTTATAAAGTTTTAAAAGTAGGATCAGTTACTATGAAGTTCAGTAATTGGCATAAATCCAAAACGAGGTATCATTAATTTTTTTAAGTGTAGACGAAGAACAATGTCAGTATTTGTTCAAAATTTCAATTTTTCTACATGTCAAGATTTAATATTTTACAGCTATTTTTAAATTATACATATTTCTATGCAATTCTATTTTTATGTAGCTGTTTTTAAAATATATATAATATCATTTCTATTTATCAATTTTTTAAAAACAAAATTACTTTTGTAAAAATATTACCAAAATATTTATATTTTAATTTTTATACGTTAAGAATTCAATAAAATTTAAAATTACATTTGTTTTGCGTTATTATTATTATTTTTTATTTATACAAATGAAGGCTATAAAATGTTGCAGTTAAAAATTATGTCTCCTTTTTTTATGAAAACATTTTTGATGATGCATTTGTATATATATTGCAGAATTTTATTTATAATATAGAACTATTTTTAATAAAAATGTAATATATAGAGGGGTTGAACTCAGACTTTCACATGACCCGCAACTATTCATGCTATCTCATACTGCTGACACACTTGATCACACACATGTTAAAAAGATAAATAATGATCAATATACGTATTTCATGCTAAACCAGCACTCATCAGTTGGTCCAGGTTATAATCTTCACACATATACACAATCAATGCTCAGCTTATACTAAGATATCCAATCTTCATAATTTAATAGACAGGCTTTAATCCACTCCACCCTACAACTCTTCAGTTATCCATTTCATTGAAAAAGCCTTCATTGGTGTCAACCTTCTCATCCTACCCATGTTGATCATAAGACACTCTGATTCCTCATGTACAGGACATAATCCCGCTATATCTTACATATTGAAGTGTAGGTATAAAAAAGCCTGTACTGTAGAAAAAAATTATATATTAAAAATGTAATATAAATAAAGAAGTAAAACTGATATTAAATATTCTTTTATAGAGCAAAAACCTCTTTAGCATACTTCTCTAAAAAAACTGAGATGAAAATATTCAAGAAGCTAATTAAATACTTGGTGATGAGAATAAATAATATTTGTAGTGAAGTCACCCAGTCTACCACTGAAAAATTGTCAGCAAAAAAATAAGTTAAGAGATATTAGTAAGTATATTCTGTAAATAAAAATAAACAATTGTAATGAATAATTACCCTAAGGTTGCTCTATAGTTTCCTACTACAAGATATAACAAATAGTTTTCCAGAGGAATGACCCCATTTTTCTCACATTGAATAGCAAGTGTTATATATCACAATAGTGAAAATATAATTCTATTAATAGTAATCATTTGTTTCTAAAGAAAAGATTGGCTTTACTTAGTTAAACAATAACTAGATGAACACTACTTTCAACTTAGAAGGTCATATTCATAGAGTTTAAACTTGTAGGCTGAGATTAATTTGGAGAAAAATACAAAATTTGATAACTGATAATTCTTGTGTAAATTAATTGATTTACCTATTTCACTTTTGGAATAAAGTGATACACGAGTCTTCTTGTTGATTGCATAGGTGTTGTTAGCAATAACCTTGCTTCTTGATTTTATTTTCAGATCATTGCATTCTTCATACACTATTTTAATATTATACGGATCAAAACTATGGGCAGATTCCATTTCATTCTTCAGAAAGACAGACTTAACATTGGGATCTTTCTTTGCATGATTATAAATATATTTGTTATGTTACTATGGTGGCATTGTTTTTTTAAAGTGTCATAGCATCAGCCAGGATGTGAACCTGCAACCCAGGCAACTGCCTTGCTGCCTGCAAGGCAGTCACGCTGATCTCTCTACCACCAATGCAAGACATGGTGGCATTGTTAGTGCATGATTTCCCATAATAGATTGTTATACAAGCAGGATTGATGCAACTGATCTTGTAAACAATCTAGAGGACCTCGTCTGCAGTCCTTTGTGTTATTTACAAGCTTGTTTAAAGTTTGGGGAGGTTGTGAAGCTAACTTTAAATATATCAGAACATATATTCTACAAGGGTTGTGACAATACAGGCATAAAGGGAAGAGTTATCTACTTATTAGTATTCTTAGAATCTGGAGGATGGGAATTTATTCTGGAGTAAAATGTTTTAATTAAAAATTATGCAATTGAAGCAAATCAGAAAAGTAACATTGAAAGCCATATTAAGACATAGTCAGTGTATGCTATAATTACAACAAATATCCTAAAGTGAAGTCTGTGTTCTTGGAACATGAAATAGAATTTGCAATAGTTTTAATATATGTAATATTAAAGAAGTGTATGAAGAATGCAATGATTGGAAAAACAATTTTAAAAAGATATGATTCATTGCTAACAATACCTACACAATAAACAAAAAAAAATTATGTATTGTTTTATCCCATAAGTGGAATATCTAAATCAACTAATTTATATATTAACTATCAGTTATCAAATTTTGTGCTTTTCTCTGAATTAAACTTAGCCACAAAGTTTGAGAGCTAGGAATATGACTTTTTTTAGGTTGAAAGAATTACTCAATTAGTTATTGTTTAAGTGAATTAAGTCTACTATTTTCTTTTGAAGCAAATGAATGCTGTTAATATAATTACATAATAAAAGAAGTAAATCCTTGTAGAGTTACAATAGCGATAATGAGAAAATATAATTAGCTAGTATATGACATTACACAGATAATGTATGATTAGTATACATTAGTAAAAATGTGAATATCAATATATAAGTACTCAAGGGGCCATAAATCAAGTGGCAATGGTAGCTGCAGTGACACAGAACTTTTGGTTTATGAAGGAGTTTATTAGTGATTTCTCTCTGACCTAAATAATCTTGTTTTTTTTGTTTACTATATATCAAATAGTCTAATAAATGCTGTGTGAGGTTAATGTATTTGTTAATATTTCTAAATTGAATAAATTCCTAAAATATGTTAACAATATTTATCAATCTATTTATATCATTATTTGAGATTGAAAAATAATTTGATGTACAGCACCAGCCTTAGTATATTGCATTTAGACTTGAAAGTGTTACCATGACTTGAATAGACCACTTGAAGAATTTGATTCAGAGTTCCTGGGAAACTAACCTCTTTATCTATACAAATTTCAATTTTTCATGGACTCTAAAAATAGTTAGAACTAAATGTGTGTGGGTCTGTAATTTATCAGATTATATTATAACAAGCAATGTTAGGGTCATTCCCCTAAGTTAATTTTTTGTAAGGCTCCAAGTTTTCTAAATAAGTTCTTTAACTAAAAATTCTAATTAAGATGCAAAAGGTATGTTTAACTTTTGCAACCAAGAGGAATTTACCATAATTTTAAGATTTTCTCACTGAAAAGTTAGAGGGTTAGTTCACATGTGGTATGAATGCCTACAAACTGACAATTGAGTTTCTTGTAAACATTGACAGAATTTGTATCAGCCATCTCACATATATCCATAAGATAAAAAACACTGAAAAAAAGCTGTACTCTTACTAAAATCAGGACTTAGAAAAAACCAGGGTAATGGATAAATCATGAATCTATTGTCATTTTAAAATAAAAAAGTCAAAAGAATTATTGTTATGTAAGCAAGAAAAATTATTATCATTGGACTAAAGGTTAAGCAGTCATTCAGTGATAACATATGAAGACAAATTATCATTTCAGTTATTATATAGGCTGCATAAAATATGCCACTTTGTCGAAAAAATGTAGGTGAATATATATAAAAAACAAATTAACAGCTGTTAAGCAAGACAAATGTAATAACTGTTAAAGAGCAAACAAAAGTCCAACCTTCAAGTTACTAATTGTCATTATTGGCACTTCAACAACAATTTAGATTGGTAATGTCTCAGCAGTCTCCATTACTTTAAAAAACTGTTGGGTAAAGACAAGTAGAGATCAAAAGATGGACCTCCAGCTGACTTCAAAAATCTATGATCAGGATAATAAGCTAATCATGTTCTTGGAGAAGACAGAAAAGTAAAGTCAGAAAGATTCTGAACACAATTACATTTGATTTCTTTTAATGGGCCATAATTTTAATTAGTATGAAAAAAGGCTTTACTGGACTAACATTTTAAAAAATAATATGCCACAGTTTTTGAACTGAGAATATAAGATTATGGAGTTAAGAGCTCTGTGAGTATTTGCTTTGAGAACTAAAGTAAGGAGTTGAAAATAAATTTAAATCTAATTCTAAATGGATTCCTCATACAATAGTGATTATTTAAAGTAGTCATGAGATATATCTTATCAGGGATTATTATTTCATTACAAATAAAACATTTATTTGGTAGTTATTCTTCTTCAGAGTGTTTTTGCAAATAGACTTCAACAATCTCTACCTTCAATTATCATAGATGATGAAGCCACAGAGCATTAGAAATTGTCATTTATAAACTCAAAAAAATAGTTGATCAACTTGCAACTGGAATATCTAGACTATATTTTATTTTGATAAATGTATGCTAAATGTTGATGTTTAAGTTCTAATAGGTTGGAAACAAAAGAATAGCTTTTCTTGGCTTTAAAGTTATAGAGCAGGCTAAGTTTTTCCAACAAAAGTCATTTAGAGAGCCAAACCTCCATAAACAGAAAGAGTCTTGTTCTGGGACTCATGAAATATGATTATAATTTTATTTAGAATAAAACATACTCAGCTGAACCATTATAGCAATTACTAAATAAAATAGCTGAAAAGATGTAAGTTATTGAACATTATTAAACTGTTGACAAGTTCAAATGTTAATATTTCAATGTGAAAGGACTATTCCATTGTAATCTTAGATTGCAATTAGTATTTATATGTGGCACTTCACCAATATATGTCAGAACAGTCATAGGTAAAAATGATTCTTACATTACATTTATGTTACACACTCTTCTTAGGGCTAAAAATAAACTATTCCCAAATAGACCAATAATTCTTGGCTTTCATTACAGGCATTAAGAATTTTTGTCAATATGTTTATCTTTTATTTCGCAAACTGATAAAAACTGCTACTATATATATATATGATAAACAAAAATGCAAGTTAAAAAACTTGCTAACGCTTGTATTTATGTCCACAGATGGCGTCCTACCAAAAACACCTATCAAGCGTATATTTCGTTTACATAAACGTCAGAGTAGTTAGTATTCACTATCTCTAACTATAATTCCACTTTCAGATCATGATTTCAAGCTATTTGCTATCGTCAGTGAAAGACAGGAATAAAGAAACTAGATCTAAATACAAACTCTGAGCGTTTATAAAACAATTTCTATTCAGCTTGCAAGCGTGAATTTTTTAGACACGTAATGTCTTCAAACTCAGCATAGCAAACCAGATAGCTATATGGGTCTGATCTCAGTTCAGCATCACCATATAGTAGAAGCCTCTGCAATCTATATCATTGCAAGAAAGACCTCAAAGGTACATTTATGATAAACAAAAATGCAAGTTAAAAAACTTGCTAACGCTTGTATTTATGTCCACAGATGGCGTCCTACCAAAAACACCTATCAAGCGTATATTTCATTTACATAAACGTCAGAGTAGTTAGTATTCACTATCTCTAACTATAATTCCACTTTCAGATCATGATTTCAAGCTATTTGCTATCGTCAGTGAAAGACAGGAATAAAGAAACTAGATCTAAATACAAACTCTGAGCGTTTATGAAACAATTTCTATTCAGCTTGCAAGCGTGAATTTTTTAGACACGTAATGTCTTCAAACTCAGCATAGCAAACCAGATAGCTATATGGGTCTGATCTCAGTTCAGCATCACCATATAGTAGAAGCCTCTGCAATCTATATCATTGCAAGAAAGACCCCAAAGGTACATTTATGATAAACAAAAATGCAAGTTAAAAAACTTGCTAACGCTTGTACTTATGTCCACAGATGGCGTCCTACCAAAAACACCTATCAAGCGTATATTTCATTTACATAAACGTCAGAGTAGTTAGTATTCACTATCTCTAACTATAATTCCACTTTCAGATCATGATTTCAAGCTATTTGCTATCGTCAGTGAAAGACAGGAATAAAGAAACTAGATCTAAATACAAACTCTGAGCGTTTATGAAACAATTTCTATTCAGCTTGCAAGCGTGAATTTTTTAGACACGTAATGTCTTCAAACTCAGCATAGCAAACCAGATAGCTATATGGGTCTGATCTCAGTTCAGCATCACCATATAGTAGAAGCCTCTGCAATCTATATCATTGCAAGAAAGACCTCAAAGGTACATTTATGATAAACAAAAATGCAAGTTAAAAAACTTGCTAACGCTTGTATTTATGTCCACAGATGGCGTCCTACCAAAAACACCTATCAAGCGTATATTTCGTTTACATAAACGTCAGAGTAGTTAGTATTCACTATCTCTAACTATAATTCCACTTTCAGATCATGATTTCAAGCTATTTGCTATCGTCAGTGAAAGACAGGAATAAAGAAACTAGATCTAAATACAAACTCTGAGCGTTTATGAAACAATTTCTATTCAGCTTGCAAGCGTGAATTTTTTAGACACGTAATGTCTTCAAACTCAGCATAGCAAACCAGATAGCTATATGGGTCTGATCTCAGTTCAGCATCACCATATAGTAGAAGCCTCTGCAATCTATATCATTGCAAGAAAGACCTCAAAGGTACATTTATGATAAACAAAAATGCAAGTTAAAAAACTTGCTAACGCTTGTATTTATGTCCACAGATGGCGTCCTACCAAAAACACCTATCAAGCGTATATTTCGTTTACATAAACGTCAGAGTAGTTAGTATTCACTATCTCTAACTATAATTCCACTTTCAGATCATGATTTCAAGCTATTTGCTATCGTCAGTGAAAGACAGGAATAAAGAAACTAGATCTAAATACAAACTCTGAGCATTTATGAAACAATTTCTATTCAGCTTGCAAGCGTGAATTTTTTAGACACGTAATGTCTTCAAATTCAGCATAGCAAACCAGATAGCTATATGGGTCTGATCTCAGTTCAGCATCACCATATAGTAGAAGCCTCTGCAATCTATATCATTGCAAGAAAGACCTCAAAGGTACATTTATGATAAACAAAAATGCAAGTTAAAAAACTTGCTAACGCTTGTATTTATGTCCACAGATGGCGTCCTACCAAAAACACCTATCAAGCGTATATTTCGTTTACATAAACGTCAGAGTAGTTAGTATTCACTATCTCTAACTATAATTCCACTTTCAGATCATGATTTCAAGCTATTTGCTATCGTCAGTGAAAGACAGGAATAAAGAAACTAGATCTAAATACAAACTCTGAGCGTTTATGAAACAATTTCTATTCAGCTTGCAAGCGTGAATTTTTAGATCGTAATGTCTTCAAACTCAGCATAGCAAACCAGATAGCTATATGGGTCTGATCTCAGTTCAGCATCACCATATAGTAGAAGCCTCTGCAATCTATATCATTGCAAGAAAGACCTCAAAGGTACATTTATGATAAACAAAAATGCAAGTTAAAAAACTTGCTAACGCTTGTATTTATGTCCACAGATGGCGTCCTACCAAAAACACCTATCAAGCGTATATTTCGTTTACATAAACGTCAGAGTAGTTAGTATTCACTATCTCTAACTATAATTCCACTTTCAGATCATGATTTCAAGCTATTTGCTATCGTCAGTGAAAGACAGGAATAAAGAAACTAGATCTAAATACAAACTCTGAGCGTTTATGAAACAATTTCTATTCAGCTTGCAAGCGTGAATTTTTTAGACACGTAATGTCTTCAAACTCAGCATATGGGTTTGCTATGCTGAGTTTGAAGACATTACGTGTCTAAAAAATTCACGCTTGCAAGCTGAATAGAAATTGTTTCATAAACGCTCAGAGTTTGTATTTAGATCTAGTTTCTTTATTCCTATCTTTCACTGACGATAGCAAATAGCTTGAAATCATGATCTGAAAGTGGAATTATAGTTAGAGATAGTGAATACTAACTACTCTGACGTTTATGTAAACGAAATATACGCTTGATAGGTGTTTTTGGTAGGACGCCATCTGTGGACATAAATACAAGCGTTAGCAAGTTTTTTAACTTGCATTTTTGTTTATCATAAATGTACCTTTGAGGTCTTTCTTGCAATGATATAGATTGCAGAGGCTTCTACTATATGGTGATGCTGAACTGAGATCAGACCCATATAGCTATCTGGTTTGCTATGCTGAGTTTGAAGACATTACGTGTCTAAAAAATTCACGCTTGCAAGCTGAATAGAAATTGTTTCATAAACGCTCAGAGTTTGTATTTAGATCTAGTTTCTTTATTCCTGTCTTTCACTGACGATAGCAAATAGCTTGAAATCATGATCTGAAAGTGGAATTATAGTTAGAGATAGTGAATACTAACTACTCTGACGTTTATGTAAACGAAATATACGCTTGATAGGTGTTTTTGGTAGGACGCCATCTGTGGATATATATATAAAGTTTGATATCTGTATTCGTTTCACAATATATGTAATATACAAATCAATATATATATCAAAATACAGTACAATTTATATAAATTATATTCTTTTAGTGTATATTCAAAAGATATTGATTTTTATATTACACACACACACATATATATATAGTATTAAAAAATATTCCACAGCATACTTTACACAACATAATAAAATGCTATTTTTCTGAATGTGTACAATTTCAAAATGCAACATGTGGAGATAAAAGAAATTCTTATTGCTATATACTCAATAGGTGTAACTGAATTTGAAATAAAAATAAATAATTAATAATCGGCTTAAAAATGGCAATCATATTAAAGTAATGCCATTGCACTGTTAAATGACTAGGGGTTTCAGTTATTGAAAAAATGGATGTCCATAAAGTGACCACTTAACAACTAAAAAATTTATACAAAACCTTTTGAGTGAGAAAGACAAACACAGGCCATTAAAAATAAATGCATATTTATGGGATATTTCTCCAGTCAAGAGCCCACTAATAAAATTTTTACTTAAATGTAAATTTTTAGTAAAATGAAGATGCTAGTTAAGTCAGATGTTTTGTGACTTGCTATAGATTCAATGTAGAATCATAAACTCATCCCTATCAGGAACATCAAATTAACAAAAACCTGTCTACAAAAACAAGATTTAAGTCTTGAGTAAAAGAATTACAATGATCATTCTAGTTCATGAAAAGACAAAAATTTTCTCACTGTTACAAATGATTTATATTTTAATACATCAGACCATCATTAAACAGTGAAAAAATATCAGCCATGTATTAGGGCTATTGTTTCAATAATGAAACAGCCTCTACATATCACCAATATTACATCTCATAAGCAATAGACAGACTGAATGAAAGATGTAGGATTCTGAAGAAAACTCACCCCCCCCCCCCAAAAAAAAAAAAACAGCTGCAAGTGATTGGAGGAATGGCTTAGCAGAATGTTGTTGGTACAACAGATAGCTCTCTATCAATGGTTCATAATAAATCAATCGAAATTTTAATGAAACACATTCTGAAAACTAAGTTATGTAATTGTAAGCCTAAATAATACATTAAAAATGATACAAAAAATTATAAAAACTTCAAATAGAGATAAAAATATTATTTAGATGCTGTCAGTATTGGATTCCAGCAAAAGTAGCATTAGAAGAAGTGACCATTTCCTAATAATGAAAACATCAGAAAGTCAGATTAATAGATGTTGTATATATCAATTGCATTTTGATTAAATCTGTTGAGAGGTGACTATCAGAAAATCTTTCTAATACTTCCAGAGAGTAGCAGTTATAAGATTTAGACCATGCCCAACTTCATCAGCACCAGCCATAGAAGCATTGCCCAATTAAGATTCCTGGCAGCAGAAGAAGTGGAAAACTACCAAAATACCAATTACAATATGTTTTTTTTTCTGGAGACAGAACTACAGAGAGCTCACTCAATTTATCTAGCAATGTTGAGATGATTAAATAAACATGGTTAGTTGTAAACTCTTCTTATTTTGGGATGTGAAATAAGCAAAGAAGGAAATAATTATTGTCCTGTTGTGTAAATAAAACAACTAATAGTAATGGGTAAATAATTACCATATGTTCCTCTATTATTCACTATTACAAATTTCCCAAAAGAATTCTCTCTGCTCTAAAGACAGTAAGTAAAGAGAATCATATAATCACAGTAATGATAATGTGCAAATGTTAATTAGCTTGTATAAAATTATCTCACAACTGGTAATTATTATACATGGTAGTAAATTGATTATTCAGTTAATAATGTGACAACAACAGTATAGTTATTCTCAAGATTATTTGAACTTACCTACTATGAATTATAAGTGCTGGTTTTTCTAAGGAAATTTATTCCAATATACTAAGAATGATATATCAGAGTAGTGGTAATTGCAAATTTAATTAGCTAATATACACCATCACTCTTTGATGATCACTATATATGGTAATAATGTGTATATTTAAATGGTAAAATAACTCCTAATACATGTAAATATATTCATTTGACAACATAATCTGCCAAGATATGGACGCATGAGTTTGCAAGTAAGTTTATTACTGACTTTCTTTTTGATATAAATGATCTTGTCTTTTTTTTGTATATATTGTATGCCAAGGAAATTTACAAATATTGTGAGAAATTTCCCATATTTTATTAATAATGCTAAAAAACAATAGATTTGCCTCAATTAATATACAACAGTTTTTCTTTCTTGCTTTATCTTTTAGTTGAATGACTATAAGTTCCATTTACCAACCAATAATTCAATGCTTAAACTGTTTATTCATAAAATAATATATATTTTTAAAATTGGCTATGATTTTTGTGCAATAAGATAAAATGACGAAAGAAGATAGACAATTAAACATTTGTAACTGTTAACTTAAATAATAAGACAAATAAAGAAATTGTAAGGTGTTCAATATATATATGAAATGATTCTTATAATTTAAAGGTTATATGAGTTGCTTATAAATACACTACCTAAGAGAAAAATATCGAATATATTTGGACCCTGAAAAATTGCTAAACTTAATGCTAATTTTGTTATTAGGTCACAAGGGCATGACAGTTAAATATGCTAACCAGTGGTATATCCATTGTAAATCAAACCAAGACAATGCATAGGGTCATTGGCTTTTACATGTTTTTGTTATTGTTTATATTTAAAAAAACATTAAGCATATATTACAAATACTTAAAAAGGCCTATTTTAGTTCTGCCTAATGACCTAAAAATTCTAGCTTTTCCATTGATGATGACTATACCAATGATATAAATGGATATTCTTTTATTAATAGAAATTACATAAGTAATTTCGGAATGCATATATAAACCTATACTTTGAAAGCAAAAAAGATGTATTCCATATTTTCAAAATATTAAGCAGAAAACGTAAAACTAAAGTTTAAAAAAGAAAATAATTATTTTTGGTCCATTATGGAAATGAATATTTGGATAACATATAGCACAAAACAGACAACAATCGTAAAATTTTCATCTGTTGACTCTCCAACTCAGAAATTATGGCTACTCAATAATGTTAATACTCAGTAGGTTATTAATTACTGCTTGTTGACGAAAACTTCCACAGAAATTACAATACAAATTTAATTTTAAAACTCATACAAATAAAAATATTTAATAATGTTAAACAAAATTAACACTTATAAAAGTAAACATTAAAAAAAGATAATTTTTTCTTAGGCCATTCTTCTTCAAACAAAACGTATTCTGCTGTTTTTATTTTATAAATAATAACAAATTTACTTGACGTTTGGAAAAAATGCATTTCAAAATTAATAAAAGTTGAAAATGTAAAGGAATTTTATTTTGAAAAATAATGTTAAATTAAATTTTACTTTTTTTCTGGCTATAATAAGCAGAGTAATGTCATCATCATCATCATCATGTGCATCTGATCGGTTCACTGATAATAGAAGGATTTTGGAATTTAATTCAATTTCTTTTAATTCAACATATCTGATTTATAGCTTTATATCTCCATATCATTTTAATAAATTTACTAGTGCATATCTATTCCAGACACATTTTCGCAGCTTAATTCTCTTTATGATGTCAGAGACAGCTATTTATTTTCTACTTCATGTATTTTACTTTAGACCTCTTCCTAATTCCAATGCACCTCTGTTTTTACTTTGCTATATAATCTATTATCTTCATATTATTATTATAGTAATCATTAAAACCAATTATAAAACTTTTTTCAAGTGCATAGATCAATTTTTAAAAAAATATTGTTACTTCTACTAAAGGCATTCTATTTCAAATTTAATTTTTTTAATTACTCATAATTCATTATTATCAATTTCTATTACTTAATTTTGAAAAGCTATTGAATATTAACTTAAGACTTAAAAGCTGCTTCCTTTCTTTCATCAGATAGTTCTTATGATATTTCCTAAAGCTTCAGCTTCTAAACATTATTTGTGAAAATAACCCAATTAGTTACAAAATGCTATTAGTAATCAGTACTTATTTTTTACTCAGTGAAATATTTCCTGCATAACGGCTTCAAAAAAGTTGGAAAAACAAAATACTTTCTTTAACACATTATCTAAATTAATCTTATTAGTGTCAAAACATGGTGTAATCGTTGTTGTATTTTGATAAATATTCTCAAGAACATGATAATATCTCGGCTCTATGTTTTTGATATTCCAAACATTTAATGATATCAGAAATTTTTATAGAATCAACCTTCTTATAACTTATAAATTCAATAAATTATAGTAGTTCACACCTTCTGATATTTTCTATAACTTCTATTTTAATATATAGTACTCACTTTTAAATTTAGCTTGATTTTTTGCCAACTTGAATCTAAATTTCTTTGTAGAAATTTTACAATAACTTCATGTAAAAGTTATGAAAGACAGTATGTCTTTATTTTTTAACATCCCATTTTTAAGCATCAATATCACTATTGCCAATCATTTGAAAATTTTTATCATTTAGATACTTGATGTATGACTTTGTTAATTGCAGTGCTTGGGAATATTATATCTACAATCATATTGCAGTTGTACACATTGCATATTATAATAATAATAATAATAATAATAATAATAATAATAATAATAATAATAATAATAATAATAATAATAATAATAATAATAATAATAATAATAATAATAATAATAATAATAATAATAATAATAATAATAATAATAATAATAATAATAATAATAATAATAATAATAATAATAATAATAATAATAATAATAATAATAATAATAATAATAATAATAATAATAATAATAATAATTCTATTCAATTCAATTCTTTATTTAATGTACATATCAACAGCATTTAGCCAATTATAGATTGCACAGCAATTTCATTATCATATACAAATCTAAATAAGCATTAAAAATACAAAAAAATAAATAAATAATAATACCAATAAAATAGAAAAACAATAAAATGCACAAATAATTAAAAGGGCAATATATCACATGAAATTAAGGATAATATTTTTTTATGAGGACTTTAGTGAATTGTTTAAAATCCAGATTAAAAACATCATCATTACCAAAATCTTTGTTATAAGTTCTAGGTAAACGAAATAAAGGGGAAAATCTTAATACATCAGATTTACAAATTTTCAGTTCAAAAATATTGTGAGTACGAGTATTATAATTCTGTTTCTTAATACCTAAATTAGAAAGCAAATTAGATACAGAAATATTCTGGGAAATAAATGTATGAAAAAGCTTGAGATCTCTTGTTTTTCGTCTCAGCAGTAAATCAATATAGTGTTCATTACCTAAACTATTCAATTTTGCAAATTTGTCAAAAACAGACTGAATTCTTATGATATCTGTACTGTTATGAGGACTCCATATAATTGAACCATACTCCAAGATGGGAAGAACTAAGGATATAAAAAGTTTAATCTTTGTAAATTTATTAAATGCTTTTCCATATCTGTAAATAGCTCCTATAATTTTAAGAGATTTATTCACCATAAAATTAATGTGATTATGAAAAGACCCATTATTGGAAAATATTATTCCTAGATTTTTTTGATGATCATTTGTTATAATTTTAGAATCACCAATATAGTAGGAAAACCTTAAAATTTCAGATTTTCTAGAGTAAGAGACAATGGAGCACTTATCCATATTTATATCTATATAATTACATTCGCACCAATTCAAGAAATTATCTATATCACTTTGAAGTAAAAAACAGTCATTAGTAGAATAAATATGCCTAAAAATTTTGCAATCATCTGCATAACATAGAAGATGTGAAAATTTAATGCATGTTTTTAGGTCATCAATGTATACATTAAATAATAAAGGTGCAAGAACACTGCCTTGAGGCACCCCAGTGAAGCAATAATATGGTAATGACAATTTATTATTAAACCTCACACAAGACATTCTATCCTTAAGGAAAGAGTTAAACCAATTAATTAATAATTTGGAAAAACCTAACCTACAAAGCTTCTGAAGAAGAATTTTATGATTAACTCTATCAAAAGCCCTGGACATGTCAAAATAAACAACATCTAACCTAGATTGATTCTCAATTGAATTTGAAATGTGATCAAAAATAGTTAGCAAATTTGTCTCAATGGACCTATTAGGCAAAAATCCATGCTGCTCTGGTGCCAAAACCTTAGAGACATCCAAGATAATTTTATTATATAAACATCTTTCAAATATTCGAGCAACAGTGTGTAGAATTGAAATAGGCCTATAGTCACTTACCGAATCTCTAGATCCTTTCTTAAAAATAGGAACAACTTTAGCAATTTTAAGGGATGTAGAAAAAGTACCATTTGCTAAAGAGCAATTAAAAATATGCAAAAGAGGAGAAGTAATGTATTCAGCACATCCTTTATAAATGAAAGCTGGAATATTGTCAAGGCCCACACTAGAATGTAATTTAAGCTGCTTAATAGCAAAAACAACATCAGATTCAATAAATGAATCACATGTTATTCTTTCTTCAACTAGATAATTATTTTCAGTTAAATTAGTAAAAGACTGAGATGTTTAAAAAGCTCTGAGAAATAATGAGAAAAATCATCTGCGGCTAGATTAGAATTATTACTCTGTAATTTTTTTTTTGTAATACCTAAAACCTTAACCAGAGACCAAAATTGCAAAGGATTATCAGAAATATGATTTTCAGTGTTTTGTATAAATTTTTGAAAATCTCTATAATATATAACCTTAGACAATCTTCTATAATTAATAAAATTGTTATAATAATTTAAGTCCTTAGTTTTCCAATATTTACGATGATGAAATGATTTCCTTTTAATAATTTCTTTAAGAGAAACTGAAAACCAGAGAGGAAAATGGTTAGTTAAAATTTTTTCTTTAGGAATGTATTTGTCAATTAGTTCACTAAATGATTGTTCAAAAAACTTCATACAGAAATCTCCATCAGATGAAGAATACAATTTTTCCCAGTTAAAATTAGATAATTGTAAACAAAGACCCAAATAATTTTCTTTTTTGTAGTTTCTCTTCATAATTTTAAAAGGACAAAGTCTATTAAATTTAATATTAATATAAAATTCTAAGGGAGGATGATGCAAATCAATGGAAAAGGGAAGAGAAGTAGTAGTTAAACATTCAATTGTAGGAAAATTACTAAGAATATAATCCAATGTGTGATCATTAAAATTGGTGTATGGATTAAATTGTTTTAAATTTAACAAATTGCAAAAACAAATCATTCTCAATGCTTTAGGTGAAAAAGAGACTGAATCTATGATAGTAGTACCTAAATATAAATCAGGAATATTAAAATCATCAGTAATAAGTATATATGATTCATATTTGATTAAAAAATCTTCAAGAATAGAAAGAAACTCATTAAACTCTAAAAAGGATAATGTTGGTTTTATGTAGATAGTACCCAAAAGAACTTTGACACTATTTTTCAAACATATTTTACACCATGTAGCTTCACAAGATGATGATGAAATAGGAATATACTTATGTATAAAATTACATTTAAAAGCAATGAGCGTGCCTCCACCCTTGGAAGCAACATCAGAAGATCTATCTGTTCGAAGTACTTTATATCTATTGTCCATAAAAACCTCATCTGAAATGTGTTGAGTAAGCCAAGTTTCTGAAATAAAAACAATATCAAAATTTTCAGAACTGAAGAATTGCTTAATTTTTGCAGTCTTAGTTCTCATCCCACGAATGTTTATATAAAAACAATAAATTCCAAACATAATATCAAAAAATATATAAAAACAAACAATAATCAAGAGAGAGAAAAAAAAATGTTAATAAAGGACAATATGGGCAAAAGAAATTAATCAGAAAGTATTAATGAACTAGCCAAAGAGCCATAAAAAATTTTTAATGTAGTACCGCAAGGCCATAAATGATTCGAAATAAACTCCAAACGCTTATGTTTGGAAATTGAAACAAAAAAACTACTAATATTAGAATTAAACATATTAATCTTAATACATATGACTTTAACCTGAAGTTTGTCTTCCAAAAATCTCTGTACATCAGAAGAATTAGCATCTACTGGCAAATTTGATACCAAATATTTATAATATTTATCATTATCCTTAATTAATAATGAACCGTTACCATTATTAGGACTTCTATAAGAAATTGGATCTTTAAATCTAAGTTTTTCACTATCTTTAGAAATATCCTGTCCAAAATTAGAAGTATAATTATTAAATTTTTTATTAAAAAATTTATTTGAATATAGTCTAAAATTATGGGGTAAACTATCCTGTTTACCAAGCTGCCTAACTGATAATTTTCTATTAGAAAATTGCTGAAAAGGAGAAGAGGTATTAGAAGAATATATTGATGAAACAGAACTGTAAGGCCACCATTTATAAGATGCATTAGAATTATTAGGACCTCTATAAGAAATTGGACCTTTAAGCCCAAGTTTCTCATTCTCTTTAGAAATATTCTGCCCAAAATCATTCTTTCTTTTAATGTGTTTTTTGAAAAGTAAATCATCCCTATGATTTATAGAAGAACCTAGATCTTTGACTCCAGTCTCATAACAAGTTTTATCTTTCTCAACAAATGATTGAGACTCTGAACCAGTATTATGGTGTACAACATTTTTTATATTATTGTAACTCTTTCTAGCATATAAACTAATATTATTACTAGTATCATGCTTTTCATGATATTTATTATGAAAATTTTTATTGTAAAATATTCTGGTTTTATGTGAACTCACTTTGGAAAAACAAGTTGACTTGACAGAAGGAAGAGAGCATTGAATACCTTTGCAAAAATTAGAAGAACAATTCAATGATTTATTACAAAGTTGAGACATCTTAATAATTAGAGAATGAATTAGAGACATAGAACAAGATTGTAAAACCTCTAAAGTAAAATGTTCAGGTTGTGAAATGATATCATTAACACATTTATCCATGCAGTTTAAATCAACAGAAAAAGACTCAAACATTCCTGTGGATGCAATAGTAGAATTAACACCTGTCTCCACAAAATCTGATAATCTAGTATTAGATTTAGAAATATTATTTAATTCACTAGAATCATGAGAATCTTCCCTAACAATCTGAACTGAAGTATTATCAGAAGAAGACACTATTATCAAATCTGAATTTTCCTTAGTAATATGACCCTCAGAGACCATAGGTTTGACCAAGTTACACTCATTGTCTTCAGAATCTAAAACCATGATGTTATTGTCCAATGACTCTGTTGAGTCATTATCTATTACCAATTCATCAAGAAGTTCATTATCAACATCTGGAAATTTCATATTTAAAGTTATATTATTACAAGCCTGACATTTAAAAAATCCATTACCAATTGTTTGAAAAATAATAGCATCAGATTTAGACAGCTTAGTACAAGACAAATGAAAATACTTCTGACATTGACCAGAACACTTAATCCTCATGGCCATATCAGAAATAATCAAAGAACAACCATGACAAAAGGTAACATCTGGAATACCATCTTTATCAGGAATAAGCTGACCAGCTATAGCATTTACAGAAGAATGATAATAATAATAATAATAATAATAATAATAATAATAATAATAATAATAATAATAATAATAATAATAATAATAATAATAATAATAATAATAATAATAATAATAATAATAATAATAATAATAATAATAATAATAATAATAATAATAATAATAATAATAATAATAATAATAATAATAATAATAATAATAATAATAATAATAATAATAATAATAATAATAATAATAATAACACAACACTAAGTATCTGACAAAAAATACTAGAGAAAAACTTTTTCAATAGCTTCTCAGATTTTTAATTATATGCATACAAGCTATAAACAGCAAAAAGATCAAAAAAGCAACTTATACATCAACTATTATGATTTTTTTAAGGATTCATTCAAGTCACAAAAGTTCAAACAACTCAAGAAGCCATAAATTGAACTATATCATTCAAATATTCATTTTTATGTAACAGAATAAATCAATGTATATACCAAAATTATGTAAACCACTTTTAATGTAACCTTTTATAGAATCAATAAAATGCCTTTTTGAAAGCTAATAATAATAATAATAATAATAATAATAATAATAATAATAATAATAATAATAATAATAATAATAATAATAATAATAATAATAATAATAATAATAATAATAATAATAATAATAATAATAATAATAATAATAATAATAATAATAATAATAATAATAATAATAATAATAATAATAATAATAATAATAATAATAATAATAATAATAATAATAATAATAATAATAATAATAATAATAATAATAATAATAATAATAATTCAATTCAATTCAATTCATTTATTTACCGTACAAAACTACAGCATAAAGCCAATTACAGTATTGCACC
Organism: Epiperipatus broadwayi; assembly: GCA_028023455.1. Classification (NCBI taxonomy): domain Eukaryota; kingdom Metazoa; phylum Onychophora; class Udeonychophora; order Euonychophora; family Peripatidae; genus Epiperipatus; species Epiperipatus broadwayi. Next base: position 5,193,267 of record JAQFVV010000008.1, on the reverse strand, counting down.
ATAACAAATATATAAATACATAAATGAGTTTAAATGACAAATTATTAATATAATTATGTGCCATATTTCAATAAAAGATAATTAACACATTTAAAAATCTAAAGTAAAATTAAATATCAGCATATAAACAATTATTATTAAAACATTAATAATAACAAATAAATAAAAGGGATAAATATAAAGCGCGTAACAAAATAATAATAATAATAAAACAATTTAACATATATATATATAAACAAAATCAAGTTAAACCAATCAAATATGACATTTAAATTTAATAACATAACAAAATTGATTATAATCTAAATTGAAGTAATTATTATTACTACAAATCTGATTATATAAATATGGCAGTCTAAATAAAGGAGAAAATCTAAGAACATTGGAATGACAAGTTTTAATGTAACAAACAGAAGCAGACCGAGTATCATGCACATGAGATCTAATTACAACAGTAGAAATTGTGTCAGATAAAAGAACTATTTTATTAACAAGTTTATAAAGATATTTAAGATCTCTATATTGTCTTCTAGAAGAAAGATGAACAACAGTTTTATTTCCCAAAGAAACATATTTAAAAACTTATTACTCACTGATTGTAATAAGTTACATCCCTGTTTAGAGCTAGGATTCCAAATGACTGAACAATATTCAATGATGGGAAGAACCAATGATAAAAATAATTTAAATTTTGTATCACCACTGAAATGATGACCAAACCTTAGAATAGTACCTATAATTTTTAAAGCTTTACCAATAATCATTTCCAAATGAGGAAGAAAGGATCCATTACTAGAAAATATAACTCCCAAATCTTTTTGGGATTCAACAGAAATAATTTTGTGACAATTAATAAAATAAGAAAAATGCAAAACTTCAGATTTTTTAGAATACGAGACTAAGGAACATTTACTGAAATTAACAATCATATTATTTAAATCACACCAAGCACTAAAATTATCTATATCCTTTTGAAGAAGAGTGCAATCAAACACAGATGTGATTCTTCTAAAGATTTTACAGTCATCTGCATAGCACAAAAGATAAGAAGATTTTAAGCAATCCTTAAGGTCATTCATATAAATGTTAAAAAGCATAGGTGCTAAAATACTACCCTGAGGAACTCCAAAATTACATTTAAACTTAGATGAAATAGTATTATTAAATTTAATATATGCAGTACGACCATGAAGAAAGGATTGAAACCAATAAACAATAATAATAGATAATAATAATTTGATATAATTTGCGAAGAAGAATACTGTGGTCTACTTTATCAAAAGCTTTTGATAAATCAAAATAAACAACATCAAGTCTCTGCTGGTCCTCAATTGCATGAGCTATATGATCATAAATTGTTAACAAATTAGTTTCTACGGATCTATTAGGTATAAAACCATGCTGTGAAGAAGAAATGAGTTTACTAACATCTAAAATAATTTTATTATAAACACATCTCTCAAAAATTCTAGCAATAGTATGTAAAACAGAAATAGGTCTATAGTTATTAAGACAATCACATGAACCATTCTTAAAAATTGGGACCATTTTGGCACACTTAAGCACATTAGGAAAAACACAAGAATTCAGTGATAAATTAAAAATAAATGCAAGAGGAACTGCAATAAATTCAGCTAGCCCTTTGTAAATAAATGAAGGAATATTATCAATTCCCAAACTAGAATGAATTTTAAGTCGCTTAATAGCCATAACAACATCATCCTTAGAAATATGGTCAATCATACAATGAACAGTTGAAGAATTACAAAATAATGCAATATTTGAAGATATTGCATCATGTGATGAATATACATCAGCAAAATGTTTTGAAAAGTCATTTGCACTTAAAGTGAAACCATGAGTAGCTTGAACCTTTTTTCTACCCAAACCAGACTTTTTAATGAAATCCCAAAATTCTTTAGGGTTAGATGAAATATTAACCTCAATTCTTCTAATATAATTCTTCAAATCTCTTTTATAAACATGCTTCACCAATCTTCTGAAATTAATAAAATTATTATAAATCGGAAGAGCGTCGTGTTTTAAAATAAAGTCTACGATGATAAGACTTCCTTTTAATAATTTTAATAAGATCGCATGAAAACCAACGAGGAAAACCCTTATAAAAAGGTCGCTTATTGGGAATATACAAATCAATAAAACCATTAAGAATCTTTAAAATTCATCCAAGCAATGATTTACATCATTAAAAGAATACAAAAAATTCCAATTAACTTTAGAAAAGTTTCTACAAAAATCAAAATAATTACCCTTCCCATAATCCTTTCTTGAAATATTAGAAAAATTAATCTTTGAGTGACAAACATTAATATAAAACTCAAAAGGTGGATGATGAGCATCAATAGGAAAATTAACAGAGATAATAATAATAATAATAATAATAATAATAATAATAATAATAATAATAATAATAATAATAATAATAATAATAATAATAATAATAATAATAATAATAATAATAATAATAATAATAATAATAATAATAATAATAATAATAATAATAATAATAATAATAATAATAATAATAATAATAATAATAATAATAATAATAATAATAATAATAATAACACAACACTAAGTATCTGACAAAAAATACTAGAGAAAAACTTTTTCAATAGCTTCTCAGATTTTTAATTATATGCATACAAGCTATAAACAGCAAAAAGATCAAAAAAGCAACTTATACATCAACTATTATGATTTTTTTAAGGATTCATTCAAGTCACAAAAGTTCAAACAACTCAAGAAGCCATAAATTGAACTATATCATTCAAATATTCATTTTTTATGTAACAGAATAAATCAATGTATATACCAAAATTATGTAAACCACTTTTAATGTAACCTTTTATAGAATCAATAAAATGCCTTTTTGAAAGCTAATAATAATAATAATAATAATAATAATAATAATAATAATAATAATAATAATAATAATAATAATAATAATAATAATAATAATAATAATAATAATAATAATAATAATAATAATAATAATAATAATAATAATAATAATAATAATAATAATAATAATAATAATAATAATAATAATAATAATAATAATAATAATAATAATAATAATAATAATAATAATAATAATAATAATAATAATAATAATAATAATAATAATAATAACACAACACTAAGTATCTGACAAAAAATACTAGAGAAAAACTTTTTCAATAGCTTCTCAGATTTTTAATTATATGCATACAAGCTATAAACAGCAAAAAGATCAAAAAAGCAACTTATACATCAACTATTATGATTTTTTTAAGGATTCATTCAAGTCACAAAAGTTCAAACAACTCAAGAAGCCATAAATTGAACTATATCATTCAAATATTCATTTTTTATGTAACAGAATAAATCAATGTATATACCAAAATTATGTAAACCACTTTTAATGTAACCTTTTATAGAATCAATAAAATGCCTTTTTGAAAGCTAATAATAATAATAATAATAATAATAATAATAATAATAATAATAATAATAATAATAATAATAATAATAATAATAATAATAATAATAATAATAATAATAATAATAATAATAATAATAATAATAATAATAATAATAATAATAATAATAATAATAATAATAATAATAATAATAATAATAATAATAATAATAATAATAATAATAATAATAATAATAATAATAATAATAATAATAATAATAATAAAAAACATAAACTGAAAAGTATTTGGAAAATATTAAATCAAGAATCAACATCAGCAACAAACAATCCAGCCAAATGAAGTATAACATGCACAAACTAAATGTCACAACCTTTAACTATAAAACAGAAAGCAAAGCATAAATATTATAGAAACATTATCAATAAATAAATATTTACAAATTAATTTTTTATAGTAAAAAATAATACTTAATTCAATGGTTTTATGGCTTGAGAGTTCATAATAAGTTCAGACACTGGAAAAACTAAAACTGGAATCAATCCAAAGATCTCACATTCCAAAATCTGACACTAACAATTATACTAAACACCACAGGGTTTAACAAAGAAAATAAGTACAACTTATCTTCATATGGGCAAAAAGCATCATAATTACATAATTATCAATGATATTACTATGGCAGAATTTCATATTTTCAGCATTATTAAAAATTTTACGAGCTAAACATTAAATTAACAAATACCTGTATAATAATTATATTTATAAAGTGCATTCTCATTACTTTAAAGTAATATATATTAAGGCTACAACCTTAAAACTATGTGCCTGAAAAAAATGACATTGGGGACTTCTGCAAATCTTGTGTTAAAGATTTGCAGAGGTCCCTACTGTTGCTTTTTTAGGCACATAGTTTTAAGGTTGTAGCCTTAATATATATTACTTTAAAATATGCGTATAGTAAATTAGTGGTTCACAACCATGCATAACATAGAACATACCTATTTACTAAAGCCTTTATTTTAGTAGAATATTGCTTAAATAAACTTGATAAATAAGCACAATTTCTAAAAATTAATTATTTTCACTGGTTTTTCTTTTCTCTGATGGCATATACATTCTATAAGGTGACTTATGCTTTCATTTGATATTAATATACAAATGTACTAATTTTTTTATAAATATGTGATTAAAATTAAATAACTAGTACTAAGCTATCAACAATCTCAACCTGTAGTCAAGGCAACCCACAAATGTAAATGATAACAATCAACTCTTAAGCTATTAACAATCTCAACCTGTAGTCAAGGCAACCCACAAATGTTAATGATAACAATCAACTCTTAAGCTATCAACAATCTCAACCTGTAGTCAAGGCAACCCACAAATGTAAATGATAACAATCAACTCTTAAGATATCAACAATCTCAACATGTAGTCAAGGCAACTTCCTTTAACAATAAAGATGATTATTAATAGCTTAACGGTTGATTGTTATTATCTACATTTATAAACCTATTAAAGCCTTGATTAATTGGCTTTATTGTCTTAACTAATATTACAATTTTAATTTTATAATAATTTTTAAGAATGTAAGTACGTAAACTATATTATAATTATATATAGTTCGTAATTGATTGCATTTCATCACGAAGTGTGCAATGAGCAATGTTTTTAATTTTTGTCATTCTGTTTATAGACACTGATATCGACTGTTTAAAATGCATTCAAAAACATTTAATACACTATTAAATAAAATTATATGAAGAAAAAATAAGAGTAATTGGTGATAAGATTTTATTAAGAAGAATAAGATTGATGTATAAAATAAAATAAAATTGCAATTTATACTCTATTTCATAGAAGTGTGGTTTCGTTTACAAATAAAGTATTTAATTATATAACTTTGTTTAAAATTGGACAATATCTATATATACAAATATTACTAAATATTTTTCATTTGTTTAAATTTGCAATAAATTGAATCCCAATATTATTAAAAATAATCTTTTGATCTTTAACTTGAAAATAAAATTAAGTCTTTATGTGAAAGTTAGAATTTTATTATATAACTATATAGAAGTATATATAATACTTTCTTTTAAAAAAGTTTTTATTAAATTTAAATAAGCTTGCAACACACCTTGAGCACAGAGGAAAATCAAGTACTTGACTTCTCAAAATTAATTACAGCAAAATATCTTGGATAGTGACATTTCAAGAACTTGCACATAAAAAAAAACAACTAAACTTTCTCTCTGGATATTAAATGCCTATCTTATCTAATGCCGGAATTAATTTGTCAGAAATAAATGGTTCACTGATTTAAAAAAAAAGTGAATATCTAAGAAAACAGTCAAATATTTTTTGCTAAGTATTAATTTATAAATGCAGATTTACACACAATTAGATATATATAATGTTATATATAGAAAAACAAGAATAATAACCATAATATAGACCTGATCCAGGTCAACTTATTTGCAAAGATTAGGCTAAGTAATTCATTTATTTTCTACACTTGCAGATAGTGGACTAGATCTAAAAATATTAGGTTGTCAGGAAATAAAGGGGGTCCACCTACAACTATAGGACTACTATTTAATTTTTATAAGAAATAAATAAAATTAAAAAAAAAATCATATGTAACAAACAAATACTATTAAAATTTTTGTTAAATAATTGTAGATATTATTGGCAATATAAGGTAAATATTAAATGTAGTATAGATTGTTATAATTGGATTTTTAAATTACTTTATTAAAATTTTAATGATAGTTTACTCCAATTAAACATTTTACACATTAATAGGTAATTCAGAAGCATATTTCATACAATTCATTAAATCAAAAGTAATCATTTAGACTCGTAGGTAATTATGTGATCTTATAAATAATTGCTTCTGCGTTCAATTAAACAAACAATTTCTTTTCACTGGATAGCAATATATGTATATATGATTACAAGTTCTCAGGCAGTAAATTTCTTATCTCACATTGAACCCAAAGAAACTTGTAGTGTGCAGATCACTTTATAAAGGATGCTATATCCTTATTATAAAATCTGTTGAATGCCAAAAGCTTTACTACACTCAATAAAAAAATACTACAAATTTTACAGTTGTTGTAACTAGAATCTATATTTTCACCACCCATTAAGCAGTAGCTTTAAAACATTAAAATTAAAAACAACACAACATCATTACTACTTTGCTGATTTGTAGATAGCTTAATAATAACCTTTCAATGATTCATCTTCAAGGCTTTTCATTGCATTAAGTTTATGGTTTAAGTGGAATAAATCATTAATACAAAATATGGATTTAGTGACTGAACAAGGGGATCCATTTTAGGTTAAAAAAATTTATTCAAAAATCAGTTAGAAAATCTGAGGAATTTCTTTTCTTTTATCTGACATTCTTTTTTACTTTCTATGCCTCTTACCTAGTAATGTTGTTTTCAAAGAATCTATTTTCAGAATTTGATTTTTATTCATATTCAACTGGGAAGTTTTGTCATTATATTTATTTACAAGTTTCAATGCTTTGCCATGAGTGTTATCAAATGTTCTTAACCATTCCTTCAACTTTGTTGTATTGATTTTACTAAACTCCATACAATAACAGATTTAAACCACTCAACAACTTAATAACAAGGGCTGTAGTTTCAAATATACACAAGCAATTAAATGCTGTCAGCATTGTTTCACACTTTAAGATACTTTAAACCGAAACATATGCTTCTTGTTTTGTTTCTGTATCAAACTTTTCCTGAATATTGTATCACTGACAAACTTTTCAATAGATTTACAAAAATACTGATACCATTTCCAAAACTTTTACATATAGTGATGCTACACTGAATTTTCTAGATCATTGTGTCTAAGTAATTAGTTTTAATTATTTCATTTTCTTTTGTCCCAGAGGTTTTCCAACACCTTTGATCCATACAGCTATTCTCTCATACAATATTTTTACAAAGGTTGCTAAATTTTTGTGCAACATAAAAAAAGAAACTGTAGGCATGCAGTTATCATCAAATTCAAGACACATTGATAACACTATACATGGAATCCATCGGTCACATCAGTAATTTTATTTTTTAAACCTTATTCTGACCATGGTATTTTGCAACTCCATCCATACAATCTGATAAACATTTTTTGGAATCAATTTTAAGATTCTAAAATGTTTCAGTTAATAGACAAAAAAGTTCTTATTGGCTACCACCATTACTTGACATAACTGAGAGTGGTTTACATATATTAGCTTTAAGGACATACTGATTAATAATGCTAAACTGATTAATGGTTGAATTATTTTGTGTTGAATAAATTTGAACAAAATTATATTTTTATGATTAATATTCATTTTAAAAATTGTTTGTTTAACATGTAACAAGTTCTCACGGCCTTTATATTGAGCATTTTTATATTGTTTTAGTCAATTGATTTTTTGTGTAGACTAAGTTGCCCATAAATGAGCCATATTTTTCTATCACCTGTACTGCAGCTAAAAGTAAATGTTATAATACAAAATCTTATTATCCAGAGTATTCCATGATTTCAAAAAGGGAAGTACTTGCTTGTCTAACAATTTTATAATGTATATAATCCTCATCATAATACTTATTTTGTTCAATTCTTCTTTCTCCTTAATTAGTGAAAATTAAAAAAATCCAGATGCTATCATTGCTGGACATGTTTGTTATATGTTATTGTCAATTTAAATAAAGACAAACTCTAGATAGTATACCAGTAGTTATTAAAGCCAGATATAAAGGGTAATGAATTATAAGTGCTGAAAACTCAAAGGTCAAACAGTATGAACAATATAAGTACTTATTTAATTTGCTATATATGAATCAGGTTTTTGGCCTGAATCATTCATAATTTTCCTCTCATGTAAATAATCATCAAATGGAAAATTATCAAGTTGATGAAATAGATTCAGCAAACAAATTGTTTTAGATTTGTTCATGATGGATATTCAAAGATTCTACAGATCTTTCATTTTCTTTTGTAAGTTAATTTACAGGATCTACTTCAGAAACCAAATCATTTATGCCTGAATATATATCTGATTCATAAAGATGTTACAGATAATGAATCAATGAAGCCAGATAAAAGTACTAGTCTTGATTTGAAAAGCAAAAGACACATTTATATTTGTCTCTTATATATTCAAAATATATATTTCTTGTTTTTTTTTAATCTACAAGTTATTGCAACAACATTATGAGCATTGCTTTTTTTCTTTTGGATTATTTCTTATGAACTGTACATTGAGTAGATGAAAGATCTATATAACTTGGATGATTCCTGCCTTTCTGCTTTTTGTTGTTCTTTGTATTTCAGTGGTCCAGATTTACATTTTTTCCTTTTGATTATGGTAGGGGCAACATTGCTGAAATTAAAACTTAATTAAAAATACTCCTTGTAGGAAAAGTGAACAGCTACAATTAAATGTTAAATCTAGCAATTGCTATAAGTTCACTATTTGTACATTTGCATTTGATAATAATAAGTTACCATTATATGTTACTGTATTATGCATTTTGTTTATAAACTGCTGTAGCATATTGTAGCAAATTTCTATAAAACAGCAGCAAGTATTTTTGCTACAAGTACATAACACCCTTCTACACAAAATCATGACAATGGAAATATATTTTATACTTGGATCTATTAGTAATATGAATTTTAATAATCACAGTAATTTTAACTATGGTCTAAATAAAAAGTATGATTACTTATTGTCTGCCTGAGGGTTTATGATAATGGTGTTATTTGCATATGTTGAACTGTTTCCATCATCTAATATTAAATATTGAATGTCTTTAGAAATTTTTTTTAAACTTTATTTAATTTGTCCAATTACATTCAATTGTTAGTAAACATTAAGTTTTGAATGCTAGTATTCTTAGCTTTTCTTTAGATGTCACTGGCTTAAATAGTGATAGAAGTAGAATGGAAATCAAATCTGGATCTTTAGATTCTTGAATATTAAGACAATACAAACTATCTGAGCCAATTCTGTCAAACACAGTAGTCAGTAGAAATTTCATATATTTATTTATAAGGTTCCTCCTGATTTCTCCACTTTTTCTTAAGAGCAAAGTTGATCCGTGGTTTCCAAACATTATGTAAAGTCACACTAGGTTGATTTATGGTGTTATTTGTTATTATCATGTGGTCAGCTCCTTTGAATTTTCTTCTTTGTACCTTTTTTCTCTATCAAATGTTTTGGGAATTTTTCAGTTGAACATATATATTCATTGGTACATACATGATCTGCTATTTAGACATATACATTTACTCTTTTCTATTCATCAGTTTGTCTTCTTACAATCACTTTTCAATGAGGTGACTGTTTTCACCAATATACATCCTTCCTCATTCATACAGTATTTCATAAATGCAGTTTTTGAATTTCAACATTTCAAGTTCAGGCTTTGTAAATGTCAGAATTTCTCATAGTGTGATGTAACTCTGGAAAGCTGTTCTGATATTATATTGATTGCAGATTTTGTTTAATTTGTCTGCTATTTCTTGTATGTTTAGGTACAATATAATACCAATAACTATTTTTCTTTTGGTGGTTCTTTTTGTTTATTTAAGGATTTCTTAATGATAGCTGATGGATAACTATTTATGGGATTTTGTTTTATATCATTTTTTTCCAAATCACTGGTTTCTGAACAAACCTCTTTTGGTTATGTTTCTATGATGAGAGGAAAACAATCAAATTTCTCAAAGTACATAAATCTATAATTATTCTCCCTGCAATGTGATTGTTGTAATGGATATAGCTGATTACTAGGACAACAAAATACAAGAACTTCTTATAGCAGGCCAATATAAAAAAGGGCAAAAATTCAATACCAAATACAAAAATAATATTACAAGCATTACTGAGAAAGTATTTCACATACTTCATTGATCCAGAAAAAAGTAAATTAACATAATATGTTATCAAAATTCTTCATTTTTTATGGTCTATCTAAAATCTATAAGGACCATGTTCCATTAAGACCTATTATTCTAGAAATTCACATTGCCAAAATTTATCAAGATTTCTTCTCAAAGTACTTAGCCCTTTGGCATACAAGACCCAGCCTTTTGTCAAGAAGGCTAAGCACTTTGTAGAATTAATGATAAAATTAAAAAAAAAAGACATATTGGTAAGATTTGGTTTGGAATGATTATTTATGAATGTACCATGTGAAGAAGCATTGCATATTATAAGAAATGATTAAATCATGATAATATCTTACAAACTAGAACAACTCTTCCTATGAATACTATAAAGGAACTATTAACATTGTTCATAATAACAACATATTTCCAATACAACACAGAATTCTTCCAGCAAAATCAAATGATGGCTATGGACTCACTACTGACTCCACTGATTAGCAATATGTACATGGAAGAACTTGAGATTACAGTTATAAAGACTATTCCATATCCATCTAAAGTTTGACTTAGCTATGTTGATGATATATTTGTTCTATGGCCACATGATAAGGCGCTATAACAAACATTCTGGAAACACACCAATTACATAATCATTTCAATTTAATCCACAATAGAATCTGAACAAGCACAAACATTGGCATTTTTAGATGTTCTTGTGACAAGACTCCCTCATGACAAAATCAAAACTACAGTTTATAGAAAACCCAAACATATAATAAAATACTTTATATAAATATCCAATCATATTAGAATCATAAAATATAGAAATTATACTATATAAAACAGAACAAAAAGAGTTTGTTTAGAAACCAGTGGTTTGGAAAAAGAAAGGATGTATGTAGAATAAATTCCCATGAAGAATAGTTATCCATCATCTATCATTAAGAAATCCTTAAAGAGGTAATGAAAAGAACAATAAAAAATAATCATTGGTACAATAGTATATACATACATGACAGGAATAACAAACAAATTAAAGAAAATCTGTAATCAATCTAATATCAGAACAGCTTTTGAAACTCATTCATACCACATTGCAAGGAATTATAGCATCTACAAAGTCTGAACATGAAATTCTGACAAGCAAAAACTGCATCTATAAAATACCATGTTGGTGTGGTATAGGTGAGTCCAACCACCTCATTGAACATCAATTACTAGAGCACAAACTGATGATTAAAAAAAAGAAAACATGTGGTAACAAACCATGCATGTACCAATAAACATATGTTTGATTGGAAAAATATAAAAATATTGGATAGAAAAAAGAAGTTACAAAGAAAGAAAGAAATTCTAAAAAGTTGCTCACATGACTATAGCTAATAACAATGTAATGGGTCTATACAAAATGTTTGGGACCACTTATTAACTTTGCTCTTAAGAAATGGTGAAATCAGGAGAACCTTATAGATAAGTATATAAAATATCAATTGGGTGCTGCCTTTGGCAAAATGGCTCAGTTGGTTATAGTAATAACTTAATATTCAAAAATCCAAAGGTCCATATTCAGAAAAATGGAGAATAATTTCACTCAAAATGTGTAGATATTTATCTGTGTGCTATTACTAACAGTTGAAGGTAATAAGAAAATTTAAACAATTTTTCTAAAGACATTCAATATTTAATATTAGTTGATGGAAATAATCCAACATATTAATACAACTATTATTACTTATTTGAAACTGCTCCTTCAATATATTTACTAATTACTACTAATTTTTTTAAATGAAAGAAAATACATTATATTTTAATTAAAGAGCATAGGACTATGGCATATAAAATTATTAATTCAAGACATAGTTTTTATAAATAAAATGCAATAAATATGAGATGAAGAGCTGACAAAGCATCATTAAACTAAATCATATGCACCAAAGAATATTTGATGTCTTTGCAAAATTGAATTCAATTGCATGCTGGGATTTTCAATTAAACTTCAGCATGCAGTCACAATAAATAGATTATGTCTGTATAATAATATATCACTTTCACATAATAATTTTTTTCAGAATTATTTATTTTATTATTAAATATAAAATATCCTCAAAAATGATTTTAATAAAATAGTAATACAACAAATTTCAGTTGCATGCAGTAATAATACAGTAACAACCTTTACATTTTCAAACTACTAAAATAGTCATTAACCTTTTCATCTTATTGTTCAATTGTTAAGGGAGGCTACTTCATCAGGAGTCCACAGGGTCTATTTGTCATTGAGCAAGTGGATTCTCCTGACAATCTATTATTGCTCATATTTAGCAAAAAAAATAATAATTTAAATATTAATTTTAGGATTGTTATTCTACAGTAAATAATATGGAAATCAAAATGGCATAATTTTATATAATATTTCTATTTTTTTATTTAAATGAAATATAATTTTATAACACTTAGTGAAATTATATATTCCGTAATATATCTTGCAAGAGTGAATTTAATATTATATTATATCTTATTTAAATGAAAAAATTGAAATATGATATGAAAGTATGCCATTTTCTCATTAAATTTGCTATATAAGAATTATTTTTTGTGTATGAAATTTATTTTTACAAAAAAAATGTGAAAAGTACAAAAAATAAATTTAAATTAAAACAAAACTTCGCTAAAAAAAAAAAAAAAATCTAGCAAGATGAATGTTTATATTCATTAGAAAACAAAAAATATATAGCATAATAATAAAAATTTAATAATAAAATTATTTTAAAAAAAGGAAAATTCTACATTTTACGTTTCCTGACAGTTAATTTATAAAGAGTTCGCTGGTTTTTTTTTTTCAGTATTTCCGCATTATTTCATCTTATTCCTGCTATTAAAAAGTTATATTTAGAGAAAGTAATAGATCTATCTATCTTTTTGGTATACTGTACTCTATTTATAAGTGTGATGGGATTTCATGGTGGAATGATTACTGTATTTAAAGGCCAATGATTTGTTATCTAAATCAGGCGGAACATGAAATGATTTTAGGTAACACTTTTATAATTAATCTAATTGATTATACATTTAGGTGACTAAATAGATATTTAATTTTATTTTTTAATAAAAAAACCTGCTAAAATATTTATTAATCAGCTATTGATTAGATTAACGAACCCATAACAAATTCCTTAAAAAAAAACACGAAACAAAACCTTTATCCTTATACAGTCTGTTTAATTTATATAGAGAGTTATTAATGAAGAAAGCACTTTCAAATTAAATGAAAAACAATGGATATGACTTGGTTTGTGCTGACAATATCTTTGTAACTCCCTCGTTTTGTCAGAATATCTGACAGTTAAAATGATTATTTATTCCTGCAATACCAAATCTTAAAAAGATGTGCTTGAATATATACAAACATATATATATATATGTATATGCACGAATGTAATTTGAAAGATTGATTTTATTTCTTTATACGGAATTCTGAGAAAAAGTTTGTCTCAAGAAGGATTAGTTGTTATTACTTGTTTACATACAGTCTTTGCTTTTATGTAGTCATAAAATAAGATTCCCAGAAAAAAAAAAATGTTGTTTACCGGCATGTAAGATCAATTTACAAATTCCATCTAAATTTTTAAGTATTAAAATGTCTACATGGGTATGAGGTATGACTACAATATCAAATCCAACAAGAGCTTTGAGCGTTCCATCATCAGTGAAATAGACAGTTGAATAATTGGAAGAGTGAAAAGATTGAAGCCTGTCTAGTAAACTTTAAGGAATTAACTATCTTAATGTACATCGAAAACTGATTGTATATATGTGTGAGAGATTGTAATCTAATCCAATTGATGAGTGCCGGTTCTTCACGAAATACATATATTAATGATCATCTATTTTTTTTTCTTGGATGTAATCAGATGGATCGATTGCTTGAGATAAAGTGGAGAATGAATGTCCCTTTACTTACAGATATAAGAAATATTCAGTATAACCAAAATATATAATTGTTTATTTTTTTTGCCAATTGAGAAAATATGTTTCTAATATGCAATTAAATCTCTATCCATTGTTTTATTGACTCAGAAAAAATAAATGATAAATTCAAAAAACAAAGGAAATGGAGAATTTTCTATTGTTTTTTTAGTTTTAGGATCAAAGAACCCAGATGAATGTGTAAAAACAATAAATAGATAATAAATAAATGGATAATGAATATTGAATTTTTTGAAATTCAATATTCATTATCAATTTCTTGGGCTATCGAAAAAAAAATGATATAGAAAAAAAAAAAAGAATATTTTTTTTGTAAAAATAAAGACTTCATTACAATAGTAAAAAAAATAACTGAAAAATAAATAATATTGATGCAAATTAATTTGGCTAAAAATTATATAGACATTAAAGTAGACTTATAATTAATAGATAGTAGTTGATTTTTGGTTATTTTTATTAGAGAATCAAACTAAATAAAATAAATGTAATATCTCAGCATTTACAATTTGACTAGCCCTGACTAGTATTGTCTTCTTTATAATTATTTTTTTGTAGTGGGGTAATGGAAAGATTTTTGCTTTGCAGTGGGAATTTTAAAGATTATTTTAACATATACTTATATATATAAAACCAAGTCACATACCACTTGATCTATATAGTTTGTATTTACCAATATGTAATAAAGAGTATACCAATATTTCTAAACAGGCATATTTATTATTTTTTTTAGATGGTAAATCCTATAAGAGAAAGCATTCAAATATTTATCTATAATTGTCTCCATCCCCAGAATGGTTTCAAGCTATGGGTCTTTTCAGTGAGGATTTAAAACACCAGATTCAAAAGTACTACCTCTAGTGAAGAACTATTAAGAAGATCTGAAACTTACAGACATCTAATGTCTTCAAATTGAGCTCTCCAACTAAAATAGTTATATGGACCTGAACTAAATTCAGATACTCCATATATTAATAGCCTTAGAAGTTTAATATAGCCAAAGATTCAATAGCCAAAATTATAATAGTAATATAACCAAGTCACATATCACATGACCTACATAGCTTGTATTTACTAATACATAATAAAGAGCATGCTTTCTCTTATAGCATTTATCATATAAAAAAATAAAAAAATAAAAAAAAAATAATAAAATAAGCTGGTTTAAAAATATTGGCATGTTCTTTATTTTATATCTATATATGTGTTGTAATAATGTTTTTAAACTTCATCAGTTATATGTAATAAGTTTTGCATATATATATATATATATATATATATATATATTCATATGTAGACATACTTTATGAAAAGTAAAATTATTCTTTTTTATATGTTTTTTTCTTTTCCTTTCAGCTTAATGCATTTTTAATGCTGTGCACCATAATCATAACTGTTTTACTTGTGTGTGTTTATAATATTCACTTTGATTACTAAACAGAATGATATGATGTAATTTTTAATATTTTAACAATCAACAAAAAGGTATTTAGTATTTTCTCTCTTTTAATACATTTTTTTAAATCTTTTCTTATGCTAATTGTAACTACAGTATATAAACATTTTGAATGTTGGCTTAAGAAAAGATTAAATTCTGCAATATATAGTGCAGTTTATAAATACTATGATTTGAAATTTACCAGCCAAAAAAGCAATCAGTATGTGTTAGGAAATCAATACAAAAATAATCCTTTCTTCAAGACAATATTCACAATGTTTGTATAGTTATTCTCTCTCTTGTATATACTTATAAGTAAGGTTGCTATTATAAATGATCATTTACACTTACTTGGCACTCTGAACAAAAATAGGGATGAGGAAAGTGCATTGATAGTATTCTGTTGGATTATTAAAAGCAGTAATAATGTATACAATGTTGGAAATGGTTGTATTTATATTAAACCTACTTTATTTATAACTATCCACTTACATGGATCTTAAAATAATTAGAAATAAATTCTTCCATGTGAGTATAGTCCTAAAATCACAAAAAATGAGACCATATTTCTATTTGTACTGTAATTATTTTATCTTTTTTTACATACATGCTACATTGGTTATCTTTATATATATATATATATACATATATATATATATATATATAACCAATATATATTTATATATGCTATATATATATATATATATATATATATATATAGCAGAGATTGCAAATATAAATAATCATTTTGAAATTCCTTGAGAGTCTAACAAAAACATTATGGATGAAAGTGATTTGAAAATATTCTCTTAAATGTCAAAACCAGAAATTACATATTTAATAATATTATGCATATACAATATCAATTCACCCTACAAATATCACAGACATGATACCTGCTTTGACGTCTCCAAACGTTGGACTATTTAGCTCATTTGCATACGTTTTTGCATACCGCTTTGTTTTCTTACCCTATTTCCTCATTCTGCATCTCACATTACCGCTATGAATATGAGGCAAATGGCCTCGAAAGCACTTAGCGCATAACAATTTTTGGAATCGGTATAGCTTCTCTTTCAAGTGTTGCATACGCTTTGTTAATTTGTATATTAACTCCCTAATTGAAAATTACAGTCTTTTAATAAATATACAAATAAACACAAGTAATCTATTATCAGGTGAAAATTTATTATATTATCTTAAATATCTTAATACCCATATGTGGATTCAAATATCAGTTTATGTTTGGCTGAAAGTGTATAATAATAGCATTTAATAAAAGTCATGTGTTGGACTATTTCTGTCATCTAACATTAAATATTGAATGATTTTAGAAAAAAAAAAACTTAGTTTAAACTTTCCATTTACATTCAACTATTAAAATAGTACACATGTTAGTAAATATCTATTTCTAATGGTATTATTTTCCTCTCTGCTTCTGTTGTTGATGACTTGGCCAGTGATAGTACTAGCATGGGAATTGAACCTGGACCTTTAAAATCTTGAATAATAAAATTTAAGGCAACACTCTGCTAAAGATAAGAATTAACAGAAATGTCATATATTTATACACAACAGTTCTTCTAATTTCTCTCAAATTTCTCATTAGAGTAAAGTCAAATAGTGACTTCCAGACATTTATGTATTTTATATATATATATATATATATATATATATATATATATATATATATATATATATATATATATATATATATATATATATATTAAATCCAATTTTGCATGTGCACACACATGTATATATAAGAATCATTTTTCTCACTAACTATGAGATGAAGATTAAAGATTTTTTAAATTTTCCTTATCTTGAAAAATATTCAGCATCTTGTACTTCTAGATGAAAGACATAATAGCATCTACTTACACTACTTATTACTAGAATTTGAATTTTGAAAAATTGAACCTGGGAAAATTTTTGAAATTTATACTTCATTAATTATATTTTATTAATCAATAATGATAAGTTTTTATTTATTTATGATAATATAGGTTTGTTAATTTACTAAAACATGCAAGTCCTTAAAATTGTAAGATTTTGTATAAGTGGATTTATTTAAGAATGGAAATGTAACAAAATTCCAACTCAGGGAACTCTGGATGCTTGGTTGCTTGGGTGCAATATCACATTTTGTTTCAATTGCTATGTTGTTTATGGTTTATATATAAAGGATTATTACTATTGGTGGCATGATAATTTTAATTCATAGCATTTATTGATATGATGGATAAGTGATGTAAGATTAAGCAGGTTTTATCTGTCATAGCATAATAGTAATTGGATCATAAAATGTACTTCTACAAGCAGGAAGATCACACAATTCTATATAAAAATGGATTGAAAATCCTTCTATTGTGATGGATTATTATTATTAATTTTTGTTACATAATTGTATTTCAAAAATATTAACGAATTCCTCATGTACATTTAAGGAATAAAAAAATTATTTACAATTGATAAAGATAAATGTGAAACTTTATATTTGGCAGCATTATATAGACTACCAAATTTTATAATATATTTTTTAATGACATTGATATATTTTTTGTAGATCTAAAGACATTTGTTGAGGAAACAACAATTACTTTATCAAATATTTAAATTGTAATGTATATCTTTAAATGGTTTTATTAACTGTTGAAATATTAATAAATTAATTAAATTAAATTATTATTATCATCATCATTATTATTATTATTATTATTGGCAAATTTATTTCTCATCTGATAACTGAAATGCATATCTGTTTTGTTTTTATCAATTTTCTTTTTTCTATTTGATGGTTGAAGAAATATCTGTTTGTTAGGTTTAATATTAAGTTTCAAACAGGCTAAATTTTTTTTCCTCTTAGGCAATAAATATAGTTAATGGTTGAAAAAGAGTATCTTAACTAGAGGATAAATGAAGATAAACTAAAATTCTCACCCCAAATAGTTGGGAAGACTAATACATATAGTTTCTTCTCTACAGTTTTTCTTTGGTGATTGTTGAAAAGACCATCATTTTGATATTTTACTTTCTCTACAATTTCTCTTTGGTGACTGTTGGAAAGACCATTGTTTTGATGGTTTAAGTCATTTTACTTTCAGTTAATAACCCTTAACTTTCAAATTAGATACCATTAAAAACTTTATTAATTATAATATAGTAAATATTTTAAATATTTAATAAAACATTTGGACTTTGTATTTGTTATTATGCTAGACTTTAACATGACACAAATGAATTATATTAAAAAACTCACATGTCACCAAATTTAAAATTTGTTTTGCATTCTGTATTACCTATTATGACTGATAATTACTTTCTTGATGAAACCGAAGTATCAAAATGTATGCTATACTATTAGATTCTCAAAAATGCTTAAAGTGAGTGGAAATGAATCCTGTTTCATACTGGACATTATTAACAAGTGCTTATATGCAATGGAATGTTGACTAAATATTTATGCAATTAATAAAAATCTTTTTTTTTTGAAATCTTTTAAAATTATTAGCAAAAAGTTATCTTATCTTTTAGAAAGTACAATTTAAGATAAATCTGAAAAAAAAAATATATATAATTCCAATATTTACATATGCATATGTTAAACTAATATTTTGTAAAAAAAAATATGTGAATATTTTAACTTCAACCAATTAACAAAGGACAATCCAATTAAGGCTCATCTTTCAGGAATTTCCATATGAATTCTTTCTAGAATTTCCGTTTTTGAGTTTTGCAATAATTTTTCCATATTATTCTCTTTTAAATTATTATCCGATAAAAATAAACAAAAATTTTAAATACATTACAATGCGATCCTATATATGAGTATTTATACAAAGTAAATAGTTGAAGAATGTTATTATCATTTTGCTTTTGTTATTCTTTGAAATAAATAAAAAGATAAAATATATCAAAAACAAATGGTTTTCATAAACGCGCGCGCACGCATAATATAATACCCATCAAAATTATCAATAAAAATTCGAAAAGTTATGTGTGTTGTTTTTGGTTTATTAATTTAACTTACAATATTATAACAACTAATAGAATTATGTATAAATATGTGTGTATATTTGTGTCAATATACCTGAAATTAAAATAAATACATTAAACAAAAATTTACGTTTCAAACCAACAATAGAAAATGAAGCCTATAGTTACAATAATGTATATATACGCTTTAGTATATATAAACTATTTTTATTTTCTTTATTTTCCAAATTTTCATTTACGGTAATAACATTTTTAGAATCAGATAATACAGAATCAAATTACCAACAAGACGAGCTGAAGTTGAAAAAAAACCCAGAGTAATAATCTGGAGAAAGTAATAAATTGAAGAAACGTTTTCTATTTATTTATTCAGTGTTATGTGTTGTGCCTTAGGTTAAGTATATATTTAAAAAAAAAGACAGTATTATCTAATTTAATTGTAAGGTTTATTTAAAGAAGTGAAAGTAAAAATGATTTCTTTTATTTGCCGTATTAAGTATTGACCGATTTCTTTGTTGAAAAATAGGATAACTTTATTGTAACCTTAAAGTTACAATTGTACATGAATCTATGAACAAAATTAAAATAACAAATTACTATTACACTTAGCATTTGGAACCGTAAGATATTAATACTCATAACATCACTTATAGATATTGCAAATATTTTAATAATATTGATAATATAAATTTAAAGAAAATTCACATGAAAATAAAAAAATATTTTTAACAATTTAATTAATGAAATGTTATTATGAATATAAATAAAGTAACCACTAAACATCACATGATCACTATCTCATACTAGCACAATAATTGTTATTAAACAATTCAAAACAAAACAACACAAGATGGCACTACTATATGGAGAGTGTTGTTTTGTTTTGAATTGTTTAATAAATAAAGTAACAGTATTAATGTTTATAAATTAATCACTTTAAAATTTAATCATTATTTAGAATAAATAATTTTCTTCAAAAATTTTAGATAATTTATTTTATATAAAAAAAAAACATTATAATTATTATTTAAAGAAATTTACACACACATACACGTAATAATTTGAACAATGTGATACAGATGAACATTAGTACTAAAACTACTAATGTAAAATGCTCACTACGATAAGCATTAATGATGTAATATAAAACTAAACTCCATGAATTTTTAACTATTTAATCTATAAACTATATGGAATATGCTGATTACAAAGGATATCTTAATAATTTATAATAAAAAGTATCTACTTTAGTTACTTTGATAAGAATCCACTAGAGCAGTTTTCTCAAACATGAGGTCCGGGTGCTATTAGAATTGTAAGGTCTCTGCTCTATAACATTTTCACTAACAATTTATAAACAATTGACTGATCTTTTTTGTAGAGATCTAAGTACAAATAATTTGCAATCTAAAAATCTGAATAATAATCAAAAACATAAATAAAAAATTTGCATTTGAGAAGTCTCAATTAGGCTTTGACCATTAATTTGTTATGCTTTATTGGTGTGATATGGCTTATGCTCTTTTCAGATACATAAACTTTTAATTTTAGATCCCCATGAATATATTTTATTTCTCTTTCTCACATCTACTCAAAAGAGAACTAAAACAAGTAACTTCCCTATATCTCTCATCGAGATTACAACAGAAGAGCAGCAAAATCTTTTGCTTAAGAAATAACTTTTGAAAAATTGAATATACCTTTGTTGCAAATCTCTTACTACTTTGAAATTTTTTCACTAATTTTATGAAACTTTATTGATGAAGTGGCATTTTAAAAATATTGTTTAATAATTGCAATGTAAATCCTTTATCTTCTGAGTTTTTTAAATTAATCATCATCATCAACAAACATTCACAAATGAATATATCTATTCTAATTTTAACAGAAAAATCCACCCATCCCCACCAAGCATTAAGAGATGAATTCTGCAATGATTATACAAATAATTTCTCATATAGAGTATGCTGTTCCATCATTTTATTGTTTTTAATTTCTGCAACAAACTTTTCTTTCCGAAAGACTTCAAGATTATTCATAGCCATATCATCCCATGAAAGCAAGTAGTACAGCACTTCTTTAGTAAATCTTTGAAATAATCCTTGTAATTTAAAGATCTGCCTCTCTTCTAAAATACAAACTCAAGTTCATTATAAATCTTTTTTTAAAATTTTATACAGTCCATTTATTTCACATATTCAATCCAATGAAGGTGTGATTTTATAATGGTATATCTTATAGTATACCTCCATCAAATTTAAGAACACTTTGATGTCTTTTATGATGATTAATATTGTATTTTTAGAGTTTAATAGTCAGAAAATAATCATAAATTCTTTATAACAGCTATATAATCAAATAGTAAAAATCTTGATAAATTAATAGGTAATTATAGGTTAAGAGATGACATACAGTACAAAAAAGAAATTGTATATAAAATTACATGTGAAATTTGTAAAATGATTTATTTTGGGCATACTGGAAAACAATTAGAGGTAAGAGCCAAAGAACATAATAATGCAATTATAAGAAGAGATGATAAATCTGCATTATACATTCATTACTTGAAATATGGGCATAGAATAGATGCCACAAAAAATAGTATATATTTAAATTACATTAAAGATCCAAAAAGAAGACAAATATATTTTAACAGTCTACCCATGATATTTATGAGCACTGAACATGTCCAATCTCAAGTACCAATCTCATCAATTAATAAGAATTATACCCATCAAAAACAAAAAAAAGGTCCAGTGGACCCTTTTTGGGTGCCTTATCCAGACTAGTTCAATCTCAAGGTCTGAGAGACAATGTCTATTGGGAGAATGAAGGGAAGGTTATCTTACAAAGAAACATCATTTATATACTTTTATAATTTTCCTATCTCCCCACGAATCTTATTATTTTATTTCTTTTAGAAACATATGGTCATGAATATCTACGATTTATTAATACATGTATATATTAATATCTCAAACATATGATTTATTCATTCTGATACATATATATAATATCAATATACACATTCAAGAAAGAGTGTATTTATTAAATGATTTAATCTATTTCTATAATTACTTTCTTTAAGTTGGGACAAAGTGCATCTTTCTTAATTTATTATTATATGTTCATTTAATATATATAGAGAAAGTCAAAGTTACCTTATTTGAGAGTGAACATTCACATGTTTAAGGCTGATGATCTGTAAGCTTACAGTATTACAATGGTGATTGTCCTAGTGAGAATTGTTGGTCTGGAAGATGATGAAAGATTCCATAAAATTTTTATAATCCATCCTAGAGGTTAGGTAGATGATTCTAAAATTGATTGCACAAAAGATCTTACTGTTTGGAGTTTGGTGATCATTTCACTTGCTTGAAATAGATGGCTAAAATCTCCATAGATAAAGGTCAGGCAGGTCACAAAATAGCTGTAAACTGAGCTGGTTTAATGAATCCACATGATTCTTTTACCCCAGCATTTGGATGGAGTTCATTCTTATTAATTTTTATTAATTAATCTAATCACTTTTTTAAAATTTACTTTCTGCACTTCTTTCTCTATAATTGCTCATGGCACAACTTGCAATCCCTTTTATTACTCTCCAGCCTTATATATTTTAATTTGCTTTCATTAAGAAACATGCTACTAATGACATTATTTAAATAACTATAACTTATGATAATAAACAACAAAAATACATAAAATGAAAAAAAATATAAAAATACAACTCTGCACATAACTGCTTCTCTTCATTTTCACATACAAATCTATCTGTTAGTAATTAATTCTATGCAACATCACAACACGTGTAAGAAATATATATGTATACATTCATGCCTTTAAATGGTTAATGTATTTCACTCGCACTCTTTTGTAACAGGGTTTGAATGAATATCTATAAATTTTCTCACATCTATTAATTTAATTCAAAATAACAATCGCAATAAACACTTTTTTGTAATCATTATTGCCTTATCCATATTCGAACCCAGCTACTGTTACAATATAAACATACTATATTAAAAATAATTTGAATAATTGTATGAATATTTACAAGACTTCTATAAATTTGGTTAACATTTATTATATAAGATGATATATATATACATTCATTTTTATACAATATTATATATATATATATATATATATATATATATATATATAATTGTATAAAAATGAATGTAATATTTATTTAATGGATTATTATGAGATAGTCAATTATTTTGTAATTATTAAATTTATATATGAGGGTTTGATTTGTTTTAATTATTTATATTGTTATTGTTTGTTTTAATTCCATTATTGGATACTGGATGGTTTTATATCTGAAATAATTCATCAACATTAAATAGATTGGTAACATTTGAAAAGGCCATCAAAGCAGATGCTAAAAGGCTTTTAATGTATAAAATGATTATCAATTATATAACTGTTGTAAAGAATTTATTATTATTTTGTGATTATTATTTGGTGGAAGAGCAGCATACGGATGTTTATTCTTTTCCAATTTTGATTTTAGAATTTTATAGAGCATCTTTGAATGCAATTTTTCCAATGCCTATATTCAAACTCATTTTCACATAATAAATATGGCAGCATATTAGAACTGTGTTGTACTTTAACATCCAAGTTTTCTTTTATTTAAAAAGCTACCAAGATTTTCAATTGGCTTATACCTTAAATTGATAACCATCAAAGATAAAAATTGTTAAAGATTTTTCTTTCTCAATGGTTGATAAACGATTGGAGATTTTTGAACATTAATTACTAAACTAAAGCTTTTGAATATTGTATTTTCATACATTAAATACTTTCTGTAAATTATCATTTAAATAGAAATGATAGTACAATCATGAGGTATTGTAAATTCAAAATCCAAAAAGATGAAATTTATGTTTGTCTTTTAATTAATTCATATTAAAAAATTCCATCAACAAATTGTGTTGTATTCTAATACCCAATCCATTAAGTCATCTACAAACAGTTCTGGTGACAACTGTCATAATCATCTAAAACAATATTCTAGTCAGTACACATTCTTGTTTAAGGCCAATTTTAATTTCAAATAGCTCAGATTTTTTTTACCTATAGTAATAACATTTTCCTTTATCTCATCATAAAGATATTGTATAGTAGAAATAAACTTTTATGGACAATCAATTTCAATTAATGCTACATATTTGTTCAATTAAGTACCTTGAATAAATCATTATATATATATATATTGTGCCCTTGTCGGGGGAAAGGTTACAATATATATATATATATATATATATATATATATATATATATATATATATCATTCATTAGTTTCTGATAGTTTTTTTGTATTTTGGTGACAAAAATTATATCTATAGTATTTCTTGATTTTCTAACACTCCACTGCTTCTGATATAACTGGAAGTAATTTATTCAATGGAATACTTGAAAATACCTTTGCTGTGATGGATAATAATGATATTCCATGATAATTACTGCAATCTTACTTTTTCATTTTATTTTTAAAAATTGGAACAATAAAGCATCATTAAGATCATGTATAGTTTTAAAATATTCAAATATTTTTGATGTTAAAATATCATCACCATTTTGCAAAACTTTGCCAAAATATTTCATCAGGATTAACAAACCACTTTTTTTTTTAAAATTATAAAGAGATGTTTTAACATTAATAAGCTGTATATCTTTGTCCAAATGTAAATGAGTAGATAAAATGGATATATTATTAAATCGATTTTTATATCATTATTCAAAAGATTAAATACTTCCATCTATTTCAAAGCATTATTGTCACCATGTAATAAAATATTTAATGCTAGATTCAGTGGGATTATGATACTATTTTAAAACTATAAATTATTTTCAATGCATTAAAAAATAATCTAGAATGGTCATGATTAGTGAATCTGTATCTCCTTTGCAGTTTTCATCCACCAATCATTTTCAAATCTTATCAGTTAATTAACTTCTGCCTCTAAATTCTGCATTTATTATGAAGTTCCACATTTAATTTATTATTCTACTAAGCAAAGGAAAGTCATACATTTCCTTTTAATCAAATCATTAATAATAATATCATAGTCAGAAAAACAGTCATGTTTCCTTTTAAGTAAACTTAAGATTATATTTACTTGTATCCTTAAATTTTCTTAAATTCCATACTTCAGTGATATACAATCTTGGAGATTCAAATTTACAATTTGGGTAAATATCTATTGGAATTTAGTGTATATAATCAAGAATAAGCATACATTTTCTTGTGAATATAATTGGAATAAGATATCATTTTTAATGTGGCAATCATTTTAATCTTTTAGCATACTAATCTATAATATGTCCAACAATATGCATTTGGAGTGTATTAATTTATGATCTGTTCAATAATTTCTACTTGTAGATGGTTATTTAATGCAAAGTTTTTTTGCCTTCTGACTCTTAACTATAATATATTTTATTAAATGTCATTATTTTGAATGTATTCATATCTATGGCTTTTTGTAGCGAATCCATGTGTTGCAAAAAAATTCAATGACAACTGGCTGTTCTGTACTTCGACGAACTTCTGAATAAACTCTATCATTTGTAGTAATGTATGTATTAAAGTCCCTAAGAAGAAAATTTTGGTCTTTTAATAGTAATTTGCAACTAAATTATCACAAGGAATAGAAACTTTTTCTGAAATCTAATATTGGACTATATGCCCTAATAAGCTGAGCACCATTAAGCCAAAATCCCTAGTTTTTCCAGTTTTGTGCATTTTTTGAATTTTAAAATAGATTTTTTTTACTTTCTCATTACAAATCGAAATTCTATAAAAATGAAATGAAGCATAAATTTTAGTATCAGTAGTTCTTATATATAAATAAATTCTATATTTTGTAAAAATTACTTTTATTAATAATAATTTAAAACTTTATGATACAATATATATTTTTTGTATGAGTTCAATTTTTTATAATCATAATTCAAGTAATAAATCAAATCAATATCTTAAAGATTAATTCTCTTTGTTTTTTTTTAATTTTTTTACCTAAAGTTGAAATCAGTTTTTTGCTTAACAATTCTATGTAATTTTTTTAAAAGGATAATTAGAATTTTGCTATAAATTAGAATTATTAGATTAAGATTGGAAAAAATTAGGAATTGGTAGATATTTACTGAACATTATCTATAAATAAATAATAATGAGTATAATTAGCAAGGATTAAAAATACAAGGGATCCATTTTAATGTTAATCCTTGCTAAACATATAGAATCATAAACTGGGAGAAAATAGTTTGGTCCTCTTAATTATATTGTAAAAAGTTAAAGAACACCTTTGAAATTTTATTTGAATAATAGAAGTTTTTAAATAAAAGATATTCATGTTAATGTTATTATATCCATTCTTATATATATATATATTTTGCAGGTTCATCCAGGTAAGATTTTAATTAGATATTTTAATGTTTCAATTTGATCACACAAGCCTCAATTGGAAAATGAATACTATATAATTGTAGAGGTACTGTAAACAGTGTCTATGAAAATAGTTGTAGAGACTGTAAAATTGTTAAGGTTTCACAACTAGAAAAAACAGGTATATAAAATTGAACAAAATGACAAATAAATTAAAAAAATAGACAACAAATAACAAATTCAGAATCTTCAGTGTAATTTGTTTTTCTTTTTTTCAAGTATGAAGAAGTTTACATGTGTCATCACATTTGTTGATACAATTTGGCATTTTTAGTATCTCAATAGCTTCTCTAATCTTACATTGGCATAATTTTTCACATCTGATAGGATTCTGTTGTCAGAAAAATCAACATTGTAACTTTAATCCATAGAATTGCTGATGATGATGTTGCTTCACTACATTATCATGTTCATCCCTTCTACTACTGATGTGATGATTGCTTATACCCATATAAGAAAACTTACAAACACTACATAAAGTCTCATAAACTCTTTGAGCCTCAAGAGGGATTGAATCTTCAAGCTTGGTTAAAAGATTACTATTTTTTTGATAAGGAGTATATGCTATCTTTATGTTTGTAGCATTTTAGAATATGTCTAATACAGTCAGTTGTTCCTTTTATATAAGGACTACAAATCCTAATAATTGTTTTTTTCTTTTTGTTTTTGGTATTTTTAGCTTGAAATAAGGCTCAATTTATAATCCTTTTATTATAACCATTACCTAATAATACATTATTTATATGATGTATTTTTTCTTCTTGATACAATCTATTTGATAAGTTAGTTGTTCTGGTAAATAGTGTTTTGGCTACAGAAACAAGAACATCAAGAAAGGAAGTTTCCCATCAGATTCTATTCCTATAATAAAGATAATATTTAGATGGATATTATTTAAATATGATAAAAATATTTCACTTTATCTTTACTATGTTGCCAAATGACAAATATGTCACTTATATACCTCAGTCAAACAATAGGAAATGTTTTGATATTATTGCATCACATCCAGATTCTCAATTGATTTTCTTTGCTATTGGCAGGATTATCTTGCATTTTAAACCTTTTATACTATTCAGACTAATAAAAATTAAGATTTAAAACATGAGTTTATAACAAAAAACAAATTTTTGTAATGTTTTGCAAGATTAGAACTAAGCAAGTATATATATTTTTTGGTGACCTAAGTTTTTATGTTAATTGTAGATACCTCTTTGTTAAAAATGATTTATTGTAAACAATGTGCCTCATAAATTTCTCTTTTATATATTTTTATCAAGCTTATTGAAGTAAAGTAAGTAAGTCAAATTACTGTATCTTGTGCAAGTATTAATAATAAGATAAGAAATTCATGTAATGCATTAATTGGGATATTCCAGGCATAAATAAACTTTTAATCACTTTTTTTGTCTTTTCTCTGCCTAATATCTTGTATTTTCCAAATTGAATATATGTTTATTAGAAACATCTGGCTTTTTCTCTCTAATAATTGTTTTGGTTTCTTTTAATTTGTTTTTTAATAACCACTAGTTAGTTTCAGTGATATTCATAATTACTAATCTCATAGAAAAATAGTTAAGAAAATACAAAATAATGATTAGAGAGGAAAAAAACAGATGAATTTATAGTAGTAAATTATGCATGTATCAATGGATGTAGGGAAAATCCAAGTATATTGGGCAGAAAGCAACAAAAAGAAAATTTAAAGAAGTTGTTGACATGACACTAGAAAATGATTCTATAATTTAAATTAGTATGATAATCCATAATGTTTGGAAACTACTCATTAACCTTACTTAAAAAAAAATAGGGAAACCAAAAATTCTCTTATATTAAGTATATGAATTTTTTATTGCTTCCCATGATAGAATAATCAGTTAGAAACTCACCTTAAATCCAGAATTTATGCACTGAAAGGTCATAAGTCAAATTCAAGTGATAGGCAGGGTTTAGTTAAATCAACAACCCATGAAGAAAAGAAGATAATACTACTTCTGAAAAACTTTTATTATTTAAATTAACTTATATCTCATTACAAGCTGCTGAAAGTATTCATGAAAATATAAATAAAGTTTGAATTTTTGTAAAAAAATATTTAACAATTTGGCCTGTTGATGGAAATAATTCAACATATAATTACAAGTAAAATGTCATCATACCAAGCCATCAGACAAACATTACTTCATATAATGATGTCCAATAAATCTATTTTAAAATATATTTTTTCATAATTATTAATAAGATAATGTGTGAGTAGAATAGAATAATCTAAGTTTAATATAAATATATATCATTTTCAGCAAATTACAAACTATTTTAGAATGAAAAGTCTCTCCAAGTTTAATCCGGTTTTTCCAATCCATAGTGTCTCTTCTCCACATCACACCAACAAATTTTCTTTTCATATGGTCTCTCTTTCTACATCTTTTACAATCACTTGCAATCCAGTTTGAGATTTCAGATTTTCATTTATTATTATATCTCCTAGAATATGTCCAGTCCAACTCCATTTCAATTTTTAAACTCTTTCAATGATTGACACTTGTTTATCTTCTCACCAAAATATTCCATTTTCGATCTATTCCTGTTACTCATCACAATGTCTTCATTTTTCATTGACTTGTCTAAAGTCTCCATATTACCTCTTGTATTAAATGTCCAAGTTTCAGATCATAAATAAGTACTGGAAAAAACACTATTAAAGTCTTCGTTTTCAAACACAGACTCATATTTCCTTTTAATATTAAATTATTTCTGGCAAAAGTATGCCATACAAGATTAATTCTATAATTAATTTAACCCATTATGTTTTCATCTGTAGTAATAATTTGACCAAGATATTTATAGTTTTAACTTCTTCTAATTTATGATTATCAGTCTTTATTTTTTGCTGAGAAAACCCATTGAACATCACTTTAATCTTTTTAGCATTTATTTTTAGTATTACTTTCTTATTTTCGTATATACAATAATAACCATAAGTTAATATTAAAAGTAATAAAAAATTTGAACTGTTATTGCAATTATTGTTTAAAGTAAAGAAATAGATAATGAATTATATTTCAATATTTTACTATGAGTATATCACTACAAATATATGTCGATACATCCACGTAACACAATATTAAAGTGTATTGGTTGTAATGGATTAGCATTATGTTTTGCTTAAGATAGATGTGAATAGATTTTAAATGTATTTTATATATTTTAAATCAAATTTTTTCTTTTAAAGTACGCATAAATTACAAGAGTTTTCATCATTCAAAAAAAGAGAAATTAACCATTTACTCAAACAATATATTACTTTTGACATAACTTTTTAAATCAAGACAATTTTTTTATATTATATACAGTTGCTGTTTTATCTTTTTATATGCATCAGAATTTTAAAAAAATATTAAATAAGATAAAGTTATATTTATATTAAACAGTAAATCATAAGTTATGCAAAAAATGTATTACAAAGAAAAATATATTTAAATAAATATCAACATCCAAAAATATGATGCAATACTCAGATATAAACTTTATTACTAGATACTACCTATTGTAAATTATCAAAACTACTTTTCAAATATATTATTGTTGAAAACAATATTTTTCTATTATTTATAAATAAAAATGACATCTTGACAATTTAATATAAAATATTATTTGATTATAATTCCCTTTACAAATGCCATATCTCTTAAATGCTCTCATTTCACAGTAAGTCTATCTCTATATAATAAAATAAATAAATATAAGCTGTCTTTAAATTGTAAATAGTAAACACACATACACGCACACACACATATATATGTGTTAAACAGAGAACCAATCTTAAAACGAATATTAATAATCATGCACACTTTTGCTACTGTATACTAGATTCATGGCTAACAAACTATCTAAACTCAATGATTTAAATTCCAAAGCATTTTTAGTGCAACACTAGTATATTTCTGATATAATGTTTTTACACATAGCAATAAACCATGCCTCTATCATCTTTCACTCTCTTCTCAACAGTACTTCAGATTTGCTCATATAAAAGAATTTGAGTCGTAGGAATAAGAGATCCTTTTTATTCCTGCATAAATACTATATCTTGGATTGAAGAGGAAAGTATTCATTTATTTAACACTCTCAAAAGGCATGTGCTCAATTAGCTTGAAAGGCTGATATTTGAATGTAATATTATTTATTCTTAAAAATGTTATATGGTAATAGTGAAATGAATGATAAGAAAAGGAAGATGAAGGAGATATGGTTTATTACTAATAGTGAAAACATTATTAATCAAAGATGACCTTGTGTTCCACTGAACATGCTCTGGAATTTTAATCATTGAGTTTATAGTCATTAGACATGAGACTGGTATATACAGTACCAAAAGTACACTCATCTATTAATATTAGTTTTAAGATTGATTCTTTGTTTAACATATACATTAATATATATTAGCAATTATTATTAATTATTTATTGTTAGAGACTATTATATCATTTTTAACCTATATATAAACTTTAAAAATTATTAAAGATTAATTATAAAAAAATCAAGTCAGATATCACAACCAGTCTGGTGTTGGGAATATTCTCAAAGCTTGTTAAGAGCTTATTTTGAGAGCTCTATATATAACATTTAAAGATTAATATAACTACTATTAAATACAAGTATGCTGTTATTAATTTAATTCTACTCTATTTTTTTCTATTTATTAATATTCATATGCGATATTTTAGATATATTAAAAAAACTATACTATGCAAATTTAAAACAGATGTCTGAAGATGCAATGCTTAATGATTGTCATTTCAATTGGCCAATATCACATCTCTAACGTCTTCACCATCATAATTTATTATTTATAAATAGCAAATTGAATTGTAGTAATTTAAAAATTTGAGCAGGTCAGATAAAGATGACTACTTCAACTAAAAATATATCTTAGGGAAATTTTCCCCTTTTCAAATGCTTTTAGTTATGTGTTTTAATGTGTGTTAAGTTTAAAAGTTTTATAGTATATATTTTTATTATAACAAAAAAATTGTGACAAACTTTCTTTTTCTTTTTATCTATATAAAAAAAAGTATAGCAAAATAATAAAAGGTTAAAAAACATTTTAATAGTTAAGAATAAATTCAAAACCAGCATGGTAAAAATGATAGGATTTAAGAACTAAGCTGTAAGTCTAAACTTTTGTTACATGTTATCTCAAAAAAATTCTATCTTTAGATTTTTTAAATAGTTTTAAAGTAAAATATTTTTTTAAATAAAAGAATGCAATGAAATATTTATTACAGCAAACGAAAACTGTGAATATTTTCAAAAAATAAATCAAAAAGAAAAAAAAAGTGAATAGATAACATTTTTCTCCCTTTCTCTTTGTTCCATATGTATCATTGACATACATTCAAAAGAAACTTAGTAGAAAAACTTTATTAAACAGTGGAGTAAATATTTTGTTAAATTTTATATAAACATAAAAAAATATTTAATCCACTATATAACTTCTTTGACTTCAAATGTGAAAGTGCATTTGTTTATCGTTTCAATTTTCACCAAATAGTCACACTTTTTTTTTAAAATTTATGTAAATAGCTAAAATATTTTTCAATAATACATGATTATTTAAAATTATTAATAGTTTAAATGAAATTTAATTAATGTTGCTAAAAGTATTTAAATACACAATTTTTATTGTGCAATAGTTTAGAAAGAATCTTGGATAAAGTTTTGGCAAGATTTAAAAACGACATTCTATGTTAATTAACAAATGGAAAAACAAACATGTGACATTCCATAGTTAAATCGTTTTTGAACTATAAAAATTAAAGAGCATTATCAAAAATAATGTGTTACAATTTTAAAATAAATACAATAATAATTAAATACTTATAAAATATATGTACATGAATGAAAAAGTTATTATTATTGGGGCATTTTAAAACTAACTTTAAAAAATTAGTATAAACTTTCATTATAATAGTCAAATTAAATACATACATATTTCTAAATATTTATTTAATACATTTTTAAGTTAGAAGCCAAGAAAGTAAAAAACGAAAATACTAAAGATATATATAAATTCTTTAATAAATTCACTCATATTTATAAATATTAATAATAGACAAAGCAAAGAAGTAAATACATGGTCATTACTTTAAAAAAAAATTGCTAAATTTTCTAAAGCTAAATGAATGAAGATAGTTATTTTGGCACCTAAAGATCATTAATTTTCACAAAAACAAATGAAAAATAATTCATACAGTTTTTAATGAGAAGTCAATGCCAGTGAATAGAATGAAAACAAACAGTAAGCCTTTGTATCTTTGTGTTTAATAGAAGATGACAAATTTGCATATGATATTAAAAATTGTATATTGATGAAAGATGAACAGAATGTTTTAACAGATGTAGACTACTTCATTCCTTTTAAATACATAGGTTATAAAACATAGAAAAAAATAGTATGACTGAATATATAAGCAATGTTCAATACAATTATAATTTTTTTTAAAAAAGTTGACAAATGACTAGGAAGCTGAATTCTCATTAACATACATTCAAGATAATAAAATAAAGATTTATCTATATAACTAATGAAAAAAAATGCTGAATAAAAAAAATAATAATGGCAAAATAATGAAAAAAGGTAGAAGAACAAACATTGCATGTAGAAATAATAAAAAAATCTATATGACAAAATAAAACAAAAAAAGGAGAGAAGATAAAAATAAACAAAGATACTGCCTAATATCTTTAATATAATTTTTCATCTGTTCCTGTTATGGAAAAACAAGTTCATATTATCAAACTGTCAAATATTATAGGCAAAATCCTGGAGTATTGATTTAAGTGGAAACAAATATAAAATGTCAATAAAAAATGAAAAAAAAACCCCAATAAAACAATAGCAGATGTCACAAACATTAATATAAATCTAAAATAAAACTTTCAGTACAATTAAAAAAAATGTTTGTGCTAATAAAAATGTCTGATTTTAGATATTGAAATGCTTTTAAATACATGACTGTATTCACACTAAATTTAAAAATGTGAAACAGTGCAAGGATTACATATATGAATGGAAATAAAAAAAGCAGCAAAAATATCTAAACAAAAAATAATGAAAACAACTAAAATCATCATATCAAAAAATAATGGAGGTCAGAGAATTACATTTACAAATATATATTTGGCAGAAAAGTTATATAATAAGAAGCAGGTCTGAATTTTGAGAGTATCAAAAGGAAAACTAATAACAATAGCAAAAAAAAAAAAAAAAAATTGTAAAAAAAGTATTTGAAAAAAAAAAGACTTTGAAAGTAAAAAAAAATACTATAAAACAATAAGCAATGAAAGGAAAAATTGTATAATATTAAAAACTCTTCCATAGATGCTTAAGCTATTCTTGCTGGAACAAGCAAATATATATCTTGAAAAATGAAAAGAAAATATTTATAAAAAGAAGTTTTCAAAAATGTAAAACAAGTAAAGAAATCATCCATTTAATTGACATAGAATATCTTTGGTCTAATCATTTTACTTTTATAAGATGAACTTAGATATATAACAGCATTTATAGCAATTTTAACTGATAGAAGTTTATTTTATAAGCACAGAATCAAAACTTTTAAAAAAATTCAAAATATTCAAAAAATACTTAATAAATCAAATTGAACAAAATATTAAAACAGAATGAAAATTGGATGGGGAGGGGAGTATGTTAATAAACAATTTAAAGAGTACTTAAAAGCAAACAGTAGAGCTTAACATTTGAAGAGAACAAAATTTTATTAATGAAGACTTGCCTAGAAAAACAAACAAACATAAATTGTGAATTGTGCTTTTTAATGTATAGTAATAATAATAACAATATTAGCCTGAAGGAATCAATTTTATTACAAAGACAGAGACAATAACATAGAGAATTATAGAATACCTAAACTGAATTAAAAAGTTCAGACAAAATGTTAAAACAAAAAGACCTACATGCACTGTGATCAAATACACACATTCACACATAAATAAATATATAAAAATCATTTAAATTATGCTGTTGTGTTTCTGTAAAATTTTCCTAAAGGTGAATTTAGGTTTACTAATATTTTCATTCGACATTTTAAATCTATTATCAATTTTAAAGTTTTAAATTTTCATTATTTATAGAGTCAAAGATATTCATAGGAGGGGAAAAAAGAAGCTGTTCAATATCTGAACTTTTTTGTGTCATATTACCAGAACGGATATTTTAAAAATGTAATTAAAAAGTCAAAGTTATCAAGCACAAATGATAATTGGATACATAATAATTTCAGCATTTTTCAGAAGTAAAATTTTATGAAATCTGCTCATTTGGAAAAATACATAAACATAATTACTGAATTGCTACACAATGTGATCCTCTTATAAATCAAGCGCATTTCTAAATGTTATACTTGAAAAACAACTATTGAAAAAAGCTTATAAAAAGACATTTCCTTTTTCTTTTCTTTATGAATTGATTTTTATATTTACATATCATACCATTTCCAACCTTCTTAAACACTTCAACAATACTATTTTTACGGTTTTGACTGTACTGTAGTCATCATCATTAGAGCTCTGATGATGACTGCAGGACAGTCAAAACTGTAAAAATAGTATTGTTGAAGTGTTTAAGAAACATTTCACCGAAAAAGTGATTGGATGCAATTAACTACATTCCAATCTCTGTTCTGATTGAGCGAAAATAGGCACTAAAAAGTATTTTTTATGGTTATTGGAATGTAAAAAATATCTTGGAAAAATATTTGTTAAAATCATATCTAAATTATAAAACATTTACAATTTTAGGAATCATTAGACAACATTGAAAATAATGTCTCAACATATCTAAAACTAATTAAAAAATTTATACATTATGATATTTTTTTAAATAAAATATTATGAATTATCAGGACTTCTGTCAAAATTTTTATGGGTTAGATATTTTATTTAACCATAGGATAGATTATTATATAATGAAAAAAGTTAGTAGTTACACTTCTATCAAATAATATCATATTCATCCCAGGAGAGACTTAAAATTTAAAAAGGTATTATAAACCCAAAGAAATTTCAAAATGACATGACACATCACATTATTAAGATTAGGAAAGAATAAACAATTGTGCTAAATCAAATCACAATACCAATTCCAAACTTTTCACATCAAATTTGGTATAAAATGTGATTTATTTATATTCTATATAATTAGATTTAAAAGTTACACATTTATCAAAAATGTTCCAATAAAATTATAAAAAGTTTAAAACCAAACTGGTGAATTATTTGTGACTATTAAACTATTTAGAACATTTGAACAATGATGTGAATGGCTAAACGTGTTATCAAGAATAATACATCAACCACAGTAACATGCTATATATCACTTTATAGTACAGGTATCAATGTAAGCATGAGTAAATAACAAACATTAGATGATAGAATTAAAGTGAACCCAGATTAATTTTTAGTTATTGGTTCTTTTCATTAAGGAACATTAGATTGTATACATCCATTCAGAAGCCACCTTTGCTTCTATTTATTTAATTATTGAAACTAATGATTTAAAGTTTTCAAATCAATCTCACATCATGCCAGTCTACTTAAATGGTGCTTTACAAATGATTCTAGTTTATGAATCTATATATTTGTTAACTGTAGGTACTTTTGACTCTTTAACATAAGAAGAAATTAATGATGTTATGTAAAATGATTTTTATTAAACCAAGAGTAAGTTTTCTGTGAATGAGACACATTATCAGAGATGATGTTATCCAAATCAAATATTTCCTTCCCCTGAAAATATTGTATAGCACAGAAAACATATTGTATTTTAATAAAAGCTATTAATTCTAATACTTTATGCACTTATCTTTGAGAAACTGATTAGCACTTATGGATTCTATTGATTAATCACATTATGAAGTTGATTTTAGAATCAAGTGACATTGAGTGGATTGTAGCTTTTAATTCATACATGAGAAGAAGAAAGTAGAAGAGTTTGTTTTAGTAAATATCAAATATAAATTAATTGAATATTAGAAGAAGAAGAATTTATTCAGTGGAAATAGATATTTGATGAGTCAAATAAGAGTTTTTAAATCTTTATACTTTATTTAGCTAAAAAAAGATCTGCTATCACTATGGTGAACTTCACAGAGCATAACTAAATATTTAAAAAAGAGAAAAATGAAAAACAAAAGGAAGAAATAGTCAAAATTTATAGTTTATCTTGCAAAAATATGATATAATCTTTTGAATAAATGGTTAACTTCTTGAGAAGTCAGCTAATGTTCAAATACGAAGTAACATACAGAATATGATGACCAATGTATGTCTTTTTTTATTATTTTAAATAGAATTTTTCAAATGACATTTAATTTCCAAATACAGAATTATCATTGCTGACTCAATTCAGAACTATCAAATATCAATGGTAAAGTAAATTAAAAGCATAGAAAACTCATTGTATTTTGATCGATATTAATTTTCTAGATTTTAAAAGAAGAAAATAACTATAAAATAGATGGAAATAAACAATTAAAACAATTCAGTAATTGACTATTAATAATGCTATATGTATATTAAATTACTAGATATACATTGTCATATGTAATATAACAAAACTGATATAATGTCTAGTCAAATACAAGTAATTTATATACTGTGTGTATCCATATTTTATAGTATATAATAATATAATGTTAATTACTGATATCTTACATGGATTATAACAATATTTATTTAATATTATTATTAATAAATTGAATAGTTTATCATTTAGGAGATCATGTGATGTTAATACATCACAAGTGATGAATAGAGTTTTCATTTTAAGAACTTTTGACTTTATCACTCTACTAATAAGCCAGATCACACCATGCAAATTGGTATAATAAATATGTGTTATAGAATTAAAATCAGTTTTGTTAAATTAAATGTTCATTTATTTCAGCATCACTTTGGAATTTAGAATTTTAAATTAAAAATAATTATATTATTTTAAGACACTATGCTGAATGACGTTATTATTATTATTTAAGTATTAAGCATAAAAGAATTATGTTTATTGTGAGGATTTGATAAAATTAAAAAGAATTCAAACAGTAATGTTATCTAAGGATTCACTCTTATTGAACATTATCATGAATTCACTCTGTGATAATACATAGTAATTAATGCTTGATAAAACTTTATTATTTTTGATAAGTGATATATTCAACACCTATTTTAAATAGATTCAATTAATGTTCCCAAGGCAGAGTCACTCAATATTCATTTTTAAATAATGTTATGAAACATCTATGTCATTCCCAATAAGTAATATTATAAATTTTTTTGCAATAAATACTTTATAATAAATTATGAATTTTCCCATCTTATAATATCACATAGCAATAATACTATAACTTTCATATCATTATGTTTAAAATGCTTCATAAACAAAAGTGATACTACTATCATTAATAGTCTAAGTTACTACAATGATAAATATAAGAATGAAATTCCATTCAGTGTTGTATAACTTTTGTTTACTAAACATTTTAGATCTATTAGTATGTACTCATATGATTGTTGACATATGACATTATAAAAGATATTTCAGAATTTGATATGATGAAGATAGTGATAATAATAAAATATAATATAGCAACAGAATCTTGAATTAATATTTTACTTTTGTTAAATTACTGTTTAGATTGCAATAAACATTACAAGTTAAACTAATGAAAATGATTTAATGATTCAAATCTTCAGGAAATTTGATATTTGTTGCACAATTACTATTTAAAAATACATATAATGCTTTCATTAGTCAAATTTACCATGACTTTCAATAACATCAATCTATACAATGAGAGATAAGTATGGCAAAAAAGTTCTTACTATGACAAATTGCAGTAAGCTATTAAAATCATGATAAATTTTAATGCCACACATCATGAGAGTTTTTTGGTTAGCAGTTAATAAAAATATATATCTCATCACTTGAAAGCTAAAATTATTGAGTAAATTTTAGGTAGGAGTGCAAAGGGCTTCTGAAAAATTCATTTTTGCCTTTCTAGCTAATTATGCAAATAATGATAATACAACTATGTTCTTACTTAGTTTAATAATTATTAAAATCACATTGCATAATAGTTATCTTTTATTAATATAGTCAGTTATGATTAAACATAATGTAGAATTAATTAAAAAACCCCATTTTTTTGCTTTTATTGTATTTAATAGAAATGGAAGGGGCAATAAACAGATTAAGATAAAGAGAGAACCAAACTTAAACAAACTATTTAAATTTAATGGTTAAAATTCCAAAGCATGCTCAGTAGAATGCTAGTATGTCTCTGATTAATAATATTTTTACTCTTAGCAATAAACCATGCCTTCTTCATCATCTTCTTTCTATCATTTGTTTCACTACATATCACAAAACTTTTTGAAAATTTGTGATTCAATAAAATAGAATTTAATCTAGAATCACATTTAGATTTTTTAGACTGGTACATATGCTGCCTCAGACACATTGACAAACTAGCCTTCAGCTTTCCATAATAAATTGCTCTACAACCTAGTGTCTGGAATGCAACAGAATAAACAATTTGATTTTTGTCAGCTTGATACACTCTATCCTTAGAAGTATTAATCAGTCTATTCAAACACAAAGATCTGAAACCTTTGCACACCACTTTTTCCAATTTCACATGTAAATTTGGAACATAAGTTAAAGAAATCCATTCTATATTACTTTTAATCACAACAGAAATTAAGATTTTTATAAAACAATCTTAAATGCCTATATAATAAAAACTCCTTATATCTCATACTTAAACCAAATCAAACACCTCATATTTACACAAATAAAAATTATGATATAGAAAACATTTAAACTTAACAGATTATACCTTAAAGGAGTGCATGACAAAGTATGCACAAAACTTTTCACATTTAATGACTTAATGATTTTATAATCAAACTGACAGCAGTATTTATTTGCACACATATTCAAATATTTTAAAGACATACTATTCTCAAACTTAAATCATCCACATTAAAACTAAATTTCCATTCAAACTTGTAAACATATCCTTAATTACCTTTCTTCAACTATATACTAATACATTATTCACATTATCTTCTATATATAATATCATAACATTCTTCCAACAATGGTCTTATAACATTCCTCAATCTCTGATACAAACAAATTACAAATAACACCACTCATAAATTTAACTTTACAGACTTCTATACTATTTCCCGACAACCTTTTTTAACAAGTGTTATAGATTGCAAACAGTCAAGCAATCCATATAATTCACATACATCCAGCAATGCCATAACATAACCATCAACAATCTTAGTAGTATTTAACATTTGTATTAAGTCTAACAGTAATCCTATAAAAACCCAGAAACTTGTGAAACCATCTCGCTACAAGTTGAGACATTTTAAAATAATAACATCCACCAAAATCCATCTTCAGCCTAAGGTGAACTTTTTCTTTCTGCAATTTAGTATTAAATCAAATATGAAATAATTGCATCAAGAGAATAAATCTTCAAATATCCCGTTCTGGTAACCATTACGCCTATATGTGGACATAAAACAGCAATAATAAACGTATCCTTCATTAATTTCAAATTATACTTTTCAAATCTTTTACATTTAAATTTTATTTTAATGGATGTGTGTGTTTAATGATAAAATAAATCAACAAATTGATAAATTAAAATTTAAAAGATTTGAGAAGTATAATTTGAAATTAACTTTAGTAATACTGTTTTTACATCCAGATATAGGCAAAATGTTTCCTAGAAAGAAATATTTGAAGATTTAACCTTCTGCTGCAATTGTTCCCCATTTACATATAATGGTCAAATATTGAATATAAAAATTATTTATCCACAATCTTGTTACACTATATAGTTAATATATAATAATTAAAGAATTGTAATTATAATTAGTTGTTTGTTTCAATCTTATTTAGATTGATTATTGTATTATACATTGTTCCACATTAGTTTGCTAATGTAAAATTGCATAAAGAAAATGTTCCTCTTAAGCTGATCATTGATTTTAATGGGTATTATTACTATAAATCATTTCAACTGATGGCTAGATGATTGCAAGAGTTACTGGGCTTTGGTGAAATTACTGTTAAATCTACATTTGATTTTGCACATATGTTAAATTCTGTTAAGATTATGAATGGTTATGTTATGGCATTGCCAAATGTATGTGGATTATATAGATTGGTTGGCCATTTTAAATCTATAAACATTATTAAGAAAAGGTTGTTTGGAAATAGTACAGAGGTGTGTAAAGTTAAATTAATTATTGACATGTTTAAATGAATTAATAATGGATATTTATTTTATATGAAAAAGAGTTGACTGATGGGGTTGGTAGTGAATGGTGTTATTCATAGATTGCTTGTATTGGAGATTGAGGAGTGTGTTATAAAGCCAATTCTGGAAGAATATGATATTATATATAGAATATATGTAGATGGATGTGTTTGTATATGGTCTAAGAAAGATAATCGAGGATATATTTACAAGTTTAAGTGAGAATTTAATTTTAATCCGAATGATTGAGTTTGAGAATAATAAGTGCTTAAATATTTGGAGGTGTATATAATTAGAAACTCTAATGAGTTAGATTATAAAATTATTATTAAGCTATTAAATGTGAGATGTTTTGTACATCCTTTGTCATGAAATCATTTAAAGTGTAAACTGTCAGAGTTTAAAGTTTTTTTGTATTATAATTTATATTTATGCAAATTTTAGGGGGTTAGGAAGCAGAATATTGAGAGTTAAGGATTTGGTAAGTGTAGGGTATATAAAGAGTTTATTATATAGGCACTGAAGATTGTTTTATAAGAATTTTAAAATAAAGTCTGTAATTAAAAATAATAAAAAATGGATTTCTTTGCATTATGTTCCAAACATATATATATGAAATTGGAAAAAGTGCTACATAAAGATTTTAAAGTTGGTCTTAGGTCTTCTTTGTGTTTTAATAGATTGATTAATAATTATAAGGATAAATTACATCAGGCTGATAAAAATCAAGTTGTTTATTCTGTTGTGTGCCAGAGACCAGGTTGTGGAGTGGTTTACTATGGGGAGATAAAGTTTGTCAATGCAGTTAAACAACATATATGTCAATATAAACAATCTAAATGTGATTCTAAATTAAATTCTGTTTTCTTTAATCATAAGAAAAATATTGGACATGAGTTTTATATTCAGAAAAATTATGTGGTATGTATTATTAGAAAAAAAAATGTGAAGGAGACATGGTTTATTGGTAAGGGTAAAACATTATTAATCAGAGATATACTAGCATTCCACTGAGCATGCTCTGTAATTTCAATCATTGAGTTTAGATAGTTTGTTAACTATGAGTTTGTTATACAATATTGAAAGCCACTCAGCTATTAATATTTATTTTAAGATTGGTTTTCTGTTTAATACATACATATATATTTATTATTTACAATTTAAAGAGATAATTTATTATACATATGAATCAAACTATCTAAAGAAAATGGTGAAAATATTAATTTAAAAATATTAGAACTAATTAATTTTTGAAAAATTTAGAAATAATTAAGTCAGTTCTTTCAGCTTTATGTTGGATTGATTAATGATAAAAATTATTTTAAAAGTAAAGTTGTTTAATGGATAATAAAAATATTATGGGAATATGATAGAAATTAAAATGGGTTTGAAATTTTAGAAGCTGTGGAGGTTTTAAAACAACAAAAAGAGAGATAAAGTAGCTAACAGATTTTGTGTGTTCATTAGTTTATAGATTATTAATTTCAATAAAAAATCTGTATTTTATTATATCACGTCGCTATTTTCTGTCTGGTGAAAAGTAGTTACAAAACATTCATGGATATCAAATTATTCTACTATCTTAGTTTCCACTGATTCAGCCAATGCTTACATTTTGACTTCTAGAATGAAGAGAGAGGTTTCATCATTATATAGTGCATTTTGATCCCCCAAAAAATTATAAATAAAGTCATGCAGATCTTAAAAATGATTAAAAAAAATAGAAACAAACAAAAGGAAATATTTTTTTAAAATTACTATTAAAAAATAAATTATTGTTTATTGAACTATCAGAAGAATTTCAATGCAAAGAAGTTATATCATAAACTTTAATAGTTCTAAATTGAGCCCAACAATGACAATTCTGGATTTGAAAGCTAAACGTTTCTGAAACAAACACTGCACTTAAAAATAGTACCAAAAAAGTCACACACTAATTATGTGTTTGAACATCACCCAACCTCTCAAGAAATTAGCCATTTATCATTTAAATTCTATTTTATACTTATTATTTGATAGAACTAATAGTGTCTATTGCTAACTGAAAATTAACCCTCTTGGTAGCACTGTTTCAAATTAATATTTACATTTATTCATGAAATAACATTGCTGAAAATGCATAACATGGGGTGGGGTGGGATTTTATTATTTAATAAACAAAATCAATTTTATTTTCAGTACTTTAATATTTTTGCTAATTTTTTTTTCTGGGATTTTTTTAAAAATGTATTTTTAAAATGAAAAATATTTTTTCTGTAAACTCTATCAATTATGTATATTATATTTACTATTTAGTCATGTGACAAGCTTAAACCTCATTTCACCATTTTAAAATATTTTAATTGATTTTTGAATATAGTCATAAAAAGTACAGAAAATAGAAGTCGGTATTCCTAGTCTTGTGATAAGCCCTGCTGAATAGTGAAGATTATTATCTTACTGAGTTGGTTTTGAATTATTTACTTGAAAAAATTCTAAACGTATAAAATTCTGAGCTATATTAAACCAATTTTTTTGGTTCTCAACAGGGAATAGGCATGATAGAATATGCAGTAATTGCTATTGAACACAATTATCAGTTTTTAATCATATGATCTGATTGGCTGCCAGTTTTCTTGTGAACATGTTATAGTTGATATTTATTTGAAGATTCATTTTTTAATGAACCTAATTGTTCTG
Organism: Epiperipatus broadwayi; assembly: GCA_028023455.1. Lineage (NCBI taxonomy): Eukaryota > Metazoa > Onychophora > Udeonychophora > Euonychophora > Peripatidae > Epiperipatus > Epiperipatus broadwayi. The sequence goes on along the minus strand of JAQFVV010000008.1, from coordinate 5,148,981 downwards.
AAATAGTTTTCATCTTATTAATTTATATGTTGTTTACTCGTTACTAACACCAGTATCACATTTGTTTACTAATAATAAATTCTATGCTAATACTATAATTGATCTCTAGAAAATATAAGTTCTATTTTTCCAGTTTCTATTTAAAGTTTTGATAATTCCACAAGTTTCTATTTAATCATTTATACTTTTTCCACTTACACTTTTAGACTCAAATAAAATAATTAAATATTTCAAAATTCAGAATCTGATGTTTTAATTAAATTATTTCCTAAAGATAAACATGTATTATAAATTTAGGAAAAAAAAAACACTTCAATTTTATTTTATTAAAATTTTACTTGGTCTGTAAAAGAAGTATAACATTACTCAGTATGCTTAATCAAAATACTCACTATGCAATCTGGGTCAAATCAAGATGTAATTACTAAAGGATTATAATATTTACTAAGGCTGTAAACTTCAAGAATATGCACATGAAAATGTGAAGGTAGAGACCTCTACAGGTCTCAACCACAAGCTTACATGCATATTCTTGAGGTTTACAGCCTTAGGAAATATTACTTACATATTCTATGTATGTTTAAATAAATTTATAAAGGATTATAAGATTGGACAAAAATTTATATAATAATTTTTGGTGTATACAAACATTTTGTCTAAGATTCAGTTAGTTGTAATGTTTTGATAAATGGGATAAAATAAAGTATAGAAAAATTGTTCAGATCGATATAAATGGAAAATTTATGGCTTAGTAACATAATGAGATCACTGAATGTAAATAATATGAAATCTTCATCATGGATTTTTGGTATTTATTCATAAGTCAATAAAAATAGAAGTAAAATCATTATTGTTATCTGCAGACACTGATTACCTTTTATCATGATTCTATATATTTCCATAGCATAAAAAACAAGCAGGAAATATATGTTAAGTTGAAAAAATTCTGACTTAAAAAATTCAAAAAATCATAAATCAAAAGCTACAATTTTATGAATAATGGTACCTTTCTACTATTTTCTAATTACTTTAACACAATTTATTAATAAGAGATTTTATTTATCAATTAAAATATCATCTACTAAAAACTTATACAACCAGCATTTATCAAATGGTAATGCAGTTTAACCTATACCTCCATTGTCTGTGTCATTTACCATTATAAATAAGTACATGAGATTCATTTGAACTAATTTTAGACTGCTTCCTGAAATTCAAAGTTTTGAACCTAACTGCCAGATCAGCAACTATATATTTTAATAATTCTATTCTAACTGCATCTTTTTTTAAAAAAATATGTTAAATGTTTAATAAATAAAAGAATTAATAAGTATCTGTCAGGTACATATTTACATTAGTTCAATTTTGAAATCCAAATCTTTATTGATAAAGGCAAAAAGCAACTTATCTGCAAATGATTATTATGTTTCTTCTCCATCTGATATGCATTTATTGCTCAAATTTTCAATAAATTCCATTAGTATTGAGAAATAAGTAAACTGAAAGAATAAAGTGATATTACATTGTTATTAGTAAAATGTATTATAGTATCTTATGTTTAAGATTTATTAGAAAGCAATGTTCATTGTATTTTGGTATGATAGACAAGTGGTCGATCCAGATTCCTATTTGAAAAAAGTAAAGAACAACAGCAATAAATAACCCACTTTGGTTAATTATTGGAACGGTATTTTTTTCTTTCAAAAGTTACTTCGGATTTCAAATGTCTAGTGATTTCATCAGTCACAGACTATATAATTTTTTTTTTGTTACTGCAAAAGACCTAATTCAAGTTTTAAAATCAAGAGCATATATATATGCTGTTCGTCAAATGTCCAAAAAATTTAAGATTTCAAAGTAGTGATAAAAAGATGTAAACATATGAATGATTTAATTTCAGATAGAGAATATGCAGAAATAAATTAAAAGGATTTATTAACTGGTGATAGAAAACATCTGTTCTCTCATTTGTAAACTATCAACTACAAAAAATTGGATATTGCAAAAAAAAAAAAAAAAAAGGAAATCAATATCATATTTTATCATTAAAGAAACAAAACTGAATGAAAATTATTATTAAAAAAAAAGTATAATTCAGACCATTCAAAAATTATTATATTCGTTTACAGTACTTTTAAAGTATAATTATTAACTGAAACACACAGGCTTATTATATAGACACAGGTATATAATAAGCCTGTGTGTTTCAGTTATTACAGAGTACAGATGTCTGCCCATCCCTTGTATATGTATTAAATGGATTATGTCCTATACAGAGGGGTCAGATTGACCTTAGGTCAACATGGGTGTGACAAGAATCTCAATCTCAGGGTGGCCTTTGACCATTTCATCATTATATTTTCAATTGGATGGGCAGTTGAAGAGTTGGAGTGTGGAGTAGACTGAAGCCTGTCCATTAAAGTATGAGGATTGGCTATCTTAATATATATCTGAGCACTTATAGGATATATGCGTAGAGTTGATAATCTGGACCAACTGATGATTGCTGGTTTAGCATGAAATATATTGGTGATTATTTATTTTTTCAACATATATGTGTTCAAGTGTATCAGTGTTATGAGATGGTGTGGAGAGTGGTGGGTCGTGTGAAAGTCTGTGCTCATATACCCTATATTTTAAAGTATAATTATTATAAAAGTTCCCTAAGAGTGATAACATTATTAAACATGAATATTAAGAACTGTATTAGAAAATGTTCTTTTGTTGTTTTTTTTTGCTTAAGAAAACTATGTTTTTTGTAAGAAAAAATAAAAATGTCAATGGAAATGGCTAAAATAGAGTAAAATTAATATATTTTGATATTTATAAACAATATTTTTGAAAAAGCTAATAATGTCAATATAATTACAATTTCATTCCATTCTTAATATAATTGTGGGGAGGGGGGGTTGAAAAAACATTTGAATATCTATAGTCAAACCAAAATAGGAATTAAAAGTAGATTTTGGACAAAAGAGTATTTCTGAGTTGTAATTTCTTATATACATATAATTTGTGGAGTATAATGTTTTTAAACATCGGCTATTGTGAAAAAGATCACCAATTATTTAATATTCAAATCTCAATCAGAATAAGACTATTTTGATATTGTTTATTAAATATATTTAAATTATAAAAACACCTGTGTAAAATAAAAATAATTTACTTATATGTCACGATATAATTTTTTAAAAAATAAATGTTAATACATTTAAAAAAAAGTTTATAAATGTTTTAAAAGACAAATATTTCACCTTTGCAGATATTATTTTTGAAATGCAATTAGTGATATATTAATAAAAAAATGTATGCTTTGGATTTCAAACAGAAGTATAAATTTGAGTCAAACTAAAATAAAGTGTAAAACTTGTGGATTTGCAATTATATAAAATATTATGATTATATAATTTTATCCATTGATAAATTCGCTCAAAATTACAAAAATCTAAATAGAGTTTAAAGTAAATAAAAACTTTATAATAAATAATTAAAAAAATAAATAATTATATAAATATATGTGAACAAAATCAGACCAAAAATTAACTTATTGCTAATGATTATCCATGATTATAACATTTAATCAAGATTTGAGTCAAATATATTAATTTGAAAATAAAGTAAATGTAAAGTTTTAAATTCAATAAAGTTAATAAATAAGCAATTGTCACAAGTAAATCCTATATTTAATAAAAAAAATTTAAGAATCTAGTGAATTCTATATTAGTGTAACTTTTATTTTTATTTTTTTAACTTGTGGACATATATTTGTTGTATATTGCGGTAAATTAAAAAAAGAGTAAATCCATATTGGAGAAAGTGAAATGAAAAATTAAGAATTTATAAGTAGATGTAAAACATTCAATTTGTAATTTTGTTAGATCTGAAAAAAATAAACTTAAAAAAATCATTTTATAAAGTTAATAAAAAAGGCAAATTAATTTGAAAAAAAAATGTAATTAATTATATTTAATTAAAGTTTAGTAATTAAGAGATTAGTTCTAAGAAAACTATAAATGACTGGTAAAGAAAGCAATTTTTGATAAGCAAATAGAAAAGAGGGAAGCTTAATCTACAGAAAAAAATATGGTTTTTGTGGACATCCATGAGACTGTATAAAGAAATGAAGATTTATATAATTTATTTTGTTAATTTATAAATTCAGATTCTTTTGAGAGTCTGTCAATTGGAGAAATAGGGTCTTGCTATCACATTAGAGATTGCATGAAATTATAGTGCTGTACATACAAAGCCTGATTTATGAAAAAAACAGGAATAACTGAAGAAAATCACAGCAATTTAGTAATAATTATAAGGAAAACATCACAGAGCTAAACTAAAAAGTACTTTGTAATATTTATTTTATTGTAGCTGTAATGGAAAACTTTGTGATCTTTAATAGCATTTGTTAATTGAAATTATGATGTAGTATTTATGCTTTTTGAAATGTAATAGTTCACAATAAAAAATTGCTATGTCATGCTAAGGAATCAATAGTAGCTAAAGACTAAAGATTGTATGACATGAATTCTAGTTTGACCTAAAAGTTCCTATTAAGCAAAAGTTTCTTTAGCTTTTTTAGAAGTAAAGAAGTATAAAACAAAGAAATTAAAAATGGTGAAAAGAAATATTAGAAGACTACTATATTAAAAGACACTTGATTAGTAGATTTATGAATTATTATTATTATTATTAATAATAATAATAATAATAATAATAATAATAATAATAATAATCATCATCATCATCATATTCATCAGTATATTATTATAATACATATTAATTTAATTTATTGTATATACTTCGCTTTGATAGTGACAGCTCTTATAATTTCTCTTTCTTTATTTAAAAAACAGCGCAGATAATCAATTCAGGATTACAATAACTATGAATTTTTTTTTATTTATCAAAATATTTTAATAAATTATTTTTTATTATTACTTAAAACTAAATTTAATATTCATGCTATTCTAATTTATTTTGTTTCAGTTCCATTGCATATTCACTTAAAAAGATTGTTTATGTTCCTGAATGTGCTTATTCTCTAGATGGGGAAATATGTTAGTATATTAACATATGGTATTATGATATCATAATATGAGAATAATACTTTATCATATGCAGTAATGCTTAAAAGAAAATGATACTCTAGGATCCTATTTTATATATTCTGATTATAAACAAAGCTACCAAATAATCTGACTCTTAATCTGACCATTACATATATGGTTATACAAAGTTGTTATAATTAAGAAATAGAACATGTTTTTTTTTAAAATTTTCCATATGATATTTACAAAAATAAAAATATGTGATTTGATTATCATTATCATCTTAATTATTTTCTGGAGAATCAAAATTAGGATCTCAGGATTTTAAATGTTAAATAAAACATATGAATAACTTTTATTTCATTTTTTAATACTTAACATATATCTCAAATATTTTTATATTACAAGATATATATCCATATATGTGGAGAGTGAGAGAGAGTAAGAATGAGATTTCAGACTTTATACTACTTATGTATATTTTACATTACAATATTCATCTGCAAGATGAATACCCTTTCACAATTCTACTATGATGGCTTTTGATTGATGAGATTTTTTATGATTTTATTGTCTACTTTATTCCCTAAGTTGGTGCAGTGAAAAATCTGTTTTTAACAAATAATTAGAAGAATCGCTGAGATGAGCATAAGCTTGGTTCTTCTATCTAAGAGTATTGCAATTCTAGAGTCACTTAAGTCAAATTGCAATTATGGGGTTGTCAAATAAAATGAAAGGATTGTGATATAGTGCTAATCACATTTAGTTACCATATCATGACTTGAGGTTTATGTCCAGATAAAATTCAGAAATTTTTTAATATCTTAAGAAAAGTTTAAACATAAACATTCAAACAACTATACATAGTTAAGAGAGCTAACTATCCAGATATTGATCGAAAAATGAATATCTATTTATATTTAGATAGTGTGTTAAATAAATTGAAAGAAAAACCCCATAAAACTATCATCTTGTATTTAAATGACCTAATGAGTATTGCCTTTTCCAATATTTCTTTTTAGAGGTATGCATAGTGGCTTTTGTAAACACTATTTTGTCTTTTGCTAAAACAACAAGAATTACATGCATATGATTTACCTACTTCATTAAGACTGTTTGCATAGACAAAATAAGAAAAAAAATAAAAATCATTTATAATAAATTTGTGTTATTAAGTATTGAAGAATTACAATTTGTTTTTGATAATGGTTAGATGCAAAGGAACTAATATCTTTTTCAAGAGTAACTATTAAAATATTTTGGTAGTTCATCTGGCAATGTATTGAAGTTAAAACATTATTATAGTTTTTTAATTTTCTCATAGTTGGTTCTATTCTAGTTATACTCTAGTTATCTATAACTTGGTCTCTATACTTATGGGATATTAGCCAAACTAAAGGGTTTCCCTAAAGTAGTATAATGTGTGGGAATGAGTATCTTACATTATACCCAAAATTATGGATATGTTATAGCTCATATATTTAATTGTCGCTATAATTATTTTTGGTACTTGCGAGTTTTCAAGTAAGACAAGAGTGCAGCCCATATTTTTCTGACAAATCTACAGTTTTCGGATCCCCAAAAATATTTACAAAAAAAAAAAAGCCTGATAAAAAATATCATATTTAATAATTACATTTTACTTTTTATTATTATTTTAAAAAAAGAAATGGATTGTGAAAACATTATTTACAATATTTATAATTTACTTTTTCTTTTTGGAATTAACTTATTAACAGAAAAATGAAATAAAAATATAAACACAACACTTTATTCATGGTAGAGTGTGCAATAATAGACAAACTTTTCAGGAGCGCAGGATCCTGTAACTTTGAAAATCAAGTTTTGTGAAAGGAATGTCTCAAATTTTTATCATTATGGCAAGTTACCAAAAAAAAAAAAAAAAAAGAAACACACTGAATTGAACCAAAGTATGACAATGTTAAGAAATCTCATATTGTAATACAAGTAAAAAAATTGAAATAAAGCTTCTTAACAAAATTTATTGGAATTTATTGCTTTTTTTAAATTTAACAATCGATTTCTTAATTTTGTTTTAATTTATCAATTAACACATCTTTGGTAAATTATAGGCCCTTGAAACTGTACATTTATCAAAAATATGGAGTGCCATCTTGCTTTGCTTGAAAATGCACAAGTATCTTATTTTTAAACTATTCATATTCTGTCCTTGTTCAAATAAATATATTTTTAAGCAAAAAGAAAATAAAGAAAAACCAGTTAGTTGTAAATTTAATGATAGAGTAAAACAACAAATCAGTAGAAATTAAAAATAAAGTTCATAAAAAAAAAAAGAGTAAGTTGTAAAAAAAATAAAATTTGCAAATATCTATTTGAAAAAAAAAATTTCATTGTTTTTCCTTTCCAAAAATTTAAAAAATTCTCATACTGATATGAGTAAAGTTTTTTAGAAAATAATCATGAAAAAATGTATTTTATTGGATGCAAATAAAGTTTTTAAAATATAATAGTATAATAACATCTATATCATAAAAAATAAAATAATAAAAAACTGACTACTGAAAAATATTTTTTTTTTTAATATCTGAGTTTTTTTTATTACCATATTCCAAAGAAACACCTTTTATCTATTTATTTCAAATTTAGATTTCCATTTTATTTTGATAATTAACCAGGATTTCTCTAATTCATTTTTTTTATCATTTTTCTTTTAATATATCAAGTCAAAATTGTATTTTACTTCCTTTAATGATAAAGTAACAATCAATTTAAGGATTTCATCTTATAGTGAATCGATTATCTGATTTCTAAAGACATAATCTGGAGTACAATGTCTTCACAATCGAAGATTTTCAAACAAATTCAGGACTTTTATTCAAAGAATCACATATATCTATAGCTAAACATTTAATTATTGAATAATAATAATATCTAGTTATTGTTGGAAGAATCAGAAAATATTAAATAGTTCACTAATAATTTTCATTTTTATTTCTCATTAGAAGAGTGCTAGATCTTCAGGAAAGTTTTTAAAGATGTTTTAGTTTTTCATCTTAATTTATTACATATTTTTCTTATTTGTTACCTTCAATACAGTTCTTTCTCATCATTTTTCATACATCCTTGTTTTAGATTTATTTTTTCAATTTGAAATTATAAATTGCAAGAAAAAATAAATTATCTAAAAATTTTCATCATTCTACATGGAAGAATACATTCTCTTAATAATATTTTAATATTTTATTGTAGTATACAACAATGATAGTTTTGATATGAATTTCAATTTTTATAATCAATGTCATAGGAGATGGAAATATATTACTTTAATGTAATATATTGTCATTGAATAATTCTGAAGAAGTCTATCAAATCAGTGAAACATTGCAGAAAATTAATACAATAGTATCAATAAAAAAATTACTTATATCTTACATGTGTAAATTATATAAAAATTTATGTATTTAAGTAGTTTTAAAGTTATTTTTCTGTATCCAATACTATTTGAATTAAAAAAATATTGCAAATCAAGTCCTGAGTTTGCTATTCATTCATTACAACATTTAAAGATCTGTATTAAGTTAATATTAAGTGATATTGTAACTGTTGTTTATCCTTAATAAAGTTTACTTGAAAACTAATTAATAAGTAAAATTTAGCTTTAAATCTATGATTTTTTTTACTTTATTTAATTAAAAATATTTAAAATTTATTAAATATTATTGCAAAAATAATAATATCAGGTGCAATTTGAAGATAATGCCCGAAAATTTATCTCTTGTGAATATTGAAAGCAATTTATTCCAGCTTGGAAAAAAATATAGTAACCTTTATAGACAATTGCTGATGAACTTAAAAATCTGAATTATTCCAATAAATAAAAGTGATGAGATACCATGTAGAAGCAAAATTTTAAAAGATCTTACCATAAAACTAGCTCATTTTTGAAAACTAAGGGGATGTAAAAATACTTCTAAAAGAACTACTACTGTTAATAATAATAAGATTGTCATTTTTATATAACAGACTTCTAAACCCAAGATTGATAGAATAAAAAACACATCATTAAAGCAGAATTGCAAGCTTTTTCTTCACATTATTTCTTTAATATCAGTCTGATAAAACTTATAGAAGTTAATGAATTTGAATTTGTCTATGATTATTTTAAACCAGGAAAGTCATCAAGAGCAGATAGCATATTATGGAGTTTCTAAAATACATTTTGGATCTAAAGCCAAAAATAGTTAACAAAACTATGTACAGAAATTATGCCAAAAATTTGGCACAAAATCAAAATTATAGTGGTCTTAAAATAAAATAAACTATAATAATATTTTTACAAAAACTATTCCAAAACTTTGACATAAAGGCAAATATATAGTAGTTTATAACCAAATATAGTAATGATTCAAAACATCATGGTCAATATAATTATTATGTAGTCTTTGTAAACTTTTTGAAAGATTTATATAACAAAAATTTGGCCATAGTTAAGAGCTGTCTATCTATAGAGAGAGCTAAGTTTAGACTAGAAAGAAATTGCTGTGAATAAGTTTTATTTATAAATCATATTGAAATAGGTTTTCAACATAAATTAAAGAATGGTTGCAATCTTTATTGATTTAACTTCAACTATGATTCTGATTGTTAAATGATCTGAAAATTTCTAAAATTCTTAAATGCACGAAAATCAATCATGTACTTGGCAAAATACTCTTCAATACAAAAAATGAAGTGACACTAAATGAGACTCATAGTACATAAGAAATTTTACATAATGCTTATTCACAAAGTACAGTTCATTTACATACTTTATTTAATATAGTCATCAGAGCCCTTAAAACATTAAAGAAACATCATTTATGATGATGATATTACTTTGATTTTTTCAAAAGGAACACTTTTCTAAAATAGAAAAGTCTTACAATAAGAATATGAAAAGCTTTAAAGTTATTTTATAAGATTGAGATCTTATTTCTAATTCAATAAAGACAGAGTATTCTTTTTTTCATCCAAACAACAGGAATCAATTCATAATCTAAATATTATTCTAATACAATAATAGATTAAACCACACTCCTATTCCATACTATTTAGAAATAATTTTGAATTCTAGCCTAAATTATTTTCCTCATTTAGCTAAGGTTAGATCAAAATTAATTTTTGAAAATAAACTTTTTTTTGGAAAGCTAGTTGGTACTATTTGGAGTTGTGATGTAAATATTATAGGGACAGTTTTTTAGAGTTAACATCTTCTCTTAGTAAAAAACTATATTACTGTTTGCAGAAAATGTTTCCACATTAAACATATGAATACTCAATTATTATCAATGTATTCAAGTCTATTTTTTCACTCTGGATTCCTATCTTCTTTCACATATTTTTCCACCAAATATCAGAAGAGAATTGTTTCATAAAAAGTTTTTAAAGGCAGTTATGCAGATAAGGTTTGTAAATAAGTTAAAGATATAATTTTATCATCTAAGACTCAGCTCAAATCAAGATCCCATTTTTGCATGACACCAAGAATCTATTATTGAATAATTATGGCAATAAACATAGAATCCTTATAATGCTCCAAATACTTTTTTCCAGATTCAGCAATAAAGATAGTTAGATTGTTAGATTTTGATATATCTTAATGCAAATGGAATCTCATCAACTAATTTAAGGCAATCTATGGTTATAGGGTTCATTTACCTCACAAAAGGGAATTTGTAAACCACTATGTAAATGTAGTCAAAACAAATTATGAACATCATAGTGACTGTCAAATCTATGGCTGTTGTGACAAATTGATGAGCTTAGTAAAACCCATTGTGGAATGTATCTCCTGATTAGAATATCTATATGTTCCTTTATAATATTTTATTAATAGATATACTATAAAAAATTCATATGATAAATAATAAATAAATAATTATTAAACAAATTACTGAAAACACAAACACTTTATTATCTACCAAATTAATATCCTGTGAGCTTTTTAAATAAAGAACTCATGTTTTGATTTTATTGTAAAATACTATTGTTTTCTAAGTTGAATAGTATAATATGTAAATTATTACATAACGAAATTAAAAACTAGACAAAAATTATGCAATAGACAACTAGTGGCATTTTATGTGGTCAGATAAATGCTTTATATTTATGCCTGAATATAAGTAAGGCTTTCTCTTCTCCAAATATAAACTATGCTAGTGAATTTATCATTAATTAGAAAAAAATATTTCACAATAACATTTTTTGACTAAATAATTTTTCTGAATGATACATCTCACCTGCATCAGGCTATTTGCACATTTAGGGATGGTGCAAATATTATTTTAGAAAACTATCATTTTCATAGATAACAATTTCCCAATTCATATGTCTATGTAAGTCAAATATAAGTTAAGAAAAAATAAGGTGATATGAAAGTCTTAATATTTATTTTTTTAATTTAATTAAACATTTATTATTTTATTAAAAACTTATACACATGCACATGTAAATATTATTTGGAAAAACAAACAAACTTTATTGAAATAAACTGTAATTTGGCCTTGAACCATTTTGTGTTATAAAAATGATAGACATGTTGAAGTAATATTTATATATATTGTAATGGTATATAGAATGTCTGTGTGCAAAGGCTCCCCTTATTCAATGAAGATATTTTCACACTCCACAAATCTGGATCCAAAATGTAATGGTATAAGCCCTAATGTTAATAGGTAATGAGCTACATTTATGAAGCAATATCTTATAACTACATAAAAAAGATTCAAGATATGAACAAAAGAATAGGTTTAACCTTACACTCTCTTTCAACATTTCAAATAGCCTACTTTCAAGGACTCATACAAAATAACTCACGAGACATGTTTTACCTCTAAATATAAAATAGAAACAAAGGTAATATATTATTGAATCTACTATTTTCCAATAACTAACTATAGGTAATTAAGATAGCAGGTCTAAATTTACTAATGTGAGACAATGTAGCTCCTTTCTAGGGTTTGTGCAGGTAGTTATTAGCATTCAGATGTTTGGGAAAACAATTAACAAACAACTCCCAATGGCATAATGAACCCATGTACTGATAAGTAATTAAAAAGCAAATGAATCGCAAAGTTACTTTTAGTCAAACATGTGGTATAACTTTTATTTATGATTGAATATTTACCTTCTTTTTTTTTGAATGGCAATAATAATAATAATACAACAAAGAACAATATCTTTTTATTTTTATAAGAATCATTCATATTCCTGATATTAATTAACCAGATCTATTGGGATACATTCATGTCGGCATGGAGACTACTTGTTCTTTAAAATTAAGTAATATTCAAAAATATAATGAAAATATTAATAATAGTATTCTACTGAAATCAGATAATTTAAAATCACAGATACACATTCAAGAACAAGATCATATTATCCTCATAACCAAAAAAACTGAAATAAATATTGATATTCTTCTCACACTAAACTAGCCACATTTTCTCTTTTTTAATATAAGCATTGGTATTCAAAATTCTGCTCTCTTTTGAAATGTTAAGCATGGAATTCTCAAGATAATCCCTTACAAGTTCCTCAGTTATGGTTTAAGAGATTAATATAATCAGCACATTACATTTATTGATAGGTCATCATCAAACTACAGTGATCCTAATATTTTTAATGCAAGCTCTTATGAATGATAAGAGATTCCAAGTTATATGTATATAACTATGAACACATCATGTAAAAAGTATTAATGGAATAATTCACCCATTAAATTATAAATTATCTAAAAAAATTAATTGAACCTCAATGATAATAGGAATACATCTATACATATGTATATCAGTGAATGAAGACAGATGTTAATAAATTAATGCTCAATATTGGTTAAACACTATATGTATACCAGATATACATTAAAAGTATTTGTTAAATAAACAAGAATAAAAGAAAAAAATAAATGATAACTAATGTAATATTATTCTAACATGATGAATCAAAATTAAAATAAAATGTGTGCACTTTAGTAAAAAAAAAATACAATCAGATAAATTACCATTTAGTTACTTCTTTTTTTGAATATACCTTTCAAAAATTGACAGTTGTCTGAAGCATCAATATTCATCTTTTGATAAATTTCATTAACATGTCAGATGATTTTGAATGGTGGATGCATGGATTTAAAATCATTCACAGTTGATTCAATGGAAGATGATATATAATTATTTTAGATGTTTTTTGATAATTCTTAAATTGATTTCCAGAATAGAAATAGCTATTTATTTTCATAGTGATTTCTCTTAAAAGGGCATGCCCATTGATGATTTCTCTTTCTTCCTACAGATGGCATTTATTGGGGAAGAATAATCAGGAGGAATTAAATTTTCCAAATAGTAACTTTTTCTTCTACTCAGTCATTCTTTAATAGAATCAAATCCAGATAAAGTTTTCAATTACATCAGGTAAAAAATGAAAGAATTGACAATAATTAAATTGGTTATTCTTCTTCTAATGGCAATTATTAATAATAATCCCTTAATTTCTAGGGCATCTGGCCTACACTTTCATAGGACATTGACTTAAATTCTATTGCTAGCATAACTATTGATCTTAAAAAAATCTTAATATTTTACAATGGTTAATATATATACATACATATGCTCTATTTAAAAATAACAGTTTATGATATATAAAATAAACAAAAAAATTTATAATGTAAACACATTTTAATAATTTTAATTATTAATACTTTAAATATTAATATTTTCAAACAAATATTTTTAAATATAAATTCATATTTTTACAATGATTCATATGATTTATTTATCCGCTCTATAAATTATTACCACCATTTCCAAATTTTAAAATCATGAATAAACATATATACCACAAAAAGGTGAATAAACAAGAAAAAAATAACAACAACAACAAAAAAAACACATTGAAATCAAATGAAGATAATAAACAAAGAAAAAAAAGTTTTGCAACATTTTCTTGCTGCAAGTTAAAAAAAGAAAATCTTGATATTTTATGAATTGTCAAATCTATAAGTAATATATATATATGACCCAAAATAATAAAACATCCATTATTCTTTTCTAAGGAATCTCTTTTTCTCTCTAAATATATGTTTATTTTTTTAAAAAAAATATAATACTATAATTGATGTTAAGTATGGACCCTTCTAACCTTTACAATATAATTTAGTAATTAATAAATATAAAAAAAAAACATTTATCTTCTACACATTTTGAAATACTGAAAAAAAATACCAAGATTTTTGAAAGTAATATAAAGCATAAATATGTTTTATTACATTTTATTAAAAAGTTTATATACATATTATTAATAGCTAGATTATAATTTCATCAGAGAAGATACTTGCTGTGGTAGAACACAAGCATGAAAATTTTAATATTTTATAAAAATTTATCATTAAGCATTTTATTCTCTTTAAAAATTATTATAAAAATATAATTAATTATTATAGCAATCAAATAAAATATTTTCAAATTATTAAATACAAGTATTTTAATATATGAATTTTTTCTATAGTACAGGCCTTTTTCCATACATGCACTACAATATGTAATTTATAGGGGGTTTGAACTCAGACTTTCACATGACTCTCAACTCTCCATGCTATCTCATACTGCTGATACACTTGATCACACACATGTCAAAAAGACAAACAATCACCAATGTATGTATTTCGTGCTAAACCAGCACTCATCAGTTGGTCCAGATTATCATCTCCACACACATATACAATCAATACTCAGCTTATATTAAGATAGCCAATCTTCATACTTTAATAGACAGGCTTCAATCCACTCCATCCCACAACTCTTCAGCCATCCATTTCATTGAAAATCTGATGATGGACTATTGAACACACACACATATATATATATATAAGTGAAGCTAAGAGATTCTTATTTTGTCAGAAATATTTTTATTTTCATGTTAAAATACACTTCACAAATTATAAAATTATTAATATTTTCAATATATTATTTTGTAAAATAAAAATAATGATAAAATTTTCTACATTTAGAATTTATAATTTCACAATTTTTCAAATTCTAATATCAATATTTTGAAAATATTTAATTAATATAATCATTTTTTGATTTCTAGCAATAAGCATTAGATTTTTACAGAGCACACTAATGACATTTTTTGTGTGTGATCAGGTGGGTCAGCAATATGAGATGGCACTGAGAGTGGTGAGTCGTGTGAAAGTCTGAGTTGAATATATTACATATATAAATGCAGGTTTAAACCTGTACAATGTATTAAATAAAATATAATAATATTATAAAATAACTTACTCCAGAATCCGGTTTTTTTTTCACTTTCTCAATATGATTTAATATTAATTCCACAGCTTCCACATTTTCTTCATTAATTGCATGCAGCAGTGCATCTCCTAATTCCACATTGAAACGAAGAAGAATTTCAATCATTTCAATATTTTCATTCTCAATAGCTATTAACAAGGCTGACCTGCCCAGCGGGTCAACGCAATTGATGTTAATATTAGAGTAAACCAAGGCCTCCTCTAAAAAGTTTTTAGCTGTAGCCATATCACCACGTTCAATGGCGAGGAGAAATTGTTTCTCCTCAAATGTAAGTTCAATTTCTTTGCGAATAATCCCCATGGCGAGATTATCTGCTGAACCGTCCCCTCCTCCGGCGTCTGCCTCGGGATCATCTAAGGATCCAGTATCCATTATATAATCGGTCTCCACCTTGGCGGCTTTTCCCCTTTACCTCTTTTCTTAAACTCCTGCAAAAAAAAAAGTTTACAATTAAAAAATAATCTATTAGCATTTTGTGCAAATTTTATTTGAATATACATATATTAACGATTTACAATAATTTAAAAACAGTAAAACAATTGAAACAACTATAGACATAACATTTTAAAAATTATAATTTAATTTTAACATTAAAACACATAAACATAAAACTAATCAAATGAGATATATATATATAGGAATGAATGCACACAACTAACTGTATATATGTATACACATAATCTCCAAAATCATTAATTTTATCTATACATAAAAGGTAGAACATGGACATAGTTTATCTTTACATTTTTTTTCTCAGTGATGAGATGTTTATTCATAAAAAAAAAAACCAGATACAGTGAAACAAATGAAATTTTAGGAACAAAATGGTAAGAGGGGAAGGATACATGTAAAAAGGAAATGGGAAGTGGAGAGGGGAAATGGTGTATAGTTCAAGCTGGTTAGAAAAGCATGTCTTTGTGATTGAGTCCTATGACAGAGGATGGTAGTTGGAGGATTGACCAAGTGTCTGTGAGGAGTGGAGGTGGGACTAGTTTGGTATCTCGGGTTTTGAGAGTGCGAATTAGGTCCAAGAGCTTTTGATTGACTGAATGTACTCTCTGGTCAAGGATGATGGCACATCGAAGTAACCAGAGAGCATAGATTAGAAAAACTGACAGTCTAATAACTGCAAAGACCCCTATTTCTATGGATTCTTGGAGGTTGAAGATGGTATTTCTGTGCGAGGAAAGGCAGGAGTTGATGAGATTTCTCATGCCAAGCAGAAAAGGACATTTAAATAGGAAGTGCTGGAGGGTTTCATTGTCAGTTTTACAGAGCTTATCTTTACAACTTTAATCTAAAATAAAGACTAAATCATAAATTGTAAAAATATTGGTCTTATAAAGAGAAAATTATAATCATTTTTTTGATTATTGATATATATTTATAAAAGGAATGTTAACATGAATACTTGACTTTAATTTCTTAATCATAATGAATTTCAAGAGTTGAATAATTTCTTGGATTCATCAAGGATCACACATAGAACACTAATGTGTCTGATTAAAACAAAGAATTGCAATTAAAGAAATTAATATGGATATGTTACAGCATGCATGAATATTGTTTGCATGTTTTACTATGATTAAAGTTATTCATGTTAAAAATTTATAAAATTTCTTCATATCCATGAAAACTTTGAAGTTTATTCTCTATAAATTTTTCAAACTGTTGAGTCTCATTTCTTAATGTGTTATTTATTATCAAACTTGGAAATAAATTTTGAATATGCTGGCATCATATATATGTGCACTAAAATAAATAAAATTGTTAAATTTTACCATTATAAAATATTTTTAGTGTTATCATAAATTGTTACTTAAAAATGATCCAAGAAACAAATGTTTTTAAAAATGAATTAGCACTGAATCTATTTAGGAATATATTATTAAATAGCCAGGAAACTATTAAAGTATTACAGAGAAACAATGAAATAGAAATCCTTACTCATAAAGATTACTTGCTGGATAGTGATGGTTTAAGTAAAATGATTTTTAATATGTTATATACAGTTTAAGACCAATAAAATTTATGTTTAAATTATAAAATTAATTTTTTTAAAAATATACTTAATAAAGTACAAAACTATTTTAATTGTTTTATTCAATTTCTCTGGAGCACATAAAAAAATCAGAACTCTGTATATTAAAACAGGCAAAACATTCTATACGTATTGCCACTCAGTGCAAGCCAAAGTAATCAATGGATGCCAGAAGGCTGGTGCATAAAATCCCCATCTAGTGCCTACTCATCCAATATCCCAGACTAGTTTCTGGCTTGTGGATTTTATGCACAAGTCTTCTGGCATCCATTAATTACTCTGGCTTGCACTGAGCAGCAATACACATAAAAATAGTGGTTATGTGATGTTTATTAGCTTAAAATTCTATATAATTATTGTAAGAAATTATTACCAAAAGTTTTCTATAAAATAATACTTTTGTATTTTTAATGCACTTTACTGATATAAGAGTTATGTTTCTTATAATGTTATCTAAATGTCTGTACATTAAAATATTGATATAAAGAATCTTTATTCTTCATGTTTATTGATTCCAAAAATATATAGATATCTAATAACATTAAGAGGTAAATTGTTATAGAAATTATGTTAATATCATTTAATTGGTACTTTGACACAACAAAATTATGAGGTTTTATTTTATTATACCTATTGTTCAAATTTGCATATGTTAGTTCATGTGCATAATGAAGTAGCTTCTTTCTTCTTTATAATCTAAAATTTGAGTGCACTTTCAGTGAAGTTCATCATAATCACAGATCTCCTAAATTAATTATTGTCACTGCTTTATTTGTACTATAAAGCAATTATGCATGCATTTTTATTTAAATTAGTCCATTTAAATATTCCATTTATTAGATAATTGTATACTGTTTCTCCTTTGTTTATTACACTTCTATGGTTGGCAATAAACTACACCTCAATGATCTTTCTTATTCTGTCATTACACTCCATACTCACTAGATAGACTGTCTATGGATCAAATCTACAATGAAGGATGAACAAATTTATGCAAATTTAAATTATAAAATATGCAAATTTGAATTCAAATACAAACAAAGGGAAACATCAATCGGTATACAAATTATATTTAATCAGCATACAAATGATAATTTTTAATATGTTTTACATATATTATTTATAACATAATAAAAATATTGATTAAATAAGCACAAAAATTCAAGTTTAAATGAATAAATAATAATAAAAATCAATTGCGAATTAAAAAATACACAGTTAAAACATTTAAATGTTATCACCTCCCTACTCCTTATTCTGTCTTTAAATTTAAAATACAGTTAAATTTTTTTTATCAAAATACAGAATGTCCATTTTTTAATTCAGGATTTTCATGTTTATAAATTAAAAATGGCTCCTTTTATTTTTTATCTTTTCATATTTTAAAACTCATGAAAATTTTATTTGAGTTTTTTATCTCATGGTAAATATTTAAAATTTGTTTGGATTGCAATAGGCTAAAGTTTATTTTATCCAGATCAATTTTTGCTAAATTATCATTTGCACTATGCTTTTTATTTTTACAATTTTAAATGTATCTATTTCTTTTATCTGATTAATTCTTATAAAAAGTTCTTATTGTATCTTCACATAAGATTTTATATTTTCAAATTTCAAGAGGAAATTACATTTTATTTACCTTTGATGATTTCTAACATTACAGTGGAAATGCAAACTACACCATATTTTGTCCTGTTCACTCTTGTGTTCAATGTATATAGTGTATAATAGCTCATTTTGTAAATTGTCAATGATCAAAATAGAATTTGTATTGTTTATTCAATAGCAAGTGAACAGTATTTTTAAACACACATACATATGACACATATGATTTTTATATGTATAGTATCATATATAAATCAAAATTATTGTATAAACAAAATTTTAAAAAATAATATAGTTATTAATAATAAATTGAGAGGACACATTATAAATATTTTACAGATTGTGTGTTCATTCATGAATTTACTAAAGCAATAAAAAATAAGCAAAAAACATAACAACTTAACTACTCTATTTTTAGTTTTAAAATAAAGTAAATAGTGAATATCTAACTTTTGTCCTACTACATATGCTTTGGGTGATATTCTTTTTTTCATTAACTTTTTCACTTATAGAAACATAATAGACTAGCCACTTTATCAAAAAATTATGATCTCTAATTATTTGAATGTTTTTAAATCATTATTAACTTTAAATACATTCTTAAATTTTGTAAAACCTTTAGCATTAATTTTATTATATAAAATATTGCACATTTAATTCGAAAATGAAGAATAAAATGTTTTTTCAAGGTAAACTGAAGAAATTTTATTAATATGTATACTCATATACAAACTCAAATAAAAATGGCTACTGGTATAATATATAATTTATTTACAAAATTTACTTTTTAAAAAAATAATGACACTCAGAAAAGGAAAATAAAATTTGCAAATTTTAATGTTTTTTTTTGTATGTTTACACTTTTGTTTATTTGTTTACATTTTTCTTTGGATAACATATAATTGAAGTTGTATAAATAAATACAGTGTAATTTGCAGCTCCACTGTACATTTAAATTGTAACTATATTAATTTTTTTTAATGTCGGTGATACTAAAATAATATTATATATATCTAAAATGATAGTAAAAAAATAACCATTATATTTGTAAAACATTCCCATATTATTTTAGTTTGTTCTCAATGAAAAGTTTTATTTGTAAGTTTTCAGTCTATGATGCTTCCATTTTTATGAAGCAGTGAGAATTGTTATCACATTATTTTACAATTTCTCAATCATAAGGATGCAAAAACATATTCTATGAAACATGATATTTGCATTCCTATTTGTGCTAAAGTATGTATAACTAGTCAATAATTATCATTTTTTATTATGGCATTCTATTGGACAGATACCTAAACCAAACTTAATATTTATTTTATGATAGTTTGGTAAATTTTAAAATTGTTGAAAATAATTTCTTAAAAGCATAGCTGTCCCTATTACCATCTTTTTATTTATATAATATCTCTCAAGTATTAAAATGTAATTAATGTTGAATCTATAAAAATAAAAATGCACATTGTATATTTATGTTTTGAAATTATTATTTTTTGTATATATCACCATAAATTATATTCCCTCTGGTGTACACTAAACCATAGCATTGTATGACCTTCTAGTGTTCACATTTAACATCTGTATTAACATCATTATTCATTCCACTCATTTCAGGGCTTATTCATGCTTAAAAATGACTTTAGAATAGTGATATAGAGTTGATTATTAGTATAAAAGCATTTGTTTTGGTATATACTATGGGGGGGGGGGGGATTTGATTTTCAAGGGGGAACTTGAGAATGAGTTAATAACAGTAAATTTGAAAGTCTATCAATTGTTTTTATATTTTATTATTCATAAATTAAGCGAAAAATGTTTTTTTAAAATTTCCCTTTTTTCATGCCATCTCAGCAGCAACTTTTCTATTTAGATAACATTTACTTCTTATCTGTCCAGTGTTTCTTGGAGCAAGTTAATTGACTTGAGCATCAGAATTTTAGAAATGCTTAGGTGGGCATGGCCAAAAACAGGTTGGAACCACTGAACTAGAGGATATTCAGTGAACATATATCTGATGTTATTAAAATATGTAATTATCATATGTTATTACACATATATAGTTAGACAAGCAGTGTATCTTGAGTTTCAAATCTTAAATTATTAAAACTTCAAGTTGTCTTAAAAAATATAATTAGTTGCATTGTAAAATAAAAATGAATTAAAATAATATTAAATCTTCAAAATGCTATTTACCGTATTTTTCATTTTATTCTATATATCGTCATATAATGAAAACAAAAAACAAACCCATCTCCCACAAAACATGAGCTTTGGGCAATGACCTCCCTCTAAAAATGGCCAGCATTCCCATTAAAATAACAAGGTCATTTTTATTTAAATATAATTATGATTTGTTTCATACTAAAATTTAAATATATAAACTGATGGAATTATTTAATTAAGCCTCTTTATAATAGATCATTAATATACAGAACAGAAATTCATAACAGTCATTTTTTTACAAGAATCCTGGCACAAACTCTGCTTTGTGTTTTAATGAGCTGTTGATGATATTAGTCATCTTCAAAGATAGTTTGAAAAGGGAGTTAGCTGATGTAATGTCCAGTAGAGATTATTTCATTGTTTATATGTGGCAATATAATAAAATAGATAGTATGGTAGATGATATTTGAAGATTTATATTGTTTCAATTAATTTCATATCTAAAATAATAATATAAAAATAAATATATCTGGATGTACTATGTGCTATTCATTTCTCATCACTAAATAATAATAATAATAATAATCATCAACATCATCATCATCAAAATTGGAATCAGTTTAAAGACTTTGTGTTAAAGAATCTGACACTTTAGCACTATTCTAAACTATGTAGAACATCTCTAATCATTTTTAAAAACTAACAGCCAGAAATTCATTTCAGGCCCTAGATGCACTACCATCTAGTATAACTATTTAATCTCTTTATGTATGTGTAACTAAAATAGAGATGTAGAGTATATTATTTAGTTATTTGCTATTACATATTTTATATATAACTCATTATTTAAATAAATTTAAAAATAATTTTATCTATAATTAATGGTTATTATATTCAGAAGTATTTTTTCTTTTCTGTAAATATTTACTGTTTTTTTCAATTTGATTGTTATAAATTTGGTTTCTTGTACTTGTGAATATTGTATGGAAATCATTATCCATCATATTTAATAATACGTAATTGAGAATATAGCCCAAAATAATGACCCATGTATTTTTTTACGTTGTGATATATAAATATTAAAAACCTAAAGCTAAACTAATCAATAAAATAACTTAAATCATTCCAAATTCAAAATTAAACAAGACTAGCCAAAGAAAAAAAAAACTCTACAACACAACTAATGGTTTCCCCGCCAAAGCAGACTTCTCTAGTAAAAATGATTAAAAACAAAAACAAATTGACGTATATATATATATTAAAAAATTACCCACAATTCCTACTTTCTTCTCACACTTTTTTAATATTAAAAGAATTCTTAAATAAGTTAATTGGCTCAGCATCATAAATTTTTAATAAAAAAATTGTTAATTCTTTTTACATCGTTACTTTCAAAGGAGACATTCTTTGCCTTGCCAAATATAATAATATGGTCTCTATCTTTTTAATGGGTATATATAAAGCAGAGTTCCATGACAGAGACACAGGTAATATTATTAGATTTGATGAGGCTAAGATTGTCTTCTTTGAAAAAAATAAAATAAAGAGAATTAAAAATTTACGATTGTGAAGCAATTAAACTTGTTTAAAAAGTTCTTTTAATACTAAAGGTGTGCGAGATGTAATTAGAAATTGTGAGAAATATATATTTGTTAACATGTTTTTTAGACCTTTGTATTTGGTTATTATAGAGTGTCGTAGAGTTTCTTTTTTTCATTTAGCTAGTCTTGTTTAATTTGAAATTTGGGATGATTTTAGTTATTGTGATATATAAACAGTTTGGTATCTATATAATACTTTTTTTTTTTAAAAAAAAAGTTTTTAATTTACAAAATAAAAAATTAAAAAATGTTTTATTTATTTTTACTAGAGGAAAAGAAAATCAAAAATAGAAGTAACTTTTTTTTTTTAGTTTGATCTTTTCAAAACACAAAAAAATCAGTTTTTAACAACAAGAAAGTTTATTTATTTATATTTGATGATATTATTTTAACAGAATATTGTTAAAATGATTTCCTGTTTATTTTATTTCTTTAAATTTATATACATATCTTAGTAAAGTATCCCTTATTATTTCTAAATACACTATTAAATAATTAACTCTTGTTTCTAGAACAATTTATATAAACAAACAAAAAATGATTCTGCATTTTCAAATCACTCTGCACATTTTTTTTTGTGTGTGAGCGTGGAAGTTCCCGATCAAGAGCCGCAGATTTTCAGTAAGTTAACTATAAGATGTGAAGATACATTGAATGAATGACAAAACCTCCTAGTTGATAAAATAATTTCTATCATTACGGTCAAATGTGACACTGGGGTATTGCAAAAATCAAAATATATTTTTATTCAAATGAAGGCTGCAGTTTAATGCAATGATAGAGTGATAGATTTGACAACTAAAGGTTCTTGGTTAGAATTAATGCTACAATATCACATGACCTCCTGAGCAACTTACCATTTGATAGTACAATCAAAAATACAAATTTCACATATTTAAAAATCAACTTGATTTTAACAATTTTAAATTAGCTTCGAGTAAAAAAAAATGTATTGCAATAACGTAAATGAAGAAAAAAATCAATTTTTTTAAATATCAGAAATGTAGTTATTGTGATGATATGTAACATATAGTTTGCTATATTTTATCTGTAAGTTTGATAAAATAATCTAGGACATTGTAACAGCATGGAATGAGAGGAATCAAACGAAATAAATAAAGAATACTCAACAAAAAAAACAGTCCTGTTTTTACTGAGAATACAAAAAGAGCAAAGAATCAATATTAAAAGTAAATAATATAAGCAACAAATAAATGATTAAAAATAATAAACATTGCAACACCAACAATATCATGATCCAACAATTGTTCTTTGTGAATAGATTTAAAAGTACAAAATATAACACCTTAGGCTAATCATCATTTAGCCAATACCAAACTTAGGGCATATTATAAAAGCAATCATCAATATTCCATTTGCATGCATTTGCATAATTCCTTAAAATAATTATAAAAACAATCCTATATCAAAAATGCTAAGACCATAATATTAATGCAGATCATCATCAATTCTCTGGACCCTCAAGTATCATTAACATACTGGTCATTAACAAACTAATTAACAAATGTATAAAATAAAGTATATAAATTTCAAAGGTTATTTTTGTGATCTTGGTGCAATCCAACTAAGTTTTACAGAGAACCATCTGCATGTCCACATATACGCACTCCCACATATATATTGCAAATCCTATCATGCCTGAACTAAATATGAGATCCCAAGATTCTTAAAGACTACAAACAAGAAAACATGTACATTCTAAATTCATTTTATTAATAAATAATTCCAGTGGGATAACTTACAAATCCCTTAATGTGCATACTGGGATTCACAGAACAGAGAGCTAAAAAAATAAAGGCATCAAACAATAATTTCAGAAATTATTGATTACCATTTTTTAATTAAATAATAACTAACATATAATAGAATAAAATAATTTTAGAAATGATAAGGTAACAAATGCAACATTAATATACATAATTTCATACAATACACATGATTTCATATACCACATTTAATTATTATACCCTTCTTATTTTTCTTAATTAATTAATATTTAATCTAGATAAATGATTTCCCTACAGTAATCAAACCCTATAAAATATTTCTTAATGAAAAAGATTAACTTTAAATTGAATCTTCCCCCTCTTTTTTTTTTTTTGAAATTGAGATTGTTCCCATACAATTTTAATCTAATAAAGTGAAAAAATGTTTTAACAAAACTACTAAAAAATATTCAATATATTTAATTATTAATTTATTTATAAAGTAACATTTATAAATGTAGATGTGGATGCAATACCTTATTAGTCTATGGATTTTTTTTGTTTAATACTTTGATAGTTGCCTACTTGAGTAACTTTCCTTGTAAATCATGCAGGTAGTAGTTTAGTCAATCTCTTGGTTCTGTGTTCATTCATTTAATTTTTTTTTGTGTGATCCTTTGGATTCATAGATTTTCATGTCAGATTAGCTTTTTCCTCTTTTTCTTGCTGTAGCTCCAGGTTTCCAGATTAACAAGTATTTTTATTTCAGGTTATCATAAGTTGAGAATGGATCAATGATAAGGCTTGTTGAAAGTTCCTTCCAGGGTTATTTTCCTTCTCTTATATTCCTTTTAGTAATATTAGTTACATGATTAAGTAATTAATGATCAGCTTTTAACAAAAGTTTAACATGTGGCTCTTGTAAACTTTATATTATATTGCTTTGCAAACATGATTTTTTTTTAACTAAAAGGGAGATCAATTTAGCATCAAACATCTAAGTGGAGACTTTCTAACTGCTGACTGATCACTATTGAAAACTCTACTGAATTCTATTATTCACATATTTCTTTTTAAAAAAAAACACATTTGATAACAGTCTTCCATTTTAATCTTTATGATTACATCAGAAATTATTGTATTAAGCCCTGTCTAACTGATTTTCTTTTTACATGAAAAATTATATTTTTTTTATCAAAACAATCTATGTATGTACTAATTAATAAACAAATTTTTATTTTTTTAGAGATGATGATCTTGATCTCTTCTTGTTTATTTATTTTTTGAAAAATAAAATATTTTATTTATTCCCCAAATTCTAATTTCTTTTAGTTTTTTTTTTTTTTTTCAAAAATAAAATATGTATAAAAATGAACTACACAAGAATTTTTTTTTTTACAGCTATACCTGATAAAAATCAAACATTTATACTATTATTAAAATATCTTAAATTTTATTCACATGATTATTTCATGTATGTAAATTTTTTTAATAAGTTTACATTAATTAAATTCCTACTTAAAAACTAGATTATCTTATAGATACCATAAGAAGAAATATTTATTTTTAATATGTATATTATTAAAATATTTATGTTTTTTGAATCATTTTTCTTATAAATTTTCATTTAATTGATAATAGTTTCTTGCAATTCCTTTTATTATTTTGGTAGCAATTTAAACTAATTGAATCTATGAAATTAACTTATATAATTTTATTTGCTAATTCATTAAGTTTGAAATGATATTTACTATTTCTACTATATTACAATATATTATGGGCCACTTTATTAACATGTTAATTTTGTTATTATTAATAAATAATCATATATATTATTGTTGTCTGATAATGCTGCTAATTTAGAACAATTTAATTTTTATAACTTTGTTTAATTTATACTATTTGCTTAATAATGATTTATTTTTTGTGTGTGTTTTTTTTATTTGTTTTTAGATGATGTTGCATATTCTTCACGTTTTTAAAAATATCAATGCCTTTTTTTCTTCTACCTCTTCTTTATTCAATTTCTAGTCTTTTCTAACATATTTCACAATATTCCTACAATTCAATGTTTGGTTAATTCAATATTTTAAAACTAGAATTTTTAATGAATAAGCTTAAATCACTAAGCTTTTTTGAATACATATAAGTTTGAATCATGTCTTTCAAATTTATTTTTTCTTCCATTCTCCAAATCTACATCTTTAAAGCTTTTAATTTTCCTCCTTCTTCTAATCATTTAGATCTGTACTACATGTATGATAATAATACTTCAAAGAAAACAGATATTATTGTTTCATTACAAATCTCATTTTAATTTCATTACCACTGCAAATAATAATTTACACCTGTAATAAATTACATTACTTAAACTTTTACCAAGTCATACTTGTTAACATTAGAACAATCTGTTGAGGTTATATAAAAATAAACAAGAATAAAACATACATTTTGAATAGTCTTATATACCACTCAGTTGACAAATATATAATTTAATACTAAAATATTCGAATTGGATTATCATCATCATCATAATCACTAAAAATATATTTAAATATACAATAATAAACACTTGAAATATATAAAGTAATAAAAATAGTTGAACATAGGCCAAAGTATTTTTGATAGAAAATATTTAAAGTGAAAAAAAAAAAATTTAACATGATGAATGCATATTGCATTGATAAATATTAACCAACATTATTTAATATTTTTTTAAATATGTTCAAAAAGCCTAAGAAACAGATTCTTTGCTTGATATTTTTGATCACATGATTATAAATATTAACATTTTATTTGTGAAAAAAGATTGCTAGATAGGATTATACTATAAATATTTATATTTATCAAATTCTAAATGCTACAATATTTTTTATTAATTGTAAGCTATTGTTGATATTTTTTCCTGAATTAAAGCACCTTTAACTCTTAGTAACAAACAAACTTGATTTTTAAAAGATTTATTTTCCTATTTCATTTAGAACTTATAGAATTACTGTCTGATTTTATTTATATAATGAAATTGCAAAGTATGCTGCATCTAACTAACTATACAACATTAATTATATGCTATCCAAAAAATATAAACAAACAAACAAAAATGTAAATTAACAAACAATTTTCAAATTTTATAATATTCAGTAGCCATTTTTTTTCTTAGAGTGTGTAACATGAGAAAAATTAAATATTTTCTAAAAGTAATGCTGAAATTTTTTAAAAAAGTAGAACATACTTAAAATTGATACAGATTTAAAACAATAAAATAATTAGAGAGATCATAATTTCTCAATAAACAGACCAGTTAATTATGTTTCTATAAGATGAAAAAGTTATTGAAAAAAAATCCAGAGCTTATTTAATAACAAGAAAATCAGACAATTTACTATTTACTATATTTTAAAAATAAAAATACAACTGGAATTTTTATTTTTTTATTGCTTTAGTAAATGCATAAGTAAACACATACTCAGTAGAATAAAGTACATATCCTCTCAATTTATTATTAATAACTGTATTCTTATTTTTTAAAATTTTGTTTATTTTAAGATCTTAATTTATATATTCATATATATAAAAAAAGCAACAGTTTTATATATGCGTGTATGTTGAAAAGTACTGTACACCTGCAGTTCAGTAACCAATATATATTCTGTTCTAATAAAAGTTTATCAACAAAATAGGAGTTTAATATATATTATGAATAAAAATAAATTAAAGTGGGGCTACAAATTAGTTTAGTCCAAGTCCCCCTCACATTCAACTAAACTAATTTGTAGCCCCACTTTAATTTATTTTTATTCATAATTTTATTACATATACTGACCCCACCACCACCACCACCATTTTTTTACTAACACGCCATTAAAATTCCATTATAAGAATATAAATATTTTTATTGCAAAGAAAAATAAAACAGCTTTAATTAATCTATTGTGGTTCAAAAGCCTTCTCAACAGTTTCCATAAAAGAACAAAGATAGAGAAGTAAATATCCAAAAGTCTTCCATTTTCTGGATACTGATAGTTTGAATGATTTTCCACTGATTCATTTCCTAATTAAAATATATGAATATCAATTTATCAACCAATATTAAATAGTTATCTGGGTTACCTAGGGGCTTGATATTTGGGAAAAATTGTTTGAATGAAAATCCAAACAGATATTCAAGTTTTATCTAGCTGGAATTCAAATCCAGGCCTTGGAAGTGGTAGATGGATACACAGCCATTAAATCAAAAGGCTCTTTACATTTACTGTAAAGTAATTGTAAAAAACCTGTTATCTGATACTTTTTGTGATGTTAAAATTAATCTGTATTAAAATTAATGGCCTGTGCTACCACACTAATAATTCTTACAATTATATACCCATTTAACATGCTTGTATGTATTGTGGAAAAGGTTTTAAATATACTATATTTAATTTTTAATAAAGTTTAACAATGATTTTGAAAAAGATCTAACATTAAAAATGTTGAAGTATCTCGGATGAAGCTTATATATATTTTTAAAAAAATTAGATTACCTCCATTTGACCTAAATTTTTTTGAAGATACTTCAAATTTTCAATAAAATGAATCGGATCACGTGAACTAACTACAAGTGCTTCAAATATGCACTTACATAAAATGTAAACATAGATAAGAGCCAATGAGTGAATGAAAAAAAGATCATGTATACAACTAATGTATTGCTAATGATACTTATGTAACATTTGCAATTTTATTTATTAAATAATAATCTAAAGTCAATTATTAATTACAACATGTTTCACTTTTCTAAGAAATATACATAAAGAAGAAAACTTAATGTTACATTTTTTTTCTAGTTTCGGATAATAATATATATATATATTTTAAAAATATATTGTAACTACTAATGTCTGAATTTGTACGATTTTAAACAAATACACATGAAGTTAACGATAAGATTTAGAGTTCAAATACTGTTTGAATTTCCTAAATTTTAGTTTTTACAAAAAGAACTTAAAAATATAATTAACTTTAAAAGGCATTCTTTTAATTCACAATCTTTACATTCTTAAAATATTTTCTCAGCCGACTAATGTCTTCCTCATTCAGCAAGAAAGAAACAAGATTTTTATTTTCTCGTCTAAATACCTCGCAAAACTTATTTTAGAGCTTTAATCTTTCCACTAAATAATATCTCAATAATATGTTTTACTTGAAATTCAACTTGGTTACAATTTAAATAATAATGTTAAATTTTAATCTTTTAATTATTCAAAATAAAGTTACATTTTTAAAAAATTAGTTGTATTTATTTAAAATATATATGTAATATATAGGCTATATGAGCACAGACTTTCACATGCCCCACCACTCTATCTCATAACATTGATACACTTGAACACATATATGTCGAAAAATAAATAATCACCAATATATGTATTTCATGCTAAAACAGAAATCATCAGTTGGTCCAGCTTATCATTTCCACAGCCAATCTTCATACTTTAATAGACAGGCTTCAATCCACTCCACACTCCAACTCTTCAACCATCCATCCAATTGAAAATCTGATGATGGAACACTCAAAGGCCACTCTGAGGATATATATGTATATTATTTTCTAAAAAATAATAATGAAGAAAAAGAAACTCATTACGGGACTAATGAATTCCGGGTAGAGAAAATTTTAGCAATCTATTTCTTTGGTTTCTTTGTGTATTCTATTTCTTATCAACCAATAATTGATTAACAATTGGATTGGCTCTGGAACAGGTTATCTTAAATAAAAGTTCTACATTTATTTGAAACCTAATGAAAGTTTCCAAATATTATCTGATCTGAACCAAACTCAGCAACATGAAAAGTGAACCATTACAATAACACAAAATAATATCACTCACTTAAAAAAGTCAGATGTAAAGTAATACCTTTGAAACTATTTTTAAAGAAGATGGTTAGCTTTTTTTTTTTTGATCTTAACATCAAGTGCAATCTTTAAACAAAAACCATAAATAAATAATACGAAAGAAAATACTTATATTTCCCTTAAAAAAAGACTTCCAAACTTTCGTTATACATTTAAAATATTTAAATATGAAAATATTTATTCATTTACTCTCCCTAATTTTATGATAATTAAATAATCTTACACATTTAATTGAATTTATTTTAATAACACGTTTGTTCATAATTAGTTGATTATTGATAATTTTGGGGATTTTTTTTATCTGTAAGCAAAATATTATTGAATTGAATAATATGAATATAGTTATTTATGCATAAAACTTTCCATCATTAGATTTTCAATGGTATAGATGGCTGAAGAGATGGACATTGGAGTAGATTGAAGCCTGTCCATTAAAGTATGAAGATTTGCTATCTTAATATAAACTGAGCACTGATTATATATGTGTGTGGGAGATGATAATCTGGACTAACTGATGATTACTGGTTCAGCACAAAATATGTATATTGGTGATTATTTATCTTTTCTAAATTGTGTGGTCATATGTATCAGTGGTATGAGATTGTGTGGGTTAAAAAGGTGCTTGAAAGTCTGTGTTCAAATCTCATATATTTGTATTTATGCATAAAATGGTTTTTATTATTAAAATACTAATACTTTGGTTTAATGCTATTATTGTTCTATTTTTTTATATTTTCATCTTACTGCAGTATCAAATATAAAAAAAAGAAACATATCCTTCAAGAATATATTATGTATATATTCATGCAGAGGAAAAAAAGTAACATAACATATACTGTGATGCAGTATTAAAAAAATATTATTATACAAATAAAATCTGGAGACTTCAGTGAAAATCAAAAACTATAAATTCTCTATAAAGTCTAATTCAGTTTAAATCTTACATAATTTTTCTAATTTTTTATTGCAAAATAATAAATATTATATATTGATTTTTTTTGTTTTACCTATTAATAAAATTTATTTAGAGCCTAAGAATTTGTATCAAAAAATAAAAAAAGATGAAATAGATAACCAACAGACATAGTGTAAATCCCCCTTTTGTATTACTTAATGCATTTAAGAGAAAACATTAGCTTAATCTATAATGTTTGGAGGGAAATGCATATTATTTGTTACCGATTTAATAAATTCACCACAAAAAGACATTATTATTAATATTGATTCTTTTATGGAAGTAAGATGTGGCCATGTCTCTATACATTAATAATACAGCTGTTTTGCTACTATTTTGTGAATAGATAATTATGCCTTTGGAGATTCAATTTGGATGATCTTGTTGTTTGATAAAGCACTGCTGATGTGCTCTAATTTTTATTGTTTTTACATCACATAAATTTGTATATTATTTATGCAAATATTTTTTTCACATTATCCTGAAATTGAAATAGAAACAAACTAGCTATTCTATTATTGAGCTAATTGTTTACACACAAATAAAAAAATGTTAAAATTCACATTTAGTCTTACTATGTTTGTGGTCATTTGGTTATGAGCTGTCATATGGATTCCTGAATAACATACACTAAGTCCTACATTTTATATATATATATATATATATATATATATAATGTATCTAAAAGCCATTATATATATATATATATATATATAATGGCTTTTAGAAAAGCAAACTTTTTCAAAAGCTCTTTACAGAGAAACAATAAGCAAAAAGACAATATTAGCTGCATTATGAGAATTTGTTTTATCTTTTATTTGTTGATTAATATTAAATGCTTAGATGAACTTGAAAACAAGCCTATGAAAAATGTTTAATTTACTTGGACCCAAGTTCAAATTGAGATCATAATTAAGTATTGTAAAAGTAGTTGCAACATTACTAATCACATCATAGGCTCTTCTTAACATATGCAAATACATCTACAATGCGATTTAATTTAAAACCTCTATATATTAAAATATTAGCAAAATAATTGATAAATCGAATAATGTAATTATAAATAAAATACATAAAAATATTTTCTAATAAACACTTATATTTCATTTTTTGTAACATTGTGCTTTATTTCATCTATTGAAATCTGGATGAATATGTTAGGGAAGATAAACAATTAAATATGTGATACATTGTTTAAATATGAAATTTTCAACATTTATAACAAGCAAAGGTTATTTAAAGATATATATATACATACATAAACACATATATGTAAATACTCTTTATTAACTTCTTTTTTTGTATGAAAAATGATTATTTTTGTATGAAAAAGGATTAAACACATTTTAATTTTTTCTCTTTTATTATAAACAATTTGTTTTACAGGTTATACAAGCATTGTTAATGAGAAAATTGCTAAAAAATAAATTATTGTTTTTAATAAAAATACTTTGTTAAAAAGACTTTATTTAGGAATAAAAATTTGCAATTGACATCAATATTTCAAAAATCAATTATATTTATATGGAGAAATAGTTTTCATAAATGTTTGATATATTACACAAACAAATTGAACCACATAGAGTATAATATCAAAGATTAAATTTATCAAGAATTTATTGAAAAGACAGAATCTAATCAATATAGCTTGATTGTGTTAAATGCATAAATCAGAAAAGACACAATTTTTAGTTAAATAAATAGAGTATGTTATCATAACAAATATCATTTAGGGAAGATGAAGGGTTTCTTTACATTCGATGTTACATAATGTTAATGGAATATGTCTTAAATATTCTTTTAAAAAATGTATTTGGGTTTAAACATATTAATATTAGCCCAAGATCAGCATGAATGTACATTTGTCAAGGAAAGATTAGCATAATCTCAATTCTTTCATTAAGAAATTGACTTTTCAATGAAAATGTGAATAATGGTCTGCAGAAATGAGTTATGAATTCAGTTCAAATGGCAGAATAATAAATTTATTAATAATGGACAATAGCAGAAAAGCTCAATCTTATTGAAAATTATTGTTCAAATAAATAATACAGATGAAAGAATTTTAAATCCTACATAGATTAATAACAATAACAACAACAATAATAATAATAGCCCTTAAAAAAACTATGGGTAAACATTTCAAATAGCTTCAAAAATTACCAACATCTAATGACCACTGCATATTTAGTTTTTACAATTAATATAACATTATAAAATACAAAAGTGATTAATATCACTAATTAAAGCTTAAAATATTGAGATATATTACGAATATATAGTTTTGTAAGTTGTATCATTTAATCTTAAAGATGCTTGTATTAACCCAATTTATAGATATAAAGAATACAGAAAATATTGCAAAACTTATACTATAGCACACATCCTTTCAATAATCCTGTTGAATAAGTTGTTTCCAGTCATAGATGAATGGTTAACAGACTCACTAAGATTTTAGATCAAAAAGCACTATGGATATTCCTAAGAAATTGTTTGAAAAGTATCACAAACAAAGCCATGACTTATATATTATTTTTATTAATTTGGTCAAAATATTTGAAAAATTAATCATAATGTGTATATCAATTTTTAAAATTAACTGGTTGTCCAACAAAGTTTATTTCTAATATACATCTTCAATACAATGGAATTACAGTGCTATCGACAACTAATGTTAGATGGAAATATGATAGTTATCTTAAAACAGTTTATAACAATTTCATGAAAAAGGTATCAAGATGTTATATATATGTTTGATAAAGGAAGCATTAATTCAACAAAAAATAATAATATTTGCTTAATTTGATGCTATAGAAGAATAACACATTCTAGTATTCCAGATAAATGAATTTCAGTCCAGCTCTGCTATTTTTACTGATGAAATTTCTTACGAACTTCCAACCAATAGACCTTTTGATTATTTTTTTTTTTAAAAAAAGTAAATTATTTGGCTTCTAGATTTACATTATTGTGATAGTTGTAATATTTTGTTCAATTCAAAGGTCAGCCAGAAAATTATTTTAATATTTTGAATGTAAGTTATTAAGCCTTTGATGTAATAAAGAATGGTTAAAAAAACTTGGTTCTTTTATACCAATCATATAAAAAATACTTCACTAACTTTTAACTTACATAGATAATAGTTTAAAAATGTGAGACAATTTGAAATACCTGGATAGTTTTTTTAAATGGAAAGTCATGCTTGAATGTTAAGGTGACACCATAGATTCCCAACATTCCACTGCTTCAATTAACGCATTATAAAAGATAGAGAATTTTTATCACAGTGATATAACAACTTTATCTAAATTATTTATACATTAAGCTGTTGTTTGGGTTACTTTATTATAAAGGTATTACAAACTTTTATTTTAAAATGCTTTGTAAGAAACTGGAAAAGCTTAATTTGTGTGTTCTTGAGTTCTTGACTTGATGGATGTGATAAATTTTAATCTACTATTACAAGATACATGTTATTTAAATTCTGCATAAGGTAAGTCTAAATAATGATTGGGTTTCTAGGAAAGTATTTTATGTTGCATTTGAGTATGATTCTATAGGATAGATAGATTTTATTTACATTAAAAAATTCTTTTATAGCTACCTAAAACATACAATATTAATCAAAATAAGAGACATAGATCACATGACCCTATTCTCTTAAGCTTGTAAGTTATAAATAATGAGGATTGTCAATTCCTCAACAAGCTTAGATATTTTAAATGCTTTCTCTGGCTAAGCATTTAACACAAAGCTTGTTGAGGAATTGGAAATCCTCATTGTATACAATATTAATATTTGTATTTTTTATTTCTTTTACCTAAACAGTTGTAATTTTGTATTTTGTTTTCTCTCATCAGAAAATCATAACTGAGATTGAAATACAATAGATTACAATTAATCAAAATGTCGCCGTCTTTCTGAGAGATAAGCTTGCTACTCATAGACATCACTATAAGATGCTAAATAGACTTAAGAGATACCATGCGATATAGTTGAGATTTATGGATTAGTTTTTATAGTCATCATGATACATATTTTAAAATTTTATTTATCTTTTTGTTTTATATTTATTGATTTATTTTTTGGAATTAGAATATTTTTGATAAGTAGATAATAATGACAATATTGATAGCAAATTAAATTGAGCAAGTAATAATGTTGAAGACAATAGCAGAAATTCGATAGAATATAAAGAATATATATTTTAACATTATCATCAGCATCAATTGTCTGTAAGAGAGCAGTAGCTCACTGGATCATGTCATCTCCAAAATTGTGAATCTTTCGCTTTACCCTTTTAAATATATGTAACTGATCTTTTTGAGATCGTCAAACAATGCATTTTTATTTTATTCTCTAATTGTTAAGTGTATCTTTTATAAATCATGACCAATTTAATTTTAAAATTGCTTCAATAGATATATAATAATAAGTTAGTTACTCTAGCATTGCAAAACTTATATTTCCAATTTATCTTTATTTATCAAAATTCATTGTTCTGAAAACCTCCAATTTTATTTTAAATCTTTGTCTCTTTTCTAAATAAACGTATACTGTACAAAATCGTTAACAAGTGTATTTTTAAAACTTATTTAATTGAGCCAATCAAAACGTGTCTAATAGCAAATTTTCAAATACATTATAACTTCTACGAACACAAAACAACTATTATCCAACATATAGAGGAGTCTATGACAGAAAATGATAAAGAATTTTTATTATCAACGCAGTATTGATAGTGAAGAAAATTTATTTCTCTCTAACATAGCTTCTACAGAATATTTAGTCCAGAAAGATTACAAAGCTCTTTTTTTAAAAAAGAAATTTTTTTTTTAATTTATCACTTCAGAAAGAAAACAAAAAACAAAAAAAAACATTTAAAAATAATTCTATATATATGCCAGTATATTTCATTATCAATATCAAAACAATGATTGATTACAATAGAATAAAAATTGCAAGATTGTTAAGAACAGACAAACTATAGTATTTGGATAATTGTAAAATATTAATTGATTTTAGGACTTATATCAAAAAATGATTTAAAAGAAAGTGTACATATTTTCAAAAATTTTAGTTTTCATCAGTGCCTCTCTCATATCAACTCCATCATACCAAAAACATCTATCTCCACCACCCCCCACAGAAACTCATACCATGTATATGCATACTTTTTAAATATATACAGTCATATTAAGCCCTAAGGAATCACAAAGAACTAGTATTGAAAGTATTCTCCAATCAATTTTCACACTTTGCTGCTAATTGACAGTGCAGATCCTTCAATATGCATTAATCTGACCAAAAATTGCTAAAAACATTGACAAAAAATTAAATTTAACATACTTTATTTTCAAGCTACAAAATATAACTGTACCCATTTATTAAATGTGTAATTTTTTTTAAAATAACCAAAGTGTATTTTGTCATGATAGATTTTTTTAATTCTAAGAATATATTAAAACATGTTTTTTTTTAAAGATTATATTTTGTTTATTAAAAAGTATACATCTATGCAATGAACTCTTCACATTTGAAAATAAATAAATTAAATTTACATTGTATATAAGAGTTTGTAGTAATTTCAGTTTTGAATTGCTAGGTGATTAAAGACCTGGTACAGCTATAAAAACTGCCTAAAACCAATTAAGCTTTAGATTTCTATAGATTACAATATTATTTAAATGTCAAGTACATTTAGCAGAAAAGATAGACTTTTATATAACTTAAACTTTAATTTTAATTTCATTCATGCTGAGCATGCTTTCAACATGGATTGTCATAATCATAACCTGATTATGACATATTCATATCAAAAGCATGCTCAGCATAAGTGAAATTAAAGATTAAGTTAGGTAAAATACTACCTTTTCTGCTAAATGTACATAATATTTAAACAATATCATGATTCCAGAAAAGAGAGAATAGTTTTGGTTTACTAAAGATTACAATTTTGTAAGTTTTTTAATTAATAAAATTAAATTTTAATTCTATTTTTTTTTTTGTAGAAACCTTTTGATAATTATATACAATATAAAGCTTACAAAATGTGGCACAAATAATGTTTTTAGGCAAATATATTGTTGATGATTAGCATATTTTATTGTAGAAATTATGGAATGAAAATAACAGTTTGATCATTCAAATATATAAAGCATAAAAAAAGGAAAACCCAATAAATGTAGATAAATAATATTAAAAAATGATGGGGAATAGAAGCAGTCACTCAGTTTTCTTTTCAGAAATAGGCAACATTAGAGAGAGTTGATTATAAAGTCTATAGAATTACATAGAATGTTAATGATTAACATCAGTGGCATGTGATGGTAATGTTAAAAACACTTATACTTTGCTTAAAGTAAAATTTTTCATTTATATATGACTTTAGATATTATTTTTCATATCCATTTGTTTACAATCTTTAATTGATTCATAAATGTCTTTTATTTTTTTATAATCTTAAAATCTTTTTGTTTTAAGCCAATAAACATCACATGATCACCATTTCTTATGCCTGCTTGTAACTGTTAACAAAATAGGCAAAACTCTCCATACAGTATTGTCTCTCAGTGCAAGCTAGAATAATCAATAGATGCCAGAAGCATTGTGCATAAACTTCTCATCTAGTGCCTACTCACCCAATATCCCCAGACTAGTTTTTGCCTAATAGGATAGTGGTGACTATGGTTATTAAAGAACCAAATATACCAACATGTATAGGTACTGAACTGAGTTCAAACCTATATGATTATATAAGCTAATGAGCTTGGATTGAAAATATTATTGTGTTTTCAATTTAAGACTCATTGTTTTGTAATTAAGTAGAGATAAAAGGTGGCTTCTGGAGGGTTGCATTAGATTCTAAGATCTATGTGCTCTCAGATCTAAGGCTCCTCATTGACAAAGGCCACAAGCCAGAAACTAGTCTAGGAATATTGGATGAGTAGGCATTAGATAGCGATTTTGTGCACAAGCTTTCTGGTATCCATTGATTACTCTGGCTTGCACTGAGAGATAATACTGTAGGGAGAATTTTACCTGTTTTAATCTTTTTTGTTACATTCTATTTTGACTATCATAAATTAAGCTGTTGTATGTTAATATATTATATTTAATTACTCTCATATATATATATTGTTGAAGCTTCAAAATGTTTATTATTTAATTGTCTATACCTTCGTCTATTGTAGTTCACTATCAGTCTAATAAAAATTTTATTTAGTTTTACTGCTCCACATATTAAAGTCCTTTTATTAAAAATTTGAATGCCTATCAAATTTTTAATCTTTCTCTTCTTTTTTTCAAACAATTCTTCAAAGATAGAAATAAAAAACTTAATCTGTTCCACCAATTTATTTTCTAGTCTTTTTTTTAAAACTGTTCTAGCACTTTCGACGTTCATAACCCTTAGCTTCCCATTTATGAATCACTTTTCTCTAAAATTTAGTACAATCTACTTTTTAAATATCTTTTCTCTTAAAAACTCTTATATTTTGTAAATGTTAATCAAAACAACAATATCAGTAATTTATATTGATAAATTTATTTCTAAAAAAATAAATTATTACCTAAAATGCTTTCATTACACATTTAGTTTATCAGTTTATAAATTATATAACTGCAGGAAGAATCTCCTGACATTGTGCTATTTACTTGTTTAAGATAATTCTAAGATCACAATATATGACAATTACCCATATTATATTCTAATTCATATATCATATAAAAAAGATATAGACAAACTATAGAATCAATACCAATAGGAATATGATATTTCCTGATAAATTTTAATTCATGATATAAACACATCAAAAAGATGTATTAACCCAACAAGACATAAAGGTTTTCTCTATTATGCACAAGTTTAAAAGTTATAGACTAGGGAACATTATGTACTAATAAGCTTAACTTATGATTTTAGTAATTGATTCAAATGACTGAAAAGTAAATTTAAAAATAAAAAGATTGATGATAAAAACAAAACTGTAAGCCTGGTGTTTGAAATAAGAAGCCTATTTAAACTTCCAAAATTTTTTAAGAAAGATTTATTTATGGTTATTTCTCATAATAGGTAATTAAATAAATAAATATACAAATAGATAAAAAATTAAGAGAATAAAGCGGAGTTGGGCTAGACATATTGCTAGAAGAGATGATAAAAGATGGACCATTGAAATCTTAAACTGGATTGCAAAAGATCCAAAAAGAGACAACATGTGAGATGGATGGATGAAATATGAAACTGTGAGGAAGTGATGTAGAGAAGAAAAATAGAGATTAAAGAAAATGGATTGAATTTGGAGACCTTCATTGTAAATGATGATAATGATCACAATAATGTACCATGATTTGGAAAAAAAACATTACTTGAACTTTAATGAATTTGATTATAAAAAAAAAATGTGGATGTATTTATTTTATAAAGTAAAAACATTTATTTTATGTTATTTCAAATAAAAAATGAAAACAACATAAAACTGACGAAGACATTTGATACAAAAAATATCATGCTACCTCAAAGGTGCAAATAAGCACATAATGCATTCAAATAACAATATTAGGTAATACTTGAAAAACTGATAAAAATGATGTTTTAATATGTTTACTGAAGATAGTTAAGTATATCTGGAATAATAATTTGTTTATGTACTGAAGGCTGTAGCATTTCCCCCAAAAATGTTCTGTATTGTGCATAATATAAATTATACTTAAAACTTTTATCCACTTACATATTCTTAAAACATATGAATAAAGACATCTGGAAAAGAAATATATCTGTCAAAATGTATTTTATACTGAATAAACACTCTTCATTTAGCTCAGGTTGCAAGCTCTATACAAGTCATTTTTATTAATTAACATTTATCAATATTAAATTATAAATCTTTGATTTATAAGTGTCAAACTTTCAATTATAATACTTACATTAAAATATGATTTTTTTTTCTACAGTACAGGCTTTTTCATACATCCCCTTATATATGTAATCTATAGGAGTTTGAACTCAGATTTTTACACAACCCTCAACCATCCATGCTATCTCATACTGCAGATACACTTGATCACACACATGTCAAAAAGAAAAATAATTATCAATATACATATATTTCGTGCCAAATTAGCATTCATCAGTTGGTCCAGATTATCATCTCCAACATATATACAATCAAAGCTCAGCTTATATTAAGATAGCCAATCTTCATACTTTAATGGGCATTAAAGTATGAAGATTGGCTATCTTAATATAAGCTGAGCTTTGATTGTATATATGTGTCAGCAGTATGAGATAGCATGGATGGTTGAGGGTCGTGTGAAAATCTGAGTTGAAATACTTACATTAAAGAAATACTTTAATGATTATTACTAATTATTTATTAGATTAAAGATTATGATATCATTTATGAATTAGATATAAACTTTTAAATGTCTATTAAAGATTAATATAACTGCTTTTTTTCTTATAAAAATGATATTCTATAGCCTATGACTAATAATAGTCATTAAGATATTTGTATAAAACAGATGGTGTTAAATTGTG
This sequence comes from Epiperipatus broadwayi, assembly GCA_028023455.1. Taxonomy (NCBI): domain Eukaryota; kingdom Metazoa; phylum Onychophora; class Udeonychophora; order Euonychophora; family Peripatidae; genus Epiperipatus; species Epiperipatus broadwayi. Next base: position 5,108,073 of record JAQFVV010000008.1, on the reverse strand, counting down.
ATTGCAGGAAGTGGTTCACTTATAAATCAAATTACAATACATATGTAATATTAAGAGTAAAGGTATTTTGACTGATTGTTCAATGAGATTTAACTTTTCATACTTTTAAAATAAGGTTGTTGTTCAAGCGAAGAACATTAGTAATGCATCTTGGGTCATTTGTCTTTTATTGTATCTTTGTATATATAATTTAAAAAGAATGTATGGTAGTGTGGAGATTATTTAATACATTTATTAAAGATATTACACATGGAAAAGAGAACTGTGAAGAATTCTATGTAATCAAAAAAGCCAAGTCATATATGAGATGACATTACTTTTATAAGCTTGTATTTACAAAAATGTAATACAGAGAGTGTACCAATAGCTCAAACAAGCTCTTAATTGACTTGCTTTTTTGATTATTATAATTTTATCTTTAAGGATTTGGCTATGCTGAGGCTATTAAAATATAGTAGATCTGAATTTAGTACAGTTTTATATAGCTATTTAAGTTAGATATATGGATTTAAAGACATTTTCATGTCCGAAAATTTCAGAGTTTCTACTTAAATATTAAGTATGAAATAAGTGCTGAGTTTTGAGTTGATATTTAGATCTAGTGTCCGAATATTCTAGTTCTCAACTGATATGAGCCATAAACTCAAAACCAGTTGGTCTAGAGATGGGAAGGTACTGGATAGAGATTTTAAATATTTTCTCATACTGCAATTATCAATTAAGAGCTTGTGTGAGCTATTGGTATGCTCTCTGTATTACATTTTTGTAAATACAAGTTTATAAAAGTAATGCCACATTATACATGACTTGCTTTTTTGATTATTATAATTTTACCTTTAAGGCTTTGGCTAAGCTGAGGATATTAAATTATGGTAGATCTAAATTTAGTTCAGTCCCATATAGCTATTTAAGTTAGATAGCTGGATTTAAAGACATTTTCATGTCTGAAAATTTCAGAGTTTCTACTTAAATATTATATATGAAATAAGTGCTGGGTTTTGAGTTGATATTTTAGATCTAGTGACTGAATATTCTAGTTCTCCACTGACATGAGCCATAGCTTGAAACCAGTTGGTCTGGAGATAGGAAGGTTCTAGATAGAGATTTTAAATATTTTCTCATACCACATATATCATTTAAGAGCTTGTTTGAGCTATTGGTACACTCTCTGTATTATATTATAACTCTATGTGTAGGTACTTTAATTAATATATATATATAAATACCTCTAACTAGGGTTTAAAGTTTATATTTGAGCTAGGAACAATCTCTAATTTAATAAATGATTAGTAATAATCATTACTGTATTTATCTAGAGCGGAAGGTATCAAAGTTGTGGGTGAAATAACTTTAACATTTGTAAATTAAAATGTAACAATTTCCTATTGTTAGATACTGAATATATATATATTGTAAATATCGATAAGTCGATATTATATTTTTAAATTATCATTTGTTATTAAAAAAAAAAATCTCTTTAAGTTGATGTTTACATATGAAATATTTAAATTTTTCTTTTATGTTTATTAAATATAGTTATTATTTGAAGTTATTGTTTTATTTATATATATTGATAGTACATCATAATAAACATTTAATTATTAAAATAAATAAGGACATATAAATTGTTAGTTAAAAAAATTATTTTATTTACAATGATTATTAAATGTAATAAATTATAATATATGTATATTTTTAAAGATATCAAATTTTCAATTTAATATTTTATATATATATATACTTGATATTTTATTTTTATTTTAATGTTAATTATTTTAAAAGAGAACATATATAACATGAGTTTTAAAATAGCATCTGCTGGCGCATGGAACAACAACAACAACAATAAAAGAAGCCATTATTATTATTGTTATTGGAATAGATATAGAACAAACAACTGAAAAATAAAGATTTTATTGTACTTTAGTTCTATAAAATTTACTATTCTTCAAAATACTGAAATAATATATATATTTTATGGTAAATACATAGATTATGGCAGGTTAATCAAGAATCGCAGCCAGGAGGCTGCATCATTGCTTTCATTTATTCCAAGGCAATTTTCAATGGAACAACTAAAAAAATTCAATGTATAAATTTCATCGCGTCTGGAGTTGAAACTAGATATAGCTATCTTAAATGTATAATCATCAATTTAATCATAATTTGGAAGTAATTGGAATTAACATGCTGGATTTAACATTTTAATTGGTTTATTTATTTTTTAAAAAGGAAGGAAATTTTAAAACGGATAAAATATGCATATATCTAAGGATTAACAATTTTCTTTTATATAATAATTTCTTCGCCTTTCGATAGAATGCATTCTAATAATCAAAAGTAAACGGATAAAAGAACTCATGGAATAAATTAACTTTTTGGAAAGGAAAATTAGCTAAATGAACTTTAAAAGGTATTTAATAATTTTATATATGTATGAGTAATATATAAATATATTTTTGAGATTGATATATATATATATTTTTTATTTACTTTTATTTTTTATTTTATTATAAAATACAACGTTTTATAAGTGGTCAATTTAAGCATCTTGTTTTATAATAATATTAAACGTATAACAGATGTTCAGACAATTATCTTAAATAATTTAAAAATCTTAAAATGTAATTTATAGGTTGAAGTTATATATGAATTGTTATATTATATTATAATGGTTAGGCAAAAATATGTCTTTATATATTTAATCTATATATATTTATTACAAGTATATACATATAGTTATTCTTTGTATTTATATTTAAAACATCAATATTATTTAAAGTTGAAATATAACATAAAATAAAGGATGTACTATTTGTTTTTATAAATAATGCCTTTGTAATTATTTAAAAGAGCGATACTATATTATTCTTATTTTCTTTTAATGCCAAAGTTATTATGAAATTAATTGAATTTATAAATAATAAAAGATAATTTCATATTTCATTTATTATTTGGTTTGTAGGTCACTTACACATATTATTATTCATTTATATATTTAGAGGTACATAAATTTATATAGTTAGATGTGTATATTTGAATTTAGTAGAAGTCCCTTTGTTTCTAATATATATATTGATTAGTTAGTCACATCATCTTTAAAAATAAATTATAAAGATAGATCTCATTGCTTTGCATGATTTTAGATTTGTTTTATATATAGCTAGCTGGAAGTGCATTTAAACAATTTATTTAAATATAACTGGAATAATTTCGTTTTTCTTCAATCTTTAATTTTAACGGAATACCTAATAGACGTTCCATTATATTTAGCTTATCCAATTGTAAGCTACCATATAGTTTCCATTACATTTGGCTTGCCCAATCGTGGGCTGCCTCATATACATTCCATTACAATATATATATATGTTGATACGAAGATTTTCATGGGTTGCATATATAAAAGACATATTTTGTGGCTTCATCCATGTTAAAAAAATTAAATATTGATATACCAACATTTCAACTTAATCACATTAATCATCTACTGGGCAATAAAAGGTAGAAAGATGGTTATAGAGGTGCTGATTTGAAAAAAAAGTGTTAAAGCTCTACCAACAGAAAAAATGTTAAATTAAGAATGTTTTTTAAAAAAATCTTTCCAAATAGGAGAAAGTTTGCATGTATCATCTCACTTATTGATACAATATAGCCTTTTAAGTATCTCAATGGCTTCTGTAACTTTGCACTGGTAGAGATTATCACATCTGGATATGATCCTGGTACTAGAAAAATCAATTTTATGACCTGAATTTATAGTATGGAGTGAGAGTGCTGATGATGATGAGTGTAATTAACTGCATTAGCATGCCCATCTCTCCAACACTGATGCAACAATTACTCATACCTATATAAAAAACTTTACAATTTTTACATGAGATTTGATAAACACCATGAGATTCAAGAGATCATATTATGTATTTGGAAAAAACAACAAAAGCCATTATTAATAAATCACCTATTGAAACAGAGATAAAAAATAAAATAATCCCTCATGAAAAATCATGTGACTGTCCAAAAGTTTATGGAATTCCAAAAATTCACAAACCAGATACTTCCCCTTCTTCCAATAGTAAGCGCAATAGGATCTTCAACTCATATTTTAGCTAGATATTTATCGGATTTCATTAAACCTACAATCCCATCTATTAAATCATACATTAAAAACTCTTTTCATTTTATTTCTGATTTAAAAAATTTAAAAATTAATGCTAATAACATTCTGGTCAGTTTTGATGTTGTGTCTTTGTTTACAAACATTCCAATTGATGAAGTTTTAAATGTAATTTCACAATGTTGCAATTTACCAGACCATATTATTGCTTTGATTAAACATTGTCTGTTGAACACATATTTTGTATACAATGGACAGCACTACAGACAAGTTTTTGGTACTCATATGGGCTCACCTATCTCAGGAGTAATAGATGATTTATTCATGGAAAACATAGAAACTTTTGCTTTAAAATCATCATCTTTAAAACCTCTCATTTGGCTCAAATACATGATGACACTTTTGTCATATGGCAACATGGAAAAAATAAATTAGATGATTTTTTCTTACATTTAAATAATATGCATCCTCATATTAAATTTACAATGGAGACATAGTCTGATGGAAAACTCCCTTTTCTTGATGTTCTAGTCACCAGAACATCAAATAGTTTATCTTTTTCGATTTACAGAAAGAATACACACACATATAGATATTTATATTTCCATTCTTTTCATCACCCAACTCAGATAGTTTCTGTAGCCTAAACTCTTTTAAATAAAGCAATTAACCTTTCAGATAAGTCACATCTGAAAGAAGAAATAAATCATATTAATAGTGTTTTATTAGCAAATAGTTATAATTGTAAATTGATTAAAACAGCATTAATTCAAGTTCAAAATGGATGAAATAGAAAACAAAAAGATGATAAATCAGCTATTAGGATTTGTATTCCATACATAAAAGGAACTACAGACAGTATTGGATGTATATTAAAACACTATAATATAAATACAGCATTTTCTACTCATCAAAAAGATCAGCAATATAATAACCAAGCCTAAGGATTCAATCCCTCTTGAATATCATGGTATTTATCAAATCTCATATGAAAATTATAAAGCTTCTTACATTAGTAGAGATCAGCATGCTAGTGCAGTTAAACAACATTCATTATCATCAGCACTCCATACTATAGATTCAGGTCATAAAATTGATTTTTCTAGTTCCAGGATTATATCCAGATGTGATAATCTCTACCAGTGCAAAATTAGAGAAGATATTGAGATACTTAAAAGGCCAGATTGTATCAATAAGCAAGATGATACATGCAAACTTCCTCCTATTTGGAAAGATTTTTTTAAAAAACATTCTTAATTTAATATTTTTCTTATTGGTGGAACTTTAACATTTTTTCCAAATCAGTGATTTTAGTGCCTCTACAACCATATTTCCATCTTTTATCACCCAGTAGATGACTTGTTATGATCAAGTCAAAACATTGGTATATCAATATTTAAATTTTTTAGCATGAATGAACCAGCAAAATATGTCTTATATATATATTGGAACATTATAGGATAATAAGCAAGTCATATCTGAGGTGATGGCCATCAGTATAACTGCCCTAAATTGATTAACCATTTGTAACTCTACAGAAAATTGGAGTTTAAAAATAAGGAATCTGAGGAATTTTATTTTATGCTCAAGTTAAAAAAATATAATTTAATCTCAAAAGGGATGAGCATAATAGATTACTCTGAGAGATCAGCCAGTTACTCCTTAGAGCAACTAAAGTTAACTATAAATCCAACAGCATTATCAATAAATAAAAGTAAATATAAGTAATACTCAAAAGAAGTAATCATCCCTCATCATGAATGATCCATCAGTCAAACTACACCAGAATAAAATCAACATTCAATCTTGTGACTGAATTTGAACTGGGTCTCTTGTAGACCAGGCAAACAATTTAGTTTTTGCCAGCTTGGGTAATTATTTAAACCATGGTTTGGATGCACAAACTTAATTGATAATCCATAGGAATACAACCAAAAAACATAATGCTGGGATATTAAACATGCTGATCATCATCAATGGTCTGGCCATTTAGTACCATTAATGTACTGGCCAACTATAAAATTAATTTCTAATAGATACCAAACTAAATAAAATGTAGTGCATGAGCTTTGAAGAATATCCTCATTGCACCCAACCCAGGAATAATCATCTAGATGCCCATACATTAAATATAACCCCCTTTCCCATATAACTGTTATGCACAAATCTAGCTCAGGAAGCAAGAACTCTAGAATTTATTACTGTGAACAAGATGGAAATAAATAAATAAATTAGCTTATTACAAAAAATCTTAAGCAATTCATGGGCTTTCCCTACATGTAAACAACTAGTTTTATTGGGATTATCAAGAAAAAAAGATAAAAACTAAATCCTAAAATATAAGCTGTCATGATATAAGGTCACACACATTGCAATTCATGAAACAAAAATTGGACAGAATAAATTAATTAAGACTAAAAAGAATATTTTTACAACAATTATTTAATATCTAATTAACAAAAAAATGATATGATAATAGATACTTTCAAACATCAATTTCATCATTCTTTAAAAATAACTAAGGGTTTGTTAAACATTTTCAAAAATTAAAGATAGCAATCTTTGATTTTACCCAGAAGGCAAATTGAGAAAAAAACATTAAATTTATGAAACAAAAACAGATTTTTTATTAATAAAAATGTAGTGTGCACACCTAAAATACCTATAGCCATGACTTTCTTGTTATGGAGGCCTTTCCAGTTGCAATTTCAGTTTTTTCTAATGAAGTTTCTTCTTGAAGGCTTCTAATCATGAGCCTGGTTAAATTTGTTATTTTTCTGGTCCTGAAGCAATTCCAGGTAAATAAAAATAGCAATATTTGTCCATTTGGATATCTTCTTAAATTCCAGGTGAGACAAATATAGACAGAGACTCATGTTCTTGGTTGAAGACAAGAATGCAGACTACTTTAGAGGTACCCTCTTCTCTACATTTTTATTCAAGTGAAGGCAGGTTATATGAAGGGAGGTAATGCATAGCTTTAAGCTAAACTTAGCATATGGTTTTTATTGTACAAATCATTTTTAGAGTTAAACTCATAGTATGTTAAAATCTGGATTAAAAACTTTTGCTATTATGTTCAGTAGTTTGGTTAAGATTCCTGCTATATTTTGCCACAGCTTGGTAAATGCTTATACTTTTTTCTTCTCAGCAGCTGGATTAAAATTTCACCACTTTCTTTTCAATAGCTAACTTAGGAATACTTGTTCTACTATCTTTTTCAGCAGCAGCAGCAGCAGCATTAAGATTTGACTGCTCTCTTCAACAGTTAAGTTAGAAAATTTCTTCTATATTGTTTCAGCCACAGAATTAAGATTGGACTGCTCTCTTCAACAATTAAGTTAGCAATAACCTCTCCAGATACTTGGATAAGTCACATATTCACACCCCCATATATATTTTTTTTCTGGGATCTTGCCCATAATCCAATTACAATTTGTCTGTTACATTATCATTTTCATGATACCCAATTAAGTAAAATTTCATAAAAACAATTGTTCAGACAATTCTCCCTTAATCATGGAGATTGGAAACAATTTAAAAACTTAAATTTAACAACATAAAATTCTTGCCATTCTTTTATAATTAAAAACCAAATCTTCTTACAAAAAACAAAAACAAAACAATAAATTAATATGTTAACTGGCTTATTTGATTTTCCTTTTTCATTAAATAGAGATAAAGAAAGGAAATCAACTCTGATTAATTAAAAATAAAATTTACAGTTATTAAAATCTTATTTTGTTCTTCCCTCTCTTTTATCTATTTATTTTTTTAAAATACTCTTAAATATATTTAATGGGTGAAAAATTTTATATTATCATATGGGGATTTTACAAACATTTAGTTAAATAAAGACCCATAATAAAATATGTATTGGAAAATTGAATTTCATTTTCCCCATTAATTACATATATATTTCAAACCTGACGAACATGCTGCTAACTATCTAATTATTTATTTTTCTAGTACATGTATGTAACCAACTGGTTACAATATATATATATATATTGTACCAATATTGAAATTGGCACATACTAATTTATCTAAAAAATTTATTAAAATAATCTTTCGTAAAAGAAAAACGTATTTAAATGATGAAGAGTTTATTGCAGTTTATTTTCGTAAAAGAGCTTGAAATAAAAGTTAGAAAATAATTGATTAAAAGGAGGGAGGGGGAGTTTTGGTTAGAAAAGATAAAACTAAGAGTTCATAAAAGTTAAAGAGTGTTATTATTATAAATTAAAAGTTAAAATATAAATCTCTTTTCATTCCAGTTTATTAGAATAAATGCGTACATATGTGTGATGGTAAATAAAAATAAATGTAAGCTTGTTAATAAGATATATAATAAATACGTGTTAAAATCATATTGAAAAACACACAAAAATAAATATTGAAATGAAATGTATTTAAAAACACAGCAGTGGGCTACTAATTAAAGATATAAAAACAACATGTTTTATCATGGCTACTACTAATTAAACAATATTCAAAAACACATTGTCAAAGGATTAGTTATTAAAGGAATTTCGACAACATTTATTGCTGGCAGACATTAAAACAAAAACAATTTGCATACATAAATAGCTAGATTTTTATCGGATATCCAGTTTCAGCCTAGTTTTCAGTTTGTCCTGTGTCAGACTTGTTTCACCAGAGATAACAGTGCAATTCATATTATGTATCCAGAAACAGAAATGCATTGCTGAGCGGCTTTTGGGAATATAGGCTCTTGCTTCAGCCCTTTAGTCTAACAAGATCATAAAAACCTGTCTGTGAAATAATGTCTGCATAACAACTGAGAAATCCTCCGTAAATGTTTAACTGTCTCCAAAAATAAAACCAATGGATTAGCATCAAATCTCCTCAAGAAACATCAGATCTAACCGGTTAGATATCCTTTATTAGATATACTCCATCAGAAGCAGCTAACAACAAGCAATATCCACATTCCAAAAATCCTAGGTAAAATTTTTTATTGTTCTCATTTATATATAGTAGCCACTGCTTGTAATTCGTAAATCCTACAGAGACAAGTAATTTAAACTTTATAAGCATGCATAAAATGAACTATTGATGTGCGTGTTTGTGAATGTGAGATAATTTATTGATGTCAAATATTATTTATGCTTTTCATAAGATACATATTATAATGTGTTAATTTAAAATGTGCGTGTGTTATATTAGTTAAAAAATTATAAAGATGTTTAAATTTAGTAAATTAATGTTAGTTAATAAATTGTCTTTAAAATTAAACTTTATTTGTCGGTCAATTCTTTTTATCAATTTCTTTTTATCAATCTCTTTTTATAAATTCCTTTTACAATTCTTTTATCAAGTCTTTTAACCACTAATTATGTATAATCTATTAGTGATTACAAACATCTGAACAAGTCGAGGATATTTAGGCGTTGAGTTAGTGGCCATTCCTCAAAGCGCGTTATTTATTCATTCTTGGATAATTAACTGGTGCCCGTGTTTATACACAAACAAAAAAAATTGCTTTGAACGTGGTGTTGAACTCAACAGCTGAGAAGAAACTATGTTCTGGAAATGTAATGCTAGTTATATATTTTATAGCTATCGTTTGGGCATACATACTCTCTGAGTATGTTCTCTGCCTAAGAGGCTGGTGTTTCGAGGACACTTATTCGAACCCAGTACAATATATATATATAAACATTACAAGAATAAAGCTAAACTAGTGAATATAAAATCAAAACTACCCCAAATCCAAAATTAAACCAGACCAACCTAAAAATAATATCAAAACACAACCTAAGGTTTCACTGCTACAAGCAGACTTCTCAAATGTAAAGAACTACAAAAACTACACAATATATATAATATTAAAAACTACCCACAAATCCATTCACTTGCCATCCACCCTTAATATTAAAAGAACTCTTAAATAAGTTAATTGCTTCAGAATAATAAATTTTCAATAATAAAGACTCTTTAATTCTTCTTTTGATTTGATAAACATGGTGACTTGGGACAACTGATGAGTGCTGGTTTACCATGAAATGCATTTTGGGTTTCATTTGTTTTTTATTGTATCTTTATTTATATGACTTCAAAAGAATGTCTGGTGGTGTGGAGATAACTTAATATATTTATAAAATGACTAAAAGAAAGATGCAAAAAAGAGGATGATTTAATAGAAAGAAAAACAGGTTTTGCAATAAAACATGATTTGAGATCAAAATAAAACTAATAATTTTTGCAAATTGTAAGGTTCATGAATACTTTCTGATTTGAATAAAATAAAAATATCAGTTGACATATTTCTATTTTCTATGTCAAAATTTTAATATTTTAAATGTAAAGTTAAATGAATGCAAAAAAATGTTTATGATAATATAAAATTATTTTTATTTCAAAGTAATAACAGTAAATAGTATGTTAACATTATGCTATTCAGCATAAATTATTTCATCCAAAATGAAAAGCTGCAAAGAAATAGATAATATATCAAATAATCAAATCTGGAAGTCAATTATGGGCAATAATAAAGAAGATAAAACATGCAGTAATAAAATAATGAATAAATATACTACAATTTGAATTCAACATAAAATTCAATGTTATTATAATATATCCAATAAACATCACATGATCACCATTTCTTATGCTTGCTTATAACTGTTATTAAAAATGGCAAAACTCCCTATATACATATTGCCACTCACTGCAAGCCAGAGTAATCAATGGATGTCAGAAGGCTTGTGCATAAAATCCCGATCTAGTGCCTACTCATCCAATATCCCCAGACTAGTTTCTGGCTTGTGATCTTCGTCATTGAGGAACCTTGGACTTGATTACTCTGGCTTGCACTGAGTGGCAATACGTATATAGAGAGTTTTGCCATTTTTAATTATAATATATCATAAAGTTGAAAGTGTTTAAAGATCTAATTTTTAATTCTATTGATAACATAATTCAATATGCTGACCAAGGAATGTGATTATTTTATACAGTGGTATTGACACTTGGAAAAAATGTTTACACTTTGTATAATATATATATATATACTGTTAAAACTAAAAATATCGTGGGTTACTTTTTATTAACATATATAAATTAACTTTTACATCTTAAATTAATTATTGTTAAATTTAATGTCTTTTAAAATTTGATGCTCGAGTTGGATGAGGATACTGTTCAAGACAAAAATTGAAAGATAATCACAAATTTATTCACAGCTGGCTTGTATACACAGTGAATTATTGTCCATATACATCAAGTTGTGCGAACACTTGAACATGTTTTGTCAGTGGTCACTGAAGAGCGCTAGTAGTCATTGAAAAAAAAATTGATGCAATTAATTTTCAACTTAATGTTAAGTAGAACCTAGAATTACTTTTATAATAAATAATTTATTTTATGTATTAAAAACAAACGAACAAATTAACTAATATATTATGTAATTAAAAAACAGCTTGACTAATTAACAATTAGTAATCAAGCTAACACATTCTTAACAACGTATATAAATAAGCAAAATATCTTAATTCATGTTATTCATTTACACACATATATCCATTGATAAGTTAGATTAATTAACAATTACTAATTAAGCTAACACATTCGTAATAATATATAAATAATAAAGCATTTCAATTCATCTTGAATTTATACACTCACACAGACAATATATACGAAATATTCAGATTGTAATATTTTAATGTCAAGAGAATGGACAAGAAATAACTTTTATAGAAAGTATTAAATCATATTAATTTTTGCATAATAAAGTATTAGTTGACATCATCTCATAAGAGTCGTTATATATATCTGCAGAATAAAGCTAATAAAACTATGAGAAGTAGAATCATAAAAGAATGATTGTTGGAGCAGAAAAGAATGGAAATTGAATGTGGAGAAGCGTGCACAGACATAAAAAAAAAAAAACTCCCAGAGAAATAGATAACAAAGTTTAAAAATAACATTTAAATTACAGTATCAGCCTCAAAAATATTAAAAATGATCGAAAATAAAATATTTTTTAATTTAAATATATCTGATATTAATCATCATTTGTTACAGATTAGAATATATTGCTAGAATAACGCATTTTTTTTGTAAAATTTATTTTAATATATATGTATAATTAATATTTTACAAACTCTCCAAGCAAGAAATTATAGTACTAATGAGAAAAGAAAAAAAGGAAAAAAATTACCTGACATTAGAGTATGGGAAAAGTATCTTTTAAACAGTACTAGACTTCGAGTAAACTAAAAATTAATGCAGAATTTATAATCCACTGAAAGACTGTCATTTTTTACACATTGTATTGTTTACATCATAAGCCAAAATAGTATTAATAATTTCAAAACTCATTCAAGAAGTTAACAACAACAACAACAACAATAAAAAACGACACAAATCTCAACTTAAACATGTGAGTGGCGCTCAGAGAACAGAAGCACTCAATAAGCAAACTTCTTTAAAGTTATTTTTAGCATCTCAGAAAGTTTTATAGTTAGAAAATGTGAATTATTTAAACTTTTTTTTTTCTCTTGCTACAGAAAATTGTGCTGCTTTGTGAAAATAATTGTTTGATGATATTAATTAGCAATGATATTAATATAATTAATTATTATTAAAGTATACATTAAATGGAAATATTAATTTCTTTTAAATTCAAAGGAGAAAAATAGTTTCAAAAGAATAAGAAAGAAATGGAATATATATATAAATGTGTATTTTCTGCCTTATGTAAATCTTAATGAATTGGTATTGATGGTAATTTTTTTATTTTTATCGTAGAAAAATTACTATCAATACTAATTCATTAAGATTTACATAAGGCAGAAAATAGACATTTATATATATATGTATGAAATTAGTTTTCAAGTTTAAAGTTTGGTAGATTTATATTCGAACTAAAATATCATATAGATTCAAGATAAAATATTTTTAAATAGTTTTCTACAGCGCAAAACTTATATTAAATTTCTTTAAAATTGAAAAGTGAAAAAAAAGATAGTATTTATCAGGCTGGTCAATTACTAGGTAGTGTGAGTTTGTTTACCTTCTCACACTCTGATAAATAACTAAATACTTATTTACAAATCAATAATTAAATGTTTAATTAAGTTGGTTATGGTAAGATAGTTGAAAGTAAATTCTTAAACTAGTTTGGAAACATTTTTTTTAAAAATTTCATCCAGATTCTTAAATCATGAAAATGGAAGTGGATAAACTAATTAATTTATTATATATTTGTATAATAGTATTTCATTATATTTGTTGTTGCTTATCATATATATATAATTTTTAAATTAAGATGTATGATAAATGTATACCGTATATATAATAGTATAACAGCGCGGTTTTCTTTATTGTGAAAAAATTGAAATGCATTATGGTCATACGAACATATATATAGTAATTTAATATATAGGGTATATGAGCACATATTTTCACACAACCCACCACTCTCCACTCTACTTGAACACATATATGTTGAAAAGATAAATAATCACCAATATACGTATTTTATGCTAAACCAGAAATCATCAGTTGGTCCAGATTATTATCTATATACATATATGCAATAAGTGGTGATATATATATATATTAAAATAGCCAATCTTCACACTTTAATGGACAGGCTTCAATCCACTTCTCACTCCAACTCTTCAACCGTCCATCCAATTGAAAATCTGATGATAGAACGCTCAAAGGCCACTCTGAGGTCGAGATTTTCGTCACACCCATGTTGACCTAAAGTCAATCTGACCCCTCATGTACAGGACATAATCCATTTAATACATATATGAGGGGTGGGCAGACATCTCTACTATGTAATAACTGAAATACAAGCTTATTATATACCTGTAATAATATATGTAATATATAGGGTACATGAGCACAGACTTTCACACAACCCACTACTCTCCACTCTATCTCATAACATTGATAAACTTGAACACATATATGTTGAAAAGGTAAATAATCACTAATATAGTATTTCATGCTAAACCAGCAATCATCAGTTGGTCCAGATTATCATCTCTACACATATATGCAATAAGTGCTGAGATATATACTAAGATAGCCAATCTTCATACTTAAATGGACAGGCTTCAATCCATTCCACACTCCAACTATTCATTCAATTGAAAATCAAGAGTATCAGTGTTATGAGATAGAGTGGAGAGTGGTGGGTTGTGTAAAAGTCAGTGCTCATATACCCTATATATTACATATATTGTTACAGGTATATAATAAGCCTGTATTTCAGTTATTACATAGTAGAGATGTCTGCCCACCCTTTATATATGTATTAAATGGATTATGTCCTGTACATGAGGAATCAGATTGACTTTAGGTCAGCATGGATGTGATGAGAATCTTGGCCTCAGTGTGACCTTTGAGCATTCCATCATTAGATTTTCAATTGTGTGAATAGTTGAAGAGTTGGAATGTGGAATGTATTGAAGCCTGTCCATTAAAGTATGAAGATTGGCTATCTTAATATATATCTGAGCACTTATTGCATATATGTGTAGAGATGATAATCTGGGTCAACTGCTAATTGCTGGTTTAGCATGAAATACGTACATTAGTGATTATTTATCTTTTCACCATATATGTGTTCAAGTGTATCAGTGTTATGAGATAGAGTAGAGAGTGGTGGGTTGTTAGAAAGTCTGTGCTAATATATCCTATACATTACATATATTGTTACAGGTATATAATAAGCCTGTATTTTAGTTATTACATAGTAATTTAATAACAGCATTTTTTTTGTTCATGAAAAAGCAATTTTATGTTAGATTTTGATTGGATAATAATAAAACTGTTCATGAATAAAGAAAGTATTAGAAAAACAAAGCAATTTTTATAAATAGAAGGAAGAAATCATTAATTAATAGACAAAGTATAAATATTAAAATTCATGAAACTTAGAATATCATATAATATTTACTTCTGGCAAATTTAAAATTCTGGAAAAAGATTACAAAAGTAATTTAAATATTTCTATGTTTTTATAATTGTTATTATAAATATGTATTATCACTGTTAATACTTTATAATTTTATCCATTCTTATTGAACTTGTTAATCCATAACAACTTTTTTGGTTTATCTATTTCTCTCTCTCTCTCTATATATATATATTGTAACGAACGTCTGTGCTCGGAGAAGGCGACTTATGTAATCTGCACTACGGGGCGCCATCTAGGCATTTGAACCTAGAAAAATTTATAAAGTAGGCAGATATGTAAGTCAAAAAAAAAATAAATTTTTTTTTTAAATATTTTGGTTCCGGTCGTTAGCCCATGTCACTAGCTCTGGGAGTAGCAGAGATTTAATAATATCATAACTTATCTAATTAGATTTCAACATTAAAAAATAAATAAAATAAGCCACTGCCAGTAATTAACACACAAACATTTATTTATGCACATATATATATATAAGATTTAAAATTATTTTATTATTAGTTTTACATTTTAACATTTAACATTATTTTTAACTTTGATTTTTGACTTTAATTTACATTTAATTACTATTATATTCTAATTTTACATTTTAATTAAGTTTGCACAGATAAATTTATGAAAGCTTGTTTATAATGTTGAATATAGATCGGTTACATAGATTTCACAGTCAAAAACATTTCAAAGTAAACATAAACGATCAAAATACAAAATTATTGATTACTGACAATTGCGGAGGGAAATTTATACGTAACCCAATAGTATTCACCATAAGATACTTGCATTGTCACCAATAACTTAAAAGACATCCGAATAAATACATTTTAGATACTCACCATAAGGTATCATTATTTATCAAATGTCTATATATTTTGATCAAATATGAAAACCCAAACATACTTAACCGATAACCAATCCATGCAAGCGTCTATAAACAACTTAAATTTACTGCATTTTTATTTAGGGTCGAGTATGAATAGACCACATAAATTTGCTTTTGAAAATAAACATTCTATCCCTATTTAACCTTAGGCTAAAATTCGTAGTCAAACTGGCATCAATTCATCTGATATATCGATGTATTCAATGTAATAAAATATGGCAGCACAAAAGGTTAAGAGAAGAAATTGCCTCTTATGAGATAAAAATATTACATCTATCTGCAAAGAAGAGCAATAAAACAAAAAACTCCGTAGAAAGGAACTGCGGTATCCGACTTATAATTCCTTCCATAGGCAAACGGAAGTGTGCGGCGTATGAAGTGATTCTGCCCATAGCGAATCAATATTACATCTACTAATCACACCAATATATCCAATCCATTGACCCAATTTAACCACGAAACAAATAACCTAAGATTACCCTCCCCTAATATAACTTTATAAATCTATACAGCCATTCACGCCCGACTTAAGTTTAACATTGATATATTTTAATTTATCGGAAAACAGAAATCATAAATAAACTTAAAGAACAAAATTAAATAAATGGAAATGATTTTACATAAATAAGAAAAAATACATCAAATAACATTTTAACTACTTTAGTCAGATAGGAAACTAATGCAATTATTTTAAATATGAAAAGTTTTTAATTTAATGTTCATTAATTGTAAAGTTCTTACGGTTTTAAACAGTTCATCTTTATCTGTCGTTTGTAAGTTTGAACGGGAATTCCCACACCGTCCTCAAAAGATTGGTATCCATTTAGCCGTTGTTTTATTTATTCATTCGGAGGTTTTTTAGTTCAATTGGTCCTCAATGTAGGAAACGATAGTTCATTTCTCTTTTCTTTAACAGCTGAAAGAATTGACCGTGCGTCTGTCAATTCCTTCACCTCAACTCCGTACTAATACATATAGTCACATCGTAATAATCAATAATCAATCACTAATAATTTTCAACCTTGTCCTTTTATATTCATTTGAAGGATTGCATTTACATTACGTCATCGATGCGATGATCCTTTTCGTTGAGGTCCAATTTTCCAATGGATTTATTTCATTTGCTAAAAGTTTCTATTGTTTTCCTATCTAACCGATGTTTTTACATTTAAATGCCCAAGGCTGGTTTACATTTGACTAATTAAATTTATCATTTCCATTTCTGATTAATTAACCTGTTTTCCAAATCAAATATATATTTTTATCTCTAAATCTTTTTAAGTTTTTGTTTTTAAAATACCTTTTCTATTTTTAATACAGTTTTATTTTAATAATTTTTTTTTATCTGTGCGATTTAATATATACGAGTTTAAGATGATATTTAATTTCAATTTTTAATTCTAAAAGAAAATTTTTAAATGCGAACTTTTTAATTTACTTTCATGTTTAATAAATAAAAACAACAATGTAACGAACGTCTGTGCTAGTTACAATATATATATAGTAATAGAATGGTTGTATCCTTAAATGGATCAAATATCACCACTGATTTAAAACTCAAATGATGTTCAATTTTCCTTCAATGTCAACTATTTTATGACACAGCTTTTAAAAAATAAAGAAATGGGTACATTGGTTAGATATTCTATATAATATTAGAACAACACCCACTGTGACAGCATTCCATAAAATTGATACTCCTGATCTAAATACTAAGACTCATGAGCCCAATAATAAAGCCATTCTATGTTCAGAGATAAATAATCAGATAATTTATAATATGCATTTTTTTATAAGTTATCTGGAATCAATAAATAACTATATTATGGTAGAAGTGATAAATATAACCAAAAAACAAAAAAGTGAGAATATCTTCTTTGAGTGATTGATTATGAGCAAGAAATATTTCTCCAAGTTCAGATTATCATACATTGTCTTTCAATGAGATTTAATATCTCCATGTATTTTTTTCTTTAATAAATAAATAGTACAAGTTTATAAACATTTATATTGGCAGAATGGCTTTTTAAATTCCATTTGAAAAAATATTTAATACAGCAACAGATAAATAATAATCATTATGTTACTCAGCTAATGATGATCCTAAATTTCAGCTAGTTAATAAACTATCCTTGATATATCCAATCAGTAAATAATAGCAGTCAATATCATAGTTGAATTATAATTTGGATGTAATTGTAAATATTTTGATATGCACATATTAAAAGGAGAGATTAAACTTAAATCCATTTTAAATACAAATTCTTTTGATGAATAATTAATTCAAATGTTTGAGAAAAATAATAATATACTAGTACCAATAATAATTATAACCTGGTGAAATTTGTTTTTTCCTTTGGCCTAAATAAAAATAATTGAAACTTATAGTTGTACCCACCTATGAGTTATTAGTTAGAAGACATATTAATTAGATTACAGTTTCATACAAATGCATGTATATAAACATTTAATTAAAGCCACCATATTAATAATAATATTTAACCTTATGTATTGCATTATTATTTTATACCAATACAAGTGTAAACCCAACTATACATTAATTACAGAATTGTTCTCTTTTGCTGATATGTAATACTACAGCTTTAAAATGCATTTTTTAATTTATTATTATCTTCTTAAAAGTAAGTATCCATTGGATTGAAAGATTATAGTATAAAAAGCTACCACTGAATTACTTTTTTTAAAATAATATTATATTAAATAATTATAACTCTTAAAATTCTTCAGCTAATTAGATATGAAACATTTTGATATTGATTCTTTTGTATTTTAAAAAAAGTAGAGGGGGTGTTTCCTATGAAAGATAAAATATATTTTGAAAATAACTAATTTTACAAAACTATTGTAATTATATGTGATGCATTTGATGTTATTATTTTGTTTTTAAAGAGTTATTAAAATTTTAAGAAAGAAGGGAAGGGGTAATGATGGTATATATAAGATGTAATATGTTGGACTGTCATGAAAAATGAAACATTTTTTTAGAATAACTGATTTTACAAAACTATTGTAGTTTTACAAGTGATACATATTGATATTATTAATTAAAATGATTAATCTAAATATTATGTGAGTGTATATTAACTCTCTATCATTTATTTGTAGACACACAAAAATTTCAATATTGTTAAGTAGTTAAAATTTCAGAAATGTGGATTTTATATTAGAAAATAAGGAAATAATTATTAATCTTTGGTTAATTAATTATTACTTGATTATTGTAAAGTTTTTATAAGATGAGATGCAATAAATATGGATGAATAAGTCTTATCTTCATTTGGATAATTTTTTTTGAAAAAAAACATCAACTAGATAAAATGCCCCTGCTAGAATATATACTTATGTTAAACATATTTACTTTATAAATATGTTTCTTTAAAATATCTATTATATATTAACTCATGCTAACAATAAATTAAATTCCACACAAAATATTTTATACACAGTTAGACTACTAATATATAATTAATTGGTATTCTAAATAAAATATCAATTATTTACATCTTAGTTGCAATGAAATTACACTAATAGTTTTGTAGATTCATTTTACTGCATTTTAAAGGAAAAAAAAATATTTTTAATAGATAATTTACTAGATATATACTTGAATTATAAATTATATTGCTATGACAAAATGCCATTTTTCAAATTTTATTGTCAGAATTTTCAGCACTTCTGAAAATTTACCAATCTTATGGGATTTATAATTTATTAGTTTTACTACACTTATTTAAACTGTTAAATGAGTGGTTTGATGGAATAAAGTTTATAATGGAAGAAAAAAAGTCCCATCCTCTTTTATTTGAACTAAGTCTAAACAATAGTTACCAAATATAAATACATTTTTTTAAAATTGTTAATTAATAAACTACTATTAAAGGGATTTTGAACTCAGACTTTCAAGCTTTCTTCAGCTATCCACTCCATCTTATATATATGATACACATGACTAAACACACATGAAAAAAATGATTTCCAATATACATATTTCATGCTGAACCAGCACTTATCTGTTGGTTCAGATCATTACTTCCAACACACACATATATAATCAGTGCTAAGTTTATATTAAGATAGCAAATCTTCAAATTTTAATGGACAGATTTCAATCTTCTTCACCTTTTAACTCTTTAGCCATCCATATCATTGGAAATCTGATGATGGAATGTTCAAATCCTTTATCATCAGATTTTCAATGATATGGATGGCTGAAGAGTTGTAGGATTGAGAAGATTGAAGTTTGTCCATTAACGTTTAAAGAATTAAGCTGAGCACTGATTATATATGTGTGGGAGGTGATGATCTGGACCAACTGATGAGTGCTGGTTCAGCATGAAATTATTGGAGCTCATTTATCTTTTTCACATGTCTGTGGTCAATGTATCAGTTATATAATATGGAATGGATAGCTGAAGAAATCTTAAAAGTCTGAGTTCAAATCCTTTTTAATTACATCTTAAAGTTCGGTATTTACAATATACTTGTATTGATTTATTAAATGAATATTAATAAACTAAGAAGATTATAATTAAAATACGGGCAATAGTAAACAATTGGACATGAGAGAAATCTTAACATTCAAACACCAGAGTCACAGGTGAAGCACCATATTTTCATTTGATCAACAAAACTGAATTTTTTATAAATTTCTCATTCAAATGGGAATTCATCTACTAGTCTTTAGCAAGATTTAGGAATCTTTCTCTCTCACATGGCATTTATTAAACTAGACAATTTATTTTATTTCCACTGAGTAATGCACTACTAATGTACAATTAATCAACATGTCTTTATCTCAATTTTATCATATTATTTATGCATTTCTTATCCTAGCAACTATTAAATAAATCAACTTTACTTTTCTTTATAAATAACTTTTCATTCTTCTTTCACTTTTTTACTACTTAAATTGTTTTATAATTCCTCTGTATTCAATACCTATTTCCTATGTATACATTTACCTTTTTAAAATTTAAACCGTTTTCCACTTGTTTTCTTTTTTTAAAATTTTAACCATATTCTCTTATTTATAAAAGAGCAACAATTTTAAAGCCTTTCCATTTTTTATTAAATCTTTCTAAAATTTTAAAATAAGTTTGATTTACTTAATAAGTTTTTTTTACTATTCTGAAATCTTTACTGCATTTACCTTTCCTCTTTAATAAGCTTTATGCTGCTTCTCACTTAGTACTAATTTTTATCTTGGGCATAGCATCATAAAAATAATGTTGAGTTGTCATTGAAACAGCAAAATTTCTCAAGAGAAAGTAATCATAAAATTCTATCGTATATTATGTTGAAATATTTAATGAATAGAGAGAATACCATTAATATGCTTGCTTAAAGTTATTATCATCTAACAATAACAAAATTTAAGCATTTCTAATATAAAGTACAATTAATAATAATGAAAATGAAAGTATAGCAAGATAAAAATAAATAAATATAAGGTCATATAACATATTATTGATCAGTTCTTTTGAAGGACTTATCTAAAAATGTAAAATAAATATTTAATCTTTCATCAGTTACTATAACTATTTTATAATGAGATATTATAACTTTGTTTAAATCTATAATAGGTATGAAAGTAACTATTTTAATGTTTTGTCTATTATTCCTTAATGTAAGTTTATGGAACAAAACATCAAAAAATAATTTCTTTCTTGTCATTTTTTCCAAAGTTGTTGTTATTCCCATTCTATAATTAATAAGTTGTAATCAAAACATATATAATACTATAAAAATAAAAATATTTATTTTATGATTATATTTTGTCTAAATCATAGTCATTCAATATAATCATGTGAAAATTTTAAGAATCAATTCTTTTTTTAAACACAAATCATGTGTTAATTATTGTAATATTTTTCTATAAAAAGTTATCATATACAGCTTCTTTTATTCCATACCACTACATTAATTTAGACATTTTCTAGTATATATAGTCTTACATATTATTTTCTGTAATCTTTAACTTGGATTAAAATTTATATCTGTGCTAGAGAAAATCTTTAGTTTAATAAATGATTAGTAATAATCATGACGTGTTTATCAAAAAGTTGATAATGTAAAAGTTGGGAGTGGAGTAAATTGACGCTTGAAAATAAAAATGAGACAATTTGCTCTACATAAATACTCTTCATGTAATAAAGATTTATATGAGAGATGATGACCTGGCCCAACTGATGAGTGCTGATTCAGCACGAAATACATCTTGGGGATTATTTGTCTTTTATTGTATCTTTATTTATATGAAATTATTTATGAAATAAAAAAGAATGTAGAAATATGGAAGTTGTTTAATCTATATAAACAATATTAATAGTTAGAATTAATGGAACTGATTTATGTCTGTCAGTTGCTATTTTCAAACGCCATCTTCACTTCAGAAACTAATTATCCAAGCAGCTGTAAACATTTTAATAAGCTCCAATGGTTTCTGTTGTAGTTAAAACAATTGGTATAATGCATATCACTTCTCTTCATAGACTATGCCAAATTTTATTGTTTTTAATATAACCAACTAAAAAATAGTAACACAACAACTATTCTCAATGCTAATGTATATTTACAATGAGTTTTTTTATCACCTAGAAATCCTTCAGATTCATCTGCTGGGCTTGTAATAATCTGTAAGTGGAATTAAATTTAAGGTTTGCTATTATTGAGATATAGATCTTTAAACAGAGGGCGTTACTGGATATTTGTAATTGTATAATGGTTTGTATATTATATATATATCATATTATGCTCATTTCATAATCCATGTACAACATATTCTTTTATAAGTAGGTCTTATTCAATTTAGTTTAAACTCAGGTCAACAACTACACTAAGTAAATATTTATGTTTTTTTTTTACTATAATTTTATTTATATTTTTATATTACCTATTGTGATGGTGAATCACATTAGTGTGATTCTTTGAAGATGTATATTTTATTTAAAAATTGAAGTAATTATATGTATATAATATTCTTTATTTAACTTATTAATAATATGAGATTCGAACTCAGAATTTCACATGGAGAGTTGAGAATCATGTGAAAGTCTGAATTCGAATCCCTTATATATTACATTATATATATGCGGGTATTAACTTATTAATATAGTCATAACCATAAGTAATAAACATGTAGAATAAAAGAATGATGGACTATAATAATAATATATCGGATAAAATAGTTTTAAATAGCCCATTGCATGACAAAGATCTTTCTGGCACCTCTCTTCAAAAGGATACTAAATAAAAATATTAATCAGACTAGTCAATGGGATAGTTGGTAGATGTTTTAATGATTTTCTTCATTTTTTTTATCATCCAGAAACGAATAGCTTAAAGAATATGGCTTACATAAAACAATTATAGATGTGCTGGTATTTAGTACATTTTTTTCCTCATGTGTCATAGCATCAGCCGGGAAACGAACCCGCTAACCGGAGACAAATGCTTGTAAAGCAGCTGTCGCTGACCTCTCGACCACCAATGCTAGACTATTTGTATTTAAATACTTCATGAAACAATCACGTTCACGTTCGAATATGTTACTAGGTCAAATTGCAAGTAGATTCTAAAGAATCTTTTAAATATATTTGAAAATATGTTTACCATTTCCTATGTTAATTCAATTCACTTTCTCTGATAAAAGTAGCAATTTTTCCTAGTAACATATTCGGACGGGATTATTCCATGAAGTATTTATATTTCTAAACGTTACATATTTACTCAGCAGTAAAAATCATTTACTTGCGATTAATATTATTAGTTATTTAGTATCTATAATTGTATGATTCACACGTTACTTGTGTGTACATTTCTTTGTAAATGTCTCTTCATAATTTCTTGCATTGGTGGTCGAGAGGTCAGCGCGACTGCCTTGCAATTGCAGGCAGTTGCCCGGGTTGCGGGTTTGCGTCCCGGCCAATGCTATGACACTTAATATATATATATTATAGATAACATGCTCTGTATTATTTTTTACTCTTTTTCAGAATGTAAATATTTGATTTAAAAATCATTATTTATTTTAAATTTATCTATTTTATAATTTATGGGGGAAAAAAGTTTTCTTTATTAACAAGGTATCAAGTAAAATCTAAAAATGTATAATCGGAAGTCTGTTTAAATACTAGATACTTATATCGTTTTCAATATTTGTTATGTCAAGGTAATGAAACTAAATATGTTAAAACAAACTGGCGAGAGGCTAATAGTGAAAGTCTAAACATAAGACGCGAGGGCTTGTCCAAATACACATTAATACTATAAACATGATCACTACTGAGACGCCTTGAAATATTTTAACCAAAAAAGGAAAAAATAATAAAACAGTTTAAACTAAAGTATGTCAAAGAAGTTTATTATTTTTTTAATACCAGTAGTTAAGTATTAAACCGTAAGTAGAATTTATTACTATTTTTGATACAAATATATTATCATATATATAAAGGGCATGTGTACAGATGTAAATATATATAAATGGACATTTGAAAAAAATGTTTATTAATCACTGATTATTAGGTTAAACTGATGAAACATAAATTAGAGCTCATGAAAGTATTATATCTTTTCCTTCATCTTCGTAAAAGCCAGATTACATAAAAAAAATTATATTCAACTCATCAATCTGGGAGTAGCTATCTGGATTGGTTATGGGTTGATTATTCAAATGATGAATCTTAAACCAGCTTATGACCTAAAAATTCTAAAGTTCATCTGGACTGAGTTTAAAAACTATGTCATAGTCATGGTAAAATCTTCTACCTTTTAGTTGCAGTAATATTCAAACACTGTTTGATACTATATTTTAAATTTTCCCGTAAAACAGTATCAAGTTTTTATTTTATTTTTCTGGCTTATCACCATTATTATTAATCAATTATTATAGCTTTAAAAAAAAGTCTCGTCATTTTTAAATGTTTCCTTATGGAATACAAATTTATATTTTCACTTCATTTATGATGAACGAATATGTATAATAAAACAGTACCAATCTTGTATGATAAACTTAATAAATATTTTTATTAGATGTACAATATGGAATAAAGTTGTAAGGAATTCTAATGCTGTCTGAAATATTTGTTTATACTCACTGTTTGTCTACTTTCAAATCCCAAATCATAGTATGTAATAAGTTAATTGCAGATACTATCTAATAAAATTCTAAAATGTTCTATAAACAAAACATGTCAAAATTGAGCTATTAATCAAAAGCAGTATGTTAACTAGACACAGCACAAAGATATTAGCAATATGTAACATGCATTATACGACTGGAAAGTGTAAGAAGAGTGATACTCAGAAAACATAATGCAATATTTTACACAATACTGTTGAAATATTAATATGTTAGTAATGATTATAAAAGATGTCTGACTAAATCTGGTATTACTATATAAGAATAATATTTTATACAAACAGGTTATTTAATCTAGTGGCTGTATAATCTCTAGAAAAACCTTAAATGATTTTCTTTGCATTCAAATAAGTATAAGAACAAGATTATCATAAAATGTTATTCATGCTTCTATATAATTATACTACTTATCCGTAAACTCCAGCTTAGGCATATCCAATTGGTCATTTGAAGTATTATCAAGAACTTATGACAATCTTCATTTTATATCCAACTTGACAATGCATAGAAATAAATATAGTAACATGTCTATTAAGATAGTTGTCTTAAATGAACAAAGGTCATTGAAATTTCATTATGGTTAAAAAAATTAATAAGGGGTGAATAATATTTTTAATGATATTATAGTACTATCATATAGTGCATTGTAATTGTGCATTAAAAGTATTAATAAAATATTACTTATATTATCATCGCTGTGAGAACTATAATAAATAGGAAAAAGTACTCAGATGAGTCAGATAATAGAAACATGATTTAATTTTTTTAAAAAAGCCAGTTCTGTAAATGTTTGAAAAAGTAGTTTTTATTAAATAAATTATCTATTTGCAAATGCTTTAGTACCTGTACATTAAAAAGTAAACCAGAGTTCTTAAATACTGTATATTCTTTACTAATTATTAAGTTTGAATCATATTACAATCATGATTTTCTTTTTTAATAAGCAGAGAATAAGATTTTATTATAGCTTTATAAATTCTCATTTTAAATATTAAATTTATTCCCCCAATTTATTTTACATTTATTTTTAACATCAACTATTTATTTACTCATTGCACTTAAAGTTTACATTTATATTATTAGTTTTACATAATTATATTATATTGAATTATCAGCAACATTTATGATTAAAAACTTTTAAGGCTATTACTATTTTAATAATATAAATTTTTATTTCTTTAAATTTTAACTTGTTAAATATACATTGAACTTTTTATTTCATTTTTTTTTTAAAGATTTTTTATTCAAGAAGTAATTGCATTCCAAGGTTTTTATCACTTCATTGATTATAAGACTGGTTTTTGAATTCTAATTGGAAATTAATTATATATTTTTAATAAAAAGTAATTAAATAAGTTTATTTTTGATTCATATTTTTATTTCAAAATAAGACATTATTTTTATATTAATGAAATGGCTTTTTATATTAGTCATTTAACATTGGAAAAGTAATTTTTTTTAAAAAAAGATGGGAATTTTATGATAATGTTTATTGATTAAAATTTAATTCTTTACAAATAGTGTAAAGAAATAAACATTTAAAAGTAAGTCAAGAAATTAATTTCTATTAGTAATTGCAATTATTTCTGAAATAAATCATAAATGGTTTTAAATATTCAAAGTTTATTTTTTTTTGAATTTGCATCCAACATGTTAAATATGTCTTCAATAGCATCTCCTCTCCAATTTCTTAGAATTACATTGAAGAAAAAGGCATTACCCACAAGTATTTTCATTGCACAAATATTAAACATATGTTTCATCATTTTATATATTATCTAAGAACATAAACACATTTACCACCTAAATGGATGGCCAACTTGGTTACCTATGGATGCAGTATCTGAAAGGAAAAAAATTTATGACTGATTGGAATCTGAAAATATTCCGAGTTTTACTCAAACAGGATTCAAATCAGTTATGGACATAGCAATCATATGTACTGCTATTATGTACGTGGTTTTACATATATGTTTATAATCTAACTACTAAGCTTGCACACATTTGCCACATATAGCCATGCCAATTTATTTATAAATATAAACAAAATAGAATTTTAAAACTTTTTTTTTTTTAAAAAAAAAATCTCTCAAATCTTTTTGATATTTCAGAAAGTGATTACTTCAAAAGATACAATATTTTTTAAAGATTAAAAAATAACAATCAAAAGAGAGTTGATAATATTGTTTGGAATTTGACTTAAAAAAACCCCGTCAAATTGAATTTTATCTGAAATGACTGTGTAATATAGATATGAGTTAATGCACTGAAGACAAAAAAATAACGATTAATTTTATTTTCTTATGCTCACATGAATTAAAGGTCCAGATCCAGTCCATAACAATTATATCACTATTTTTTCATTGACTTAAGATATGAAAAAATAATTAAGATTATTAATAAACACAGCCATCATTCTGATTAATTTAAATATGAACAGAAAATATAAAATTAATTTAAGTGCACTAGTTGGGATATGAAAACAATTTTCAGTTTACATAAGTTAGATTCAGATTTTAAATCATGAATATGGAGAATCTATACATTATCACTACATCAAAAATTCATTTTATATATACTTAAAACTTCCATAATACATTCTTAAAAATAAAGCAGTGAAATAAAAAGTGATCCCAAGATGTGCTTCATGCTAAACTACCCTTTTTATTTGGCCCAAGTCACAACCTCTTATATATGGCTTCATTTTTTATTCAAAATTTGTCAATGTCAAATTACTGCAATTTGATCTATAAGTATTCAGTTTCCTGCACTTGCAACTTTTACACTATCCACTTTAATTAAATACATTAATGATTATTACTAATTATTTATTAAGATAGGCAAGACTCTCCATACAGTAGTGCCACTCAGTGCCAGCCAGAGTAATCAATGGATGCCAGAAGGCTTGTGCATACCATGCATTTTGGTGTCTTTGGTTCTTTAATAACCATAGCCACCACTATCCTATTAGGCAGGATTGCTATTAAACCACTAAACATCACATGATCACCATTTCTTATGCTTGCACATAACTGTTATTAAACAGGCAAAACTGTCCATACAGCAGTGACACTCAGTGCCAGCTAGAATAATCAATGGATGCCAGAAGGCTTGTTTATAAAATCCCCATCTAGTGCCTACTCATCCAATATCCTCAGAGTAGTTTCTGGCTTTTGGTCTTTGTCAGTGAGGAGCCTTGGATCCGAGAGCCATTGATTACTCTGGATGGCATTGAGTGGCACTACTGTATGGAGAGTTTTGCCTGTTTTAATAACAGTTATGTGCAAGTATAAGAAATGGTGATCATGTGATATTTATTAAAATGGAAATTATCATATCATTATTAATCCAGATATAAAATTTGAACAAATTATCATATTATGTTTACAACTGAAATAATTCCTTTTTATCAATTCTTATTTTACAATTGTCTTTACTATTTGTCTGAATTTTTGGGGAAATTGCATATGACTATCACTGTTAAAAATGGTGCTTGTTGTTTTCATTATAAATTCCAACATCCTCACATGTAAAATTAAATTTATGTATTCATTTTTATGGCTATCATAAGTTTTTAATAATTTTATTTAATTTATTTACTTAGTTTTCTAGTCATATTTTACATGATAATTGATACTAATAAAAACAATGGCAGCAATAGTTTCATCTCATTTGTTTTCCTTTCCTCAACCAGTATCAACTCTTTCTACTGAATCAACTGCACAGGGATTAAAGTTCCAATAATTTATGTAATTGATCATATATTAGTTGTTATGAGATCAAGGATAATCCACAGTGTTACTGTTGCAAATGTAACAATTCATCTCAAATCATCAGACTGATGGGTTTTTTTCATATTTTATTATCAGAAATCAATTCAAAAATGTATCTATTTTATTAAATATAATAAATAATTTTAATACAAAAATGCTATTGTGACAGCCAGTAAATTAAAATTTAGTTTGATTTTAAAGTAAGATATAATGATATAGATGAACTAGTAAACCTAGATTTAAATAGTTCACTGCAAAAGGCTTCTTCAACATACATCCAAAGAGAAAAATGATGAAGAAGATTTCACTCAATAGATTTGCAATTTGTCAGATTGTAAATACTTTAGTAATTTCAATATTATTACATCTGTTCACTAAGAAATAGTTATTTACCCATTACTAATCTTTCTTAATGGCTAGTTGGGTTGGTGATAGATTAGCTATTTAAAAAAAATGTGTAAATCTGTTGAAACCTAAATAATCTAAGCTTTTCTTAGCATAGATGCAAAACCAGACTGCAGGCATGCAGGCAAATACATTAAGCAGTGCGCCATTATTTAAATCATTAGATTTTACTTGATAGCTTGATGACAAAGAAAACTGTTTTTCCTTTAAATTATTATTAAACATAAATTTAAAGTAATAAATAGCGATTTTTAAATCATATATTTACATTTTGAAAAAAAGTAAAAAAATAATAAAGAGCATATATATTATCTATAATTTAAACTAGATGTGTTATGAAGAGACATTTAAAAGTGAGTATATACTACCATGCACGCTTGAAATGCACAAATAAAGGCATCTGAAAAGATCAATTTTAAATACATTTAAAATATTACATATGGGAAGGAAGGCTGGTGGAATTGTATTAATAATATCATGTAATTGTATTTGATAAGAATATATTCTATTTTCATAATGTTTTCTCAACCTAAATTTTTAGATATGTGCTTTGAAATAAATATAAAGATTTTAAAATACAGGAAATTTGCTTTAACTTTTATGGGTTGTTAACACTTTCCAAATGTGTAAGATATAGAAGTGGATTGTGCAAGTTATAAATCATGAAGATAATTTGAAACAGATTGTTATCATGAGTTAATTCAAAACTGGAATACAGATAAAAAATCTTTTTATTGAGTGTTGATGATGCTAACATTATTTATCAGTATTTTTTTTTTTTTTTATCAATTTCAGATAGCTAAATTTAATTTTGAATTAAATTTAAAAAAATTTTCATAAATATGAAATAATTAATTTTTTTAAAACTGAATAAAGAAACTTAATTATTTGTAGCATACAGCACTTAAAAATGTAAGAACTTCTAGAGAACAGGAATACAGAAAAATAAACCCACTGAGTGTTGATGGTTTAATGTTACTTATTGAAAGTTTTTTTTTTTTTTATTAATTTCAGATTAAATTTTTATAATTTTGAATTAAATTTAAACGACTCTTCCTCTCATAAATATTAAATAATTAAATTTCTTAAAGATGAGTAAAAAATAACAGTTATTTGTAAGCTTATAACAAGCACAATAGAGGTTTATTTTATTTTATAAAGACACACATTAATTTTGTTTTTCAAATATGTATTAATACATAAAAGAAAGATTGAGGTGGAAACCATTAATGCATCCCAATTAATTAGTTATATTAAATGTAGAATAAGAAAATAGACAAATTACTATTGATTGCAATTTTTATCAAGACAAATAACTTGATTTTTAATAAAGAAGACAAAAAGTGAACAACTTTTTATAAGATATATTATTCCTACAAAATGTAATTAATTATAAAGTCTAAAAGTATTGTAACGATATATAAATATGTCGTTACATTAATTTAAAATAAAAAACTTAAAAGTTCGCAAATAAAAGTAAAAAACTAAACGCTAAAATTAAAATGTTTGTTATACGTATATACATTCGCACAGATGCTAAACTTTAAAAATATTTTTTTTTTCATAAACAAAAAAAAAAAAGTATTTGAACGTATTTTTTTTAATAAAAAAATACAAGATTGAAATATAAAAATATTTTAATAAAAAAATAACGTAAGTTAAAATAAAAACAGGTATTAATTAATTCCTGTAATCTATAAATGGAAATGATTGTTTATTAATTATCTAAAAGCTGTGTAATTAAAAAGTCAGATGAAAAGTTAGATAAGAGAAGAAAGAGATTTTAGCTTGACCAATGGAAGCACTAAGCCTTGGCTCGGACCCTAACGAAAGTGATAGATTAGTGACGTTTTGTTCATTGAATCCTTGTGGATAATATAAAAAGGGAAATACAGTTTTTTCTGACAGTTCCAGCGTTGTGTGTTTGAGCGATGTGGTATGACGCACATACCACACTTTCTATAAAAAAAAAAAATGAAAAGACTGTGATACCTTGAACCAGCTATTGCCATCTCCAGAACATTACCTTCCAACGGAGGTGTCGCGGGAATTGAAAGCAGAGGCCTGGACTCTTCTACCATAAGCTATATGAAATGAACAATTGTTAAAATCAATTAAGAACTTTCGTCAAGTTTTACAAATTGATAAACAAGCCAACTGAAATGTTAAAACGGACTCTTATCTGACTTTTGTAAGTTTTTAAATCAAATTAATAATGTTTAATTTTATATGTTTTCCGATTGATAAACATCATTTCCATTTTTTTTTTCTTATTGTAAAGATTATTTAAATGTATGAAATTTAAGTTGTTTATAGACGCTTGCATGGATTCATTTGTGGTTAATTATATTTTGGTTTTTATATTTGATCAAAATATATAGACATTCGATAAATAATGATACCTTACGGTGAGTATCTAAAATGTATTTATTCGGATGTCTTTTAAGTTATTGGTGACAATGCAAGTATCTTATGGTGAATACTATTGGGTTACTTATAAGTTTCCCTCTGCGATTGTCGGTATCAATAATTTTGTATTTTGATCGTTTATGTTTATTTTGAAATGTTTTTGACCGTGGAATCTATGTAATCGATCTATACCCAACATTTTTAAACAAATCTGTGCAAACGTATTTAAATGTTAAAATTAAGTCGGGCGTGAATGGCTGTATAGTTTTGTAAAGTTGTATTAAGGGAGGGTAATCTTAGGTTATTCATTTCGTAGTTGAATTGGTTCAATGGATTGGATATATTTGTGTAATTAGTAGATGTAGTATGAGGTCCGCTATGGGCAGGATTATAGATATATGCCACACACCCTCTGTTTGCCCATGGATGGGTTTGTAAGTCGGCAGAAGACCGCAGTTCATTCCTATGGAGTTTTTTGTTTATTGTTCTACTTGCCAACAGATGTCACATTCCTGTTGGTGGAGAGTCAATGTCCTCTCTATTTCTACTTATTGTTCAGATGTACATTCCTGACAATATAGTATTTTGTGTTGTCATATCATGCTACATTGAATACATGAATGTATCAGATGGATTGGCGCCAATTTGGTTGCAAAATTTGTTGCCTAAGGTTAAATCAGGGAAGAATATTTTCTTTTCAAATGCAGATCTATGTAGTCTATTCATACTTGACTATCTAAATAATAATTAAACTCATTGAAACTTAGTTAAATGTAAAATTAAAAGTTAATATAAAAATCTAAAATGTTAAACTTATTCCTCAAAATTTAAATATTATTTTATATGTGCGTAAATAAATATTTTTATATGTTAATTTATGGCAGTGGCTTTTACTCTTTGATATTTAAGATATAAATTAAGATATAGATTTTTATCTCTGCGTCTCCACTGAGCTAGTGACTTGGGCTAACGATTGGAATATTTAAATAAAGTGGAATCTTAACAGCACGTATCTGCCTACTTTATAAATTTTTCTAGGCTCAAATGCCTAGATGGCGACCTTGTAGTGCAGATATTGTTTTTGCGGTTAGATTCGATCTTCACTTTCATTCAGATTGGTACAGTATGTATTTAAAGAAAAATAATTTTAGAATGACTATTGCACATTTCTAAAAAAAAATATCAATTAAAATTTAAATATATTAAAGCATCTATCCATTCCTTACTTTTTCAAGATAGTGAATAGATGCCCAATTACATATGAGGGAGGACCCAAAAATAACCTGAATTGTTTTTGGTAAATGCACCTGCTGTTATACATATGCTTCTAATATTACATACCCTTTTGTGGGGATCCTTTTGCATCAATCTGTTAAATTACATTCCCATGTAAAATCATAGTGCCATGTAACATATTTTTTGTAAAGTGCCTTTCATGTATTTGGTAATTTTTGTAATGGCAGAAAAGTTAAAATAATATTAAATTCTGTTTTCTTTTAGGGAAAATGATAGAGAAAACAGTTTAATGCTTAAAATAGCTTACAAGAAAGCTGTTCTGGGAAAAACACAAGTTTTTATGAATGATTTAAGTAATATTCATTAAGGCTGTAGCCTCAAGTACATGTGTATAAAAATGCAATAGTAGGGACCTCTACAGGTCTTAAACCACAAGCTTACTCTTTGGAAGAAAAGAGGGGTACTTCAACCTACTTTCTATTTAAATAGGTGAAGCTGAAGCAGTTTGATCTGAGAGTGTGAAGCTATTTAATACTTCACTAATTAAGTCCACATTTCTTATTACACATTAATACTCATGAAATCTTTTCAAATTCACCATGTCCTAAAAAAGCATGGTGAGTGAAGTTCAAAGTCAAAATAATGTTGATAATTTTTTAATTGACACAAATGGTATTTTTTCTCAAAAACAGTCAGACATTTTACCTACAAGTTCTGAAATGTTTCCATGATGCAGTGAAATGTAAATGTCCCATTTTGTGGAGAAGTGAGGAATGCAAGCTTCACCATGACAATTCCTCTGTGAACAGTCTTGAGTGTGAAACAATTTTTAATTAAATTTAACATAATCCAACTTATCTTTTAGTCATATTGGCTTGATATCTAATCATGTGACTTCTTTTTATTCTCTTAAATAAAAAAATGCCTCAATATCTTTTTTTTGCTGTCTTAAAAGTAGTGAAAAAAAATGAAGCAGGTGTTAAAAGATTCACTTTGTAAGTGTTTCTTGACTACTTTGAAAAATGAGAACAAGTTTAGTCTAATATATTGCATTAAATATACAGTACTTTGAAGAAGATTACATTTATAACACTTAAAGATAAATAAACAATTTTTTATTGTAAAATTCCCATTATTTTTGGCTCCCCTCTTGTATATTTAATAAAGTTTATATCTTGACTAAGTAATATAATAATCTCAAGTAATAATAATTAATATATTTACGTAAAACAGATGTTTAATGTGTGTGATAATTGATTTAAATTAAATAAGAAATTTTAAGTTTTTTTTATAAAATAAGTATAAATTTTTTTTTAATAGCTGATGTTTTTTTTTAGATTTACTTATTATTTTTAATATTTTGGTACAATAACAATTTTAAATTGATCAAAAAGTAAAAAAGTTTTTTTGATAGATAAGTAATGATCATTGTAAAGAATATACACATTATATTTATTTATATTTGAACATTTTAGAAAATAAATAAATCTCATTACTACATATTTTCATTGACATTCCATCATTAAAACTTTCGATTTCAGTTTAATTTTTTTTTCGTATAATAATAACTTTTAAAAATATAAAAAATAATAAACAGATAACTTGTTATAAATTCAAAATTTCTCAAAGTGAATTATGATGATAAAAATTGTATTATACTAATATAATAATTAAGAATTATCATTTTCAGATTATTGTAAACTAAAACCGATTTCATTTTTAATATTTGAGTGATCAACAATTGCTACTTGGTGAGAGTGTTAAAGGCGTAAATAATTTTTTGTTTGAAAAAGCTGAAAAAAAAATCTTAGACTTTATGTTATTTTAAATTGATCTTTTCATTAAAAAATGTTACTGCTCAATGGTAATATAACCTAAATTAAATATTGCTTGAAACTTATAGAATGTAGTAAAATTATTGAACAATTTTAGAACATAATCAGAAATAAATAGTAAACAAGCCATCTGAATAAATGAAAGTTTATAACTGGGAAACTTACATTAAAGTGACATATGAATATAATTATAATTTGCCTGTCATTAGTAATAAAGTCCATAACGTATTACAATCATATTTTTTATTTTATATTACAATCACTGCATTATCAGTAATTAGACAATTCAGATTATAAGACTATATAAATAAAAACAGAGTCACTAACAATACTCATTTTCCCAGATTTAAATTTCTAGGTGGATTATCTAATTCTAAAAAAAGTTCCTAAATCTGTTTTAATCTGAAGAAGTTTCAAACTTCTACTGATCTGGACTCATGAAATATTTTATATTTTAAAAAATAAATTGTTGCTTATGTAATTTTCTATGCAATGATTTTTAATTAAAAATAATTTTCTCATTTATATACTTTAATTGCATACTCTTAGACATAACTTGTGGATTTGTTAATCAGTATGCCATAAATTCATTCATAAAAAACATTCTAAATAACTAATTTAATCAATAAGTTTCACAATTTATAAAAATATTAAATATGTAGGCTTACAAATAAATATTAAATTATTTGCCCAAAGTTTTGATAGAAAGATATAATTATTAATCAATAATTTATTAAAGTGTACCAGCATTATATAGCCACAAAATTTTTTATAGTTTTTGAAATAAATATTTATACCTTAGCAATTTTATTTCTTATTGTTTTAGCATAAGATTGTTGTTGTAACAAGCATACATATATAATACAATCTTCTCCTAAATAGAGTCTTGAGATTTTTCATGATTGTAATGTAATCCTAGAAGTATTTTGGTAGTCTCAGATTTTATTTTTTAATTAATGTTAGCGTTATTTAAGTTTCTTGAAATTGATTTGTTTCCTTGGTTTCTTTAATTTCTATTTT
The DNA here is from genome assembly GCA_028023455.1 of Epiperipatus broadwayi. Lineage (NCBI taxonomy): Eukaryota > Metazoa > Onychophora > Udeonychophora > Euonychophora > Peripatidae > Epiperipatus > Epiperipatus broadwayi. Next base: position 5,072,278 of record JAQFVV010000008.1, on the reverse strand, counting down.
GGGTTCTGTAATATTGACTTCAGATGCTTTTTCAGATGTCGTGATTTCTATTTGTATATTATCTTTAAGTTGCAGCAAATAGGATTTAAATGTCTCTTACATATAGTGACTGAAATGATCTAAATCACTACTATAAATTTTGATAGAATTTTTTAGATCTCTTCTGTCTATCTATCTATTTTTTAAAATTATCTGTAGTTCATGTTTTCTTTATATTTTTTATATGCTCTTTTAATCTTATGTTTCTATAATTTTATCTTTAAGCATAAGAAAAATCAATTTACTATGGATATTTATATCCCAATCACAGCTTGTCTGAGGATTCTCAGTTATTGTCAAGGGAATTGTATGTTAATACAATAATACAGTATTTAACATTTTTGCTTTTTAAATTATTGATTTTTAATTTATTTTAAATATGTTTTAAGGATTGATTTTTAAGGATTGATTAGTCTTTTTGGTCAATCAGTTTGATTCTATTATAGAATGCCATGCATATGTATTTTATTTCCCATCTCTTCAAGTAAACTTTAAATTTTTGGTACATGAATCTAGTTCTGACATCAGACAGTTGTTTCAGGTAAAACATGATTTGTAAAAATCTTTAAACTTGAAATTGTTTCCATGCTCATCCTTTTTAACAGTCTTATTTTCTGTCCATTTTTAGTAAATATCTATGAGTATCAGAAATAAGTATCTTATGAATGGTTCTGAATAATCAATATATATTTGTTTTCAGAAATCTGTCTTTGCAGACATGACATACGTTTTCGTAGATTGACATAGAATGTTTTTCAGCCACAAACTAGATCCTTTGTCTTAACTATAACTGGAATACCCTTATGATATAGTTCAAGACTTTGCTTTATACAACTTTGAGGTCTTTTTGAAAGTGATTTATAAAGAATTTGAGGCTGATTTTTAGGCCAATCTTTTTTTAATTCACTTTTCCAAAGTCTAATAATCTTGATCATATTTTGTCTATAATGTTTCTTTCCCGTTACATAATAACTAGATCTTAATTTACCAATATAATTTACAGATACTTCCATCATTCTTGGTTCTTCCTTATTCTAATATTTAATGTATCCATGTGCTTAATTTTTTATTTTTGTGAAATCTTTTTTATAATTGTATTCAGCTAACACATTTAATCAAATGAAACATTACTGGGCTAAAATAGTCTGATATTGGTTTTTGGATTCAATAAGTTTATGAGCTATACTTATGACTAGTCAATATTTTGAATGATTAGCCATATATTTATTAGTCAAAAAGTTTTTTAAAGAAGAGTCTGCTTGTTCTCCAGTTGACTATTTTTTCTCAGTGTGCAATGAATATTTGCATAGAAAAGGGACTTGCTATTCTTTATTGTAAGTGGAGAGATCTATAACTTTCCTCATGATACTTCAGGATATTTTGAATATGCTATTGTAATGTTCTAACAAACTTTCAGAATTCAAGAGAGATTTAATTTTAATAAAAGTTTACTCAGTAATAACTTCACAAGATACATTTTTGATTTTTTTAAACCAAATTCTTAAAGGGTCTGGACAATGTGTGCTTTTTCTAAAAGAAAATTTTCAAAATTAGTTAATTAGATCAAGAAAAGCACATAGTCTTTTTACAATACAAGATCCTATTTAAAAATAATACTGTCTAGATATTTTATGTTACATGATTCTCATATATATTATGGGATGTTTTAACTTGGCTCCAAATTGTGAAAGTTTTTTGTAGGCTTTATATATATGACTTCTTAATGGTGCTTCTGAGTTCACCATTACCAGAAACTCATTATAGTGTGGAATCACATTTTGTGTGCCATAGTATTGTATCCATCTTTGGATTGAAAAATATCTAGAGACATGGAAATTTCAAATAAAAGTCTGTTATAGTGAAAAAATCTATATGTGTATATCTTTGTTGGATTTTTTATGATAACAATCTGATGAAAATCTACATTTAGGCCTAGTTTAGCAAATTGTTCCACTCCTTCCTTTTTAACTAATATTTTCTGTGGTTTTTCTGAAGCTGTTTGGAGTTGTTTATGAGTTTTTTCTTAAATTTCTATTTACTGTTATATAATAAATCTCCACATGTACAGATTTTTCCAATGGTTTTTGGGAACTCTATAAAGGTGGCTTACTCTGAACATCTAATTGGTATGAGAACCATTTTTCATAAATCACTGCAGTTCTTTACTGAGCAGGTATATAGACAGTCTCATTTATCAGTGACAAGTTAATGAGACTCTGGTCAGATTTGAATAAATAAGAAAACTTGTTTTCTATTTCAACTTTTACCTTGATCTGGTTTACCATGCAAATATCAAATCATTCATATATATTATAGAATTAATGATGTTTTGTTCTTCTACTATGGCTCTAAATTTGATTAGAAAGTTTATTAAATCTTTTAGTTTTATAAAAATGTCATTTGAACCCCCTATTTTAAAGCCATTTTATTTAATTGTGGAGTTATTTTACTACCATTGATTAATAATTCATAAGTGATGCTCTTGTCCCATATGGAAGTTCACTGCAGCTTTTTATAATGATCATGAATTGTTTTAGGCATTTCTATGCTTTACAACTTTTGTGTATGTAGTTTATTATTATTCTTGTGAAGAGAGTTTATTCTTTCCCTAACATATAACATTCTGACATACTCTCATAAGATGTTCTCTAAATCTGCAATTTCTACAGTATTCAAATTTGTATTTATAAATTAAATATCTCAAATATTTTCAACAATTAATTGTACTAGGATTCTTTTTTTTTTTTAAGTGTGTTTTTGCATTTGTGATTTTATGAATGTCTGTTTTCCAGAGTTCTGATTGCCTGTTGTCTGGAACTCTTTACACCTAATTCATGCAATACTTTACATTTTATTGTCTCACTATTATATAAATTAGTGGATCAATCAGTTGTTTTTCTAATAAATCATTGTATAGGTCATGGAATATTTGTTTCAATAGACCTTCATCCATAAAATCACTTTTATATACAGTCTCTAGTGAATTTACTTAGTACTGCATCATATTCTGAGAACATCTTCCCCCATGGTATATCTATTTGGAAAATGCAGATAAATTAGATGTATCATTAGTTTGTCATATTTATTTTTATACAAATGGATTGAGATTTCAATAACTTTTTCTGCCATCCATAATAGGGTTGCTATCTTAATAGTGGTATTTGAAACATTATTTATGAAAAAATATTGCTCACCATGAAGGACTTTTTATGTTAAAATTAGGTTTACACATTTGAATAACCAGTGCCATTTTAGTATTTTCTATTTATTTTAGTTTATTACTTTTTAAATTATTCTATTGGATTTTGGATTTTGCTCAGTGATTTCAATCATGCTACATTAATACTGTAGCATTCTTATTGGTCAGTTGTTGACAGTTTTAAATTGTCATTTTATTTAGATTTGTTTTCCAAATTTTCATGCAGGGTTATAATCTTGCCCTGATGAACAGCCACATTGTTTGCTTGCCAGTTTTGGTCTAAGAATAGTGAATGGTAATTGATTTTGGTCTTAACTTATCAAACTGCCACAGTCTTGCCTTATCAAACTGTGCTACTTATTTTACTCTTGGTTTATTGAACTGCCATTTTTTTAGTCTTGGCTATTGAGATGTGCTAGTTGTTTTAGTCTTGACCTGTTAAACTGTATTTGCTGTGTATTGAATCAATGAAAAAAATAATTAGTTTCATTTACTAATCATGATTCAAACATTTAGCAACATAAATAAATAATTTACATCCAAAAGAACTACTGAGCATAGTATTCATATATTTAATTATCTCTAATAAATAATGACTCACAATTTTTTTTAAAAATCTGTATATATATATAATAGCAAAGGCCCATGTTACTTGTTATAGACCCTAAGGTCATCTTTTTATTTACAGTTGTAGAATAAAATGGGAGAATCTACTTCAAGAATAAGATACTTTGGATAAATCATTTCATTTCTCTTAAAATGATTGTTATATATTTATATCTCTAGAAAATTTTATTTCTTTTGTTATTAGCATAAGATTATTGATATATGCAAATATAAAAAAACCCATTACTAAAAATCTATCAAGATATTTAAGGTAATTTACATTTTATATTGAAAAATACACAAGAAAACTTAGTAAAGATTTTTTCCATTACTGATTGACTAAAATATTTATAGATTACAATCAAAATTTTTAGAACACTCAGTATATTATCTTTTAAATTGCAAAAGTTGAATGAATAGAGGATAATGTTGTCAGATTAATTTGGGTTGTAATATGATGCAGGCTTCAACATTGATTCCATAATTTATCTTTAGTCTAGAGTCAATTGGAATAGCATACTGGCAAGACAATGGAAAAACTTTATAAATTATAAATCTAAAATTCAAAAAGTTGAGATTCTTGTGTCTGCTTTTAATTGTCATATATCAAAAACTTCGCTATCAAATATATATTTTGATGCAAGCTTTATGAAGCTGTATAAATTGTTACAAAGATATTCATCATAAATATGGAAAATAAAATTATATTAGAAATAATAGTACTGCCATCCAAAAATAGTGATCATGTGATGTATTAGAGATAGTATATACTTTTATTTAACACCAGTTTTTATTTCAAACACCTTAGATTTTTTGACACCAATGATAATCTTTTTATTCCATAATTTAGAAGCTGTATAATATAAAATTTTATAGATAACTATTTCAAACATTATGCAAATCTGCTGTTAATTGAGTTAATGTTTTGAATAAATCACCAAAAGCAATATAAAAATAAATATTTACATTTGATATTTTTCTACATTTTTATAAAAGATTATAGTATATAATAATATATAAAATGATGATGGGATATTATAGACCATGCATGAAATATATTTTTATATTCAATTACAAAATTTTATTTGCAGTAAATTGTATAATGAATGATCTATAACAATCATTATTGTAAGAATTCTTCTATGAACTTCTTCACTTGAAATTTTTTTTTACAATAATTAAATAATATTTATAACAGACTATTATTATAATGTTAAAAAGGATTTGAACTCAGACTTTCAGGCTTCTTACAGCTATCCATTCCATCTTATACAACTGATATACATGACCACATACATGTGAAAAAGATAAATGATCTTCAATATACACATTTTGTGCTGAACCACCACTCATCAATTGGTACATCATTTTCCACACACATATATAATCAGCACCCAGTTTATATTAAGATAGAAAATCATCAAACTTAGTGGAAGGTGGAAATGATTGAAGTTTGTCCATTAAAGTTTGAAGATTTGCTATCTTAATATAAACTGAGCACTGATTATATATGTGTGGGAAATGATGATCTGGATTAACTGATGAATGCTGGTACAGCATGAAATACATACATTAAAAAATCATTTATCTTTTTCACATGTATGTGATCATGTGTATCAGTTATATAAGATGAAGTGAATAGCTCTAGGGAGCTTGAAAATCTGAATTCAAATCCCTTCTAATTACATTAAGTTCAACATAGACAATATACTTGTACTTAAATATTACAGTATTAATTACTTTTTTAATAGTGTTTTCTGTAAATGCTATAAATTTAACATTATTACAGTAATAAATTATACATTATGATAAATAATCATAGCAATTCCTTTCAAATAATTATTTATTGCATAAAAAATTTATTTTACTTTTGTGACAGATTAAGTGGTCTTTCTTCAAATTTATAAACATTTTGAAACTTCATTTTTAAACAACCACTATTGACCCAATCAATAAATCTATCAATAAATTTAAAATTTCTAATAGATATTTCCTCTGAGATTTCAAAATTATATTTGAAGAAACTTATTTCCTTAATGTTCACATATATAACTGAGAGAATATACGACTTACAAAATAATAGAACCATTTTATTCTCAAATAAATCTGCATATATTCAAAAGATTAAGTATTCTAGATTTTTCATATAGATTTAAAGTTAAAATTTGACAAGTTGAGATCTTTTGTAAATTTAAAATCAACAATACAAAGTTTTATGATTTTATAGTCTTTTTATATCTATATAAATTAGAATTGAAATTATACAGTAGCTCAGAAGAATTGTAAAATGTCACGCATTGTCTTCCGGAAGGCAGATTTCGTATTTCAAATGATGAGGCCTTATTGCTCTTGCATTACCACCCTTTTCCCATTTTGAAAATATATGTTTTCATCCTTATTAATATTATCTACAATCTTATTTCTTGCTTTTTACATTTTAAAATAATTTCCCTACTTCTCTTTTAACTATTCTTTTTAATACATCTATTATTTCTAATCACATCAGTTTTATTCACCTTCTTGATTTTCAATCTGTATATTGAAATTATAAATCTTTTAGTCTTTTTTTTTAATTGCTTAAATATATATTTTATATAAAGCTATATTTTATATAAAATATTTTATAACTAATTTTATATCCATCTTCAAGTATCATAGATTATCTCCAATTCTTTCATCCATTGTAAATTTCATCATCATCATTACCAACCATTATCAATCCACTGCAGGATGAAGGTCTCTCCAAGTTTAATCCATCTTCACCGATCTTCAGATTCTCTTCTCCACATCACCCCTGCACACTTTCTTATTTCATCCATCCATCCATCTCACATGTGGTCTCTTTCTGGGTCTTTTACAATCTCTTGGAATCCAGTTTAAAGTTTCAATTGTCCATCTAGTATCATCTCTTCTAGCAATATGACTAGCCCAACTCCACTTCAATCTTTTAATTTTTTCAATGAGGTCAGTAACACTTGTTTGTTCTCTTACCCATACATTGCGTTTTCGATCTCTTCGTGTTACTCCCAACATACATCTCTCCATACTTCTTTGAGTGGTCTGAAGTCTCTGTATTGCTCTTCTATTAAGTGTCCAAGTCTCAGATCCATAAGTAAGAACTGGTAAAACACATTTGTTAAAAACCTTCCTTTTCAAACACATAGGCATATTTCTTTTTAGTATCAAGTTATTTCTATCAAAAGCACTCCAACAAAGTTTAATTCTATGATTAATTTCTTCCATTATGTTTCCATCTGTATTAATAATCTGACCAAGGTATTTGTAACTGTTAACTTCTTCTAATTCATCATAATCAATCTTTATTTTCATATTTTGAACAAATCGATTAAACATTACTTTAGTCTTTTTAACATTTATCTTTAGTCCTACTTTTTTACTTTCATCTGCTAACTCCTGCAACATTTCCTGCAGCTCTGAAGCATTATTTGCAAAAACAACTACATCATCTGCAAAATCTAAATGACTTAAATAATCTCCATTTACTTTCACTCCTTTAGTTTCCCATTTTAATCCACAAAATACTTCTTGCAGCACTGCTGTAAAAAGTTTTGGAGATATGGAGTCACCTTGTCTTACACCTTTCTCAATGTTGACTTTCCCAGTATCATTATGTAATCTAATTGTTGCTGTTGCATTTTTATAAATATTCTTCAAAATATGACAATATCCTGGATCTATACCTTGATGATCCAATGCTTTAATCACTGAAGAAATGTTTATAGAATCAAATGCCTTTTCATAATCTACAAATCCAAAACATAATGAAAACTCATATTCATTTGTCCTTTCTATAACTTCTCTCAACACCCGGATATGATCTACTGTACTAAAACCACTTTTAAATCCAGCTTGTTTTCTTGGTTGGTGGAAATCCAATGTTCTCTGTAGACGAGTTGTAATTATCTTGGTAAAAATTTTATATAAAACTGATAGAAGGCTGATAGGTCTGTAATTTCTAATATCTTCTTTATCACCTTTTTTAAATATTAATATTATTACTGCATTCTTCCAATCATCCGGTACATCTTTATCATTTAGACATTTGGTATATAACTTTGCTAAAAAATTTTCTATTTCTTCACCTGCTTCTTTTAATATATCAATTATAATTCCATCATTACCTGGAACCTTTCCCTTCTTCATACATTTAATTGCATGTCTCACTTCTTCATTTAAAATTCTGGGCAATTCGGAAGATGTAATAGATGTAGGAGGTACTTGTTCTTTATTACTATATAATTCTTGATAAAAATCTTCTACCAATTTTATGATGTCATCTCTCTTTTTAGTAACAATTCCATCTTTTTTTCTTATTGCAGATATAAATTTCCTACCAATACCAAAATGTTGTTTTACATTCTTAAGACTTTTATTTTCTTCTACAGCTTTCCTTGCTAGTTCACAATTATACTTTCTTATATCATTTTCAACTCTTTTCCACACCATTTTACAAAATTCAAGATATTCAATTCTTTTTAATGCATCACTTTTGTATATCTTCATATTCCTTCTTTTCTTCATAAATTCTCTAGTCTCAGTAGAAATTTTATTTGTCAATTGCTGCTTTTTTCTACCAGCTATCTTTGTTGCAGTTTTTAAAAGTGTATCAGTTATTTTCATATTAATTTCATTCAAATCTGAATCATGCCGAAAATCTACTAATACTTGAAACCGATTTCTAAGTTCTAATTTAAATTCATTAGAATGTTTCTGAAGATTAGGAATATCAACTGTAAATATTGTCTTTCTTAATAATTTTTGTCTCTCTAGTTTCACATTAACACATATCTTACTCCTTACTAATCGATGATCACTTCCTGTGTTAAATTTATTAAGAACATTACAATCTCGAAATATGTATTTCCTATCAGTCAAAATATAATCCAATTCTACTGTACCTTCATTTGGATGCTTCCATGTCCATTTACTTTTAACATTTTTCTCAAAAAAAGAATTCATACTATAAAGTTTTTCTTTTTCTCCAAACTCCACAAGTCTATGTCCTCTCTCATTTCTATTACCATAACCAAAATTACCTACAGCACTTTCATCTTTTGTTTGTTTACCAATTCTAGCATTAAAGTCTCCCATAATGATTTTAAAATGTTGTTTACTCTGATCAAAAGCCTTTTGTACATCCATATAAAAATCTTCTACTACTTCATCACTATGAGAACTTGTTGGGGCATAAACCTGAATTATCTGCATTTGATATCTGCTATTAAGTTGTATAACTAATCTTGCCACTCTGTCTGATACACCATCAATCTCCACAATATTGTTCTTCCACTTTTTATTTATAATGAATCCTACTCCACTTGTATTTCCAATATTTGTGCCTTATAATGAATCCTACTCCACTTATATTTCCAATATTTGTGCCTTTATAATAGAGTATATGTCCACTTTTTAAATCAATTGTTTCTTCACCTTTTCTTCTAACTTCACAAAGTCCAACAATGTCCCATTTAATATAAGAGAGTTCTTCTTCTAATTCTTGCAATCTTCCTTCACTTGAAAGTGATCTGCAGTTGTAAGTACCTAAATAAAAAGTTGTCATCAAATGGCAGCCTGGGTCCACAATCAGGGGATTCTTAGCACCCTCCGCCTTCGGCCACCAACTGCTGCCTTGGTTGGTGACTTTACAGCCTCCTGGGAATAAGGGCCATGCTTTATTTTTCTGTCATAATTGTATACATGTATTGGAAAATATTTATCATTTACACAAACATTCATTCTGCCTTATCAGGCACTGAGAAGAAAGATCATGGTGTTTTTTGATCTTAAACTCAGAGGTAAAAAGCCAATAAACTCACCACACTGGCTAATGCGTGTTGGTGAGCAGCCCATCCATGTTCGTATACTATATGAATCATCATATAGTAATAACAGCTGCAACGACAAGAATGTATGGAGTGGACATTAGGAATTTGCCCTGCTCGGTTCCTTTAAGGCCTCCAAGAGGAATCAAAGGGTCTCCTTTCAGTTAATAGCAAACTCGTTTCTGCAAATTTATATATATATATATTTCGTTATCAGATAAATGAATTTTTAATTATTTTTGAGCATTGATTTGAACTACAACTTTATGCAGAACTACAACTTTATATTTTTATCTCCACTTATTTTCTAAGTGATAGTTTTATTTGTTTTTGTTTTTATTCTAATCCTTAACAAAACCTTTATAAATCTTACCTAATATTTGATTACCTTTCTGTTTCATGAACAATTCTGTATAAATAATTATTTTTATTTAAAACTTATTTATCAAATACTCTAAATAATTATTAAACCGAAAATGAGATATACCTCTTTTTAGTGTATTTCTGAAAATTTATAATATAAGCATTTAATAGTAATTTTTTGTGGCACAATTTCCATCATATAGAATTAATTGGTAAATGTATTTTGAAAAACTCAAACTTTATTTAACTTTTCAAATACATTCAACTGTTAGTAATATAACACAGGTTGTTATATAACATTTTAAATGTGATTATTCTCCATGGGAATTGAACCTGGGATCAAATATTGAATTTAAGATTGATACTCTAACTAACTAGTTTTTGGTGTTTAGTTAGTTAAAGCATCAACCGTAAATTCCATATTTATGAATCTAAAGAACCCATATTTGATTCTCATGCCAATGATATCACTGGACAGATGAGCAACATCTGAAGAGAAAACAACAATACTACTCCAAACATGTTATATATTCACTTTGCACTATTATTAACAGTTGAATATATTTAAAATTTTTAAATAAAGTTTGAATTTTTTAAAAATCATTTACCAATTAACCCTCAGTGTTATTTCTTTTTATCCATTCTTCAAGATATCTAAAATTACAATTTTTGTTTTAATCACACCTTGAATTAGCTGTTACACTTAAATGGATTTTTGGCAGTGCTTTAAAACATCTAATAACTAAAGACAATTTGGAATGTCAGTTTTTTGTGAAGTATGGCAGCTATAGTAAAAAAAATATGCACGATGATTGAGGTTGCAGCTCTTCAAATTTATTTTAAAATAATCGAAGATACTTAACATATTTATTATATATTTCAGCATTGTATTTTTTAACTAGGGTTTTCAACAATATGAATCTATGATTCTGATTCAATTAGTATATAACCATAAAAATAGATTAATTTATAATCATATTCCTTAGTGTTAAATGTTTATGCTTTGATACCATATGAGTTACCATTATGGTATTAACGTTAGATAAACAGTTGTTATATTTGAATGAATGATTCACACTGCTTCATGGCAGTTGATGAAAGAAGTTATTTTTAAAATGCATGTATATTGCAGAGCAATTTTTTCATGGAATATAACAGCCTTATTTAAAATATATATATATTATTTAATTTTTGTTTTAAGGAAAATATTTTTTAAATCAATAAAAAATATATGTACAATATGTAAAATTAACATATATTGAAAATTTCCCTTTATTAATAATATTATTAAAAAAAACAATGTTATGGATACTATTTAGTTTGAAATTGAGCAATGAGGCTATTCTATAAAAAGAAAAACCATGAGAAAACTGAAATTTGTGAATGAAAATTAGATTATTTATATTAACTAGAGTTTGCTACAAAGATTTCATTTTATCTAATGACAAATACCTCAAATTGTTCAAAAAGTTTTATATTAAATATCACTATTTTAAAATGTTTCATTTCCTATTATTATAAATTATTTTATATCTAGAATATCATATTACTTTTTGTTTGATAGTATTTTTAACTTTAAAGTGTTTTTAATAAGATTCATGCTACTATGATTAATAGAAATATGTGAGAAAAGACCAAATATTTAGACTAAATGTATTTCTAAGTAACTTTATGTGAGTAATGTCAAGTAGCTCAGCAAATGTTGAAGACAATTAATCATAAAAAAATATAATTTCAAAGATTTATTTTTTTATCTTGAATAAAAATTTTGTGAAATAAAGTTTCACACACACACTTAAAATAACATACATGAAAAATGGCAAATATCTGATTATGAATTACAAATAGTCATCAAGTTAAATGTAAAATGTTAATAATATGGAACAAGTAATAATAATGATGACTATATTAAATCCTCATAATATTTGAAAATTGTAGTTAATAGTTGGTAATTAAGTTCTTTTATTAATAATTTCACACTAATATATTTGAAATATTAAGTTAATTGGAGGAAAATGTCATTTCATTAGCAATTTGTATATCTGAATCATGTGATTATACTTTTAAAAGCAACTAAGCTCTTGCATCAGCAATATCAGACTATTTCAAATAAAGGTTCATGAATAATCTTAAAAAAGAAACATCACTCACAAACTTACTATTTATTCTATTCCATTACTATGAATGTCAAAAAAAAAATCACATTCTATTAATTTAAGCATACTTCTCACCTGGCCAATAGTGATGAGGCCTACTCTTACATCAAGAAGTATAGTTAATTTTTTTACCAATCCAATATAGAAGTACATGTTACTTTGTTAATTAAGTATGAAAACAAATCATAATCATAGATCTTTATTACTGTTAAATAAAAACAATACTCTGTTCTGGTTTTCTTTAATACTTAATATCTTATTGCAATCTGTACTTTGAATAACGTAATCCAAAAGCATTTATATCAGCATTAATCCATATTCACTTGATAAAATGAAAATGTATTCATTATTATTTTAGATTTGTTTGGATAAAATAATAAAATTCTTAAAACTTAAATTGCTTTACAACTAAACATTATATTTCTCTCACTTTAAGCTATATAATGAATAAAATTTGTTTATTAAAATCTTATGACAGAAATATGTTTCTTTTTTGGACAATCACTATATTATCAATATTTGTACTCAGAATAATTAGGAGCTAAAAACTAGAAAAAATACACTATATAGTGCTAGAAATCTGAGCTAAAATGTTGAACACATAAAACATGACTGTCAACTATTGTTTATATATCCAATTACAACATTCATACTTTATTATGAGAGTCATGATACAATTATATATTATTGTTTTTTCAATTTAATCCTTCTGATTAACTCTAGTAATTTGACTCTGCTACTGTATTAAGTACAGTTTGAGAAATAAAGCACCTAGTTGCCAATTAACACTGAAAATATTCTATTATGCATTACTTAATAATTAAGATGCATTTGATCATAATAAATATTTTTGTATTTTTGAAAAAAGTCAAAGACAGTTTCTGTAAGTGAAAACAATTTAAAATTTTACCGAGTTTCATATTTAAAACAAAATTTTATTGCCTTGCTTAAATTAGAAATTACAAACTTATAGGCCATTTGTTTTTGATATCCAATAAATTGCAAATAAAAACACATAATGCCTCTTATTTGTGAGATGTAATATTGCTTACAAACGATTTTTGATGTTCTACTATTCTCCTACATCTCATGGTTAATGCAGGTCAGAATTAGGCTGATTAATTATATTTTTCATCACATTTTTAAAAACTATACCAACTACTTTTTATTCATTGCCTGAAACTCATGATGAAACTTTTTTTTTCCACTATGCATAAAACTAATATTTGATTTTTTCACTATAATATTAATAAAATTTTTTTTACTTTTTCATTTCAAAAGTAAACTTTATTTACAGAAAAGGGTACCATATAACACATGCAACAAAATGTGAAATACTATGGGAACATAGGTATTGCATTCTGTAGGTAACAAGGATACATTTTAAAATTCTGAAATATGTACAAAGGAAGTTATACAATAAAAATAACATAATTAAGGTGTAAAAGGTGGTTGTATAGCAAACATTTAATACAACTGCACCAAAGATCAGACACTAAATCAAACATATCACATAATTTAAATTATTAGATCACAGAATTATAGAAATTGAGTGTAAATATGAAAGTTTTATACAGAAAATGGAAAGATAGGCTTCAATCTGTGTGAATACAAAGATCTGGAAGCTGAAAATAATTCTACAACTTTTAATAATAGGATTATATAAGGCTAGGTTCATCCATTGTTGTTGTAATGACAGGAAAATGAGGTAAAAGTCCATAAATAATGCTATCCTAATCATGCAAGTCTATGTGATTGGTGACTGTCCACTATATTCTCAACCAGACCTCAAGTTTGGTCAGCCAATGAGGAGGAACATTTTCTTAGCTTTTTCTCTAACCTTATGGAGGAAATTAACAAAGAGATCTACAGTCAAGTGGTCAAACCCCTTTCAAACAATATTTTACATCTAATGGTCCATATTCCAAAGTTTACGTAAGTTGCCAGATGGATGGCGTTGAATAGACCTTTCTCAAAGGCCAACCAGATCATTACACCAGATAGGTCAGGAACATTCATTTTCCTCAGCATGAAATTCCAAAGGCCAGAATATGAATCACATCGAAATAGAATGTGGTCCATGATCTATTCCTGTTTGTCACACATGGGACATAAGGTATTGATTTTATAACCTCTGTGATAGTGTAGGAATGCCCCCATGGGTAGCGCCCCAAGGTTAACCTTGATCAAGAAGTCCACATATTTGGGCTTGAGCTTCAGGAATTTAGTCCATTTCACAAACCTGGGAATTGCAATGGGGAGTAAATTGGAAGCTTTGGTTTTTTTGTCAAACATTAAGTGATAGGTATCCCAGTAGGTGAGCTTGGAGCCAAACAGGGAGCACAAATTTTTAATGCTCCTAAACATGAGCGTGACCTGTTGCTGGAACCAGAAGCTCCTGCATTTCAGTGAGGGTTTATCAGTTGGGTTTACCTCTTTCAATGGGATAGGACATTCAATATTCAACTGGGTATTCAGCAGTCTTACAAGAATGTTATGAGTTCTTGGATTTGAAGGATTTTGATAGAATGCAAAGCCAACCCATACAGGGTCTTAGGCTTTTGCATTAGCTTAAGACTGATGACAGAGGCCCATCTTCCCCAGCATAGCCTTCTGCAAAGGGTAACAATCTTCTTAATAAAGGTGTTGGTTGGGGCAAAGCCAACAAGGTAATAAGTGATCTTAGGCAACACAATGGAGTTTAGCAAAGCGACTTTGCCCAACAAGGATAGAGAAATTTTGGACAGGAAGCTAACTATGCTTTTTATCTTCGAGAGTAAGGTTATCACTGTGTCTCTCCTCATAACTGAGGAGGGGGGGTATGGTGGAAACCAAGAAATCTCTGATGGGTCACTTTAAATCTGCCCAGAATTTGCTTCCCTGTCATGATGGACCACATGGCTGATTTGCCTTCATTGACCCTTAGACCAAATTTGCAATCTTTTTACTTTTTAGTTCTTAATTTAAGAGTTGTATTTTTATATCAACTTGAACACTCCAGTAAAATTAATGATTATTTTCAATTACAAAACTATTCTTGGTTCATCACAGAAGCTATTTCTTTTTAACATAAATACTTCTTAATTACATTAGGTTTCTTAGCTTTATATTTTCTTTTTCTTTTTATTCTTGATCATAATCAGTTGATTTTTTTTTTTTTTTGTCACAGTTCAAATATAAAATTATAATTATACTTTAGTTCAACTGAAAAATATTAAATCAATTTAAACATAACACACATAGATTATTTTAGACATTATGTTATTGTGTATCAGTTGTATAAGCTGGAGTGGATGATAAAAGGGAGATTTAAAGTCTGAGTTCAAACCCTTAGAATTAAAACTAAAATAAGTGTTCAATATTATATTAATTTCAAAATAACAGTAGCAAAAAAATTAAAATTCCAATTTCAGAGACCTTTTTCAGACGCTCATTGCTAAGGTTTACAGCCTTGTTAAAACTATTACTGAAATAATAGTGAGCGTTTAATAAAATTTATAATTACAACAATTATTAATGTTCGAATACATAAAGCCATGCATCCACCCTCTGGAAAATATCTTTTGAGATAGTAACATAAAAGTAATGAAATTAGTAATGGAATTTAAATAAAAACTAAAATGTGTCTATACACAAGTTATATATTTATAATAAATAAATAAGGTTTTTGACAAAAAAAAAAAAAAACTGCAAACATTTTTTACTTGAATACTATGTATATGAATACTAAATATTTTTGAAATAATGCATCATTTTTTTATTATTACTATTTAATAGTAATAATACTATCAGTTAATATTGGTTTCATGTTCAAATTAAACATTTAAATACACTGGTACAACACTTTTAATTCAAAAACTTTATTATCTATATAAAATTACAGCTGTTATAAAAATTTGGGCTGATATAAATATATGAATATTCTGTATTTTAATATGTTATGTTGTTATTAGTAGGATAATTTTAAAAAATATTCAAAAAGTATTTTAATCTTACACATATAAATGTTCAGACAGAAATAATTTATTGAATGAATTAAGTAAAAAGTATTTTAATGTATATAAATTACAAGTAGTAAAATTAATAATTATTTAAATTTTCAGCAAAATTTATGGTTTATAATAAGTGGAGAAAAGGTTTATTGTTTAAATGTGAAAAGTTCACAAATCCAGAAGAGCATTGGAATAAGAAATTTCAGATCATTTATAATCTATCTAGGTATAGATAATACTTATTACAATCAATTGCACTCCTAATCTTCATCACACAATCATTATTAAATTGGAAAATTTTACAATGAATACTGTGATAGATGTTATAACAATACTATCTTCAGATTGCATCTAAATAGCAATTAGGAAAAAAAATACGATTCTTCTAGTATATATTCCGAGTAGTAATTCAATCTATCTCTACACTTTAGAACTATATAAATAATTTAAATGATCAATATTCTTCCTGACAAAGCTCACTAATCAGATAGATTTATAAGGCTTTGTCTGATACTGCCAACTCATGCTCATAAATATGCCTCTAGAATAAAATTATAGAATGTATCATTATTCACTTTAGAATATCATTATAAATTTATTTAACGCAAGCAATATTTACTAAGGCAATAAACCTCAAATCATGTGCGCTTGAAAATGCGAAGGTAGGGACATCTACAGGTCTTAACCACAAGTAGAGGTCCTTACCTTCGCATTTTCAAGCGCACATGATTTGAGGTTTATTGCCTTAGTAAATATTAGAATATCATTATATAAAAAATAATTGCAAATAATTCTGTGGAAAGAGTGGAAGATGCAAGACTAAAAGTTCCTGGATTAATTGCATTGGTTTAATTAACCAATTGAATAAAGCGTTTTGCCTGTCACATAAATGCCATATGAACTCTCTAACAATTGATCATATAAATACTATTATTTATGTGTTGTAATAATTTTTTAGTTAAAAAATACATCGTGCTATTAAAGCATTAAAAATTATATATAGAATAAATAAATAATGATTGTCAGAATAATATTATAAAGATAATTTTTGAATAATAAATTTGCTAAGATTAAGAATATTTTTTCCAAAAAGCTTTTTATTCGATAAATCATTCTTTGTCGTAATTTTTTCTTTCTCCTTTTACTTACAGAATTAGTGATCTTCTCATTGATTCTTTCTTATCTGGAGGGAAGTCAAAGGTTATCTTTTAGATTTTGATTAGTTGTTCCTTGCTTTTTAAATGAATTTGTTTTTTTACTTCATGGTCTCTATTGGAGCGATTAATTTAATACTGAAGATTGTTGATGACATTCTTGGCAGCAAACTACTATGAAGAATTTCTTTTTAAAGAGACTTATAATAATATTTTATTATATCAACACTGATCAATTCTTATAAAAAAATACTGAAGGGAAAATATATATATTTAAAAATTATATTTGCAAACAAGTATAAAATTTAAAATAACATTCCTCTATTCTACTGCTCTCCTTAGCAACCTTGAAAAGTTAATGATTACTAGATAACCTACTACATTTTGAATCCCCATCCTAAGACTAGTTTTGTAGTTTTTGCTTCTTGTAATTTAAAAGTAAAAATAATTCAATTATGCATTTAGAAACCATCTTTAACTCCATTTTATCGTTCAAGTTAACAATCTGAAATTCAATCAGCTTAAAGTTTTAAACTCAAATTAATTTGCTTGAATAATGTATAGATTTGACTCCTTGACATTATCTTGTCATTATATACTCTCAATGATTTTTATCTATTTGTTGACTAACAATGAGCTTTTATCTCACTTTAAATCTGGTTAGATAGTAACACTCTAACCAAGACACAAATTCTGTACTTTAATTTAAAAAGTTGACATTTTAACTAATATTGTTATCACATACCACATGTTTATAAAAGTATGATGTAATATATATCACTAGAGAGAATTTAAACCTAGACTTTCAAGCTCCCTTTAGTCATCCACTCCCATCTTATAAAACCAATACACATGACCACATATATATGTATCAATTGTCTAAATAGTATGGTAATATCTTCCTGAAGCTACCTCTGAAGATTTTTAGAAATGCCAACTACATTTTACAAACATAAATAAGAAACCTCTAAAATAATATCATGATAAATGAAAAATATATATGTTTTCATTTTCTGACATCTAAACCAATTGACCAGATTAAAATCTTTATTGCAATAGTCATGAAATTATTAAAATATTATGCTCTCTAGACATATCTAGAAACATATGTTGCCAAATATTGTTAAATGCATATGAGGACATTTATCTTATTTGTTATGGGTGTAGTGATGGAGAGTATTATTAGACTATGAAATCTGTGATCTGATACACTCAATTCTCTATATAAAATTTATATAGGTAGTGAATTTTATGTTAATGATTCATAGTATACCTAAACTGAAAAAAGTATACTTATATACAACTGACATCAATTAGAAAGATTTAAAAAAGATAGTTATACCAAAATCTGATTTTATGGTCAGTGTATTCACTTGTAAAACACTAAAATAACTTAAAATACATCTGTATCCCAAACCCATATTTAACTTTCAACTTTTATGTCAGATATCACCTACTAACACATAAATTTGTCAGATGTCAATTTAAAATACACGAATAGAGAATTGTGTGCATTTGAGTAATTTCTTTGTATTGTTAGATGCAGAGTATCATTTGTAGATTATATTCTGCATAGTTGTTTACAGTAAATTTATTGTAGTAGCAATCAGCATTAACACATTTATGTAACAAATTTAATCTTATACTGAATTTTAATCATAAAGAAAATGCTATTTTTTTTTTTGTAAAATATTTGCACTTTTAATGCTTTTAATTTCTGTCAAATACATTAAGAAGTTGGGGCAAAACTGTATAATTAATGATTAGTGAAATACATTCATTTTGTAAATAACATAAATTTATATTTTTTAAAATTCCTTTTATGAAACATGGAAGTGTTAATTCATTTTAATTAAAATTATATATAATCTCAAAAATGGCCTTTTTTTGTTATTTATGATACTGATAGTAATTACGATAGAATGACAGCCTGTTAAGCTAATTGCGCAGACGCTGTGAGAATGTTATTAATAAATGAATACCTTCGAACAACTACATGATATAGTATTTGTGTAAGAGTAAAAAAGAATCCTCCTACCCTTATGACTCAAATGTTTATATATGAGCAAATCTAAAGTAGTTGTAACGAAGGCGTGACTACATAATAGTCACTTACAACTACTTTAGATTTGCTCATATATAAACATTTGAGTCGTAAGGGTAGGAGGATTCCTTTTTACTCTTACACAAATACTATATCATGTGGTTGTTCGAAGGTATTCATTTATTAATAACATTCTCACAGTGTCTGCGCAATTAGCTTAACAGGCTGTCATTCTATCGTAATTATAATCGCACGCAAGACGTTATAAAATAAATGCTGATACTGATAGTAGTAACTGTATAATTCTTATGGGTCATAGTAGTTGAGGGGCAACTTATTGTATAATTAATAATCATAAATATTTATTAGAATAACATTTTAATTACAAATTCATTTAATTTCAAAATAATTTTCATCTATTTGAAAGAATCAAATTATTTAAGAAACAAGAACAAATTTTCAATAAAACTAATATAAACATAGATGAAGAAGACCTTCAAACAGTTTAAACCCTTTAATGTCTGAGTTCTAACTTATGCATATAGAAAAATAATTTTTCATTAAAGGAAATATTGTGAATTGAAAATATTAATAAAATATGACACCAGAAATCTAAGCTTCTTGCTTACATAAAATGTAGTAAAAATTTGAACAGTATAAAGATTCATGCATATGTAGGCAATGTTCTCCACATGAGAACAAATTGAGTTATGAGTTCTTAGTTTTGTGAGCACAGGATAATACTAGTCAGTGGTAGTTTGTGATGGCCATAATTTGTTCTAGCATTTGAATCTTAAATTATATCATAAACATTAAGATTTATGAGCACCAATTTTATAATTTTTAAATATTGATAAATAAAAAAGAAATACATAACTAAATATATTGGAGCACACAAAAAATACAATTATTTATTACATAACTAAACTGAATTTACTTCATGTATTTTTTTTATTTATTTGCTTTAGTTAATATTAACTAGGCTAAACATAAATAACAATCTACTTCATTTTTTTATTCATTACAGTGTCTCTGCTTTAATAAATAGTTAATAATAACTTTATTTTTAATTAAATTTATTCTGAAGCCTATTTTACAAAGTGGTTGAATGTTAATTTTCAAATTCTTGATCAACAATTTATCAAACATTGTTATAGACATAACAAAAAACATTCACAAATCTATATGGCTACTTTTAAAATTTCTTTAATACTTTTAAAAATTTATTTTCTCTTTAAATTTTTAAGTATTTTTTTTTTTTTTTTAGTAATAACAATATAAATCTTTAAACTTTTTTCACTTTCCAATGTATTAACTAACATATGCCAAGCAGAATTAAAATCTTTATATACGTTTTGTATATGCAATATTACATTCAAAGATCAGCCTTTCAAGCTAATTGTGCATGCGTCTTCTGTGAGTGTTAAATAATAAATGAATACTTCACTCTACAATACAAGATATAGTATTTATGAAGACGCATGCACAATTAGCTTGAAAGGCTGATCTTTGAATGTAATACAATTGTATGCATAGCATTATATAAAATAAATGCTTATTTACTTATATGCAATATTCTCACATGTACATGATCTCTTGCATTGTGCAGTTTAGTGCAATAGTAGAATAGTGAAATCAAAAGCTAAAGGTTAAGAATTGATTTGTTGCAGAAAAAAAGTAAAAATTAAAAAAAAAACATTTTGCTCAAATAAGTGGAAAAGGGTATTTAGCATGTTATTTGATTGTTGACCTTTTTTATTAGATCACATGACTATATTTTACTGTAAAAATATTCTTATCTAACTCTTCTACATTACATAAAGAATTAACAAAAGTTTATAAAAGATTAATGTGTCTATACTTTCAAAATTCTTCTTCTTATTGTAATCCTATTAATTTATTATTTCAATATATGGAAATATTGATGATTTGTATGCAAATATGACAATAACTTTATCAATTATGTAAATGAGATAATATATTTAACAATTACTTTTTATAGACAATATTAATTTCCTATAATATTAAATCATCTATCCTCTTTAATACTGTTTTATAATGCTGTTATTACAACCCATCATGACAGTTTCAATTGCCCCAGAAATCTTCTTCAGAACTTATCCACAATCTTTTTCAGAACTTAATAGAAGTTCTGAAGAAGATTGCAGGGGCAATCAAAACTGTCATTGTGGGCTGTAATAAAAGCATTGTAAAACAGTATTAAAGAGCATAGATGATTTAACATTATATGGATTTGGCAATGCAATAAGAAATATAAAGTTATAATATTAATTTCAGCTATAGATTTTTTTAAAAATTCAATAGACTTTGATAATATTTTTGGCTGTGCATTAGAATGGGTTGAACTAAAATAAATAAAATGTAATGAATCACATATTTATAATCAATATTCAACTTCAATTTTTTTTTACTTTTTATACTAACTTCAATACCGTATAAAATATGTTCTTATTTAAAAATATATTTTTAAAAACTAATATAATGATCAGTTGTCATAAATTTTTTACAATTTAACAGGCTGTAAATTTATTTTTGAGTCATGATTAAAATAGTGATATACGTTTTTTAATATTATCCAAATGTATAGATTTATGTAATAAGCCTATATTGTTGTTTTTACATCTAAAATCTTTTTTCAATTACAAATGCATTTAGAGACTCAATCATATGTTAATACTAGTATATATTAAAATAAAAAAAATTACTGCATGTATAAAGCTTTAATGTGAAGATAAAGACATTGCTCTATATTTCTTTATAATAGAAAACAAACATAATTTTAAAATATATTTGTTGTCTTGTTTACTTAATTTAAATGATTTTAATTTGTCATGTAATACAAAACATTTATAATTATCCTAAACATTGATACTATTTAATTAACACAAACATGTTTTCTATACAGCATACAATACAATTATAATAAGTTTATAAAAATGTGGAAAATTGTTAGAGATATTCAAAATACTAAAGTTGAAATCAAAACAATGTTACAAAAAGAAAATAATGATCATTATAATTATTGATTCAGATAATAAATACATATTGTTAAAAAACTGTCAAAATAATATGAAACTCATAATTTAAGGATGATATACCTTTACAAAAAATCACCATTAAGCAAATAAACATTACATTTCAATATCAAACTACATCTAATGACTTACATGATCATTGTAGATATTAAATAGACCATATATATATATATATATATATATATATATATATAATTTAAATTTGAAAACTATTAGCATTTCTCTAGTCTACTTTTTGTTAAAACCTTATTTTACTTGGTTATTTTGTAAAAAAAATGTCCCCAAAAGCAGATTATTTATTTCTGAAAATTCAATCAATCTGTTCTTTTTTAATAACATAATGCTTCATTGATTAACAATGCTTTGTTTATTTTCAATTCCAAATTGTATACAAAAAATAGTTTTAAAACTTATAAAATTATTCAAATTTTGGAAAATAATAGTAATTTTTTTATATATATAATGTGATGAAAGAAGTGTAAAAAGACTACTTGTTTAAATTTCATCAGTTTAAATATTAATTAATAAAAAATTATTAACTTGAGTCTTTTATAATTCTAAGCTTAATAAAATATACAAAAAATGCATATATTATTCTGTTATTATCTTCGTTGTTATTAAAATATATACTACATGATTTTTTTTATATACACATAAAAAATTAATTTAAAACTAAAGTAACCAATATTAAAAAAAAAAAAAACTAAAAAGATTTAAAAAGTAATTTAATTTGTAAAAGATTTTTTTTACATGTATATAAAACAGCTGAACAGTTTTAATTATTTTTGCAGATTATTAAATAACAAAAAAAAAAATAAATGCCGTGATAAGACCAATATAGAAAAAATGAATACAAAACTTCAATTTTATTGCATTTTTAAAAGATGTCAAATTGAATTATAAAAGATTCAAAGTAAATTTAAAATACTTGAGTAAAGAAAAACAATTAATTGTGATTTTATTACAGATCCAAGGATTTGTTATCACAAGCTAGTTTGGTAATCAATTCACTTTAATACGATTATCATCTTTTAAAAGAAAAATAAAAGATTTCTTATCATTAACAATTTTACTAAAAAAAACAAATAGATTTTGTATACATACATTTTTCAACAATGTCAGCATCAACAAAATATGCACTTATCTTAAAATAACAATGAAACATCTTTATTTAAAAATTCATAAATTTACAAATACTTTTAAATTAACATATTGAAAGATTTTTTTTTTTAGAAATAACTTAATATATAAAATGAACTCTAATACATGTTTTTCAAGGGACCAAAGTAAATAAATGATAGACAAAATTGAGAGTACAGAATTCTATTAATATATATAAACAATATAACGACTTATAAATTACAATTTAATTTTTAGATTTAATTATATTTCATATATTATCACTGAAAACATTCCTACCAATTATTTGTAAAATATATGTGTCTAAATATATACCGGTAGTAAAAATATATAAATATATACTTTTAATATCACATATATTTAAAACCTTTATTGTATCACACACACACATAAAACTCCTGAATAAAAGCATCTCAGAATGTCAAATAACCCTTAAGATGCATTTTATTTAAACTAATAAAGTATCGACATTTATCATTAATATATTTATCTAATGTATAAATGATTAAATCTATGAATGAAAGTAATTTGGCATTTTCAGATTAAATTATAGTTTTTTTAAAAATCTAATTATTAATTTTTCATAAAAAAACTATTTATTTTTTATTTTAATTTACTTATTTACTTCGAAAAAATTCTATACATCATTTGATTTTTGAAAATTTAGATTTGAAAGAGAGGAGAGGGTGATTATTTTCAAGGCATTTTTATTTTTATTTTTTACTTTTTTAAAAAAGTTATCTGAAATACATATATAAGATATCCATATGGAATTTATTGTATTGGGACTATAATTTATTAGTGATACATTCAAAAATAAAATAATCTGAAAAATGATAAATCTGCTATTCTATAACATATTTCTATGATTCTAAGTTCAGAATCTAAGGAAGTAGAAAATAAATGTAAAAAAATGATACTGATGAATCAAGTTTATTATATACATGTACGTTAAGAGCACATGATTACATAATTTATTTATCTACTTTAAAACCAGCATCTTTATTTGCTATGTTCATGACACCTGATATGGATGGATCATAAATTTGTTTTTATGAAGATGAGGATTAGGAATTTTTTAGGTAGACAATCCATAACTATTCCAACTAGACATTTAATATTTAATGATTATTTAGATATTTTTATGTATAGAATAAAATAAAGAAAAAAATCCCATAAAACTTCACTAAGAGACAGTTGACTGGTTTGTGAATATTTGTCTTCTTTTCTGCTATTCTTTTGTGAAAGAATGACACAAAGACTTTTCCAATGGAGTGAGCTGTTTCAGTTATTTTTACTTTATTGTTGCTATGAGGTCAAATAGTTTTCATTCAATTGAAAAGTATAAGATTTTTGATCTTTATATTTCATTTTCCTCAGTTGAGAGCCAACCTTATTTTCCAGATATGAATTCTCATTATTGACTTGACTTATTCAGACAAAGTTTTCAGTGGATAATTAAAATATAAATTGTTATCATAAGCATCATGAGAAATTATTTGTAAATGAATACAATCATTCTACTTCAAGAAAAGAAAAAAAAGAAAGAAAAAGGTCAATGGATTAATGCTAAATAAAAGCTTACTTTAATGGTTAAGGAAAATAAAGATATCATGACTAATAAATACATAATAAAGTCAAAGAGATAATTATTTTTATTATGAATGATATAACCTTATAGAATCATATTATATGTTTATACTCTATTTTTTAAATGCTTTTTTGTAATTTCTTTAATATTTCAATAAAGCAGAAAATGGTTACCAGTCTTTTTTATTAAATATCATGAAACTATTGTTGATAAAAAAAGAAGTGAATTTAATGTTATGATTTTAATATTTCCAACATAATTCTGGATACTATTACTTTAATTCAATATTTTTCTTTGAATAAAAATATCTTAGTAATTTGATATTTTTTATTTACATAATTTGCTTTCACAAATTCAACATTAATTGACACTAAAGTAATTCATATACAAATACAGATAATAGTATATCTATTTATAAATTGTTACTTCATAGTGGTGACTTGGGAATAGATTGCTGATTGTGTGCATGATCAAATATTGATTTCACCAAAAAACTTCAATATGGGGTAACTAATACAATGATATCATTTGAAGATAATACTCAGAATTTGCCTTCTAAAGTATTTCTTATTGTTGATGCTAAATGTAATTTTCTATAAATTCTTTTAAAAATTTAAAATATATATATATATATTAGCTGTGTAATTTTTCTTTGTCAGTTTTCTTTTTCAGTTCCATTTTATTATTTAAAAAACAATATATCAATTTTTTTAATAGACTAAGTACCCCTTAAGATTAACACACACACACATACACACACACACACATATATATATATATATATATATATATATAATGTATATTAGGATTTGTTAAATAATAATCACACTCTTGAATTTATTAGTCAATTATAATTTACATATACTGAGT
The DNA here is from genome assembly GCA_028023455.1 of Epiperipatus broadwayi. NCBI lineage: Eukaryota > Metazoa > Onychophora > Udeonychophora > Euonychophora > Peripatidae > Epiperipatus > Epiperipatus broadwayi. Next base: position 5,046,225 of record JAQFVV010000008.1, on the reverse strand, counting down.
CATTATATGTATTCATATTTAGATCCAGGTAAACTTAAATATACTCCAATATAAAATATATAACTATCAAGTCATTATTCAAAAAATTTCATAATGTACAGACATAGGGAAAAAGAAACTATTATGAATTCTTTTTTTGAAAAAAATGTTGAACAGAAATGGAAATGAAAGAATAACAAATGAAGGTACAGCAGAATTGGATTATATTTTGACTAACAGAAAATATGTATTCCAAGATCATAATGTTTTTAATAAATTCAATGCAGGAAGTGATTATTGATTAATGAAATATAAGATACTTGTTAATGTGCAACAGGTAAAAATTATTAAGAAAAACAATATTCATAATTGATATTCTCAATCATCTGAAACATACTAAAGAATTTAAATTAGAACTTCTAAATCATTTTCAAATATTAACAGATTTTGAACATGATTCAGATTTGAACAAAATCAATAGCAAGATAAATGACACACTGTTAAAACTGCAATAAAAATAGCTGGTACAAAAAATCAACAATTGACTTGTAAAATTTCTATTGAAATAGAACAATTTATGAAGTAAAAAAAGGAATATGAAAAAATATTGAAATGATGCATTAATGTCTTGAATTTTGTAAAATACTGTGAAAAAGAGTTGATAATGATATAAGAAAGTACAAAGGTAAATTAGCAAGAAAAGCTGTAGCAGAGAATAAAAGTCTCAAGAACAAAACATTTTAATATGGAAACATTTCTGCTATAAGACAAAAAAATTGAACAATTACTAAAAAGACAGATGACATCATGAAATGTATAGAAGTGTTCTATCAAAAATCATATAGCAATAAAAACAAGGAAAAGGTATCTCCTGCAACTACTTCATCTTCTAAATTACCCAGAATTTTAAATGAAGAGATGAAATTGTAATCATTATCTTAAAAGAAGCAACTGAAATAATATAATTTTTTTTGGCAAAGTTATATATCAAATATTTAAATGATAAAGCTATACCAGAAGATTGAAAGAATACAATATTAATATTTAAAAAATTGGTAAAAAAGTTATTAGATATTACAGCCCTATCAGTCTTTTATCAGTTCTATACAAAATTTTTACCAAAATAATTACAACTTGTCTACAGAGAACATTGGATTTTAACCAATCAAAAGAACAAGTTGAATATAAAAGTGGTTTTAATACAGTGGATGGTATCTAAGATTTGAGAGAAATTATACAAAGGACTAATGAATATGAGATTGCCATTATACTTTGATTTTGTAAATTATGAAAAGCCATTTGATTGTATAAGCATTTTTTAATGACTAAGGCAAGATATAGACCCAAGTTATTGTCATAGTTTGAAGAATATTTCTAAAAATGCAGCAGCAACAATTAAATTACATAATGATACTAAAAATATTAACATTGAGAATGGCACATGACAGGGTGACTTTATATCTCCAATGTTTTGCATGAAGTATTTTGTGGATTAAAATGGAAAGCTAAGGGAATAAAAAATGGCGATTATTTAAATCATCTTGATTTTTCAGATGATATAGTTGTTTTTGCAAATAATTATTTAGAGCTTCAGAAAATGTTGCAAGAGTTATCAGATGAAAGTAAGAAAGTTGGATTAAAGGTAAATGCTAAAAAGATTAAAATAATGTTCAATAGTTTTTCTCAAAAGAAGAAAATAAAGATCAATAAAGATAAGTTAAAAGAAATTAACAACTACAAATATCATGGTCAGATTATCATTACATATAGAAATATAATGGATGAAATTAATCACAGAATTAAACTTGATCAGAATGATTTTGATAGAAATAATTTAATATCAAAAGGAAATATGCCGGCATGTTTGAAAAGGAAGGTTTTTAATAAATATGTGTTATCGGTTTTTATTTATGGATTTGCAACTTGGACATTTAACAGAAGAGCAATATGGAGATCTTCATACCACCACTCAATAAAGTATGGAGAAGTATTTTAAAAGTAATAAAAAGATGTTGGAAATGCAATACATGGATGAGAGAACAAACAGGTGTTAATGACATCATTGAAAGAATTAAAAGGCTGGAGTAGGGTTTGGACATATTTCTAGAAAAGATGGTAATATATATATAGATAGTTGAAATCTTAAACTGGAATCCAAGAGATTGCAAAAGATCTAGAAATAGACCACATATGAGATGAATGGATGAAACAAGGAAGTGTACCACAGTCATGTAGAGAAGAGGGGCTGGATTAAACTTTGAGAGATCTTCATCTTGCAGTTGATCGATAATAGTTGAAAATATTGATGATGATATTATCAAAATATAGATATACATTAATATCCTAAAAATGATTAACATATTCCATTAAAAATATGAGTAATCAGTCTTTATTTTAATAAAAGCCATAATAAATTACATGTGAATAGAAATTATAATCTTAAATTGTAATGTCAAACTAATCTGTTTTTCTTTTAATAATAAAATATATTTATTAAAATATGTTTAAAATTTTATAATCTATAGAAAAAATTAAATATAATTACATATTCAAAACACATCTTTTACCCTCCCCCCTTTGTTTTGATACATATTTAAAACTATGTTTTTTCTTCTTTTCTTTTCTCTACAATATGTCGTTTAAAATATATTTGAAAGATGATGTTGTTTATTTCCTTTAAAAAAAACTCATACATTTAATTAAATGAAACATCTAATCATTTTGATTAATTGATGTTAAAAATAAAGTTTGAAAATAAAAATGAAGAGAAAAAATTTGGGGAAAAGTGTTATGAAAAGAACAAAAAAAAAAAAGAAGAGTAAAACAGATGTTAGTGAAATTATTGTAAGAATGAAAATAAAGAAAAAAAAACAGTCATAAAAATAATTCTGACAAAATAATCACATATAAGATAAATCCTAAAAAAATCTGAATTAAAATAGAGAATTTAAATTAGATACAAAGAAAACACATTTTACATAGATTTGTAAGTTAGTTTGAAATATTTTGTTTTACAATAAGACATTTATAGCATATAATCATAAATAATTTTAGATAAATCAGAATTTTAGAGAATCAATCTTAACAACAAATTTTAAAAAAATGTCATTGTAATTTTGTAACAATAAATTTTTAAAATATAAATTCAATTAAAATATAAAAAAACTTTCCTGAAGGTATTAATTTAATAAGGACTTGGTAAGATGTTTTCTATCATCACAATCCAAAACAGTTTTAAATTAATGGTGTTATATTCTTTCAACAAACAATAAATATGGGGTCATTAAACTGATCTTTCCTTTTCCTAAAAGTTTGGGAAAAATACTTGCAAGCAGATTCTCATAGATTCTAATAAGTCATTTACATATGGCAAAAATAATCACCTCTGTTTCAAGCTTAGCATTACATTTTTATCATTCCATTGTCAGTTATCATGACGTGCAATATGTGATAATTTTGATATCTATTAAGCAATACCTTAATTATTTGAGAATTAATTTATTAGATCTTACATTCAGAAAACTATAATCTGTATTTTTTTGTGTTTGATTATTGGAGTTAAAAATCAAAAGTAGTGCTTCTTATCCCAATTCCAAGGATTTCTTTTAGATGGCTTCCACTGATGTAAATTCACAATAATGCAATTAAAGAATACCTTTTTAAGATGCATTTTGAATTTAAGATAAATTCTGTTTAAAAATTAAATGAATAGTTATCGAATTTAGGTATTATTATTATGTCATTATTTTTTAATGTAAAACAAATACATTTTGAAATAACTGTTATATTATTTATATACAACATAAAACAAAAAATACAATTTGTGAAAATTGTTTACAAATAAATTACTTCTCATAATGATTGTTTTAGTAAACTAATATTTAGTAAAATATTTGATTGTATTTATTGCATAATTGAACTTTTTTTTATTGTAATTTTCTAAGGCACTTGTGAATTTACTAATTTAGGATCGAATGAAGTTATTTTTTGTTAAATTATATGCTTTCAGGAGCATACTGTAACTGTCTAAAACAAGGTGGCTGAAAATGAGAGATGGTATTTAATATTTCCAGTGTTGTTGTTTTTTATAATTGTTATTTGAAAGAAAGACAATTTTATAATAATATTCCCACTTTATTTGTTAATATTTTTTTTCTATTAACTGAAATTATTTTACCAGTAAATACATAAGGAGCTTAATTTTTTTTAAATAAATGCTAAGAATTGATTTTTTTTAAAAAAAGTTTATTATCATTGCTTGAGAGATAATTAGATTGTAGTGGAAGAAAAGATAGTACTAATTACCATACTGTATATATATATATATTGTAATTTTTGAAAAGAAAAATTATTTATTTATTATAGCTTCTTAAAAAAATAGGTCTATAAGATATGGATATAATAAACAAGTATTAATAACAATTAATTTCCAACTGGATTGCCTATCTCTTCACAAATTTTTCCATCTCTCCATATCAGGGTTGTGTCACAAGAACTACAGATGATATGGGTTACTAAAAGTATAATAGGACATTTTTTGGATGTTTAAAAACTGCATATGATATTTTGGATATATAAGAGAAACATGTGATATTTTTTTAATATTTGAGACCTTTTTTTAAAAATAGGATTATATTATATTTATATATAAGACCGTTTATAAGCAGATTTTGATAGCAACTCTATATATAACAAATGTGAATTATTGAAATATATTATTAAAAATAGGTGCAAATTATATTTTGAGAATTTATGTTCTCATACATGCAACTACATTATATATAACTTATAATAACAACATTCCACTCTTCTTACACTTTAAAGCAAAATATATTTATTAATTTTACAGTTTCAACTGTTCAAAAAGGTAAAATACAATTTAAAAGTTATACAATAGTAAATTTAATGAATAAAGTGATGTTAATAATTAAGTTGGTTAAATTGTAACATTATAATAGATATATGTATGAGATATGGTTGTATTGACATAATGTTTAAATTTTGTAGATTTGACAAAGACTGCTAGAAATAGTCGAAACTGTAAAATTAATAAATATATTTTGCTTTAAAGTGTAAGAAGAGTGGGATGTTATTATGTGTTATATAAAAAAAGCAAAAATAAAGAAGGAAAGAGGAAAAGAAAGTACTGAAGATTATGTTACAATATAAGGAATAATACATGGGTAAATGGTGATGGAAGGTTTGGACATTATGGAAGATAGAATTGAATAATATTAATAATGTTAAAAACTGTATAATTTAAATAAGAAATGTAGAATGAGCTGAAGTATCAAGAATGATGAATAGAAAATGGAGATTGCTAATAAGATTAAGTAATCTTAAGAATAATATATGGTTTATGAAGGAATGTTCAAGTAATAATGTTATACCAAATTTTATTAAAATGAGAAAGTTAAGAAGGATTATGAAAGATAAAAAAGATGAGAAGGAATATGGAAAGAAGATTATTAAAAAAATATATAAAAATGGATACCAAAATAAAAGAACAATTTATAAAGAAATAGAACAATTAGAAAGGAAATTGGTTAGTAGAATTACTAAATAAGAAGAAGGAATATTTGAACAATTGTATAATAGGAAGAAGGATATGATAAATAATAAAACTAGAATAAGACATGAAAAAAAGTGAATAAAATAATAAAGGAAAGAGAAAAGGAGAAAAATGAGAAAAAAGAAGAAAGAAAAAAACAAGAAAAGAAAACAACGTATGTAATCTGACAAAAGTAAAATTAGAAGAAGAAATAAGAATAATAAATAAAGGAATAAAATATGTTCCATATGAAAATAATAAAAAAAAAGAGATATAATAGAGGTGCATTTAAAAATGGAGAAAATGCTACAGAAGTATATGGAGGAAAAATATGGAATATATTATTATGAAAATAAGGATGTTTATAGTATAATTAATAAAGATGATAAAAAATGGATTGAAAAGTTAAATGAAGAAGTAAATAATCTGATATATAGAATTAAAAATGTAAAGGACAGAAAGGTAGAGAAAAAGGAAAGAACAAAGGTAAATGATGTTATTAAGATGAAAAAGAAATATGGTAGAGAAATAATGTGTATAAAATCGGATAAAGGAGGTAAATTAGTTATGATATATAAACATGATTATTTAAAAAAGATGGAAGAAATGTTAAAAAAAGAATTTTTTATAAAGATAAAGAAAAATGATAGAGGGGTGAATAATAAAAAAAATATATACAATGATTAAAGGTTTGTGTAACAAACGGATAGTAAATAGAGGAATATTAGAGAACTTAGTAAGGATTGTGAAGTAGCAAGGATATATGGGGCACCAAAGATTAATAAAGAAGGTATACCATTAAGACCAGTAATTAATGGAAAAGGATCATACTATGATAGAGTATCAAAATGGTTAGGAAGAATATTCAGAAAATATATAAATAGAGAAAGCAAGGCATTTATAAAGAATAATAAAGAATCAGTGAAAGAAATTAAGACAAAAGTAAAGGAATATAATAATGTAGATTGACAAAGGCAAAGGTGGATGTAGTGTCCATGTATACGAATATTGATGTAGAAAGAACAATTAATTTGACAATTAATAAATATAAGGAAGATAGGGAAAGGGAAATAGAAATACCTATAGAGATAGTAAAATATTTAATGGAAATATGTTGTTAAGTCATAACTTTTGAGTTTAATGGAAGGGTTTATAAACAGAAAGCAGGATTGTTAATAGGAGGTGAATGCACCAATATTAATTAAAAGATATGTGGATGATTTTCTGTTAATATTTAATAGAGGTGAAAGACAAATAAAAAGATTTATAGATAATATAAATAAAATAGATAAGAAAATACATTTTACAACAAAATGGGAGAAAGATAATATATTAGCATATTTAGATATAAGGATAAAGAAGGAGTATAATGAGAAAAGATATGAAGTAAAAACAGAAGTGTATAGAAAAATGGGTACTACAAATGCAGTGAATTGGGGTTCTAATATGGATATAAAGCATAAAATTAGTGATATAAGTTCTAAACTATATGGAGCAAAATATTGTGATGAAAGAAAGGAATATGATAAGGAAATTAATAGAATAAAGGAAGATTTTAAGAAAAATAAATATCCAGAAAAGATAATAAAAAATATAAAAAAGATAAAAGAGGTATATAAAAAAGAGGGAAAGGAAGTGGGGAAAAGAAAAGAAAAGAAGGAAAACATAGGAATAAAAGTTAATGATAGTAGTATAATAATGTGAAAGCTAAACACCTTCAAACATATATGCTTTAAAAATGCTTACATGACAGCCAATCAGATGGAAAAATGGCATCACATGGGACTCTAAATTCTAAAACACAAGCCAGAACTATTAGAAAAAGATGGGACCCACCTTAATCTATGCCTCAATTATATTTAAATAAGCCAGACTAAAGCATTTTGAACTAAGAGTGTGAAGCTTAAATACCTTCACATTTAATCCACTAAATATTATATATATAAATTAACAATGCGAAATCATCCAATTTACAATGACGCAATATTTTTAAATCTAATGAAATACTTTAGTCTGGCTTATTTAAATATAATTGAGGCATAGATTAAGGTGGGTCCCATCTTTTTCTAATAGTTCTGGCTTGTGTTTTAGAATTTAGAGTCCCATGTGATGCCATTATTCCATCTGATTGGCTGTCACATAAGCATTTTTAAAGCATATCTGTTTGAAGGTGTTTAGCTTTCACGTTATTATAATATTATCTGTTTACACCTAAATTTAATATATTTGATAGTAGTATAGTAAGGAGAATCAATAATATTATTAGAAAACTTATAAAGAATTTAAAAATGATATTAGATATAAAGTAGTGAATAAAAAGAAGAAAAATGTAATGGATATTTTAGATAATAGGTATATAAGTGGGGAAAAGAAATATATAAATGGGGTTTATGAGATAAAATGTAGAAAATGTAAAGATAAAGGGATTATAAATAAATATGTTGATGACACAAAAAATTCAATATATACTAGGTTAAAACAACATAAATATGATAGAGGATCATCGGTATATATGAATTTTATGGAGACAGGTCATAACCTAGAAAAAAAGAATATTAGAATGATAAGTTATGCAAGTAGTAGGAGGGATAGAGAAATAGGGAGGCAATTTTAATAAAGAAGATTAATCCAAGTATTAATAGAGAAGGTGGTTTAAAAACTATCTTAATAAAAAATAAAAAAACAGTGAAACTAATAAGAAAAAAATACTTAAGTAGTTTGTATAATAGATAATAGAGAGAGCTGTATATAGTTAAAAGAAAGTAGGATGTACAATGGGATAGAAAATAGAGGAAAGAGAGTAAAAGTAGATGATAAGGTAAGAAATAAAAATACATATAATAATCAAAATAATTTTATAAAAATTAAGTAAATAAAAAAGAAGCAAGAATAAAATATGGATAAAATGGAATTAAGGAAAGGAATAAGATAATAAAAAATTAAGATAATAAGTGAAATGTAAAATAAGGTTAAATATATGAATATAGTAATATAAAAAAGGTTTCATAAATATTACATTGAATTTATAAAATTATGGCAGGGATAAAAGGTGAACAAATATAAATATGATAATAATTAAAAATAAAAATAATAAAATAAAGGATAAATAGAATTTAAAAGTTATATAATAGGAAATTTAATGAATAAAGTGATGTTAATAATTAAGTTGGTTAAATTGTAACATCATAATAGATATATGTATAAAATATGGTTGTATTGATATAATGTTTAAATTTTGTAGATCTGATGAAGACTGCTAGGAACAATCAAAACTGTAAAATTAATAAATTATTTTGCTTTAAATTGTAAGAAGAGTGGAATGTTGTTATTATATGTTATATAAAAAAGCAAAAATAAAAAAGGAAAGAGGAAGAGAAAGTATTGAAGATTATATTACATTATATATTTTTATTTATAAATTAGTAATTAATTATCCACTGATATTAGATGCAGATAATATAGTCAATGCTAATATTAAATATTAATTAATAATCAGTTAATAATAATTAACATTATTGGAAACAATTGTGAAATAAATTAATATTTGATAATTGCATTAATTAGTATACATATTCTACTATATTTATAATATGTGTAAATGTTTTTAATCTATTTTAATATTGATTATAAAAATAAAAGAAACTGTTTGATAAAGAAATTGTTCAATCAGAAAGAATAATGCAAGTAAATAAAACTAACATGTATAACTGAATGAAGAATATATTATGTTGACGGTGAGACAATCATAGTTATCATAGTTATTATGTTGTGGGATCATTATGATTCAGAAAATGTGAATTTCTAAGAATGTTGTATGTTTGACTAATCTGAATTCAATAGCATTATGAAATATTCAAAGTTATACTTGCAGTCATCATCTGATATGTTATTTGTCTATGTTTTGATAGATGAGAGATTTAGAGATTTAGTTAACTGAAAAAGTACCTGGATTTTTTGCATGTATTTCACCTGAAATATCTTTTAGCCAGACAATATTTTAGATATTGTTTCTAAAAATATGATTCAAGGATACTTCAGCACTTAATCATTTTTTTAAAGTTTTTATATCAAATAGATTTTTCCTCAATTGTTTTTAGAATTCTCATATATATATATATACCATTCTTAAAAAAGAAAATTAAGTTACTTCCTTTTATCTATTATTCTTATTCTTCTCTCGATTTCACAGTTATAGAAAAAGAATGACTCAAGCGAATTTAGATGGTAGAACAATATAATTCTTAAAACAACTGACTTATCAATGATAATTATTTTTATTCATGGAACCTTTCACAAAATTAGGTTTATGGTGATTTTTTTTCTCATTTATGGAATCCTTCCAGAAATTTGGGCTCCAGTAGTTGTTTTAAATAGTTCTAAGATCTTTTATTTAGTTTGTTATAAGTTATATTTTAGCATATAGTTTACTCATCAAAATTACTAAATGAGTATCTTAGTTTTTTCTAACTATTTTCTTTGCATTAAAGTGATTAGATTATCCAATACTTATACTGTGATTATTGACGTGAGTCAAGGCCCTATCTTTTTTTTCTGTCTTTATCATTTATACTAATGCTCATCTTATTGTTATTGCCAAAGCAATTTGTAATTTTTCATAATGCAGTCAAACTTTTCTTTTAATCACCATTATTTTATTTTCAATGTGGCATTAACAATAGGGCAGTCCAGTTGGAAATTATAATATATGTTTATTATATCCATATCTTATCTACATATTTTTTCAATTACAGCTATTGTAGTAAATAACTAATTTTTCTTTTCAAAAATTAAAAAAAAAAAATACTACAGTAATGAAGTATTATCTTTTTTCCACTATGATCCAGTCATCTCTCACGTAATGATAAACTTTTTTTTTTATTTTAAAAAATCAATTCTTAGCATTTATTTTAAAAAAATAAGACACTTGTGTATTTACCAGTAAAATCATTTCAGTTAATAGAAAAAAAAATTAACAAATAAAGTGGAAATATTATAAAATTGTCTTTATTTAAAATAACAGTAATAAAAAACAACAGCACTGGAAATATTAAATACCATTAATCGTTTTCATCTATTTTGTTGTAGACAGTTACTGTCTGGCCCTGAAAGTGTATAATTTAAAGAAAATCAAATTCCTTCCATCCTAAACTAGTAAACCCACAAGAAACTTTTCCAATTATTATTATTTTTTAAAAAAGAGTTCAATGGTTTCATTATTATTCTTATTTTAAATGAGTTTTTTTCCTTTAGCAATATGGAATTTATAACTTTTAATATATTGTATTCAAAATACTCTACCAAATCTATAGCAGCTTACTAATATATATATATATTATGATGGATTTTTGATCTCTCTAAAATAATAATAATAGTAAACATAACTTCAATATTTTTATTGCTTTATTATAAAGATAATATTGTTATACAAGTTTCGTATAAGGGAAAATTTTACAAATCCAAGATGTCTCATATTTTTACCCTTTAAGATATTTGTAGCAATTTTAAAAATTGCAGTTTCCTAGTTAGATTTAAAAATACACATGAGCACAAAGTTAACTTTTAAAAGAAGGAAGTATTTTGATAAAATACATCATATTGTAAATAAATTAGTTAAAATAGAATTTATAAAGTAATGATTACATTAGCGTATACATAATAGCAAAACATAAAATATAATATTTGAATGTGTATGTGTGTGCATGAATATTTATGTTTCTCTGATAAATTTAAAATTTAAAGGGTAGGTATTGTAAAAGGTTTAGGCAAGTTTATTTTAAATCTAGAATAAGTATATCAATTATCGTGAGAATGGTAAATAAAATAAAATTATTATATTTATAACATAAATATTTAGTTTGCTACTATAATCTGTATATTTAATTTTATTGACATATATAATATTTTATTTAAATATATTTTAAAATGTTATTTGCAATTTTAAAATAATTTTATTGTAATGGATGCTAAAATTTCTTGAAAGAACGTTATATATGGTAACTAGATATTATAACAAAATCTTCATGTAAAAAGGTAAAAAGTTAAGAAATTTGATTAATGAAATCAGTCACATGGGGAAAACGTATAAATATAAATAAGCAAAAGGAATCTTTCTCTTTTATTGCTAGTTATCTGCTGATTAAACTTCACAATGCTAATATTTAAATTTAGACATATTGACCATTATTAATTTTTATGATGAAAAAATAATAGATTTTTACAATCATTTACTCTTGTGAAAAAACATTTCTCAAGATGGTCCAAATGAATAACTAAAACATCGGAAGCATCTTCATAAAATGCATAAACAAATGGAATTTAAATATTTTTTTTTGAAATGGAAAATTTTAAACTATTTCAAGAACACTAACTATTAATTATTCATCTTCTACTGTGATAGAAATAAAATATTAAGGAAATAATTATTACATACACACCTGTATATTATTAGATGATTTGTTTTTAACCAAATTTCTTCATTAATGGAACTTTTCTTTAAATGTTTTAACTAAAGAAAATATAGACATTTGTGAATTTTATTCTTCAGAGAAAATTACTAATTGTCTAATATTAATTTACAAATGGAGAAAAATACTTATTTTGATCTCACTTAATATTTATCATACTAATAGATTCATTTGAAAAGGACAAAATTCTGTTATCTTCCTACTTTGCAAGGATAAATTCTCACAGCATTCTTTGGGATTTCTATTTTAAAAGTGCTGAAGGATTTAAATCAATTCCTCAAAATGTTTTAAAATCTTTGCTTGGATAAAATTTCTGAAATATGTCTTTGCAAAAACTTAAAGATTTTTAAGGAACTTTAAGTAACATAATATATATATATATTGTTATGTATTACATTTATTATTGTTTGAAATAAAATAAAAATTTCTCACAAAAGGAAAATAAAAGTAAACAGGAATATTTAGAAAGTTATATGCTTGTAATTTTATTATTGATGACATAGGTACATATGTGTATTTGTGTTGGAGAGAGGTTGTTATTAAAATTGATTATTATAATTAATAGTTAAATATATAATTCTTTTACATATTTTCTATGTGTTATGGGTTTTTAAAATAAAATTTCAGTTTCTTTATTATGTTTAACTATTTTAAGATGTCTATTTAAAGGACTATATTATTTGAAAGTATTTTTAAAATGAAAGTTATCCTTACATTAAAAGTTGTACTAAGAATATTTTGTAAACTTTATATATAATAATATTATTGTTTAGTAGAGAATAGTTCCTGACAACTTGTGCTATAATTTACTCATAAATATTAACTTGGGTTGGCATATCTTTTATAATGCCACATGTACTTATGCTAAAAGTATTTTAGTCTCCATGGTCAGAAATATTTGTTATTGTATTTTATAATGATACAGTAAAAGGAAGGAGTTCTGGTAATTTGTAAATATAAACAGTTAAAGTCAGGTTAATTTATGATGTCACTTGTATTTATATGGTCCAATATAGAGGGTAAATATTTTATTATCTTTGAAAAAAATGAATAAAAGCTATATCCTAGAGATACCAATTTTTAGAGATTGATTGTACAATAACAAAGAAAGATCAAATAAAACATAGTTTTACATTGGCTACTTAATAATTAATTAATACTTAGGTTTTACTTAATTCTTGCTTAACAACCTTCTCTGATGAGTTTTTCACATTCTTCAACAAGTCTAAATACACAAATACAGTTTGTTTTAGAACAATATAAATTGGGATAAATTTCCTAAGTTTATAAAAGTTTTGGATATCTTTAGATATAGAATTTGATAAGAACTCAGTTTATTATCATATTTATTATTTTGTGTAAACATTTACTAAATTATCTGAATTTTGTCTTTCATAATTTTGCATTTATCATGTAATTGGTAATTTATGGTCACATGATATTATCATATTACATTTATTTAAAGATGCACTGTTTTAGAAGAAACATTATTAATATTGAACACTAATATTAGCTTTTATAACTTCACCATTAATGCTCAATTGATTTAGGATTTGGTTTAGATATAATAAAATACCTTTTATTATTTGACCATATCCATAATAAAGATATATACTTGAATAATAAAATTGTAAGAATCCTATTTATCATATTTAAATATTTTAAAATGTGAGATAATTTGTTATATGTATTTTGAAAACTTAGAGAGAATATACTAGCCATACTAACAATACATAAATATTATTAGGATTTGTTTATTCCTACTTATATATTTATATATTAATTTCATAACCCTGAGATATTATTTTTCCAATCTTTAAAGTAAACATAAATATTCTATTTATATTTAAAAGTTGTTGTTATTATTATTATGATCACTATCATCATCATAACTTTTTACTAGCTAAATTAAGAAAGTGTCAGGCACCTTTTAAAAAAGCTTTAGTTATCATTTTCATCAGTTACAATATATGTATATATTACTACAATTTGTAACTACAAATGTCAAACTTCCTAATAATGGTCATTAATAAATTTAGTTAAAGTGAACAGGTCAAAGAGATGACTTTATGAAGACAGACATATGAAGTTGAAATTGTAATAAATTTGATATTGATAAATATTCAATAAAGGATGAGCATATGTGTAAGAAATTGTGATCTTGGATAAATGAAGATTAGCATGAAATGCATCTTGAAAGTCATTTATTTTTTAGTTATCTTTATTCATATGTTTGGAGAACTCATTGACTATTTATATTTTATACATATAAGGAATATATATCTATAAAGATTAACAGTCTTAAAAAAAACTATATTTCATTCCTCTATAGAAGTGGCTCCTAATATTTTTTGACCAGCTTCATGTAAGAATCTCTAAAATCCTGATGCTTCCCCCATGACATATAATTCTTATTATTCAAAAAATGAATTCCTATTCATGTGGAAGAAGCACAAAAGGACAAGTGAAGCACATTGGAGTTTTGAGCCACTTAATTTCCTTCAAGTAACAATGGAGAAGTAAGGAATAAAGGTTATTTAAACAAAAAAGACACTGAAGAAAAGATGTGTGAAGAGGGAAATTAAAAAAATTATAAAAATATGACATTTATAAAAAATATCATTAAATTAAAATACAAATTAAATTGAAAAAAAAAAGCCACTAACAGTATGTCTATAAAATGCTTATATCATCATATCAAAGTTATATCTTTAAGTATGCAATTAAATAAAATTTTAATTCAAATATATTGACACTTTTTTTTTATTAAAAAAACTTTATTGATAATAAACAACTATATGCAAATATTAACATGTTTACAGTAGAGTAAATTTATATTATATAGAACAACAAGTATGATGATGTTGCATCCATAATGATTTAGATAACACAATAAGTTGTTTAATTTCAATGAAGGGTGATCCAAATGTGAAGGATGATATGTTCTAACATTACATAATCATGTTAACTAAACTGAAGAATAGTCCAAATATTTGTTTTTCAAAAGTGAAATCTGATGGAAAGTGTTAGTGGAAATAAGATTTAAGTTATGAATGAGCACAACTGAGATAGGTTGTTGATTGCCAAGTTTTAGTCATGATGTTCCTGGTAAAAATTTGAGAAAGTAAAGGTATGAGTTAGACTATTTTTTGTTATTTTTTTAGTACATTGTATCTTTATTGTCAAAGATTATAGAAAAGCATGTGAGCTATATAATCCTTAGTGCATGATTAATTATAGATGATAGGCTGAAAGTATTATATATATATATATATATATATATATACTTTCAGCCTATATATATATATATATATATATATATATATATATATATATATATATATATATAAATTGCTTGAGGTTAACTGTACACTTATGGAATATGAATAGGTGTAGAAATGAAAAATATAGGCAAGTTTTAAAATAGTGTAGCATTTCTTCAGGATATTTATTGCACAAAGCACTTGCTGGTTCAAGATTTAGCTTAAATTACTTATTAAATATTTTGGTTGGCTTATACCCTGTAATAGATTAAACATAAATTTCACTTATGATTGAGAAGCAAAAAGGTTTTGAAACTTGGTTAGAATTTTAGCAACTGGCAGGGTTGTCCATAGATGTCTGAATGGATATTATTTTATTAAATCTTTGATGTTCCAATGAGAGATTTGATGTTATATTGATCTAATAGATCAGCATGCTCAATGGCATGATCTGTGAAAAATGACCATTTGACATATGGAATTAAAAAAAAAAATGGCATTATAGGAGGAGTGTAGCAATATACATTTTGGTCTTAATAAAAGTTACAAAAAATCTGAGGCATATCAAAGTGAGCCTTCTTTTGCATGTAGGAAAGCATGATGTTCTGATGGACAGAAAATGTAAAGATGAGTCCAGATGTACGATTTTATTATAGATATAAGTTTATTATAGATCTTGTTAAAAAGCTGCATTCATGGCTATAGTAGGCAGGTATTCCACAAAGAATAGCATTCATTATATGAACTTTCATAATGGGTTACAGCATTTTTAAACAAAATACATTCATTTTTGTGCTGTTAATGATGACCCTATTTAAATGATATCATAATTACATTTTAGACAAAGTAATTGGAAAGCCAAGAAAGGATGAGGTGTGCATTGTTCTATTTCCTTAATCAAGATATATATATATATATATATATCTTATATTATCTGTTATTTGTAATATATATATATATGTATATATATATTACAAATAACAATGATATGTCTAAATTCATTAAAATGCAGGCAATGGTGAAGCTAAGTATAAATTGTTGTATTAATTAGCTGAATACTTTCAAGTTTTATTTTTTCATAATCATAGCAAAAACGTTGTGAAAGCACAGTGGAATATATATGCAATAAATATTTAAATGTACGCAAAGTAGATTAGAAAGTTATTTTTTGGAGAAAGAAAAGCATGCTTCCTTTCACTTTATAGCATAGGAATTGTTAGCTATATGCCATACTTCTTTGATTTTCTGTTAAAAGTCATAGCATTCTATGAATGTGATGGAAGAAGAAGATGGTTAAAATACATAGCCAGTAGACCTTTGGTGTTCTAAAAAGATGAAATTGTATTCAGGTATATTAAGAGTTCTTTTGTAAATGTAATTGTGCTGAGAGACATGAATGCAGAGAGATGCATGGGATTCACTATAATATTTAGCATTGCAATAGGTTTGGGGGATGAGATCTTGTACACTGTGTAAGGAGTGTAATCAGAGGGTAGGCAGTCTTTTGAATTATTAATCTATTGGCTGAAGGAAGGGATATAAAAACTTAGGTTGAAAGAAGGAAAGAAGATTTGATTAAAGTTTTTAATAAGGGAATGGATGTGTGGAAGGAGAAGCCATGGTCCATCATTTTGGGGAGGATTGGATATTTAATTTCTGGTAAGGGTTTTTACCTTTCTTGTAAAACAACAATGTTGTAAGTGGTGAACCCTGTGAAATGCCACCATTAGGTTTGAAAGATGTTGACAGTTGCATATAATTCTTCAGTTTAATTGATTTATTAGTGGTATAGTTATGAATAGCAATCATCAGATTACTGTGTTCAAACAGATGTTTGTGTAGTAATTGACTAGATTAAAAGCTGCTTTAATATCAACTTGGTATGAAATATAATTGACGAGTTTATTCTCTTTGGCAAACAAAATTGATTTTTATACTAGAAGAATAGCTTGAGATGCAAAGCAACCTTTTATTGGGTAATGTGAAGTTGATAGTTTTGGCAAAATAAGTTGTTTTTTTAAAAAATTATTCTTGCAAAGTTTTTTTATTAATACTCTCAAGCATAATAATTTTCAAGTTGTTTACAAATAATTATACTGTATTTGTTTTTTCTGAGACAAAATATTATTAAGTTGGGGAGATTAGTTGAGTAGAGTTGATTGTGACATTTATGTAAAGTAGAAACTATGATATAGTTAAGCTGCTTGTAGACATTAGCTGGGAAGAAATCTGTAGTTAGAGAGATGTGTGTTTTACAATGCATGCTTATTTGGTATATTTGTTGTTTGTGATAAAAATTTTTGAGTAGATGGTGTACTGTAGTGAATAGTGGGCAGATATGATTATCTGTTTTTAGATTAAATTTTAGATGCTCAAAGGAATTTTCATGTCAATATTTGTGACTGAGAAGAAAGTGTCATCTTTTGATAGAATAACAATGCCAAAGATTTGAGATGGGGTTGATCTAATATAATAACTTTGATAGATTCATTTAATTTTTTTAAATCTTTGTGTTATAGCATTCTAGTTGTACATTATGATCAACTGGTTTGCTTCATTTGACATTCTACATATAAGAGCTTTGGCAACATTCATTTGTAAGGTGATTTACATGGTTGTATCTATGTCCTCAATACACTGTTTTATGATATTATTTGAGTGATAACTAGTTAATCAGTTGAAATGGCAGTTGTTTAAAATTTTTTTGAATGCTAACCAAGTTTCAACTGGAGAAAATTATTACAACTAATAATAGTGAGGACCTGCAATAGTTGTATTAGAAAAGCCATCTATAGTTAATTTAAATTGTATAGAAATTTGTCATTTAAATACAAACTTATAGTGTGATGTGTTGCTTTGATATCCATATAGTTTGAGAGTCACACAAGTATGATCTGAAAATGAAGCACTGGATAAATGGACTGAAATTTTAAAATCAAATAGAGATATAAAAAAAATTGATGAAAAATTAACCTTGCCCTTCAATATATGAAACTGCCCTAGGAGTGTATAAAAATAAAAGCCATAGCAAGATGAGTTGATTAAGTTTATATTGTAATGTGGATATAATCCATTATAGTTATTTCAGGTCTGTGTAAGAATTTTGTTTGAGCAACGAGGAGTGTCTTGGTTACATCTTTTGTTTTTGGCTTGAGTATATTGATATAAGCTAAACTGCCATGACTAGTGATTAAAGAAGAGGATGATTGCATTAATACATATATGTATTATGTTTAATTTTGTTAATGAAATTTTTGTACTTACCAAAATTCCTACATCCTGTATTGGTCTTATGATTGGTTTATGTATAAAGAATGGTCTTTATTTAAAGAATTAATGATAGCTAGTTGAGTTGATGATGAAATTTGTTTCTGATAGTACAAAAATATCACAATAATGATTCTTTAGAAATTGAATTAGCTGTGTAATTCTTTTTAAAATTTAGATGATGTGCATTAATTATAGCATTTTTTTGTTGTCATGTTTAAAACCTGAATCAGATATTTTTTATTGTTTTCAGAAACTGAAGAAGTGATTTGATCAATTGCATGAAATGTATTTTTTTGTCTTATTATTGGAAATTTTTTTTATATGTGGTATTATGATTGGAGATGAGAACAAAATCCTGTGTCTCAGTTTGATCCATGGATTTAGAAATTAGATCTAAATCCTGAGTGTCAATGACAGATCAGTTTATGGCTTTGTGAAAATGTAGTTCCATAAGTGACTCTTGGGATTGGATTACCAGAGTTATGAGTTTGTTTGAAGTTTTGCTTTGGTGCCATTGGTCTTTTTATTATGTTTATCTTGTAATTTATCTCCTTCCAAATACATATTATCAGTATATAGAAAGGCCAGAAAAATGTATGTTTATGAATGTGCTTATTTCTGAAGTTGGTGAAGTGTTTTTGGATACATTTGCCCTAACCTGGGATTTTTATCATTACTTCACAGTGATTCAGTATATTACTTGCAATGTTTGCCGCAATAATCAGTGTTACATTGAGAAACAATATGATCCAACCTAGAATATTTGAAACATAAATGTAGGTGATATATAATGCTGATGGTGATTAGAATGGAATCATAAAGATGTGATGATGAAGTTAATCTTGTGTATGACCTTGTATCATCTTAATGATTCCTTTCCATGAATTTGTGGGGATCTTAAAATCAATATTTTATTTGAATTCCCTCAATATATTAAATAGCTAAACTATATTTGCTATGCTTTTTTATAGCATTTCTCCTGTAAAGGTAGGTAGAGAATGCATAATATGTGGCCATGTATGAGTGGACATGCTTCTTTATTTATGTAGATTTTTTTAAAATTTGTAAGTTTGATAATATTTTCAGTTTCCACTTAACAGCTGCTTAGTTAAATATTCTATTCCCATGAATGAGTCTGGTTGTTAAAGTATCAGTAGATTTAATTTATTTGATCATATCATGTTTTTGCAGTCTGCTAGATAAAATAATGATGGACATAACAATAGTGGCTGGCCAGAAGACAAATCATAGTTTTCTATGATACTGACAATTGATATAGTGGAAGAGAGACTGTTTGTAAATATTTTGCACCAGTATTCATTAAGATTTTTAAAAGAATGGGTTAATTATATTGTCATGTTGTTAGTCCTGATGCTATTTGATATATCTAGTGGATATTTTGATGAGGTATTTTTTAAATTGTTACTTCTTGATTGTTATTATATTTTTTCTGAACTCTATTGGTTTAACTTTATCTAAAATAGCATTACTAGCAAGGTTAGATTGAGACATAGATTTAATCTGTGTTGGTAAAAGATACAATAGGAATGATTAGGGGAAAAGAAAATCACTGCATTGAACCATAGATTTACTTAATCTGTGTTGTAAGATATTAAAGATTTTAAGACTTCTCGTTCGATAATTTAATATACAAAATTAACAAAGCGTATGACACACTTGAATGAGAAGCTATAAAGATACACAAAAATTATTATACACTAAGTGCTTTCGAGGCCTTTTGCCTCATATTCATAGTGGTACTGTGAGCTGCAGAACGAAGAAATATATACTGTTTTGTTTCCTTGCCCTATTTCTTCGTTCTTCAGCTTACAGTACTGCTATGAATATGAGGCAAAAGGCCTTGAAAGCGCTTAGCATGTAATAATTTCTGTGTATCTTTAATCTGTGTTGGTAAAAAATTACAATAAGAATGAGTAGGGGGAAAGAAATTCTCTGAATTGAACCAAAGTACAAAAATGTTAAGAGTGACTCTTCACTTCTCACAGTATAAATAAATAAAAAAATTGAAATAAAGTTTCTTAATGACATTTATTGGAATTTATTTATTTTGTTAGATTTAACAATTGATTTATTAATTTTGTTTTAATTTAACAATCTTCAGTAAATAGGCCCTCAAACCTGTACATTTATCAAAAATATGGGTTGACATCTTGTTTTACTTAAAAACTCACAATTAAAATATTTAATAACCTTGTGATTATAAAATTCTTAGTTAATATGTAATATTAATTGTGCAATGTCATGTAACTATAGCTTGGAGCAAAGATATTTTCAATATTACTATATCTTATCTACATAATGTGTAGTTTTGCCAGCATCTTATTATATTTTATTTTCACAGATGCACACCAAGATTGATTTCCTAATTAAGAACTTAGATCACAGGCAAGCATTAAATATATTCCTGCCAAAAAGACTTTACATGTTATTTAGATATGGTGATTTGATTTGTGTGTGAATGTGTGTTAGATTATTATTGTTTCTATCTTAATACTTATAATAAATAAAGTAGTTTGTATTTAAAATAAAATAATATTAAAAATAAATTTTTTGTGTTAAACAAGCTTTTAACAATGTGTTTAAAATTTAACAAACTTTAAATTTAAATAAGGACAAATCCAAATAAGGCAAAATTTAAATTATAATTGCTGATTAATTATTAATTCTTTGTGGTTTAAACCAGAAGAAAAAATTATATTAGTTGCTTTTTTAAATATGATAATAATAATATTGAAATACAAAAATATATGTATATTGGAGATCATTTACATTTTTCACATGTATGTGGTCATGTGTAATGGTTATACTGGATGGAGCCAATGACTGTAGGAAGCTTGAAAATCTGAGATTAATTCTCCTTTAATAATAACAATATTAATTACCAAAACATTTCTTAAGAAACAATAGTATATTAAAGTATATAATCTGATTTTGAATTGTTTTCCATTTTGGTTTTCTTGAATCATTACACTTAACAGTAGTAAGATTATAAACTGATGTTGTATATAACATATAATCAATACCCTAATTTTTGAAAAAAATATGAAAGAGTAAAACATCTCCAGAGATTTTTAAAATCTGATCTATATTTTCAATAAATTTTGAAACAATGGCAATAGGACATAGATTAAAAATATGTTTTAATGTTAAAAATGTATAATTATTTTTATAAAAATATATTTGTAGGTAATATTAAGCTGGCAACAATCATATACATGTTGTGTGCCATTTATTAGTTTCTACAAAGTCTTTTTTCAGATTGGTTTAAATAAAAGTTGTACGCTTTTATTATAGAAATTACAAATAATAGTAATATATATATATATCGTTTCTTAATAAGTTTTTGTTTATATACAATTAGTGTACAAAATAAGTTTGAGAAATATGATTTTTTTAAATATTAAAAATGCATATAATATAAGGTATTCAAATTATATTTTAAAAATAGTATAAACAATAATTTAAATGCATGTCAATTTCTTAGTACTTAAATATAGCTAAAACCTTAGTACATGCATCTTGAGTGCTTAATTTGTTACAAGAGAGACCTCTACAAAAAAAAATACTTGCTGACATTGCGCTTAATAAGAGTCAATTTCTTAAGTAAACTATATGCTATTATTTGCAAACCAGTATATTTAATTTTTGATACTTTCTGAGGAATAATGTGCAATAGCAATGAATTAAGAAATACAACTGTATATTAGAGAATTATGTAGTCAACATAATAGTCTGCAAGTCACAAAATTGATTTCCAAATCGATAGTGGAATTGAAAATTTTTTTCAGGGAGCTGAGAATTTCTTAACAATAATTGGAATTTTTTCCAAACAATCTGAATTATTCAGCAAAACATTGATATTCTGATCACTAAAACAAGTAGTAATTGTAATATGATACATTCTTTACCTCTAGAGAAGTAGGTATCAATTTTCTATAATCATTAAACATAGTGAAAATTATTAATAGTATATATATATATATATATATATTACATTAAAGTTATTACATTCAAAATTTTAAAGAGATTAATCGTTTTAATGTTTTTATTTTTATTTCTTTTTTTTTTTCAAACTAAAGCATTTCAATTTTTTTTATTAAATATTATTTAAGAAAGCTAAAATTTAATTGAAAATAACAATATCTAAGCAAATTAACTGACAAATGCATTGTACCAGTTTATTGTGGAAACCATTAACTATGATGTTAATTCTGATAAATGTGACACAGACAGTCAAAACCAATCACAATTTTTACAACAGCAGGCTGCAAATGTAATTAAATCAAAGCTATTTCCAGTCTTACATTTCCACCAGTAATTTTACAACCAATCTGAAGCATAAATATCAAATTTTCTTCTAGTGATTAACTTAGTTTCATTTACATTTTAGTTTTAACAAAGAGATTTACTGATTGATTTTATAGATTTTTCTTTTGCATAATTAAAATTAATGTGAAAACTAGCAAAAACAAATATGTACATGGACAGTTTGAAACTAATCTTTCAAAATCTGCTGATCCATTCTTTTAATTTTAATATCACTTTAAAAAACAAATCATAAAAAACCCATTTCAACTTTTGCAGACTTAATAAAATCCAACAGAATTAAAAGTGACTTTTTCCCAATATTTATTGAAGTTAAATTAATAATTTTTTAAATATAAGAGGAATGCCACATTATTGTTTTTTAGTTGCTTACATAATATAAATTTTATATAATTAAAATATAGATCTGGTATATTATAAAAAAGTATTTATAGTACAAATACATAGTGTTTCTTTTTATCCCAAATCAGAGTGAATAATCAGGCTATAGCACACTAACACTAATGATTGAAACACTCGATCATCATCAGTGGGAGTGACCCTTATCTGCATCCTCTTAACATAATTTATTAAAAGATTTAGTTTTGAAATAAAACATAATAGATGTGCTTGTCAAAATTAATAACAACTATGTACTAATATATAAAAAATGTATATTCTACTTATTAAACTTTTATCTACCATGATCATGTTTTCAATAAAAGGCTAATTTGTATATACATTATAAGGACCATTTTAAAAATCTCTTCTAGTCTTTACACTTTAGCAACAA
This sequence comes from Epiperipatus broadwayi, assembly GCA_028023455.1. Taxonomy (NCBI): domain Eukaryota; kingdom Metazoa; phylum Onychophora; class Udeonychophora; order Euonychophora; family Peripatidae; genus Epiperipatus; species Epiperipatus broadwayi. Next base: position 5,022,579 of record JAQFVV010000008.1, on the reverse strand, counting down.
TCATCTACACATTTGTTTTTTTCTTTTTTTCACCCAATAGAGTTTTGTCTACACAGATCATATCCTATTTCTATTTAATATATTATTAAGACCATTTAATCTTTTTTATTATTTTTTCCTTCTTATAATCCCACAAAAATTTAATAAAATCTATTTCTTTTTTTATATAAACATGGAGAAAATTCAAAAATTTTAAATCAACTTTATTAAGGTGTAAAATAATAAGCATGAGCTATTCTCCTTTGCCTATTCTAGTACCATCTGTAGTATACATGAATAATCAATGACTGCAAATAATAACGCAATTTAATTTCCATTCTTAGACTAGTTTCTGGCTTTTGCCTTTATTAATAAGTACTTGAAATTTATTTACAAAGGAAAAAGCCAGAAAGTAGTCTGAATATTGAAGATTAAATTGGACTTCAATATTCTTAGCCCCAAAATGCCTACAATTAAAATAGAATTTACATTACTAGAATACATAATTATTAGATTGGTATAAGCAATTTAACTTGGGTTCAAAATCTTAGGATTTTTGAATTTCAGGAATTTTATTTTGATAAAAATGGTGTCAGTTGCTTAACTGTATTGACTCTAACTTTGAAATTCAAATCCTCTCTGCTAAATATAAAAATTGATCTGGAAATGAATATTATGCACTAAAATTTTGTAAACACTGATTATTATTATAATACTATAATAATCAGGTGATTCTGTGCAGGATGTGAATATAAAAATTTATAATAAATGTCTCTTGAAAGCAATCATTAGCACGTACAATTTAAAGTTACAAACAATAATTTATCAGAAATCATCTTTGTTTAATCCAATCATCTATTCTATGAAGATAATAAACAGTTTCTGATCAAAAATGCATGAATAATGTTCATAATTATATCTATATTAATAAAGGTACTACATTCTAAATAACTCTACTTTAGATTTCAGCACCAGATAGCAGTGACAAGATTAATCCTTTAACACTAATTTTTATTTAATAGCTTTTATCATTCATCAACAAGAATCATTGGCTTACATAGTATATACCATTCAATCTAATGAGTTAAAATTTCTAAAGTCAGGTTTGATTTCAGGTCAATCTTCTATGATCTCAGATATATGCTAATTGCAATCATGTTTGATACTTTGACCAAAAGATAATTTTTCTAAAATGCTATCCCATGTCTCCATAAAATTATTCCAAGAGTCAAAAATGTTAATAGTTAAGCATTTAACCATGTATAAACATAGATCTAGTATTAGATTTATAAAGCTTAGAATTAAAACTTCAAAAAGTTTACAATTTTTAAGTTATTAGTTTGGAAAATATAAATGAATCAAAATGGCAGTAACAAAGTCACAAGTCTATAGGTCCAGAAACTCTGTTAACCATGTTAAATATTTCTTCTTTCAAAAACCTTCATATATTATATTAAACTCTACTATTTTTTATTCTTATCACCCAATTATTTCTTCTAATCCTACCTAATTCATGTTCCCCTTTCTGTTCAATAATTCCACTATCTTATCCTCACATTTTAGTTTGAAGAATAACTATCTAATGTTTATTGCTTGCTTATATTTACATACGTGAATTGTTAGTATAGATATTGAATTAAAATTAGGAGAGTTATATGTCATTATTCTTACAACTATCCAAATTAAGAATTTAATAAATCAGGTGTTGTTTAGGCACAATATAATAACAACAAGTACATAATGAGATTTAGTTAACTAAAGTAGAAGTGTGTTCTTTAAATGTATTCACTTGTCTGACAGACTAAAGAAGCATACAAATTACAATAATTAAGACTTCAAATTTTTATTATATGTTCATAATATTTATAAATTTTAAATTATTATTACAAACTCCTTACAATCGAGTATTAAAAAAAGGCTGATAGTCAATATTAAAAACTTTTATATAGCAATAAGCATGTTTTCGGTAGACCACTGCCAGAAATATAGTGCTGTTTTGTTTAGCAGTTGAAAAAATGTGCCTATACCTGGGCGCAATTTATTATGCAAATGAGGCATCTAATACATAATAAATTACAATCAAATATAGGCATAATTTTCAACTGCTAAACAAACAGCACTATGATTTTGGTAGTGGTCCGCTAGAAGCATGCTTAATGCAATATAAAAGTTTTGAACATGAATTTTTACCTTTTCTTAATACTCGATTATATCGAGTTTATAATAATTACAATAAATAAAGAAAAGAGAAATAAATATCGTTTAGAAATCTTAATGTAATAAAATTTAAGAGCGATCAGCAATTAGTATGTATGTGTTCAATTAAATTTATTTTTCACACTTATTCTCAGCTTATATTTGCATCTAATTATTAAAATTAAACTATATAAATTAATTTTCATTTTTAAGTTTTTTTACTGGACAATTAACATTTTGTTGAAAAGCTTTTATTATTTTTAAAATTTATTGAAAGTCAAACGTAAACTTTTAAATACTTTAAATACTTAAGTGATTTCTTACTTCAGAATTTTTAAATAGAATGTTATTTTATTTCGAAATTGTTTTAATTGTTGCAAAATGATAATTATATAAAAAAAGTTTTAAATGAAAATAGATACATTATTAGACAATTTTATTTAAATAAATATATATATTTGCAAAGTTTTAGTAATCAATTCAAAAACTTTTCGGTGTTAATTGATAGATCTGTTGACACATTTTAACTCTCTGTTGACAAATTTCCCGCCAATACTATTTAACCATTTAGACTGTTTTATGTCATATTTGCCATTTTTGTCATTCCAGAAGCAAGTTAGCCATGAAATCTTCATAAATTCACATTCTCCAAAAAAGGGATTACATATGCACAAACACATTTTTGACAAATTCTTATGTTTCATTACATAATTTAACATAATCAAGTTTAATAGTTGACTGGCCCGTGTTTGGTTTTTATTTTATTATTACGTGCAAAGTATTTATTATTTTTATAAATAAATTGTAAATGCCCTCTTGATATTATTACTTTCTGAAAATTAAATTTGTATATTTAAGCTTCCATTAATTTTATTAAAAATAAGTTAGCTAATAACATTATGATTATCTGATATGTATTTAATAAAAATATAAAGAATAATGAATGTAAACCTCATCTATCAACATTTCTTAAATGTAAAATGTTAATTTATATATATATATCAGCAGATGTGGAAAATATATATGTATACTATTAGATATTTGGCAAAAATTTACTTTTTCTAAATCTTTGTTTTGCGTTGAGATAATCTTCATTTCATTCATTATAATTACCCCCAGCATATTCCTTATGATAGTTCTATTTTTAATAAAAAGTATAACAGACTCCACTTCTATTTTTATATTTTTTAATATTATTCTTCATTCATTATTTCATCCATGTCTCCAAATGCTCGCAAGAACTTCGAAGTGTATTGATTTGTACATCGTCTTGCTATGCCTAAGACATGGGATTCAAATCTAAGACAAATAAAACTTGAAATTTTTTAATGTTTCAAATAGGCTTGATTGACCCCCCCCCCCATAGTTAGCTTATACTCAGTCCAACTAACATTACAATATTGATTAATAAATATATTAACAAGCCTTGTTACTTTTTTTTTGTTCTTCAATAAGAAAGGGCCATTTTCTAATTCAAAAAATAAAGATGTTTAATTAGTTCACATTTATTAATAGTGTTTAAGATTTCTCTTTTCTATTTACTCAGTGTGAAGTGTGAAACATTAAATATTGATATTGCTATTTTTCTTAAAAAAGTATTTAATTAATATAGCAAACATAATAATAAAAAAAAAGTATTTAATGATTAAATATTGTCTCATATTTAAAATTATGATTTAATTAATAAAGTATAACTATTTTTTTTTAAAATTGATTTCAACTAAATTCTCTTATTAAAAATAAATCATTAACATGTTATTTACTTACTGTAACATTAAAAACAATTGTATATTAGTTTATCACAAAGATAGATGAAATAATTCAAATATTTGAACAATATTAATATTTGATATTATTTGTCAATTTCATAATATTTATAACAATTTTAATAAGAGCACACAGATGTGTATAATATAAAACATGAAAGCAGTCAACATTTATATAAATGCCAATATCATTAACAATTAACAATCTCAATCTGTTGTCAAGGCAACCTCCTTTAAACAATAAAGGTGGAAAGCTACCTTTATATATGCTTTAATATGTTTATATAAAAACTAAAGATTGCAACTTCACTACAAAGAATGAAATTATTAATTCAAAAAAGTTAGAATAAAGCTCATTAAATAGGTAAACATAACTTGTTCTGAAAGCAGACCAACAAATAGTTTATTATAACTTTCAAATTGCAATTATAATGTAAAATTATATAGATAATCAATTGAGTAAGATGTAAATACCAATTATAGAACTAGTTAAAATTGTTTCATTATGTATAATGTAAATAATCAACCTATAATTGTACAAAACATGTAAGAATCAAAGATAACTCTTTTCATCTAACATTATGTAATATAAAAAAAGCAATTTTAACCAGTGTTTTTCCTGGCATTTACACGATTACAATAATAGTCAAAATGGATAAACCAATAATATATATATATATATATGAAAATTCAAAAATATAAATGTATTTAAGTAGATTGAGGGTTGAATGTTTTTTTAATAATAAAAACAAAAAGGATGTCAATGGAGCTTACATATATAGAAAATCCACCAGAGCTAAAATTTCTATTGCAAAACATAAATGACATACTATCATAAGTTTTTTTAAATGTTCAGAAATTTAGCTTTCTGTGTTATTAATTACATTAAATAAAGATTAAATTCTTTCATTGAATTTCATTAGAAGTTTGATCAAGAATAAGCTCTTAAAACTCATAATAAGAAGAAACAAAAAATTCTCTAAAATATGTATAGCTTGTTATTAAATTAAAAGCTATCAACCAACATAAATTTTTTTCAGATTAACCTCTCTAATCTGTATGTATTTCATAGAAACAACTTTTATTGACTTAAAGTTTTGAAATATTTGAACAATAAATAATAATTATTTTTATATCTTCTCCTTTACTTTTTTGCATTCCCTATATATATATATATATATATATATATATATATATATATATATATATATATATATATATATATATATATATATATATATATTATTTATAATCAATCTCCATATATACACTTTAATGCAATTTTTTATATAATTCCTTTTATTTCCTAACAGTTTTGACTGTCCTGCAGTCTTCACCAGAGCACTTGCCTAACCTTACGCAAGTGCTCTGATGAAGACTACAGGACAGTCAAAACTGTTATGCAAGGGCTTTGATGAAGACTGCAGGACAATTGAAAGTGTTAGGAAATAAAAGGAATTATAAAAAAAATTGCTTTCAAGTGCATATGTGGAGATTGATTATAAGTAATATATACACAAATAATAATCTAATTGTTTTATTTATCATCTTGAGTGCATTCTGATTGATTTAAAATTTAAATGTTTTGCAATTGACCACACATATACACACATATATGATGGGTGCTTAACTTGTTAAAATGACCCCACAACTGCCACACATATAGTAGACTAATTTGTATTCCATATTATAAGACCTGATGGAACAAAAATATAATACTATAAATATATATGTAATAAATTAACTAATGCTAATTAAGATGAAAATATGACCAATAAATAATATTAGGCAGCTGACTTTGATATTTATCAAGAAAAGTAGATAAAATGTTGCATAATATCTAAATCCATTGAATACAAGTTTTATTGATTCTTATCTTTTTATTAATTCATTTATTTCTATTAAATGTTATGTTAATTTCTTTCATAATATAATTTTTAAATCAAAACATACCAATATTTTTTCTTTATTGTGATTAGACTTATAAAAAATGAAAGTAACTTAAAAAAAAACAACATCTGTTGGTGACATATTTTAATCAGTAAAGTAGAAAAAATGAAAAATATACTCTCATATCAAAGCAATGTAATCCATATATTGATTAATTATTTTTTAATTATAATAAGATTAAATAAAAAATTATAATGCTCTTACTTGCATGTTCTAGCATATAAATACTTACTACTTCATTAGAAAGATAAAATTATTTGTTGAAGAAATAGTAAAAGCAAAAAGCAACAAAAAAAACTTCTATGCTTCAGTTATCTCAAAGAATTTAATGAAATTATTGCATAAAATGAGAAAAAGTTGTTAATCCACTGTAAAATAATAATACTTTATTTTAGTATTATATCATTATCGAAAACATGCTTATTGTTAGTGAATACATTATAGAAATGATAGAATTATAATTGAAGTAATGAAAAAATATACAGTCACTTAGCAAGTAATCTTTCTTGATTTTATTTTTCTGATTTCATAAAGGTCACCTTTAATTATTAAATATTTTTTGACTTGAAAATCAGGTGATAGATCAAACTTTTAACTACCTTGCTGTGCTGATGTGGTTGATTTGTTCTACAAGATAAGTTAAAGTTTTATATATTTTTAATAAACATCTAGAAAAATTGTTGCTGGAGAATATTGCTTAGTAAGTGGATAAGAAAAGAGAGTTGGAGTGCAGAGAGATAGATTTAATTGGATTTGGGAAGTTCCAGAAAAATATTGCTAACGTTTGGAAAGTGATTCAGTATGCCATTTTAAATATAAAAGGAAAATATATTTTATTTGTGGGTATGTTTACTGCAAAGAGGTTTTAAAAACTAAGTCATATGTAAGATTATTTGGATGTTAGGAGGTTTTGTATTAAAAAAATTTTCAATTTAAGTAGAGAGTGATCCATCTGAGAAAGAGGGTAACATTTAAGATGTAAGTTTAGGGGAACGTGTTCATTGATCACCATTAAAAAAAATTTCTTTTTTCTTTTGGTATAAAGAGATTTGAAGAGTAATAGAAAAATCATAAATTTAAATATAAAGTAGGGACATTGAAAAATAAGAAAATATGGATTGCATTTGTGTCCCACAATGTATGTATAATGGTCAGAAGGAAATTAGGTGTGCTTTGTTAGAGTATACAGTATGTGATAAGGTTTTCTATTTACTAGGAAGGATGTAAAAGGTATATGGTTGTATAGATCATGTATAAATATGATAAAAGAAGTGAAAAAATGGTTTTTAAGGGTAGATAATTTATAGAAAAGTCAAGAGAAATGGAGGAAAATGTAGATAAAAATGATAGAATAGAATATATATTTAGTGGAGTGACAAGAGATATGAATGGCAAAATAAGTAATACAATGGAGATAGATAGGCAAAGAATAATTAAGATAGAGGAATAAATAAATGATGTAGAAGTAAAATTAAAAGTGTTAGGCATGAAATGTGAGCAGAAAATATATAATAATAATGCAATGGAGATAGATAGGCAAAGAATAATTAAGATAGAGGAATAGGTAAATGATGTAGAAGTAAAATTAAAAATGTTAGACATGAAATGTGAGCAGATCAAGGAATTAATGAATAGAAACAGGGAAATTCAGAAGGTGGAAGAGAATGTTACAGATGAAGTCAGGAAAGGAAACTATGAGACAGTCTTGATAGGGGATTTGGTAATTAAAGAATGTGAAGATGTAATTGCAAGGGAAAATAGAAATAGATATTGTCTGGTGCTAAAATTAGGATGTTACACATAAGGTAAAAAACAAGGGAGTAGAGTTGTTTATGTTATGGTAGAGACAAATAATTTATCAGACCCATTAGAAAGTAATGGATGAGTACAAATAATTGATTTTAAATTTGAATAATAAAGATTCAACAATATGTAGATGTTTGAAAGGGCATGTTCTATAAATCAGAGATTGAAAAAATTATGTGAGAGAAATAATGTTATATTTGTGGATGTGTGGGATTTTTTTTAATGGTAAGAGAGAGTTATATATTCTCTTAACAAAACAAGAAAAGCATTAGGGAGTTTGATTTATGAAAAATATTATAGTTCAGGAAAGTTATAATGGGTGGTAGAATTTTAAATTATAGTATTGTCCAAAAGAATGTTAAGAATGTATGGGATCTAAGAAGTAAACAAAGGATAGTTGATTCAAATATAAATGTGGAGATGGAATGTGTCTGTAAAACTAATGATAAACAAGCTAATTACAAATGTAATAGAAAAGAAAGAGTCACAAGAATTTGTAAAAAGGTAATAAAAAGAGAAAATATTAAAATTGGATATTTGAATAAGCAAGATGGTAGGAGACTAGAAAAGTGACTAGAATTAAACAAAACAGTTAAAACTTAATGACTTGAGATATTAGCAATAGTGGAGACACATATAAGAAAAGAAAAAAACCTACACTAGAAGATTTGGTATGTTAGGTTATAAATAGAAAAGAAAAAAAAAAGGGATAGTGGTATAGGAGTTATATAAAAAAAGTTTAAATATTCTAGTATCAAAAATTATTTGTGATTTGAGATAAGGTTAGGAAGACAAGAACGGATGGTAGCTATAGTGGATATGGCCTCTGAAAATAATCAAACCATAATTGGGTGAAACAATACTATATATGAATGCCTAGTTAAGGTTATACCGAGTTTAAAAAAAGGAGAAGAAAATAATGGTTATAGGGGATATGAATGAACATATTGAAGAAATTGATGATGAATAATAAGAATAAACAGCTTTTGAAAATTTTTTGTCAGAGAATGAATTTGAGCATTGAAAATTCATCAAATATCTAGAAATAATATATTACACGCAGTAGATTATGTATCCATAGAGAAAGAGGAAATGAATCAAGTACAGAAAATGAAAGTGCTTGATAATGAAGAGAGAGTATGTAATAATGATCATAATTTTTTTATAATTGAAATGGTTAGTAAAGTTATGGAAAATAGTAATAAAAGTAGAAAATATAGTGTAAGATGTGAATGGAGAATGAATGATAAGAATAAGTTAGAAGAATATAAAATAAAAAGTAGAAGGAATCATGGAAGAGTTTGTTGGGGATGAATATAAGGATTGGTATGGTAAAGTAGTATATAGTAATGGAAATATTAATTTTACAAAAAATGAATGAGGCAAGAAAGAAATTGAAAAATGGCAAGACAAAAGGTTTAGTTGGAAGAGTAGCAGAGATGGTGATGAATTTGGAAAATATGACAAATTAAATCTATTATCATGTTTTTATAAAATAGAACAGAAGAGAGAATTTCCAGACTATTATTTAAAGGAAAGAGTAAGGACCACAAAAAGATAAACAATTATTAAGCTATAGTGATAATATCAGTATTTTGTAAACTTTTTGAATATATGATGGCTGGAAGAGTGGCAAATGGGATGGAAGAAAATAATATACTGGGTAAAATGCAAGGAGAAAACAGTTTATTTGTAGTCTGGAATGAATGGAGCTTTACTGGATCGTATTAAGTGATTGTACGAAAATAATTACTACATGTATCAATTAGGAAATATGGAATCAGTTAGTAAAAGTGGGGTAGGACTAAGGCAAGAATGCCTTAGGTCACCTATTTTGTTTTTGTCATATTTGAGAGAAATGGAAAGAAAGAGCTGTAGAAAGACTAGGAACAAGGGTAGAGGTACTATTAATATATGGTAGGTTTTTAATTTGCTGATGATATTTTTTTGTGAACAGAAAGTAGGAAAGATATAAAAGTTATGCTGAAGATGTGCACAAAAGTGGGTATTACATTTATTGAAGAAAAATCAAAAGTAATGATGGTTAATACTGAGGAAAGAACAGAGAAAAAATTCTTATTGGGGGATATAAAGTTAAGTCTGGTGAATAGATATAACTATTTGGGAATCATTTTAAATAATCAGAGAAATTGCTTCAGTGAATGGGAGAAAAAATTGATAAATAAAGCAAAGAAAAGAAGTGACTGATAAAAGAAATTAACAGGCTTTTTATATAATAAATATGATATAGCAAGAATTGTATGGAAGGTGGTGGCAGTAGCAGGGTTAACCTATGACAATGATGTGTTATGTGTTCATAAATGAGTCTTAGATTGTTTAAAAAAGTACAAAAACAAGTAGAAAGAGATGTATTAGATGCAGATTTGTGGACAGCAAAAGAGGCAATTGAGGGAGAAATGGGATGGTCAAGTTTTGATATGAGAGATGCAAAAAGCAAAATGAAAATATTCAGTATGTTGCAATTTATGGATAGTAAGAGAATAATGAAAATAGTATTTAATTAGTTTAAAAGTAACAGATTGACAACAAGAAGGGTGAGAAAGGTAGTATGGTATGCAGAAAATTGGGATAAAGACTTTATGTCAGTATACTTGTACAAATGGTGGGATGATTGTGTTAGGAAAATTCTTGTGTTATAGTGGCAAAGAATGGAATAGAAAAATAGATGTCTTAATAAAAAGTAGGAAGTTGGAGTGATGACAAACTAGCATGGAGAGTAAAAAAGAGTTTAAATATATATAGAGATAAACAGAATATTGGGTGTGGGCTAATTTATGATAATGGCAAGGAAAATAGTTTACTTCTTAAGGCTCAAACAGGATCATTAACAACAAGGATATATACACAAATGGAGAAATATGGGTGATAGTTATAAAAAATGGCTTAGAAAATATTAGGCATCTACTAATGGAATGTAAATGCTTACTAACTGAAAGGTACAAATAATGAAATTGTGGGAAAGTAAATATAAATGAAGTGATTATACAGAAAGTTGGTTCTTGAATTTAATTCTAGGTTTGGAAAAAGATAAAGAGGGTCTTGATATAAAGACAATAGAGTGGTAAAAGATGAAGTTGTGGAAATGGGATGGAGTAGGATAGAGAAGAATAGAAGAAAAATTTAGGGTGGGGAATGGAAAAGAAAGGTAAGGTGGCTAACAGGTTTCTCTTTGCATAGTGGCTGAGAGATTCCTGACTTCAATAAATTTAGCACCTATTAAATGAATTATAAATTTGAAATACACATTGTCTATTAATCAAAATATAATCTAACTCTGCAGAGTTAGATTATATTTTGATTAATAGACAATGTGTATTTCAAATTTATAATTCATTTAATAGGTGCTAAATTTATGGTTTCATTTATCATTTTTATAATATAACTGTTAATTAACTGACCATCCTTATCCATTATGTAAGGTTTAAATTTGATAAGGTATATATATATATATTCAGAAAATTAAGGAATTTCCAAGCAAATTTAAAAGTTTTTTCAAGAAATAATATAAATAAGTGCGATGTTTTTTATAAACAATAATATTTAAACAGCAGTAAACTGTTGCACATGTGCTTTGGATTTTAAATATAAAATTAATGAATACTAACACTTCAACCACATGATAAAGTCTTTGGAAAAGATAGAATGGCCATCTATCTTTTCGAACCCAAACGCTTTTGTATGGGTGAATCTTAAGTGTTTGAAAGTGAAAGCGTGAAGATATTAAATAATCACTTTAAATTACCTTTACATGCTTGAATGAATGACACTCATGAAATTTATTAAAATTTACGATACGTCATTCTTATTTGAAATTAAATGTATGTAAATAAGTCAAATAAAAGATACAATATTAATCAGTTAATGATTATCTCATGATTGTTATTTGGAGAATACAGGTTCCAAGATAATCCGGGATGCTTATAAAAATTTGGATGAATTGACCATAAAAAATATTATTATGATATAATGTTATATTTTACATGATAAAAAGCTCAATATTATTGCCATGATTTTGTTTCAGTAAGGAATTTTATTAGTTGTAATATTATGACATACATAAGTGAATTAGTTATATAAAATGAAATAATCTAATGGAATTGTTTCAAAAGTTTATAAAAAAATACAAGCATAGGAAATGTCTGAGATGGATATGATCTATGGACATTAAACTCTAAAGTCTGTTATTCTACCATTGCCCCAAATAGTATTAGTACAGTAAGGTAATCCTAATTCACCAACACTACAAACTAATGATATATGAATAAGTAAATTCCAGATTGAAAAAAAGAATTAAATTGTGTGATCTAACTATGATATTTACATACAAACTTTGACATGCAATACAATAATTTGTTTAAAAATTTACTATTTTCTACAAATATATCTGATAAGCAGATGAATGAAAATAAAAAATTCTAATATAGCAAAACAAAAAAAGTATGTTAACTTATAAAGATTCTGATATGTAATTTTAATTTATAGAATAACACACATATAAATATACATGGATATAAACACTATCTTCTTGAAAAGTAATGTAACTAACATTAGAGTACACAAATGATAGACTGAATACAATAAATTCATCCAAGCAACTGAACTAAGATTTTGTTTTACTGCACACTATTGAAAATCAATTCACAAATTCTCTAGATTTTTAATCTGATTCTCAATCATTTTATTATATTATTAAAAGTGACAAAAAGTTTATTGTTTATAATTAGCCACCCAAAATATGCACTTTCATTTACAATATTAATTTTATGTGTATTAAACAAAAAATAAAAAAAATGACAAAATATTTTATCAATTTATTATTTATTAGTTTTTTTGGATTACTTTCTAAATGTAATATACAAACATCATAAAAACATATTTTATCAAAAAAACTTTAAATTAAATTCATAATACAAAATACTTTCACATTCATGGCTCAAAATCATATGGAAATATTGGTACTTTGGGATTAGAGCTGCTTTCCACCATATTGATTCTAACTTTGCAAATATATTTGGAAATATTGGTTTAAGTTTAGCAAACTTTATAATTTAAATATGGGTTAAGAGTTCAAATTAATTAAAAAAAAGCATTTTGAATATAATAAATATAAATAAAAAATTTAAAATTGAATAAAACTAAACATTAAAAATTGCTTTTGTTCTATACAAAAAAATCTTTGATTTCTATTGTACTGGTAAGAATTTGTGTTAAATTAAATTGAGTTCAAAAACTCATTTATTTAAATATAAATTTCATCTTCGTAATAATTTTTTTGGATGAACTTGAATTCAAAAACTATTTGTTTTTAAATATAACATTTTTTAATCTTTAAAAAAAATTAACAATATTTAAAAGTGTTAGAATCAATATGGAAAAAAGCAGCACTAATCCCAAAGTACACTATAAACAAATGACTACCCTTTTTTATTATAAGCATAGTTTTTTTCCATTGCTTGTTATATCTTTACTACAGTAAGAGTTTTTCAAAAATTGAATACATATTTAATATTAGCTTTCAATATAAATTTTGTTTTAAAAATTTTTGATTTTAATTTAAAATTATTTTATTATTAAAGCCATCTTTAACAACATTTATAATTGAGTGATATTTTTGGTACTTTAAGACATATTCAGCATTCTTATATATAAAAAAATCTGTAGCATTTTATTTGCTAAAAGTAAGTGTTTACAAAGGAGAAATTATTAGAATATCTTAAGAAAGAGGATAGTTATGTTGATTGGAAAGGACAAGACTAAACATGTCTTGTTTAAAATTTAAATGTTAAACATAATATTTATAAGTGATTGCTGAAAACATTATATAAAAATGTTTTGGTATTTAAAAAAATTCATTAAATCAGTTGTCACATTTTAAACTTTCAAAAGGATGGATGCTGTTAACAGTTATTTTGTTTTCTTATATAAATATTGCATTCTTAAACATGCATTAAAATGTATTATATATTTTTTTAGCTTTGATAAGCTATAAATTTATATTGCTGTTAAGAATTCTTATTTTAAGATTTTAAAAATCGCTTAAGTTTGCATTAATATAAAAAGAACTTTGTTTAACATAATTTTAAAATTATCAATAATTAAATATCTTATTATATGATATTCCTTTTATGGTTTACTGATGGGTAATTTTAGCAGTATAAATTTTGCCTTTCTTTATATAATTATGAATATATTTATACTCAAAAAATGCAAATAATCGATAGTATATTAAATAAAAATTAGCTATGTATTTAAAAATGAATATAGATGCTGGTGATAAGATAATATGCCATTAATAATTTGTTTCAGGAAAATCATTTTCAATATAAACATAATTTGAAAATATTTTTGAACACTATAAAACCTAGTAGAATATAATAATAATGATCAGAAAATAATGTATTTATTTACAGAAGTAAAAAATAAACAATAATCAGAGATAAGAATATTTAAACATTTTATGGTTGAATCATTACATACTTCAAACTTTTAACTTACTATCAGAGCAAATCATTTTTAATATTAAAAGAAATCATTTTGTATATCTTAGTTTTGAGGTTGCACTCCTATGAATTGATAAACTAATGGAGTTATCTCATAATCAGTTTAAATATTTCAAACTTGTTTTTGAGAGAATAAATAAATAAAATATTTAAAAATTTATAAAATTTTAATTAATCAATGTTATCAATATTTATCTGGCAACACACATTAATTTAACAATTTTCTCTAAGATTTTTTTTATCTTTTATTATGTTTTTTAAATTCTCGTTGTTGTTGTTGTTGTTGTTGTTATTATTATTATTATTATTATTATTATTATTATTATTATTATTATTATTATTATTATTATTATTATTATTATTATTATTATTATTATTATTATTATTATTATTATTATTGTTTCAAAGAATTTTATTAAACAAATGTTACATAGATTCTTTACAACAAACGATTGCATCCTGTTACATAGGCAATCATAGGACTTTGGAACAAGTTCTAAATTTTAAAATCAATTGTATTTTACATTTTAAATAATCTGTTTGATGGTTATTCTGTTATAGGTTTGATGGCTGTCTTATGAGTGACCATGTTGATGCTGCAATGTCTGGAGTGCTAATTTTGTAATCCCGCTCTTTTATTTGTTGAAGTTTTTTTTATAAATGTTGCTGGTGTCTTCTTGTATTGTTACCAAATGTAAATGAGCATCTCGTGCACCAGTATGCATATAGTAAAAAAGTTATTGCTCGTATTGTTGGGGTAGAGTTTTTTTTAAAAGATTGTAATATGTTTATTAATGATGTATTTTTCCCTTGGTAAGTTTCTATTAACAATTTGCATATATTGGATAAACTTGTGCATGAATAGAATATATGCTGTTGTGTCTCTTCTGCTGTGTGGCAAAGATTGCAAAAAGGATCAATGTTTTTATATAGATGTCTGTATCGAAGGAAATATGATGTTGGTAGTGCATAAAGGTTTATTTTTAATATAAAATCAAAATATTTTGGTTCTAATGACCATTTTTTGAATTTTTTCAATAATTGATAATTGCTAATTCCAAGCATTGTTGTTTGTGTGTCTCCAGGATTTTCTGGGTATAATAGTTTGTAAATTTTCCAGTATGAATATTTATATGTTGCTTCTATGTTAATTTGAGTAGATATTGTTGTGACACTTTGTATTAGTGAAGATAAATACTGTGAATTTGGAGGTGGAGTATCCGTTGGTGTAATTGTGAGCAAACATTTTAGTTTAGGGAATTGTCTTATTGTTGATGCTAATATGTTGATTGATTTCTGTATATGGAATGTGTAAATAGTGTGCAGTCCTAAACCATTGTTTTCTGTAGATTTGCTAAGAGATTTAGTGGATATTGCAATGGCTTTGCATCCCCATAGTAGTTTAGTGCATAATGATGATATTTTTGATTTGAAATGTTTAGAGAAATTTATTATTGGAGAAAAATATGTTATTTTTGTGGTAATTAACATGTTGAATAATTGAACTTTTGAGTATATGGATAGGTATGCTTTTGATAAAGAGTTTGAAATTTTGTTTATGGATTCAAGTAATTTGTTTTGTATGTTTTGCCTCATACCATTTGTTCCCAAGTAAAATGGAAATCCCAGAAAAGGAGTGGGTTTGCCTTGAAAGTATTTAGTATATGTTTTGGTTGTATATATGAACCAAGCTGCTGTTTTATTAGGATTGAATTTTAGTTTGAATTCAGATGAGTATTGATCTAATATTTTTTGTAGTGTTGGAAATTCTTTGCGTGATTTTAAAAAAATTATGATATCATCCATGTATGCTAAACATGGGATATTTTGTTGTGTGTGTGGAATTTGTATTCCAGCTATATTTTGTTGTATTTTTCTTATTAGTGGATCTATGTAGAATGTGAAGAGGAGTGAACTTAGTGGTGATCCTTGTGAAATAGATTGTGATGGAGTGAATGATGTTGATTTCCTTCCATTGAGTGTGATATGAATTTGTCTATTAAGGAGAAGATTGGCAATTACATAGAGTAGTGTAGGTGGTATTGTGGTGTTGGCTAATTTATTAAGAAGTATCTTGATTGACACTGAATCAAATGCTGCTTGAATATCTAATTGTACTGCTATTGGTGCATATTTTTTTTGCTTTTGTATTGTAGTCATAATAGTTTTAAAGAGTAATGCTGCTTGTCCTGTAGATGATTCTTTTTTTGCAAATTGTAGAGGTGATATAAGTGGAAGTAAGTGTTGTTCAATTTGATCTTTGATGACTTTTTCTAAAATTTTAATGGCTAATGTTCCCATAGAAATAGGTCTTAGATTGGTAAGTGTTGATATATTAATTTTTTTTATTAAATGGCACTATGGCTATGGTATTTAGTTCTTTAAGGTTGTAGATTTTTTGAGAGAGATGATTTGCTAGGTTGCAAATATATTTTGATGTGAATTGGCTCAAATGTGTGAAGACAAATTTTGGTATACCATTTGTTCCAGGATGACATGTGGTTTTAATTGTATTAAGTTTATCTGCAAATTGTTGTATGTTAAATGGATAATTTGTTTCTGGTTGTCCAAAGTAATTATCTGAAGGTGTGAATCTTTTATGTTCTTGTAGTTTTTTCTTGAAGTAATTAAATATGGGTATTATCATATTCTGTCCTGCATAGGTCATTCCTTCTATTTCTATTGCCATTGGTACTCTCAATTTTGGTGGATATCCTAGAGCCCATCTAATATATGCTCTTGACCATGTGTGTGTTTGTGAGAGACATATTTTTGCTTTTTTAATTGTTATGTATTCCTTTAGTTTGTTACATGTGTTATTGTAAATTTGTGTGAGCTTGTATATATTTTCCTGTGAGTTATGTGAAGGATGTAACATTGTAATTCTTTTGTGTATTTCATCTGCTATTGTTAGAAGCCTTGAAGGTGATGGTTTGTTGTATGTTAGATGATTTATGTTGAATGATAGTATATTGATAAATGCCAAGTATTTTTGTATTGGATCAAGTATGATAGTATCTAGTTTTCATAGCATTATATATGTTTCTGAAAATAGGAATTCTGGGGTTGATGTTGGAGTGAGCATACAGATTGTTTTTTCTAGCTGAGTGGTGGTTGTTTGAAAATTTGTTAAATTTATTATAAGTGTTTGTGCTGAGTGATCAGAGAATGGAGATGGATTTGACTTAATATCAATTAGATGTTGAAGCATTGGTGAGTAGAAGCATAAGTCAATTAGTGTTGCAAATCGTTTGTTGTGGAATGATACTGAATGTAAAGGTAGGAATCCTTCTCCACTCATAAGAGGTATTGTTAGCTGGTGAAGCCATTTGGTTGTAAATTGGTAGTAACTCATATTAAAATCACCAATTAATATAGTAGGATAAGAAGTTGATGTTAACATAGAGTTTATTGTGAGAATGATATATGATATTACTGTAGGTCCTAGTGGAATGTAGACAAAGATGATGTTAATGGGTGTGATACGGTTATGAAATGTTGTAATTAATAAGTGAGAATCTATGTATAATATTTTAAAATTATCAAATATGATTGTAGGAGTTACAATTATTCCAGTACCTGCTGGTGGTGTTGAAGCATCACGTGAATAAGTGCAAAAACCATGCTTGTTTAAGTAGTTGGATGGGTCTATATGTGAGCCACTATATATTTTGGTTTCTAGTAGACCAAGTATATGTGGTTTTACAATACTTATCCATTTACTAAGATGTTGTAGTTTTGATATTGAATTTATTCCTCTAATGTTAAAAGCTGATATTTTAATTTTCATAAAGTAGTTTTATTGTATGTTGGATGATTGTAATTTTCCTTGGTTATATGTAAATTATGATTTTTTTATTTATTTTTTTTTAAATTTTCTTATGTTATAGTTCTTGTGGCATGGTTTGTGTAGTTGATGATCTTGTTTCATATGATGTTGTATTTTTAAATTGATGTTTTTTCTGCTTGATATTTTGTTGAAAGTTATTAAATTCTATTTGTATGTTTTCAGTTGGCAGATCAGATATGCTTGATTTATTATCCTTGTAATCTGTTTTAATTTTTTTAATATCAGGCTTTGTTTTGAGTCGTGCTGTTTTTCTTTTAGTTTCTTGTGTTGGTGTTTCAATGATTGCCTGTGGCGGTATTATAGTTTGCATAATTTCTGTTGATGTTTTATTAATTATAATATGAGTCATTTCTGGATCCATGTTTTCATCATTTTCTCCTATATTCATTGAGTTATTTGAGTTTTCAGATTGTTTTTCTGGCATGTGTGCATTGTTGTTACTATTATCTTCATTTTTGGGATCGTTTTCTTTTGAATTTTTTGCCTCATGATCATTATTGTTTTCATTATTTTGTATGATAATTTTTGATTTATCTGCTATTGACATGTCAGTTTGATGTTCAATGTTTGATTCATTGACCTGTTTTTTTTTTTTTTATGTGTAGAAAACTCCTTGCATTGAATTGCTAGATGACCTCTTAATCCACAAGCGTAACACTTAGGTTTTAATCCTCTTATATATAAACATAGCATTGCTTCTTGATCTAATATTTGCGTTGGGATATTATTTGGATCAATATTTGAGTGCAACTTTATTTTGAATTCGTAATTATTTGATGGTATAGGTATGGGTGTGTCTTTATAATATATTCCTTGTAGGCTTAATACTTTTCCAAAAGGTTGCATCATATTTTGAAAATCTTCTATTTTGTAGTTAAAATATGTGTTTTTGAGTATACCGCTAATAATATTTTGTTTATTTTCGTCTACTATTACTAGAACGTAATTATGTATAATGTATTGTTTTGATAATTGTTTGAAAATGCGGTTTTTGACTTGTTTCAAAAAATTCAATTGCTATATATCTCGGATTAGTAAGATCTGCTATTTTAGAAATTGTTTCCCATAAATTATGTGAGGTTATTGCATCATATAGTGCTTGACGAGGAAATCTATAGAATGAACAATTCGAATCCGTTGCAGCTATTATGATTGATCTTTGAGAAAAAAAAACGTTTGAATGAATTAAAAAGATTTCGAGGAATGGTGTTATTAAAATTTTCAGAAATCTTATTTAACATTTCCTGTGTATATTCGGTAAGTGGCGGTGGAGGATTTTCTATTGTATTTAAGTCTAATTCCTGTATGTCATTTAATGTAGACGTTCGAAAACGTGTTTTTTGATATTCATTTAACACTAATTTATTATTTGAATTATTAATAGTTTTGGTAACGCTAGCATACGATTTATTTTTGTTTATATTATTGATATCTAGAATTGGAAATTCGATAGTCATAATTGTAGAACAATTAATTTGTTCGTTCTTATTTGGAATCGCCATATTATGGCGTATTTCTTTGGATTATTTTTTTTCTAAAATATGATTATTTTGAGATTTTTTTTTTTTTAAAAAATATGTAGAAAAATTATGTTATTATATATAAATAATATATAAGTCAATTTTACCTTATGGTTTGACGAAATAACTGATATTTTTCTTTAATAACGATGATAATATTTGTTAGAGAACCGTTCTTTACTATAGTAACTATAAATCATTTTTTTATAGCGCAATGTTTGTAAACTGTAATATTTAACACAGCTTTACGCTGTTGCACATGCGTTTTGAAGATTTTAACTATAAATGAATGAATACTAACACTCAACCACATGATAAAGTCTTTGGAAAAGATAGAATGGCCATCTATCTTTTCGAACCCAAACGCTTTTGTATGGGCGAATCTTAAGTGTTTGAAAGTTAAAGCGTGAATATATTAAATAATCACTTTAAATTACTATTACAAACATCGCGCAATAAAAAAATGATTTATTTACATACATTTAATATCAAATAAGAAGAATGACGTATCGTAAATTCTAGTAAATTTCATTAGCGTCTTTCATTCAAGCATGTAATAGTAATTTAAAATGATTATTTAATATATTCACGCTTTCACTTTCAAACACTTAAGATTCACCCATACAAAAGCGTTTTGGTTTATCATGTGGTTGAGTGTTAGTATTCATTCATTTATAGTTAAAATCTTCAAAGCGCATGTGCAACAGCGTAATGCTGTGTTAAATATTATAGTAACTATAATAACTCCATTATTATTATTATTATTATTATTATTATTGCTGATTATTTTCATATGCAACAAATTTTGCACCTACATTGTAACCTGGATTTGATTAGCTTCACAGTACTGTGTGCTCTCTTAATACCATTAAATTTATTGGAAATTAATTTATAATCTACTTGATAAATTTAGTAAGCAGAACTAAATATAAGTCAAGATGTTGATTAATATTAAATAAATCTATGTTTAAAATTTTTCTATGCATTATTCATTCTGATACTAAAAGTTAGTGTCAAATCATTTGAATAATATTAATCTTAATATATTTGGATTGTATTATTTTTCTAATATCATTATTCATTTTCGTAATTAATTTTTTTTTTCTTTTAAATGTTTTTCAAAAAATCTATTATATCACTTTTTTAATTTTTGGAAATATTATGCATGCTACTATATTAAAATTAATCTGTGTGCGCATATATTTATATCTTTAATGATTTATATATTTTAGTATTAAAATACATATAATATATGTAATATTAAGAAACAAACACTTTATTGATATTCAAAATTACTTTTTTTATAATTAAAGCTATCATATTTTTAGATAAAAGATGTAGGACCATGGCCATTTAGCAGTTTCACATATCATCAAGTGTAAATGAGTTGAATAGTAAAAAAATCACACATAAAGATGATTATAAAAATACAATGAAATATTTAAAATAATGATCCAGCATCACAAAAAATTTAATTCTAACAATAATGAGTATAACAATTTTAACTGCCAACAATAGAATTATTCTCTTCATTTCTATGTTATCTGTGCAGTAATTAAAACATAGCAAGTTGACATATGTGCAAAAATAATATGATGATATTTTTGTCTTTTTATTGATTTTAACATTTACATAAAAATGTTAAATAATATCATATCTTTAATAACAATTAAATTAGGTAAGTAACTATATAATGACCAATAAGTGGATGATTAGTTAGGTCAGTTATCTAAATTTGTTTAAAACCTGAAAAAGATTCAACTTGCCTGAATCTGAATTTCCAAGTCTTCATGACAGATGAGTACATCAATCTTTACACAATAAGACTTTTTGTGGAATGTCTACTTTATTCTTAGCCACGTTTAAAATAGGAATAGAAAAAAGCTAAAATCTAGCAGCTAAAAAGAATGATGAGTAATGCAGTTGTCTACTTAAGACCTTCTCCAACTTTTTAAAAATTAAATTACATATGCAGATAAATGCAACACCAAATTCCAAATTAAATTAAGCATTCACCTTTATCCTATTCATAATACTTATTCATTATTCAATTTTAATTATATGCAGATTTATTAATATGGTGCAAAAATGGTGAAAGATAAATAATTAATCTTCAAGTAGGCTTCAAATTATTGTTTTTTAATTTAATTCTACTATCTCATGTATTTTGCTTCTAAAAATCTAAAAAAATTTCTTAAAAACATGGGTACTTAAGAAAGCAGATTGAAAAGAGATTCATATACTACTGATTAATGCATCTTGGAAAATAATGAAATAGTTATAAATGGAAATGAAATAATTTACTTATATGGAATAAATAATTTATTTATTTATAAATAATTAAATAAATTTAATTAATTTGCGCATTTAAAAAATATGAAAAATTAAAGATGTAAGAGAACAGTTCTGAGAAATATAATATCAAAATAGTCAAAATACATAAGTAAAATGATTAAATAATTAATCACTTAAATTTGTAGCATTAAAGTTTATTAGAAATTTGAAAATAGGGAAAGTTATAGA
Organism: Epiperipatus broadwayi; assembly: GCA_028023455.1. Lineage (NCBI taxonomy): Eukaryota > Metazoa > Onychophora > Udeonychophora > Euonychophora > Peripatidae > Epiperipatus > Epiperipatus broadwayi. Next base: position 5,000,468 of record JAQFVV010000008.1, on the reverse strand, counting down.
ACTGGATACAATCTGTTGATCTTAAGCTTTATCACTGCCCCAGCCACATAGAGCAGTAAAATACTATTTATTTTTAAAGATATATAAATAAGAAATAAATATAAATCAAAATTTATGTTTTTCATAGTATGCTTTTTAAGATTAAAACTTATTGTAAAAAAATCAGAAAGATTTAACTCATTGGAAGTCATATAAGTAATGTAGCATTAAATATGAAGTATAGAGATATTATGCCATATAAAAAAGCCACATCACTTTCATAGACAGTGTTGTAATATGTAAAAGGAAAGACAAAAGAGTTTTCTATTTCCAATATGTACAATTTTGAAATAAGTTTAGATGACAGTCGAGAAAAACACATTCAAATAGTATAATCAAAGACTATGAATGATAATTGCAACCAGATATTTCTATTGGTCTGAGTTAAACAGAAAAATAGCCAATAAAATTGTTCACTAACATTTCTTAGTTTCAAGAAGCTTTGTTAGAAACTCAATGGTAAACATAATAATAGGAGTGATCACAAAAATATTAGACAAGTTTTATCATTAATGAATATTAATTAATACTATTTCTTATATGTATTAAAAATAAATCTGGTTCAGCATTGTAAATTATTAAAAACACTCACACAATGAAACAAATAATTGCTCACCATGTAAAGATAAATTATCTTTTTGGATAGTAGAATGTTTTAAGTAAAATATTACCAGTACTTTATTTTTAATATTCAGTGATATGAAAACAAATTTTTGTTTTGCAATAGATTTTTTAAATAAATGTAAGTTAATTCATATATTAATTAATTAACCAATAGGCAGTGCTTGACAATAAAAAATATTCAATACAAATAGTCTTTTCTGTCTTGTATTTTTTCTTTCTTTCTCTAATTTTCTTTTCATTTTTATTGTTTTTTTTTACTTTATGATCTCTGATTATTTTTATTAATAAAAAGCCTAGATATCAGGACCCTCTCATGCCATTGGTTATCACATTACATTAATCATAATCATAAAATTAGGTGCTTTCATTTGTATTTTAATTACAAAGAGAATTTATTAATCTAACAATTTAATTCTTTTTATTTTTCTCTTTGCTTTGAGTCTATTAATATTTGTTGTAAATTATATTTTACAAGACATTGGAATAAAAAAAGCACATAGCTGTATTTTTCAGAAGTTTATAAGAAATTCAGGTGCAACCTGTGAGCACCAGAATTGTTCCTAGGATCTCCAGTCCCAAAGTCTGATGTTTTACCAACTGTGCCAAAACATTCAGGGTATTTGAATAAATAGTTTATAAGGTACAATAAAAGTTCAATTTGTATTGTCAAAAAAAGGTGAAAGTTCACATTAATAAAGTAACTAATCTCTTCTATCCTAAAAATACAATTTTGTTTGCAACCATGCTAAATGTATAACATGTATGATTGAAAAATGATTATAACTCTTTTCTTATATGCATTAGAGCATTGGTAAAGTAATGGACTGTACAGTTCAAGGTCTATGGATCATAATAAATTTATAGTGCTTGAAATTCATGTGAATTTTTATATGAACTCCTGAGAAATAAGGTATTTGATTATTTTTATTATAATTTTTCAATTTTGTTTTATTAATTTTCACACTCAGATATATTTTTTAAAATATCATAACCCTTTACATTTCCAATAACCAAATGTAATAACCCACACAATTTTGGAAGGAAATAATAGTTAAATATATCCTAGTACAATATAATTGCTTTTACCTGATTAAATAGAATGAAATAACATTTATTTGATTACAGAACACTTAAAATCTTTAATGCCAGTATTTGAACTTTTTTTAAAAAATAAAATTGTCTTGCTTTCTTAGGATACAATTGTGGTAAAATTTGCAACGGTTTCAATTTCATGTTTAATGAATCAATTAAAATGTTAAAATCTTCTGTTAGTAATTTTACAAAAGATGCATTTTTTACTAACTTGCATCTTTGGTATGTTATTATTGAATGTATAAAATTTTGACTCTACTACTGAGTCTATCTTGAGTAGATTTATCCTTGAATGTTATTTCTATAATACATAGTCAAATTCCTACAACAAAACAACAGTATGCATTCTTTTAATCAATTTTTTTAAAACAATTATGATCCATATTAATTCAATAAGATGTATCTTTAATAGACTTAATTTTAGTTGAATTTTGATCAAAGCTATTAAAAGTAAAATATTGAAGATAAAAGAATGAGGATGAGTATCTATCTTTAGATTTTTTTTATTACTAAGTCTTATCTGCTAGAGAAAGATGATAGTTTGAATTATTTTCTTTGTTATATCTTTAATACAAAGTAAATTCTCATAGGAATTTATAGATTTAATTTGGAGTACACAATATTTATGTCATTATTGGATTGGTGAATGATAGTGAGGATATCATTGGACAAGGAACATTTTTCAGTTTTAACAAATTGTTCCTGCTCAGATCAAGAATATATTCTAGATATGGGGAAGACTAAACAGAAGTTCTTTTATAAGATCTAAAATCTTTATCATATTAGTATCATTGTTTGTAAATGCTGTCAACATTTTATTAGTCTTGAAAATTTTATAATTAATATGGTTCTGCTTCTCATCTTGAGAGTTAGTGGTTTTGTAGTTGCATGTTATGGACTTTAAATTATTATTTATTTTTACTAATTATTAAATGAACTAAATTAGATGAGTCATTAGTTTTACTCAATAAACTTATATTCTAGCTTTACAGACTAATTTTAGATGTTTATCTTATTCATAAAAGATTATACTTAATGTATAGAATTACTGGAAGGTCTATTTCTAACAACAATATTTAATTGTTTTAGATAATTCATAAATTTTATATGAAAGTTTGAGCATTAAGTATAATGTTTGAATCTGTAGGTGAATTTGTAACATATCAGTGATCATTGTTCAAAACCATAATATTGAAAAAAAAGTTTACAATATTTTGAGTTTTATTATTAATGTTATTACTAACAGTAACTCTTTCTTTTTTTTAAAAAATAAATAATCCAGAAAAAATAATAATAATTATATATATAAAATATTAAAAGTTCATAATTTTGAATTCATAAATTTTATTAATATGCTTGCCTACATGAACACCATTATGAATCATCAATTAGCAACTATTTTTTTAGTCCTGTATGCTCAGGATGTACTAATGTGCATCCAGACAGAGAGGTGAGTACATCTTTCTCATTTTATTATAATTCTTTCTTATTCATGACTATATTATACTATTTTGTTGTATTTAATACATATATCGAAACATAATTAGATATTTTAGGTATATGTATATAAACACATAAATTATATGAGTTACTATTATTCACTTTTTCATTTATCTCTGAAAAGACATGGAATTTAATACTATGGAAACAGGATGACTAGTATATATGTATAAATACAATAAATATACATTTTATTTGTGAAAAAACAATATTTTGGTATTTGTGCAAATAAAAGGGTGAAAAATCCAACCATATTATATATATATATATATAGTATTCTTTAAAAGGATACAAATTACTTTCAAATTTTAATCATAATCACTATCTTTATTACTTTTTCTTTTAGAGATATTAGAAAAATTATTATATTGTTTCCAAAAGAATTTCTATCATTTTATGTAAAAATCATTTTCTTTAGTTTTAAATCTTTATATTTTTGTTAGCACTAATCATATAAAAAGAATAACAAGAATTTTGAGTTCAGGAAAATAATATTTATAGAAAAATATAAGTATTATATAAAATATCTATTATACAAGGATGGATTAAATGCTACAGTATTTTAAAACCATTTGTAACTTTAACGAAATTCAATTATAATTAATTCATTTTGCCATCAAAGTCAGATATATATATATATATATATATTATAACGGGACAGCCTATTTGATATATATATATATATATATATATATGTATATATATATATATAAAGAGTATTTATCTGTTTAAAGAATCTGATTACATTCTTAATTTTTATTTTCTAATAGATTCGCAATATATTTTATAATTATGTTAAATATCATTTATCCACAAAAAAAAAAGAAAAGAAAATTATCAGTGTGGTACTGAATATATTGTTAAAGAATATAAGAAAATAAATAAATATATATGTGATATAAGAGTTAGTAGAATAATAATGTTTAATGATTTTGCTCTCTGTATTATTAGTTGAAATTTAAACCTTATTAGCAAACATGAATGATAGTTATGAAGAGCTTATTCTGCATTACTTAATTACAACATGCTAATAAAACATGAATTTATTACTACTCTCATAATAGCTGTTTATTTAGATTTAATTCTATGAAAACTTAAAGAATTTATTTTTTGGTTGGAAAGGATAGATTGATTGAGTGGTGATTTTTAAATTTTCTTAGTTGAGCTTTTATCAGCTTCTGTGATTTATACTAGTCTATATTTTGAAATATTTTATTATAAGTATTTAAATAATGCAGAATCATTCTGATCAAGAGAAAGATTACTTAAAAAATCTTTTTGCAATATCTTATTTTTTCTAGAAGAAGCTGAAAGACTATTTATTAGGCATAGAAAATTAATTTCTTTTGTCTATGGCTTTTTGCTGCTTTATGAGAATTATTATTTTCTGTGAGATTGTTTTTAAAAATTTGGAATTTTTATATAGAAGAACATAAAAAATGAGTTCCATGTTTTTATATCAAAAAAGCTGCCCAAACAGGATTATATTTTTGTGCTTCTTTCCAAAAATTGCACTTCTGAGAAAATATGCAAGAACATACTCCTTTGTCCATGTACATTTTGTAGACTTTTAAAAGTATCATCTTGAAGTTTTTTCTTCTTGACATATTTTCTTTACAGTTTCTATAATGAAACGGCTCGATAATATTCAAATGTCTCAAATAATTTTACCATTTTATTTTTAATTATTCTAATATAGAAAAAAATTAAATATTTTCATTTATTATCTTACCATTAATGTCTTACATTTATTAAGAATAAAAAAATATAAAAAAAATTACCAATTTTTGTTAGACTAATCTAAATTACATATGTCTGCTAAATAATAGTTTGATATTTACTAATGAATGTGAACTTATAACAGTAGTGGATAATAATATAGTCACTTTTATTGTTTATTTGAATAAAAGATTCTATCATATATATGACATAAAGTTTCTAAACTTCTTATTAAAATATGATGCAAGCATATATTGGAAGAAATTAACTACATGCAATACATGAGTAAGATAAAGTCAAGAATTATATAAATTATGAAATCGTTATATGTCATAAATGGGTTGGCCAAAACAAGTCAATTAGTATGAGATAATTAAATATAATTGTTATTAGTTTTGGACCAAAACAGATTGTAGTGTATCTGGTGATGTTCTGTTTGAGACATATTAGCAAATGTATAGATATTTAGTATAACAACTTATTACCTTATAAACTCAATTTGGCATTTATTTTATATTTGTAAATATTATTAATATATATATATATTATTAATAAATGTGCAGAGAAATTGAGTTTAAATATAAAAAATATGATTAAAATATAGTGATAGATTATGTGTTTAAAATTGTGATCAGCATGTATTAATTTTAAAAAACAAAAATATTTAAATTTAATAAATCATATCAATTGATAAATATTGAGTTAGCACTTAAAACAAGTCGGAATAATAAAATATATATAAAATTTTTTTATAAATAATTAATTTTAAAAAATCAAATATTTTTATTCTATTTAAATAAAAATATTATTGTACATTTTAATTTTAAGATAAAATTCATAAACAACTAATATTATCATATGAATTTTTTTTACCGATAATGTAGATTTTTTAATTGTGATTGATTATAGCTGTCTAAATTATTAGAAAGTGTTTTCATTAAGCGAAAATAACATATCACATTACTGCTTTATTTGAAAGGACTTCAGAATGAGATTGACTGTTATCTTTACCATGATTTAAGCTAAGGAAACATATGTAATCCTTACTTCTGCTTAATGTAATAAGGACTATTACACATGGGCACATAAAATATATGCTTAGAGTTGCAAGTTCTGTGTGCCTCTAAAATCACTGAAGTTTATTTATTATATAAAAAATGTCAAGTTTATTTTAACAAAAATTGTTATATGTGCCATTTCATAAGAACTTTTAACATTAGTTTATTCATGTACTAAATTACTAATAAATGTTTGTAAGTTTCACAAGATATTACACTTCGCATATTTAAAAATAAAAATATATTATTGAGTCTAAAGTAGTATTAGTTAGATTTTTTTTGTATAACCAATCTTAATTATGAAGAGAAAGTTATTACATTATTAAAATAGATATGAAATCATTCTGGTTTTAATTAGTTATCAATATACTGACAGTTATTCTTTTTATTTACTGGTTCTCTAACGTTTTTTTTTTTAAATTTTCTATTGCAAAAATTAATTCAAATATTTATGAAAACTTTATCTTCTCTGTACACAAAGGTTTTATACCATTGTAATAATCTTAATTGAAACAATGATCAGAGAATCTGCAATCAGCTTTCTGTTACTTATTCTATACTCATTTATTTAAACTTTATCTAATTCATATTTTTTATAGTTGTAATATTTTGTGATAATGTATGCAACTTTTTATGTGCATTGCCATATACCATATTAGTATATTTGGTAAATAATTTTGATATATATAAATAAAATAATCCCAGTGCATAACTCTATAATGAAATAAATATACAAATATCAAATCACTGCACTTGGTTAAGAAATCGAGGTACCAGATTTCTTAACCATATGTGGTGATTTAATATATATATATATATATTAAAACAGGCAAAACTCTCCATACAGTATTGCAACTCAGTGCAAGGCAGAGTAATCAATGGATGCCAGAAGGCTTGTTACACTGAGTGGCAATACTGTATGGAGAATTTTGCCTGTTTTAATAACAGTTATAACCAAGCATAAGAAATGGTGATCATGTGATGTTTGTATGATATATTCTATAATATATATATATACTATAAATATTTCTAACTTTCAAAACAAATATATATACCACAGTTATAAATTAAACACACAAAACTCTCCATAGAGTAGTGCCACCCTGTGCCAACCAGAGTAATCAATGGATGCCAGAAGGTTTGTGCCTAAAATTCCCATCTAGTGACTACTCATTCAATATCCCCAGACTAGTTTCTGGCTGTGGCCATCAGTGAGGATCCTTGAATTTGAGAGCATTGCACCTAGATCTTAGGATCTAATGCAACCCTCCAGCAGGCACCTTTTATTGCTACTTAACTACAAAACTATGAAAATAAAATTGAAAACACAATAATATTTTCAATCTAAGCTCAATAGCTTATATAGTCATATGGGTCTGAACTCAGTTCAGCACTCATACATTTTTGGGTTTTTGGTTTTTTAACAATCATAGCCACCTCTATCTTATTAGGCAAGATTGGTGTTAAAATACTAAACATCATATGATTACCATCTCTTAGGCTAGCACATAACTGTTATTAAACAAGCAAAACTCTCCATACAATTGTGCCATCTTGTGCCAACCAGAGTAATCAATGTATGCCAGGACATTTGTACATAAAATCCCCCATCTAGTGCCTATTCATCCAATATCCCCAGACTAGTTTCTGACTTGTAGCCTTTGTCAGTGAGGAGCCTTGGATCTGAGAGCACTGCACTTAGATCTTAGGATCTAATACAACCTCCATAATCCACCTTTTATTTCTATTTAACTACAAATCTATGAGAATGAAATTGAAAACACAATATTTACAATCTAAGCTCAATAGATTATATAGTCAAATGGGTCTGAACTCAGTTTAGCACCCATACATTTTGGTGTCTGGCTTTTTTAACAACCATAGCTACCACTATTCTATTAGGCAGGATTAGTGTTAAACCACTAAACATCATATGACCATACCCTGTGCCAACCAGAGTAGTCAATGTATGCCAGAAGGTTTGTGCATGAAAATATTATTTCATTCTCATATTTTTCTAGTTAAGTAGAGATAAAAAAGTGGTTGCTGGAGGTTTACATTAGATTTTAAAATCTAGGTGCAGTGCTCTCAAATCCAAGGCTCCTCACTGATGAAGGCCACAAGCCAGAAACTAGTCTGGGGATATTGGATGAGCAGGCACAAGATGGGGATTTTATGCATGAACCTTCTGACATCCTTTGATTACTCTGGTTGGCACAGGGTGGCACTACTGTATGGAGAGTTTTGCCTGTTTAATAACAGTTATGTGCTATGACAGTTATAAATTCTGAAAAATAAAAACACCAGTATAATATTTATATCCAATTCATAAAACATACTTTTTAATTTCATAAAGTGAATTAATTTCAGTTTAATTATAATCATAAAAATTGAAATTTTATGTACTTATAATAAGCTATGTTAATAATGAACTAATAAGATCATTGGATGAATGAATATCAAGTAAACACAAGAATTTTTTTTTAAAAATAGTTTATGATTGGTGCTAATTGAAAATGTAAATAATAAATACATTTAACTATTTACTAATGATGATTGTAAATTATGCATTATATTTATGATGTTTTTTTTTAAAAAAAATATTAGAATGATTAGTATACACAATAAAAATATGTCTATTTGTAGGATAAAATTTAAATATTTTTAACTTTACCATTGGCCATAAGATTATAAAAAAAGACAGTTTTAAGAGAGAATATATTTCACTATATATATATTATGACCTAAAATCTCTCATATACAGCACTAGCAATTTTTTTTATATAATGATAAGACAAAAATGTTATTTCACGTATTTTCAAGTTATAATTTGTTTAAAACATTTGTATTGTGAAATAAATATATTATGAAAAAGAAAAATATTTTAACACTTATTTTAATATTAATGAAATTAGAATTAACAAATAATAATGAAGTCATACAAAAGTATCTTGCAATTACATATAACTAAAATAAATTCACTTTTATGTACAGGACAAATCATTATTAAAATATTTATTAAGCATCAATCTATAATTAGATACATACACTGCTATCATTTACAATACAATTTAACAACTTTAATTTTAACAATTGTAGTTAAATAAGTCATTAATATTATGAACTAATTTGAGAAATTGGTAATTTGCGATTGTAGGAAGAAACAACTTTCGCAATTTTAAAAATAAAATGAATTGTACTGTCATGAATTATTATTGATTTGGTGCTGAATAGAATAGTTACTTATTTAGTAATTTATCTAGAGAAATATATTTTATGAATACTTTATAGTATTGAACTTTTGATGAGATTAAAGAATTTTGTTTAAGAATAGCATTATATACAAACATATTACATTTTAGTCATTTATTATAGTTATTATTATATGAAAATAATTACATATCTAAACACATATGTGTCTATATGTATAAAGAGTTTAAAAGAACATTAATTAGTACATATTACCATATAAAATTCTAAATTGTCAATTCACTTTACTACTGTTACACAATGCTTTATTTACCATCCTTTTTTACAATTCACAGTTTGGATTGCCCCAGCAATCTTCTTCAGAACTTTATATCTCCTAACGGTAAAGTGAACGGACAATTTAGTATTATATGTTATACATTTGGCAATGTAATAAGTAAGAGTAGTTATTATAATTCTTGAAGAAGATAAGGGAATACTGAAAGGAATTTAGAGTTGAGGATAGGAGATATAAAGTTCTGAAGAAGTTTGCTGGAGCAATCGAAACTGTAAACTAAAAAGGGTGGTAAATAAAACATTGTGTAACAGCAGTAAAATGAATGGACAATTTAGTATTATGGGTATATGTTTGGCAATGAAATAAGAAAGAGTAGTTTTTATACTTCTTGAATTAGTACATGTTCCTGTCATATTCATCACTTGGGATTTAAACCTGGGCAAAATTGTACATTTTTTCAAGTTTAACAAACTTAATATATTTTCATGTATCCATACAATTATTTATTATTAAATAGCTATATATGATATTTTTAGATAGTGAATAAATATAAATTGCTATTGCCTAGCATTTATCTAAGTAGATGAATTGCCTTCTTTTTCATTATTTTATTCTAAAAATTTTTTAGAGAGTTTTGTTTTGAAATGGTCTACTTAATAATTGTTTTAGCATTTATCTATATAAAACTTTGGTTAACATTTATTTATAATATTTATCAATAGCTATTAAAATTTGTTTATTCAGAATTCATTTGTCTATATTACATATTATTTATTGTTTAGATTTTATATATATATATATTCATGGATTTGCAAAGGTATTGTTTAGATTTTATATATATATATATTCATGGATTTGCAAAGGTATTGTAAAAGTAGTAAAGTGTTTGGTCAATTGAATATCATATAACATATCATTATACTTTGCATTAAATTATATGCAAAATTAATAGTTTTTGCCAATAGAAATGAAACAAAAATATTGGTAAGCAATACTCTTCCTAACAATAATCACAATAAAATTATGAAATTTATAATTCACATACATTTAATCAAAATAAATCATAACACACTTTTAAGAAAATGTTTATACACAGAATAAGATTACAAGATAGCATCATACTTTGATAAAACCATTCTAATAGCATAATTTAATACTTTTAAAATTCTCTACTAAAAAACCCCCAATAATATGCATTACTGATCCACATATTATATTCTGCCAATTTCCAATAACAGATCTTAAACAAAAATAATATAAAAATAATAAAAAAAATAATATTATAAAAACAAAAGTATGTGAAAAAAATATACACTTATTTAAATTCAAAATATATTAGATTTAAAGTTAATAAACATCTATAAAAGGCAATATTAAAAATCATCTATAAATTTTCTTGATAATATATAATCTTGGTTAATGTGTACCCATTGCTTCAAATTGTAATAAATGGAATAATTAAAACCTGTTTTTTCATTTTTGAAAATACAAGTTTTGATATTTTTTTTAGCCACATATGGTGCACAATTTGTCTTTTTATGTATTGGAAAATATAACTTAATCTAACACCCCACCAAAAAAAGACTTTCAGCATGGTACATACCAACCATATACAAAACTGAAAATCTAAGGTACAAGGAATAAATCCTTTATGTTGCTTATGCAAATTAAAAATAAATCCTAGATATTATATAGAATAAATATCTTTATCTAACAACAAAATAATATATGACAATATCTGTAATATAATCATATAATTATAACATATAAAAGCTCTTTTTGGAAATTTTTGCTTTTTTCAGTATGTCTTAACTACAAAAATAACTTATATTGCATACATAGTGACATCTACCAGCTCTATATAAAATTAACATAAGCCTATAATTTATGCTTTAATATCTGTATAATAACACATTCTACAGGCTCTATATAAAATTAACACAAGCCTATAATATATGCTTTAATATCTGTATAACAATGCATATTAATATGTGTCATTATACAGATATTAAAGCATAAATTATAGGCTTGTGTATAGAGCCAGTAGATGTCATTATGTATGCAATATAGGTTATTTTTGTAGTTAAGATATATTGAAAAGGGCAAATATTTAAAAATTGCCAAAAAGAGCTTTTATATGTTATAATTATATGATTATATTACAGATATTGTCATATATTATTTTGTTGTTAGATAAAGATATTTATTCTATATAATATCTAGGATTTATTTTTAAAACTGAAAATACATCATTATGTATTGAATCACTAATAAAAATTATTAGCTCCTTCCCCATGTTTAATTTTCTAAGAAAGAACATAATAGAAACTTTCTACATAAAATATTTTCCACAATGTAAATTAAAATGCATATCCACAAAGTGTAAATACAAGCAAACTAGTCCAGGAGATGTAGATTTTCTCTTCTACTCAGTTTGCCAGAAACCAAATAAAAATGCTATAACTGCAATAATATACAATCAAAAGAAGCAACTAATATTAATAGTAATAAATCAAACAAAAAAATTAAAGTGGATTTAGTCACACCATGAAAGAATACAAGATTAGAGGTTAGGATAAAATCCACCCTGACCCTAATAGGGATTAAAGATAACACTGGATAAATCTCCAGTAAATTTAGAATTCAATAATATCATAAAAATAAGAAAATAATCATTCATAAAAAATAAAAAGGCCAAACAGAATCAATATGAATTCTTATTTTAGAGATGAATTTATTCCTTCAAGGCACTTTCCCATATCATAATAACTTACATGGCACATAAATAGATATTTCTTACCCAAATTTAATGTTTAGTATATTTTGCAGTAATTTGGAAATGTCATGATATAGTAACAAGATATTATTAAATTCTGAGAAATATACATTAAATGCAATAACAATGATTGAATGATATGATGTTTTTGAAAAAATTAACATTATTAAGGATGTACAGTAGAGTAATTCTATTTTTACAAAACTTTTTACAGCATTTTCACAGAAAATATTTTATAGATTAAAATAGAAAGCTAAAAGAATATAAATAAATGAGATTGTGCAAATAATGCAATTGATTTTGAAAACAATTCCCTTAAGCTTATGAAAACATTATAAGAAATATAGAATAAAAGCAAAAAAGTAGAACTAATAATAAATGCTAAAATGATTCTACAACGATCAATGAGTTTTTCAAAAGCAGTAAACAGAAAGTAACAGTAGTGAATTTGGAGAAGTAAACAACTGCAAATATTTTTGTTAAATTATGAATGAAGGAGGAAATATAATAAAATTATTCACAGGATAGATATAGATAGAGTGCTTTTGCTAGAAATAACTTAATATTCAAGGAAAATATGCTTATGTGATTGAGAAGAAAGGGTTTTCATAAATGTCTTTTATCAGAGCTTACTTCTGGATTTGAAATGTGGATATTTAAAAGATGTTATATACAGAAAATGCTCACCATAGAGTAGCAAATGGAAAGAATCATGCTGAGATAGAGATTGCAAATAAAAATGTCAATGTCATTGAAAAAAAATATTTATTAAAGATTACTTATGAATATAATATTTAAACACTTAATACATAGACAATACAGATAATGCTAACCATATATTAGCAAATTTGATGTTGAGATTACAAAATGGAATTGAAAGAAAATACACATGTGAGAAAACATTGAAGTACTACTGCATCATTACAGAAATTAAGAGGCTAAAATAAAATTGGGCTAAACATGTTACAAAAGAAAATAAAAATAGACAACAATTAGAATTTTTAACCATATTCCAAGTTATTATAGAAGATTTGAAAGAGATTACACATGAGAAGAATGAATGAGATAAAAAGGTTGATGTAGGGGAGAGAAGCTATTTATTGAAAAAGTTAGAGTAAATTCAGAAACTTTAATTCTACAAAAAATTGATGGTGGTTGAAAATGATGATATTTTAAATATTCACTAATTTTTATCAAACTGATTTTTAAACATATACTTGAACTCTGTAATTGGTACTAAAGAGTAGTGAATATGTTAGACTATCTCCTGTGTTTAAATGTAAATACGGAAATGTATATATTCTAATATAAGAAGTATTTTAGAATACCAAGAAAAAAAATCTTCAAAATAAAGCAGTTGAAAAAATATTGTTGACTGAAAATATATTTATTATATATTTTTTAACTATATATTAGACGAATTTATAGAAATATTATTATACTATAGATTACAATTTGATATTCTGCCATACAAGATGTGCATTTGATTAGCCACAGTAGTAATTTAGCAAAGCATATATAAAAGCTGAACGACATCTTATATATAAGCATATGTATGTGACTGTGCCAAAGTTGTATTTATTTAAAAAAAGTTAAAGGTAGAAGATGATGAAGTTGCCTTTTCATGATGTTAAAATAATGCTAATAATGTCAAAAATAGGTTGACTATAATATTATTGAAAATATATATTTTAAGCAAAGAATATACCTTTTCTATGAATAAAGTTTTTTTTTTTTTTTAAAAAAAAAAGAATATACTTTTTAAAATATTTTTTGATTTACTATTTTTTTTAATAAATGTTCAGACATTTTTAAAATTATATATATAGAAAAGTTTTAAAAACCTTAATAAAAACAGAAATAACTATCTTTATAAAACTTTGCCAATAAAAACTAAAGAATTTTAATGAGTTTTGCATTTTAAATACTTTAAAAAAATTGCAAATTCAAAAATAGTTGAAATGGGAATAATTAAACTTTATTGATTATTTAAAAAATATTGGAATATAATATCAAATTTAATAATAAAACATACTTTAAAAGATATACATAAAAGTAAAATCCTAAAATAAAGTAGATTATATATGTATGAATATGTAATTCCTCAGCTTTATTCCGTTAGTGAATGAATACTATGTATGTTAAAGTATAGTCAAATTAACTTCATATAGTTATTTTAACTTATTATTTACACTGTAATAATTCAAAAGACTGTGAATAATTTTGCTTTGTATTTATAAACTATGATGATTTTTATAGCTCTCTTCAACTTCTATCTTGAAATTAGTTATATTAGTACTGAAGAGTCATTGTTAATTTCATATTAAGTAATTTTAATAAAACAGTTAAGATATTATTGTGATCCTTAGCTACTGAAATAGTATTATATACACTTTCTAATATAAAACGATAATATTAAAATATTTCTTTATAAACTCATTAGAATGCAATATAATACTTTTTATTAAATTTTCCAATCCAATTGATATTTTCAATTATACAAAGATTTCTGCAGAGCTGTAAATACATAATATTTAAAAATACTATTGTTATTAAAATATTAGTATAAACATGCAAATAATTATAAATTCATTACAGATAAAGCTGACGGCTGAATTGGAAAATTTAATAAACATTTTGTATTGCATTGTAGTGAGTGTACAAAATAGTGCTTTAGTAGCAGCATAAAAGATAATGGAATAAAGTGAGGACTATTAAATATATATTGTGCCCTTTTTATTAGTACACCCCATCATAAAACAAATTGCAAAAAAAATTTAAGATGCATAATTTTAAATTTTATAAAGTCAAAAAATATTTACTTATTAACCAAGAAAAAATAAGTCACTTTAATTATCATAGGGTTTGAACTTGGGTTTAGTTAAATCAAAGTAGTATAAATGGTATAAATCCTGGGTAAAATATTTATTTTCAAAGCTATATAAAAGATAAAATAACAAACTATAAATTAATAATATTTGATAATAAGTAATTATTTGATAATACTTAAAATTGTAAGAAGTGCAAATCTAATCTTCTAAATAGAAATATGTGTTATATAGATAGATAATCATGTCTGTGTGCATCTAGTATTAAAGTTTTATGAAAAAATCTTGGTTTATTTTATGAATTTTGTGGATTAAGATTTTATAAAAGTAGTCTCAGATCTAGTCTATAGAAAAATAAAATCAAAATGACCTAAATTGATTTAACTGAAAATATTTTTATTCAGTTCATGAAAGATATTGTTTTTTTTTATTTATAATAAATAGTTTAAACAGATAATATTTGTTTTAAAAATAGTTAAACTACATGTAACTAGCAAGTGGAAAAAACAAAAAATGGGAAAATGCAATTTGGAATAAATTAACAAAACGCAGATGAGGTTACTCTGAGGGGGAAAAAAAGATTACAGATTGGGAGAACAAGTAACTTGGTTTGTCCTTAAAAAAGTTTACTTAAAATTTTTTAAATCTTATTATTTTAAAAACAAGTAATTGACTATGATCTACTTAAAAACTTAAAACTGTATACTATAAGGTTTTTTTTTAATATGATGGAGTACAACAAGATCTCTGATGGCAAACTCAACAAATTAATAATTTTACCAAAATGTCATGGAGTCATTACATTGAAAAAAATATTGGAAGGATGAAAGGAAAAAGTTGTACATTTATGCTAAAATATTATTTAGTAATACCTGAACTAAAAGAAAACACCATGAGTATTATGTTAACACCTAATTTGCTTAATAATCAAGATAAAATATTTATGCATTTTGACTATCATAACAGTTATGCAAGATTAAAGTGGAATCAATGGATGAATAACAAATTATTCATGATAGAGCTAAATGTACATTTTTAAAGATTATTAAAACTAAAGTAGGAATGAATAATAATGGGAATATAGTGTACTTAGTATGAAAATAGAACATACAAAAGTGCATCTAAATGAAAATTTCCATAGTAGAAAAGATATAAACAGATCATTATTAGTTGAGTATAACTTTCAAGTAGAATAAAAAAAATTATGATAAGTTATATATATATGGCAAAATAAAAGATTAAAAGTTAGAATAATATATGAATGTAATACAAGGCCAATGAAAAAGGAAATTTTTGACTAAGGATTATATTTATACTTGTAATAAGTCATAGTGTTCTACTGGGAAAATGAAATAATTATTTATTTAAACTGTCAAAAATGCAAAAAAAACAAAACAAAAAAAACAAAAACAAAAACAAACAAGATAAGTGTACAAAATTAGATAATTACTGAAGACAAATAGTAAAGAATAAATATGTATGGAGGAGAAAGAGTGGAATAAATCAATGGAAGGAACATTAGCTTATTTGAGAATATAAAATGTATATTGAAAATAATGTCTGTCTATATTTAAAGAAGTGTAAAATACTCTATTTTAAATGATAACATTTACAAAAAGTATGAAAGAAATAATGAGAAGACTGAAGCATAATAGTAGACTAGTGAAAATGGATACCATAATAAACACGAGAAGTATTTGCATAAAATACAATATGCAAGTTCAAGAGAATCTTTGACTGTCACAGGGAAAAAATATATGAGAAATTGTTAATAATCTGTTTACATTGGAATTGTATAAGTTTATACTTTTCTTATGAAAATAAAAAGAGCAAAAGTGAGAGGAAGGTTAATGTTGTAACGATTGAAATACCATTAAAAAATTAAAGTTTTTTTTATGATGAACTTGTATTTAAAAAAGGCAACACAATGTTTGTATTTGTCCGAAGGTTTGTAATGATGATATATTATAAGATGTGATATGTTGGACTATTTCCATCATTTATGAATGAATGTTGAATGTATAGAAAATTTTAAACTTTATTTAAACTTTCCAAATACAAACAACTTGTTAGTAATAACACACAAATAGACAATACAGGTTATATGTACAGTGACAATATTTGCTTAGAAGTTGAACTCGCACCTTTAGATTCTTGTATATCGAATTTTAAGGCAAACGCTCTACCAACTGAGCTATTCTGTCAAAGGCAACATATAGTAGAAATTTGATATATTTATATATGAGGGTTGGTTCAAATTCTCCTGAGTCCTTCAATTTTTTTAACAAGTCTAATTATTTTTATTTTTATTTTATGTCTAAAACTGGCTAAAGTAGAAAATCATTTAACATTCTTATGTAAATCAGAAGGGATCTTCCCTAAGGGTTTGCAGTTAAAACCTCCTATTTCCTCCAAGAGAGCTGAGAAAATTATTCAGAGAGCAAATGAGGCCTTATTGAGAGAAAGTATAAAGGTTCAGTGGTTTACCAAGTATCAAACATTGCGATCTATTAGAAATGTGGAATCGTTCCTACAAAACAAAGTTACAGATGAAGATTTCTCAAGAATTTGTCATGCAGTGAGCAGATCATATTGTAAGTTACATGGAAGGATAAAGGAACTTCAGAAGAAGAAGCTTGTAAATCTACATGGGCAAGTCAAAAGTAATACTGCAACTAATCTATTCTCATCATCAGTGAAAAATCTCAGTTCTAAACAACTTACCGATTGTGAATTATCAGTTCTTGAAAAAGGTTTGAATTTTGCCATTACACCATCTACTGTCCCACTATTGGATATAATGGCCACCACTGATGAAGTGACCCAAAATTTGAATCTAGAGGAAGCGGCAGAGTTATGCTGGAGAGTAAAAAGGACACTTGAAAGACATCAAGTGCACAAGCAGAAGTCAAACATTTCATGCTGTGAGAAAAAAGCTATTAAATCTCTCAAACAGGATACATCTATAATCATTCTTCCTGCTGACAAAGGTAACACTACAATTGTAATGTATATAACTGATTATGATAACAAAATACAAGGCCTTCTCACAGCAGGCCAATACAAAAAAGTAGCAAAAAATCCAATTCCAAATACAGAAGTAAAACTACAAGCATTACTCCAAAAGCACCACAAGTATTTCAGTGATTCAGAAAAAAGAAAATTAACTTTGTATTTCAGCAAGATTCCTCACCTGTATGGACTGCCTAAAATCCATAAAGACAATGTTCCATTAAGACCTATTGTTAGTACTAGAGATTCACCCTGTCAAAATTTGTCAAGATTTCTTCTCGAAGTTCTTAGTCCATTGGCATATGACACCGTCTTTCATCAGGGATTCTAAGCACTTTGTAGAATTAGTCAGGAACATGAAAATGGAAAGAACTGACATATTGGTAAGCTTTGATGTGGAAAGTCTGTTTACAAATGTACCATATGATGAAGCACTGTCTATTGTAAGGAAAAGGTTATATTATGATAATAGTCTACAAACTAGAACAGCTCTACCTATTTTCTGTGTAACAACAACATACTTTCAATATAACTCAGAATTCTTCCAACAAAATCAAGGGATGGCCATGAGATCACTGTCACCCTTGCTCAGCAACATTTACATGGAAGAAAAAACCACAGCCATAAATACTACTCCATGTCCACCTAAAGTGTGGCTTCAATATGTTGATGATACATTTGTAGTATGGCCACATGGCAAGGTAAAATTACAGACTTTCTGGATGCACATTAACAACATATCTCCTACAATTAATTTCACGATGGAAGCAGAACAAGAACAAAAATTGGCATTCTTGGATGTTCTTGTGACAAGACTCCCCCAGGGCAAAGAAAAAACAACAGAATATAGGAAACCAACACACACTGGAAAATACTTGGCATATACATCCAATCATACAAGAAGCACTAAACAAGGAATTGTACTATCAGTATGGAATAGAGCAAAGAAAGTTTGTTCAGAAACCAGTGATTTGGAAAAAAGAAAAGATTCACATAGAACAAATGCTTATTAAGAATGGTTATCCATCAGCAGTTACCAGAAAAACTTTCAATAGACAAAACAAAGAGACACCAAAAGATAAAACAGTTAGTGGTACAGTAGTATATCCATAGATACCAGGAATGGCAGACAAACTAAAGAAAATCTGCAGTCAATATAATATTAAAACAGCTTTCCAAAGCCATTTCTCTCTTCAAGGAATGCTTACTTCTACTAAGACTAAACTGAAAATCTGAAAATGCTGAAAAACAAAAACTGCATCTATGAAATACCATGTGAATGTGGAAGGAAATACATTGGTGAAATCTATCACCCTGTTGAACAACGATTGAAGGAACACACACTAATGGTTAAAAGAAAAAAAGACGTGTCTACCATAGCAGATAAGTGGGAAAATACAAAGATAATGGATAAGGAGGAAAAAATGCATAGAAGAAAATTCAAGGAAGCTGCTCATATGACAATGGTAAATAATCCTATAAGTTAACCCATTGTTGCAATACACAATGCATGGAAGCCTCTAATTAATCTTACTCTTAGGAAAAATTAAAAATAAAAATAATTAGACTTGTTAAAAAAAAATTGAAGGACTCAGGAGATTTTGAACCAACCCTTATATATAAATATATCAAATTTCTACTATATGTTGCCTTTGACAGAATAGCTCAGTTAGTAGAGCATTTGCCTTAAAATTTGATATACAAGAATCTAAAGGTGCGAGTCTAACTTCTAAACAAATATTGTCACTGTGAGATATAGGCCAGCAACACCGGAAGAAGAGTGGAGAATAATACTACTCAAAACATTGTGTAATTACTAACCTGTATTGTCTATTTGTGTGTTATTACTAACAAATTGTTTGTATTTGGAAAGTTTAAACAAAGTTTAAAATTTTTTATACATTCAACATTCACTCATAAATGATAGAAATAGTCCAACATATTACATCATCTGTATTTGAAGATAATATTGATAATGATAAATAATAATATTTATGGTATGATTTTATGTTAACTATTAATGCTTTAATATAATTGTAATAGAGTTATAGATAATTTTAATTTATAATTCTTTATAGGTTATTATTTACAAAACATATAGGAAACAGGTATAAATTGAAAATAGGAAGTTAATACATAAATTATTAGATAAAATAAAGATAAGGATTTTTTTTATTTATTTATGATGCACCAAAAAGTGTTCTATCAACATTTAGATTAATATCATAAATTGCTAATGGAAATTAGTCCAGGAAGAGATGAGTTGTCATCTATGTTTCATTTGTTGTATCTTATTATAGGGTTGATAATAAGACCATAGGAAAATTGAGTGTTAGATTATAAAACAAATTAATAATTTCATAATTATTGTATTAATATCTTAGTGCAAAGTAAAGAGAGAGATCAAATGGTGAATATCATAAAATATAAACACAGATAAATATGTAATATTTCGTAATTTTATAATGAGATTATTTTAATGAAGAAATAAAATAATAATCCATATTTTAAATCTTCTTATATTTTGCAGCATAATCTATAAGGGATAATGAGCATAAATCAAATCCATAAAAAGGGGATTGATTATTTAATAACTAACAAATGATTTTGTGATATAAAAAATAAAGTTAAGTAACACACAATATCTTATTGTATGAGCAGGACATTTCTTTTATTTTAAATATCTCTTTTTAATTAAGGGAAATAGACATGTTCATATATATATATATATATATATATTATTGTATTATATTGTTATATAATTTATAATTTATTCTATATTGTTATATAATATCAATAATTATTCGCTTTTAACGCTTGTTAAAGAAGTTATATTTATTAATAATTTATTTAAAGCTTAGTGCTTTCAAAGCTCCATGGCTTCATACTCATAGCTGTGTGCAGCTGATAGTGATGAGTGGGAGTATTCAAATTTATGTTAATTAGTTAGATGTTTCAATATTTTATTTAAAATATTGTTTGAATTAGTTTGTCCATCTTTTTGAAATGGTGAAACAGGTGTCTTTTCTATTAATTGATTGGGTGTCATTATTTATGAAATATGCCCCCTTTATTTTGTGCCTATGGTTGTTTCTCTCTTTGCACACTATTCTGGGGTTGGTGGGTACAAATCTGTGTCCAGTAGCTTTTTCATGTTCCAAGAATGCTGATGTAGACTCCTTGTTATTCCGTGCCCTTTTATACATATATCTGTGCTAAGGAAGCTCTCATTGTAATGGTAGTTTTTGTTTCCCCATAATATGAGGTTCTGCATCTGGCCTGAGGAAATTGTATTTGGTACACCACTTGAGATGTTAATTTGGGCTCAAGTTTATCTTTTGAATTGTTTATTAGTCTATTGGTGTTGGCTGAAGTGTGGAAACCAATAATAAATTCTTTTGATAAAGTTTTAGCTAAATGTTTGGCAATGTTGGGTATATATGGTATAGTTATTTGTGGTTTATTATCCCTGATTCTGCCTTGCTGGTTTATTTTTGCTTGGAACTGTGCTATTCTTTTAGTTATGTGTCTATATTTCTGGCCAACTGATATTAGTTTTTTGATGTATTTTAATATGTTATCTCTTTTGTCTGAATTACATTTACACGAATAATTATTTCTATGTAGAAAGGGATTCAGTCCAGCATATTTATGTGAGTTGGGAACTATTGTATCCTCTAATTTCTAGGGTTTTGATGGTCATGCAGTACATTAATTGTTTATCTTCTCTTTGTATGTCTAGGTATTTTATATGGTGTTGATCATTTTCCCATGTGGAATTTAGTGTGAGTTTAGACATCAGATGTAATTCTTTGCTGATGTTTAAGATTGTACTTCTTTTGGCAGCTATAAACACGTTGTCCACATATCTAAGATATATCATTATGGGCTTATCTGCTTGTATATTTGGTATTACTTGTTTCTCATGATAGTTTAAAAAGATGCTGGACATTATGCCACTAATGGCTAGGCCTATTGGCCATCCCTGCTTCATTTTATACCATTTTCCTTCAAAAATAGTATGAATATTCTTATATAATTTTTATATGGTTTATGTGAATTCATTTATTAGGTAAAATTAATTATTGAAAATTTGTAAATAAGATGTTATTAAAGTTGATGTTAAAGAGTTAAGCTAAGTATCTAGAGTTGCATTTCTTTTGATGGGATCATCATCACTACATATCATCAGAGAGTATGAATTGTAATATATACATTAACCACAACATATAGTTTGAGGTTTGGTGGAGAAATTAATTGAGGACAAGATATTGTATAACAATTATCTGGGAAAATATTTCTTGAATGAGATCTTAAATTATTGCAAACTGCTTTGATCATGTAAATCATTGATAAAATATATTGTAAATTTATTAAAGTATGTTTATTAATAAAAATCAGAGTATGAATTAGTTATTAGTTAAAGTTATGAATTATAATTATAATTTAGATAACAATAGTTATTTATTATTAAGTATTAGAGAACATGAATATAAAATAGTAGTATAATTTAAATTATAGATTAATGTTATAAGGCTTTTCTTTATTAAAACACTATTTATAGAGTTTAAGTAAAATCCCCCTTGTTATCTTATAGGTGGAATAGATAGCTAATTAAAAATCAACGAAAATCCTGAGATTTCCTTAGTATAATATTATTATTATGGTTATTCATAATTATAATCTTATAATAATAATAATAATAATAATAATAATAATAATAATAATAATAATAATAATAATAATAATAATAATAATAATAATAATAATAATAATAATAATAATAATAATAATAATAATAATAATAATAATAATAATAATAATAATAAAAAGTTCAATATACCATAAAATGATAATCTAACTTATTAATTAGATTAACTTAAATTTAATAATAATAGATGTTTTATTATATTTATTTACTTAATAAGGAGGAGAGTCCTAGTATTCTTATGCCATTGAACAGATATGTTGGTATTTGTTTAATATTAAAGGGTATGTAATCTTGTTAATGGGTTAGCAGATCTTATAACTACTAATACTAATTAAACATAACATAAGTAAGAGTATCAAACTATACCTAGAGAAGGTAACAATGTAGTCCAATTTAAGGACTTATCATGTCATCTAGGGGTCATTGTCCTATTGGCAGGGTATAATATATATGCATATATAAGTTTATATAAACATCTTTAAGAATAAAAATTTACATAAACATGCATATTTTTATTATTAAAAAAAGCATACTAAGTAATTATTGGGACATGAGTTATTTAAAAAATGGGCAAGAGTTTCAACAATAAAAAAATAAAAGATTACAAAGTTATAATAACCATTAATAAAAGTTAACTGTTTTGAAAAAAAATTAATAAAGAGGTTATGAGTCATATAAATAAAAACAATAGGTTCTATTAGTATTTGGATAATCCTTATTTTAGCTTTGTTTTATAATAAATATAACTTATTTTTAAAATTTAGGCAAGTGTAAGTGGTTCCAAATAAAAAAATGTTGTCCCTCTAGATTATCAACTATATGAATGTAAGTACAAACATATTGTGTAGATTATGTGGATTTAATTTACATTCTGTTGGTAAAAAAATACTTCCAAGATATATAACTTATTTTAAAATTGATCCTTAGATATGTTAAATTTGCTTTAGTTTTTTAACATGACATTAATAATAGAATAGCTTTATTATACAGAATGATTGAAATATTGTATTTTAACAGTTTATATCTCACATCAATATATTAATTTTCAATTACATTTTAAATGCCATTAAGAAATTTTTAATCTTTGTTAGTAAATATTGCTCTAAAAAGATATAGATGAAAACATTTTTGGTTATGATTGTTTATATTTTTAATTATGTCTGCTGTATTAAGACTGGATAAGGATCTTCTTAACTCTGAAGAATTATGATATGTGGTCTTTGATATTTAATGGCCTGCAAGTACTATTTTCTCATTAGGTTCTAGTATTTATATAAACAATATTGATTAATTTGTATTACACCATCAATATCACTCATAAAAGCACAATGTACACTGAAGTAAATATCAATTAAATTAACAAATAAGTTATTTAGATACATATAAAACAAAAATGAACAAACAACATTTAAATTAAAGGTATATATTTGACTATATATATTTTTAGGTGTAAAAATATTTGTTTATTTTAAGAGTCCTCTAGATTACTTGATAATCACATGATGAGCGACTATGATTTTGCACTTTTTAATATTTGAAATAGTTGAATGAAAGATTAAAAAAACCAATTCGCATCTAAAAAGTGCAGACACACTAGGAGGACACTATGCAATTTATAAACGTACCCAAATTAAAAAAAATACTTTAAGTTAGTTACTGATTTTTGGTTATTATCATTTAAGAAAAATTAAAATGAGCTTACCTTTAATTGCAACTTACTGAAAATTATATACAAAAATAAAAGCATGAATTACACAGTCTGAATTTATCCAAAAGAAAACAATTATAATTTATTATAGAATTAAAAATTTAGCTGATTTCAATAACACCAGTTCTAATTATTTTTAAGTATCAACATAATATATTCAGGATTTTATAGAAAAAAATGTTCTTTTGGAATAAATCCAGGTTAATACAATAAAAGGTAAATAATTACTTTGATGAAGATATATATATATATTAATAAATAACAAACTAACCAAAGGCAATGAAGATATATATATATATTAATAAATAACAAACTAACCAAAGGCAATACATATAAAAACAAAAAAAGACTTATAAATCCAATAAATAATATAATATTTCAACCAGAGGACTGGTTTTCATCAGAAAGAAAAAAAAATACACAGTGAAATGGCGATAATCAAAAATTACAGATTTGGTAAAAGATTAAAAATTGTAACAAAACCCCCTGATTGGTCACAAAATCTAACACAGAATATCTACCCAATCAATGACAAAATTCAAACAAAAAAAAAACTACATTCCCTCCTAATCAAGCTTAAATTCTATTTAAATTAAAATAAATATAAAAATAAAAAATCCAAAATTAAAAATTAAAATATACATATGTGCATACATAGAAAAATTAGACTATGCTCACATACAAAAAATAGCTGTGCTCACAATAATATTTCTAAAAACTAAAATATTTATATATTTTAATCAAAAATTATAGTTAGTGCAAAGTACAATAATTTATAAAAACTAATTATTTATCTATAAACCAATTAAACACAGATATTAAACATTCATATAACCAATCTTTACATAAAAAAACCTCATATAAGAAAATTTTCACATAAAAAACTCACATATAGAAATCATTTAGGAGACCAGGTAACCCAGAGATGTAATAGTTCCAGTGTTCAAATTCAATCCATGTGGTTCTAAGGTCTTGAATTTAAAAATAAAAAAACTCTTCGATTGTTTCCTCTCCCTTGTAGAAGAAAAACCTTCCTGAAGAATCACTACTTTCAAATCATCAATTGAATGATTCGGTAAGTTAAAATGTTTTGAAACCGGTCTATCTTTATTCTTATGCAAAATGTCAAATCTATGATTAGTCATTCTGACATGTAAACTATTTGCTGACTCACCTATATACTGGTTTAAACATCTACTACACTCTATCAAATACATCAAATTAACACTTTTACATGTAACATAATTAGGAATATACCATTTAAAATTACGATTCTTAGTACTAAAGACCACTTTTGTCACAACAATATGTTTACATGTAAAACATCTTTTATCCTCACATGGAGAACATCCTTTTTCCTGTACAGAACTACTAATAAAATTTGTTTTGACAAGTATATCTCTAAGTGATCTATGTTTTCAATATACAACCTTAGGTGGATCAGAAAAAATAGATTTTAAATAATCTGTGGACTGTAATATGTTAAAATGTTTCGCCAATATCCGGTTAATATTAGGTAAATCTCTATTAAAAGTAAGAACCAATGGTGGAACATCTAATTGTTTTTTACTCTTTTCAGATAAAAGAAGTTTCTTTCTATCAATTAAAGAAGATCTCCTTACTGCATTATCCAACAATGTCTTAGGATACCTCATATTGAGCAATCTATTATATAAAATACTATTATTTTGTTGAAGAAATTTCTCATCATTACAAATCCTCTTCATCCTTAAAAATTGACTATAAGGAATATTAGCCTTTAAATGTTTAGGATGATTACTATAAAAATGTAGATATCGGTTATTATCAGTTGGTTTCCTATATACAGTAGTAGTAAGAACTCTATTAGTGTAAATAACTTCAACATCAAGAAAATGAGCAATTGATTTTGAAAAATTCATTGTGAAATTAATATGTTTATTAAAATTATTTAAATAACTTAAAAAATTATGAAGTTCAACTTCACTATGTGGCCATATCATGAAAATGTCATCGATATATCTAAGCCAAGTGTGAGGTTTCAGCTTAGCATTATCAAATATAGAGGACTCTAGTTTTGACATAAAAATATTCGCATAACTTGGTGCCATCTTTGTACCCATTTCAGTACCTTGTTTCTGTAAATAGTATCTAGAATCAAAAGTAAAAAAAATATTTCTTAAAACCAAATATATTAATTCAACCATAGTAGTAATAAGACCATGATCATACTCTCTATCTTGTAAAGCACATTTAATAGCCTCAACTCCATCATCATGAGGTATATTTGTGTATAATGATACAATATCCAAAGTAACCAAAAAACAATTAACTGGTAATTCAGATTTAATATTTTCTAACACACAAAGAAAATGAGTAGTATCTTTAACATAAGAATTAAATGATGGTGGAATAAATTTAATAATATTATCAACATATGCTGAAATATTTTCTGTAGGACTATCAATACTAGCTACAATAGGTCTGCCTGGACAACCAGGTTTATGAATCTTTGGCAAAATATAAAAACTACTAGGATGAATTTTGGTTGGTACTAAAAAGTTATATACATTATTATTTATAAGACCCCTAGCTCTCATACCTTTTAAACTAAAAAGTATACCCTTGAATAATGAATTAATAGTGGTTAGTGAAATAGGCTCATAAAAAATTTTATCATCTAAAAGCTCCAGAGCTTTTTTAACATAATCATCTTTATTCATAATTACTATTGATCCACCTTTGTCAGCTGGTTTTATCATAATATCCTGTCTTTTCACTAAATTGTGTAATGCATTCATCTATCTCAATGTTAAATTACTCTTATACATTATCAATGTACGTATCTAATAACACATTCCTTTGATGTGGTGGTGTCCAATCAGATCGTAATCGTAATTTCCCAATAGTATCACATTCTTGGTTTCCAAAAAATTATCTTAATCTAAGTCTTCTTGAAAAATTATCTAAATCCTGATGAATTTTAAATTCATTTTTTTGATAAAATGACTGAACTGTAGGGCAAAAAGATAAACCTTTATTTAACAGTGAACATTCTGCCTCACTAAGATTAATGTTAGTTAGATTAATCATATTGTTTTCCTTATTAGCTAAACATAAAAAGTCATTGCTACAAATATTTGAGTTAGATTTATTAGTATTTGTATTTCCAGAAACTAAAATATTGTTAGTGCATTCAGAAGAATCTGTAACTCTATGAACCAATGCTAAACCAGCATCACTATTAAGAACAGATGGTAACATTTCAGCACAATCTAATGAATGTGAAGATGATATAAATAATTGATCAGTATCAATTGGAATCATATCTGATGTAGAAATATCCGACACAGTATGATTATCAGAAATCACACAATTAATTAGTGTTCGTGACTGATTAGTAACTAATTCAAATCTTGGCTCATTACCCATAACTTTGAACCAATGATACATTTTATTATGAAATTTCTTCACCATAGTCTATTTTTTCTATGTATGCACATATGTATATTTTAATTTTTAATTTTGGATTTTTTATTTTTATATTTATTTTAATTTAAATAGAATTTAAGCTTGATTAGGAGGGAATGTAGTTTTTTTTTGTTTAAATTTTGTCATTGATTGGGTAGATATTCTGTGTTAGATTTTGTGACCAATCAGGGGGGTTTTGTTAAAATTTTTAATCTTTTACCAAATCTGTAATTTTTGATTATCGCCATTTTACTGTGTATTTTTTTTTATTTTCTGATGAAAACCAGTCCTCTGGTTGAAATATTATATTATTTATTGGATTTATAAGTCTTGTTTTGTTTTTATATATATATAATTTAACATTAGGAATAATAAACTTCCCATTCAGTGCTAGCTACATTAATGCAATGCAGTCTAGTAATAAATAATGAGCAGTGCAGATAAAAAATGAATCCACTTTTATTTTTAACTATTATATATTAAAGATAATTTTAATATTTTGGCTTGCTACCTTTATTCACATGCTATTGTTGAATATGAAATATAAAACATTTATATCAGAGATATATTAATTTATTATTTTTTTAATTAATCGAGACACGCACAATCATTAAAAAAATGGATATATTTTCAATGTTAAAATAACTATTGTACAAAGTATCACAATTAGCAGATCTGTCTGCCAGGATCATGAGGTGGAGTTTGAACCTAGGCTTAAATAAATTTTGGTAATTTTTGTTTCAAATAAGATTATACTTTTTCTACTAGTTAGTTAACTTATAATTAACTTATTTATTTATTGGTTGGTAAATGGGTATCTATCCATTATCATGCTAAAGGATACAACAAACTACTAAAATACGATAATTCAGAAATTGGGAAGTTTAGTGAGCAATCTTGTATTCATTGTTTTTTTTACTTTTATTTAAAGATCGGAGTAAGTATATATATATATATTCAAAGAATATTTCAGTTAAGCTATTAGCAAGATCTATATATGTGTTATTTTTCATTTATTACATATGATTGATTAATAATATGCATATCTAGAAATATAATCATGCAAAAGGCAATGCAACACTATTGTATATAAAATTAATATATTATTTATAATAACCTGTATTGCTATTATCTTGTAGATGAAATTATTAATACAGAATCTCATTATAAATTTATATCATTTTTTTTTAATAAATGTGTTTAAAGAAAAAGAAAATACATTTTATAAAATCCCTTAATTTTCACTCTATTTCTCGTTTGATTTGGAAAGCAATATGAGCTCTCATATTGCAAGAAAGAATCAATCATATACAGAGCATACTTTAATAAAACATCTGTTTGTTTGAACACTTCAGTAGTGATACAATTAATATGAATCTTTAAACAAATTCAATAAAGCTAAACTTGCTTTAGACAACATTTAATATAGTTTTATTTAATTTACCTCACCCTAGTTCAACACCACGTGAAAAGAAATGAGAACTGAACAAATTAACTTCAGTGCCTTTAGTAACTTATAATTCTGAAAATGAAAGAAACTAAAATAAACAGACAGATATTTAAATCAAATTATTTTCCATATAACATTTTGTGTAAAAACAAAATTAATCATAAAACTAATGCAAATTATATCTATATTTTTAGAGAAAAAAATTGCTAACTGATAAAAAAAAAGTATTAAATATCAAAAATAATTATCTAAGTTTCAAGCTGGTAAAACGGATTTCATATTATTTTCAAATCTTAATTGATCTTGAGCGTATTCAAAATATTTTAATAGTTCTTTAAATAGTTAAAAATTGAACTGCTGAGATAATAAATTATAAAACAATTAATTTACTTGATTACTAAGAAAACAGTATCATTAAAATACTCATTAAGGTGATGCGACATAAAATAATATGCTTGTTTATGACATTTGAATCAATTACTATATATATATATATCCTGTTCTATGCTTGAAAGCAAGTAGGAAAAAATAAACAACCCATCATTTATAATTTATCATAGCTTGTCATCTTTTTTAATTAATACAATTTATTTTAGCACTCTAGAATTACATCTTAAAGTTAATTAAAGCTTATCAAAAGTTAATATTTCGTTACAGAATTGTATTGATTCAGCATCAAATTTTGACTTCCAGAAGAGAACGTAACAGCTCCTAATATCTTCTCATTATATTATTATTATGATGATGAGGATGATTATTATTATTGTTGTTATTATTATTGTTTCAACAATAATATTCATTGACTAATAAAGGTTACATGATTTACATAAACATGTTTACACGGTTACATGGGCACATAAATTTACAGTAATTTAAATTAATAGTCTGATTGGGGTGATTGTTACATGTGATAATTTTTGAGCATATTTCATTTTTACATGCATGGCTATTGTATTATACAACAATTACAGTATAATGGATTCATAAAGTTAGTAAGTATGATATAACTTCATTACACAAAATTAATATACATGTTAATCCAAATAATTAAAACATAAGAATCGAATTTGTTTTTATAAGAAGTGGGTATATAGCTGGTGGGGAACCAATCTGATATTATGTTGTTATTTGTATTGAGTGGGCTGGTCCACTTGGGAACATTAACT
Organism: Epiperipatus broadwayi; assembly: GCA_028023455.1. Taxonomy (NCBI): domain Eukaryota; kingdom Metazoa; phylum Onychophora; class Udeonychophora; order Euonychophora; family Peripatidae; genus Epiperipatus; species Epiperipatus broadwayi. The sequence goes on along the minus strand of JAQFVV010000008.1, from coordinate 4,969,848 downwards.
TCTGCATTAAACTGGTCATTGAGATGGCAAAATTGCCTGCTGAGAGGTTTTCTTGATGTCGCAGTTTATGATTAGAGTGCTTTAATCATTTCTGCAGATGACTTTGAGATAGTTTGTCAATTTGTACTATGTGTGTTGACTTCTGATTGTATGTTTAAATAAATGCTTGAGGAGAAGTCCATTTGTGGCTGAATTATAACCTGTCTGGATCATCCAGGATATACTGAAATATAATTGAAATAAAAGGTTGGCAAATTATTTGAGGAAGGATAGGTTGAGGTATAGATATCTGGATAGAAAATTTTAGCATCCTGATCCATCAGTTGTTTTAGTTTGTTGATAAATGTGCATGAATGCTGTCTGATATTGTACACCAGAGCAAGTATGCACTGAGTAAACCAGAATATATACAAGGTAGAGGTATCAGGCTTTTGGTAGAAGTATATCAAGTACTGCAAGAAGATGTTTGGCTGTCTGTATGTGTTGAGAATAATGTCCAAGGTTCTATTTAAAGCTTTCAGAAACAGAAGGTGTGCTACTGTGTCTTCTTTGCAGAATCACATAGGCTACATAAAGACCTATATTTCTGGTTTTTTTTAGAGCCAGTAGTATTGTTAAAAAAGAGGTAGGCAATGTATGCAGGTTGATTTGGAGCAAAAATAGATTGTTTTAAGCATGGCGATCTTGCCAAACTGTGGCATCATTTTTGAAAGTGATTGCAGGAGTACCTGAAGTAAGAGCTTTTATGCACTCCTGTAATGCATCTATCCCAATTTTCAAAACAACTGTGATAGAAAAATTATCCATGGTTTTAACCTGGGTTTGAAACTGCTGCCTCTGTATATCTTTGAAGAATTGGATTGTCAGATATCTGAAATTTAGGTGCTCAGTGATTTTTTTTATGGAATCTCACAGCCTGTGCTGGCTGATCACATTATATAAAAGCTGACATAAGAAATGGTACAATAATATGTTTATAAATGTGGCTGATATGATAATGATCTGAGAAAAGAAAAATCTAAATAATAAAAATATGCCTTTAGGAGTAGTGTTGTTAAATCTCCCACTAATTATATCAAGCATTTTTGATGTCCAAGTGATATGGATTAATGTTGGTCTTCTTGAATTCTGCAGAGATTCAGGTTTTTCATGTCACTTGCATTTGTTTTTCTAAACCAGTGGTCAACTTTAGAAAGAACTGAAAAATCATTGTTATTTTGTATTTTGCTGTTGATTAATAGCAAGTTTGGAATCAGTTAAAAATCAGTGTTTTATCATTTCTGCTGTTTGGTTATAATTTCTGCACAGGTTTTGACTTTGGCGGGAGTTGAAAAATTATTATTATTAATTTTTGTCTTCTGTTGCTACCTGTTCCTACTTTGAAAGCACTTAAAAATCATTAGTTTTATGATTAGCATTCTGCTGCTGACTCAATATTTTTTTTAAAAGTTTTGTTGGACTTTGAATTTTGCAATTATTCTAGATCTTAGATCATGAAATTGTTCAGTAGCAATTTTACTGAGGATTTAAGTTGATTAAAATAATTAACCAATAAAATTGTGAATTAAAAGATTACTTAAGTATATGCACTAGTTACTCTTGATTAATATTCTATAGTGGTATATATTATACTTTTATTATTTTTTAAAACTCTTTTGGGAGTTTGAGAGTGGAGATGGTTGCTCTAGTCTTACCATTTAAGAGTCCACTGCAGAACTATGACTACTATTACTACTATTACTACTACTACTACTGTTACTTATTATTATTATAATTGTTATTATTGTTGTTGTTGTTATTATTATTATGTTTCAAAGATGAACTTTATTCAGTGCTCTATGGTTTCATAGGATTCACAGTGATATATACAGATTATATAAATAATTAATTACATGTATATACATAAAATTTTATAATATATATATATATATATACAATATATATATATATATATATATTATATAAATAATTAATTACATGTATATACATACAATTTTATAATATATATATAGTCTATTCTCAGATATAAATTATGCCAATGATTATATATAGTTTATCATAGAAAAATATTTTCACATTGTTGGTATGATTACATATTTTTGAGTACTTAAAGAGTCATACAGAGTATATCTACATATATTACATGGTTATTAGTTTCACATGCAATCAAATGTTCTTCAATGTTGAAATACTTTTGATCAGGCACATAAAATTAGGAGTTACAAATCCTTTTGTAAGAAAGTCAATAAAAAGTGAGCTATGCCACTTATATTTTGGCATTGCCAAAGATTTTTATTAAATGTCCATAAAAGTTTTATCAGTTGGGATTGGATAATTCTATTGTGTGTATGGATTATAGGCATAAAACAGATTTTTGTTTCAGCAGAAGCTAGTATTTCTGGGGAAATGTTTGCTTGATGTACTAGGAGGTATGACCATATGTCAGCAAAATATCAGAGTAGGTGTTTCTACCATCCCTAGTCTTCAATGGTTTAAGTTTATGTCTGGTGTTGTTACCAACAAAAAAGTACAGAAAGTGCACCAGATTGCATATGAATTGAAGATAGCTGCACAGACAGCTACTATTACATCTCAGCTATATGTGCTTATAATTTTATTTAGGGAAATGTTGCTTTGTTGATCTGGACAAGTGTATAGAAAATGCTATTATGTTTCATTCTCCCTATGGGACAGGCTGCAGAGTGGATTAATGATGATATATGATCTACAGTACATAAGGAAATAAGATATGGGTAGGGCATGGAAGTTAACTTTTAACAAAAGTCAAAAAAATTAGATTCTAAAAACCATTTTTGTATCAATGCAGCAATTGGACATTGTTTATTTCTAAGATTAGGGGTGTGGACTCAACCAACTGATTTGTGGACAATAGGTTGTATATGTTCCAATATGTATATTTACTTGAACTTCAAAGGGATATCTAGTTATAGATGCTTTTGAATTGATTCATGAGCATTGATATGTATCCATATGAGGATGGAGATCTATCAGTAGGCAACTTAGATTCTAAAAACCATTTTTGTATCAATGCAGCAATTGGACATTATTTATTTCCAATATTAGTGGTATGGACTCAACCAACTGATTTGGGAGCAATAGGTTGTATACGCTCCAATATGTATATTTACTTGAACTTCAAAGGGATATCTAGTTATAAATGTTTTTAAATTTGTTCATGAGTATTGATATGTATCCATATGAGGATGGAGGTCTATCAGTAGGCATTACACTCAATATGCATTACAGTGTTGAAAACAATTCTATGATGACTATTAGAAGGTTTATGATTTTCTGAAGGTGAAAAACATAAACAGAATGGATTTATTCTACTTGGTTATCCAGCCTGCCTAGATGTTTTGTGAAGATAGAAACCATCTTTTTTCACCATAGTAACTTTGATGAAATTGGAAGAAGTGAAAGATTTTTCAAATTTTATAATGGGTAGACAATAGACTATCTTTGTGATGACAAGCTGGTTATAGAATGAAACCTTTGATTATATTGGTAGATAAGATTTGGAGAGAGAGATATCAATTCATTCAGCAATTTCTTTTAAATTTATTCTGGATCTTGTGTCTCATTTTATAGATTCCATGTGGAAAGGGAAACCAAAGAAAGCAGTTGGCTTACGATGTTAAGTTTATATATATGGTTTACCTATATAAAGAAACAAACAGCTATTTTGTTTATGTTGAGATTGAAAGTCACAGTATAGAATTTCTTGCAGGATTGGCAACTGCTTTTTTGAGGTGAGAAAAACAGTGATGTCATCCACAGTGATGTCATCCATGTATGTTATCCATGGCATTTATAAACCAATATATGGTATTTGAAAGCCTGGGATTGAAAGTCACAGTATAGAATTTCTTGCAGGATTGGAAACTGCTTTTTTGAGGTGAGAAAAACAGTGATGTCATCCATGTATGCTATCCATGGCATGTATAAAACAATATATGGTATTTGAAAGCTTAGAAATTTTGCTGGGTTTCCATAAAAATAGATAAATCATTAAAGAGCATTGATGTATATTGTAGATAATAGATTCTTGTGGAATGGGTTGACTTGGAACTAATGATGGTGAGAATCTACCAATAAAAATTCTATTTCAGGGCTGAGCACTAAGTTAGCTATTGCATATAACAGAGTGCAAAGTATTGATTTGTCTTTAAATTTGACTTAATGAATTAATATGTTAACAGGGACTGAATCAAAGGCAGATTCAATGTCTATCTAGATAGACACAGGTGTATATTTTTATTGTTTTCAAACTAAGTATATGATTGTCATGTTATAAGATTTTCTTGTGTTGTAGATGATTTTTTCTTTGCATAATGCATGGATGAAAATATAGGGAGTAGATTTTCTATTTTGTCTTTTTCCAAAACTTTTTTGAGGATTTTTATACCTAAAGGAGCCATGGAGATGGGCCACAGATAGGATATAGTAAACACTGGTGCTGGTTTTTTGTTGAATGATACTAATGCAATTGGACATAGGTCTTGTATAATGTAGACCTTTTGTGATATATAGTTTGCATGTTTACATAAGTATGTAACTGTAAAGCAGATAAAATGTGAAAAAACAAATTTAGGTATATCATGAGGACCTGGGTGACATGTATTTGCAATTGTAACAAGTTTGATTGCCAACCCAATAGTAGAGAATGGGGTATATGTTTGCCAAAGAAATCAAAAGATAGTTTGAAAGCACCATGGGTTTGCAGCTATTGCTTAAAATGTAGGTATATAGGCTGTATTATGTTATGTCCAGCACTTAATTTTTCCTCCAGTGTCAATATTCATGGGGACAACTAACAGTAGAAGAATAGCTGAGTCCATTGCATTTGTCTTGTGCACATGTGTGCTATTGCATGAGGCAAATTTTGTTTTTCTTTGAAACTATGTAATTCTTAAGGTTGTTTCATGCATTTAATATGCCTCATTGAGTTTTGTAAAGTATGTGTGGTTGTCAAAAGCAGGTCTGCACATTGTAATTATTTTGTATAGCTCATTTGCCTAGGCTAACAGTCTGGAGGGTAAGGGGAATTTCAAATAGTATGGTTAATATTGAAAGATAATATATTGATCAAAGCAGAATATTTTTGGACAGGATCAAGTGACATGCCTCTGAGTTGGTGTTGCTGGAGGTTTTCTTATAGTTCTATAAAGGATAAGTGAAGCTTTCTGCACAGTAGCTAAATCAAGTGAAATAATTTGTGCAGAGTAATATGAGAAAGGAACTGGATGGAGTGTAAGGTTTATTTGATGATGGAGCATGAGGAAGTAGAAGCATATCACCATGAGAGAGGCATGATAGTGGTTATAGAATGAAATTGAGTACACCACTCAGTACTCTTGAATGGCCTTGTGATTTCATGTAGCTATTTATAGATAAAGGAACTATAGTTCATATTAAAATCACCTATAAAATGACTGAGTATGGTGATAATAAATGTAGAGAATTGATACTTAGTATTATTATGATGTTTAAAAATGGACCAGGTGGAATGTAAACATATATTATGATGTTGAAATGTGACTATTAAGAGTTTATAATCAATACATCAATATAAATTATCTTAAATGATGTAAAAGGGCAGGCTGTGGTTATAAACAAGTCATTACCACTTGATAGTGATGATGTGTCTATGTAGCAGACACAGAATCCTTGTCTACTGAGATGAGATAAAGGAACAATTTGATATCCACTGTATATTTTTGTTTCAAGGAGACCAATAACATGCAGATGCATAATCTGTATCCATTTGTTGAACTGGTAATTTTTTGTAGCTTGAATGCTGCTATTTTTAGCTTTATATTAATTGCAAAGCAGGATATAGTGGTTATGTAAGTGGATATAGTATTACATTGATCTCATTAATTACAAACTATTGACTTTTAGAAATCAGGCACTAGGAAGGGTTCATCTTAAGTATCTTAACTGTTGTCTATGGTTGACTAGGATAAACTTTTGCAGTATTTATTTTTTGATGTAAACCATTTTGAGTATTGACATGCATGAATATTGAATTTAGGTGTAATTTCATTATTTGCTTTTGATCATTATTCAGACTGTAGAGAAATGAATCCATGTGACTGCGTTGTGGGAGGCATGAACATTAAATCATTGAACAAGTCAAAATGACAATTGATTGAACTCTGTATCATCAGTTTTTTTTGACTCCAGGTTTTTGCATGGCTGTACAAATTCTCTTTTGCCATCTAAGAGGGGGGATTCAATAGGTGGAATGTATGGTGTCAGACCATCCAATAATATAAGTGGTATTCTTCTTTATTATTTTGGAGTATCTGAAGAACTGCATAAAATTTTAATCATTACAACAGCTGACTGTGGTATTCTGATATCTTCAACTAGTTCTATCTCAGTAAATTGTTAATTTGTATACATGTTGGGTTGTCATTGTTGTCTGTGGTAGGATAACTAGTGCTTGCATATGTGATTAGGGCATGATCAGTTAATCTATATATAGATCTATTGGGCAGATATCTACACTTATGGACATTACTGAAGTGATGTTAATTGGATGAAGACAACTGTCTATTTGCAGGTTAGAAGTGCATGTGTTAATTTCAGTAGTATGGTTGCACATGGTGTATCTAGGTTACCACACTGGCTACATAAAAATATTGCGGTTTTAGACCTCTTATGTAGAATCAGAGAATAGCCTCTTAGTCAGTAATTTCAGTAAGAATGGTGGCTGGCTCTATACCTTTGTTGAGTTTGACCATAAACTCATAGTTGTTGCTGTAAACTGGGATAGTGGTATGTTTCAGGTATATAGATTGCAGTGTGATTACTCTTCCAAATGACTCCACCATCTCTGAAAATATTCTATAGTATAATCAAGGTATTATATTAGGGCAACAGTGGTGAAATTCTGGCAGTTTTCATTTACAGCAACAAGTACAAAGTTGTCTAGGGTTTTGATATTAGTTCTGAAAAAGTCTTTTTGGTTCTCACTGTGGAACTCAATGACAAGATATCTAGGGTTGGGATGGGTAGCAATATGGAAAACAGTATCCCATAGTTCATATAAGCTGAGAGCCTCATATAGTAGTGCCCTAGGAAATCTATATAATGAACAGTGATTGTCTGAGTCTGTTAGAACTATATAATCTTTGAAAGAAAAAGCAGTGGAATGAAGCAAAAAATCCTATTGGAATGGTATTGTTGAACCTGTTGCCAACATATTCCAGCATATCTGCTGTCATTATTGTGGAGGGGGAGTGTTCATTATCTTGGCTTTGTAAGTGAAGACTTTTAATAACACTTATTATGGTTTTTTTTGAAAGTGGGAATTTTTTGTTTGAAATGAAAAGCTGTTTTCTATTTTTGCATATGTATTCTTTAAATTTATAATAAGATTTACTGATGTATTATTTCTGATTCCAACCCCTTGCAAATATAGTTGGATGGTCACTATCTCTATTGTATGTTTGTTAGTAATCAGAAAGCCACTTTTTGTTGTTCATCTATTGCATACACAAATTTTTTTGTATAAACACTATTTACATAATTATGCCAGTTATCTTTGAAAAAAAATTAAAATTACCTTTGAAGAAATATATTACTGTAGAATTTATTAGGATTTGATATTATTTGAAACTGTTATGCAACCAAAACTAAGATTTTCTGCAGACCTATTGCTACTGCTGTTACTACTACAACTATGACCACTACCACTTCCATTTAGACTATCACTACCACTATTATTATCACCACTACTACTACTATTACTATTACTACTATTACTGCTACTACTACATTTCAAAATGTAATTTTATTAATATCTGAAGAGTAAAAGGAGAAAGTGTGGCAGTAGTTGACCCGTGTTGTGGTTGTTTATAGAATTTTTGCAGAATTACATGTGTTGGGACAGGAATGGAGGCTACAAAATTTATTTGCTAATTTACACTTGAGTACATTTTATACAATTATCTATGATTAACTTTTTTTGGGGAGGGGGGCTGCAGATACATATGTATACATTATATATTTTTTTCAATTCTTTAGTGATTATTACTGTTCATTTTACTTGTTAGATAATTGTGAAATATAGTTCGTGTAATATGAGATTGCAAATACTCTGTGTCTCATTGTTAGGTGGCAATCAGCAACATATTTGATGTATTGCTGATTTTAATATGCTTTTTAGTATTTGTCTTTAGTATGTTGTTGCACTCCTTGAGATGTTTAGTATGTGGTCTGAGGAAAATTATTTATATATTAGTTATTGACTAATGACACATCTTTTTTTAGCAAAATGTTGATAACATAGATAGGTAGGAACATAGTGGACAGTTAGAGGTTTGATTGCTGTTATAGGTTATCGTGTTGCAGCAAAATATCAGGATTTATAGTTTTGTTATCCTTGGCTCCTAATTTTTCCAGTTTGATAAATGTTGATGGATGGTGCATTGCATTGTTTCCTAAAGTTAATGTGCAATGATGCACTAGTATGCATAGATCACAAAAGTGGCTGCATAGGCTGATGAGTCAGAGCCACTTCAATGAGTCAATGATAATCTGACAGGTGGTTTTGGGTTGTCTATAGATTCTGGTCATATTATAATAAACTCTTTCCAGTGACAAACATTGATATAAAAGATTTGATGTGTTTCCTCTGCTCTGTGGCATAGAGAGCAAAAAGGATCAACATTCGTGTACAGCTACTGGTATCTCAGAAATTATGAAGTGGCAGAATATGGAGAATTAATCTTAACTAAAAGTCAGAATACTTTGATTCTAGAAACCATTTTTTGAACTTACAGAATAAATGTTGATTGTTGATTCCAAGCATTGTCAGATTGGGGTCATGGTGTAGATTTGGATGAATTTAATGAATATATTTTCCAATATATACTTGTACATAGTTTGAATAGATATCTATGAGGATGTGGTTTTTATATAATTGATGATGGTTGATAATTTGTCATATATATGTCGAAGGTAGCCTATCTGTTGATCTTATTTGAAGAAGGCATTGTAGTATTGGAAAGTGTTTGAGGTAGCTATTATTAGGTCTGTGACCTTGTGAAAATGAAAAAAATTAATGATATGAAGGTCAAATCCATTGAGAGTAGATGGTCTGCTAAGTTATTTTGCAGATATAGACACTGTCTTCCTTTGCCACAAAAACTTGTTGCAGAGAGATTTTGTTTGTAAAACTTTAGAAAAAATAATAATGGGAGAGTTATAGGTGATTTTCATGATGATTAACCTTGTTAAATAGCTGGAACATGGAATATATAAAGATACACTCTTTTTTTTTGAGGAGCTTCTGGATTTTATACATCATTGCACATTTGCACTCATGTAAAAGGGAAAACTCAGAAAAGCAGATAGCTTTCCCTCATATATGTGTAGTTATGGTTTGGTATTATAAAGCAATCAAACAATGGTCTTATTTAGATTGACATTGTCTTGGGGTGTAGCTGCAAATTTTTGTAATATTCTACATTGTAAGACTGACAAGTGTTTATTAAATGGGAGAAACTCAGTTAGGTCCAACTCATATGTGATGCATGTTATTGGCTGATATGTGTTTGGTATGTGGATGCTAGTGATTGTTTGTTGGGTCTTCACTAACAGTGGGTTGATATAGAAAGTGAATAGTACAGAATTTATAGGAGAACTGTAACAGATTGAGTGTTGGAGTCAAGGGTATTGAATTTTTGCTGGTGTGAAATGGATTTCACAAATTCAGAAGCAAGTTAGTCAGCACATACAGAATGTGATAGTTTCCAACATGTTAATTAGCATTTTTATTGCCATGAAACCAAAGACTATCTTGATGTCTATCTGGAATGTAATTGGAATATATTTTATCCAGCCTCACATTGAGCTCAAAATTGCTTTAAAAATAAGTGCTGCTTTTCCTGATGATGATTGCTTTTTTGCAAATTGATATGGTGAAATTAAAGGAAGCAGATGTGGCTCAATCTAAAGACAACTTTCTTATTTAGCTTGATGGATAGTAGGCCCATGGAGATAGGCATAGATTTTCTTGTTGAAAGACACTATTGTTGTAAGATAAAGGTTCTCAATGTTGTAGATTTTATGAGATAGTTTGCTAGGTCACATAGCTTTTGAGTGATTGAATGGATGAGATCCTTAAGCACAAATTTTCATATGTCATGAGGGATGATATGCATTGGACAGAGTAGCAAGTTTGATGGTGAATAGTTGGTCCAAAAAGTCATAAGATGAAATGAAAGGCTTGATAAGTTTGAAGCTTCTGTTATTATGTGCTGCTTGTGTGGATATTCTGATTTGAAGAGCTGTGAGCATTTCAGTGGTGGAGACAAAGCCCAAGGCTTATCAGATAGCCATTAGTCCATGTATGCTGTTGACTGAGGTAGATTGTTTTTTTGATGGTTAAGTAGTCTTTAAGTGCCACACATGTGTGGTTATATGCCATAGTAAACTTACATATATGTAGATGTGTGTTGTGAGTAGATTCAGACATTGCTATCCACTTATGTAGTTCATCAACTGGTGCTAAAAGCCTGAATGGTGGATGTGTTTTTCTGGTGATGTGATCAATATTAAATAATTTATGTATATCTGGTAACTTTGCACAGTGCTTAGTTGTAGTTTTTCAAATTTGTCAAGCATAATATACATTTCAGAAAAAAAGAAATTCTGGAATGGATGCAAAAAGTAAAATTCAAATTGTTTTTCTAAGGGATAATGTAGTTGGGTAAATTTCACTAGGTTGAGTATTGCAGTTTGGACAGAGTGATATGAGAATGTCTGAGAATGGATTTAGATTCAGCTGATGTAGTGATGCAACATTAGTAAATAGAAGCAAAGGCCAATTAATGATGTATAATTGTTGTTATGAAATGTTTCTGTGTTTAGTGGTGGAAAACTTTTTGTGCTCATGAGTTGTATTACTATTTGAAATAGCTATTTGGAGATGAAGTCATTGCACTTCATGTTAAAATCTTCTGTAAGGATAGTTAGGTAAAGAGTTGATCCATAATAAGTTGATGTTGAGTATAATGCTAAATATGGTAATGTTTCCATGTGGAATATATTGAGAGTGGTTGTTAGATGATGAAAGGGGCTCTTAACATGTTTGCATCAATAAATATATTATCTTGACTGTTGTAAATGAACAGATTGGAGTTATAAGTAGACCAGTGTCACCTGAAGGGGATGTGTCCCTGCAGCAAGTATATAACTCCTACTCCTGCTCCACTCCTGCTACTGCTACTGCTACCCATACCCCTACTACTACCACTACTATTACTACTACTACTAAAACTACTGCTACTAGAACTACTCCTACTACTAGAACTACTACTACTACTACTACTAGAACTACTACTACTAGAACTACTACTACTAGAACTACTACTACTACCACTACCACCCACTACTACCACAACTACTACTACTACCATTACCACTATTGCTACTACTATTACTACCACTACTACTACTACCACTACTACTACTACTACTACAACTAGCACCACTCCTCCTACTACTAGTATTCCTACTGTTAATCCTACTACTGCTACTGCTGCTGCTACTGCTACTGCTACTAGAACTACCACTACTACTATTACTATTACTACTACTACTACTACCGCCCTTACTACCACTACCACCACTACCTCTACCAACTACTACCACTACCGCCACTACCACTACCACCACTACCATTACAACTACCATTATTACTACCACTACTACTACCACCACTACTATTACTACTAATACTACTACTACTCTACTACTACTACTACTACTACTACTACTACTACTACTACTACTACTACTACTACTACTACTACTACTACTACTACTATTACTTTTACTCCTATTCTTACTCCCACTGTTATTTTTTTCAACATTAATAATCTTTATTAAAACAGGCAAAACTTTCTATACTTTCTATACATATTTATTGGCTTAATATTAATCTTTATTTATTCACAAACATTACATGATTTACATAGAGCATGTTTGCAAATAGTTTCCAAGTTACATGAGCACATAAATGTACACATTTAATATACAGTGAGTTAATAGTCTGATGGGGGAGATTATGTTTCTATATATGATTGTGCATGACTCATGTTAATACAAAAGTTACAATATGATGGTTACATAGGGCTACTAAATATGACATAATTACATAAAAAATCAACATATGTTAATCAAATTAAATAATGCATAACACTTTTTAACACAAGATGTCAAGGGTAGAAGCAGTGGTTATATAAAGTTTCTTGGTAGGAGGGGTTAGAGGAACTGATTTAATGTTATATTATTTGTGCTGAATGGGCTGTTGTACTTAGGAGCATTAGCTTCTGCATTGAACTGGTTACTTAATCTGCTACATTGATTGCTGTAATATTTTTCTTGATGTAAAATTTGCTGATTAGATGAATTCAGCCACTTTAAAAAATGATGACAGACTGTGTGTGTGTTGACATCTAGTTGGATTACTGCTTAAGTAAATGGTTGAGGAGGAGTTAATTTTGGCTAAGTAGTAACTTGCCAGCACCTTCTACCATGATTGATATATAGATGGACAAAAGGTTATCAGATTGTTTGAGAAGAGAAACTTCAGCAAAGACCTATCTTAAAATTGGAACAAATCCTTTATATATCTTGGTTATAATATCACATGCATAGCAATGCTAGTGAACAGTAGGGTGATGGGTATAGCCCACTTTTAGAGAGGGATATGGAGTTTGAGTTATTGCTGATGTACCATACTTGTTGTATTTTGCAATTGGTGTCATTTTGGTCAATGAATATGATGCTGGCTGATGCGAGCTCAAATGAGTGTCAGAGTATGTATTATTTGGTATCAATGTAATAATCTTAATCATTATGATCATTCATTATTTGTTTCTTCTCTAATTTTTTTCACAATTACTGTTTTCTTTAAACCATTGATTACAATCATTCTTGTTCTAAAAATATATATTTTTATATAATCTTCCTGTAATTAACTATTTCTTACTTTTTAACATCTCTCTCTTTGTGATCACATTTCTGGCACACATTTCCATTTGTTTATATCCATATTTAAAAGCTACTATACTGCTTCCCCCCATCTTTATTTCTGTATATTTCCAACTGTTTTCTATACACAGTGTTACAATCTACATAAACAATTTTTTCAATAATATAATCAGACTAATCTTTGTTGATATTTTCACTTTTACATTGATTCATTTTTTATAAAAAAACCCTGCACTCAAAATTTGAATATAAAAAATAATATCAACATACTCTTCCATAACACAATACAATAAGTATTTTATTTCATCTTCTAAAATAGCTGAAGTTTTGATTATCTAACAGTCTTCTTCAGAAAACAATTCATATTAATATTTTTATAGCAAACATTATTAAACATATAAATGATTATCAAAAAATGAAAAGAAATTTAATCCATTATTCTGTTTTTTTATTTATTTAAGACAATATAAATAAAATATCTTTATATGAAAGCAATAAGTGTGTATATATATATATATATATATATATATATATAGAAAAACTTTTTAAAGTAAATATTTATAGAAAAACTTTTTAAAGCAAATATATGATTTTTGCCATTTTTAATATGGTGAAACTATTTTAAAGCTTCAATTTACATTACATAAATAGCAACTTCTATCTTTTTTGTATATATATATATATAATTAAATAGAACCAATTATGATAATAATGCATTATGAACTAGGAAGCAAAAAAGCATGTATAAATATATACTATATAATTTTTCATTAGCCAACTATTAGTTAAATTAATTATAGTTTTATATATTTTTCATATAGTTATGTTGGTGATACCTTAATAATTGGTAACAAATGAGCTATAAATAGTATTTATAAAAATTTAATAGTAATATATATAATATTAACAAAAAAGAAATTTGACATTAAAACAAGATATTTATTTAAATGTAAAGATTAATGTAGATAATGGTAACAAAATTACATTAAAACATTTCACAAAAGAAGATAAATGAAAAAATAATTGTTATAGATTTACAACAAATTGGGATACAAAACATCGCCCTTATTAAAAATTTTAAATATAAAAATTATAGATATAATACATATAAAAATATAGCTAATTTACAAAAGAACATTTTATTAAATTATACAAAAATTATGGATATAACTCTAAGAGTATTAAAAGCATACTTTTTAATTATAAACTATCTAATTTAAATAATAATAATAAAAATAAGTTCTTAATTAAAAAGATAAAACTTTTATACTTCCCTAAAATTTATAATACATTACTAAAAAATAAAAAATTATATAGATAAAACAACAACATAAGAAAGTCAAATAAAAATTTTGATAAATTAATAGTGATGATAAGTTAAGAGCTGGTGTGAAATATAAAGTGGGAATTGTATATAAAATTAATTGTAGAAAAATTGCAATATCATTTACTATGGACATACAGGAAAGCAATTAGATGAAAGAAAAAGAAGAAATGATAAAGTGACATTATATATTTATTATTTAAAATAAAAATATAAAATATTGTGTAAAAAATATAAAACCTTTAAACTATATTAAAGAACCTAATAAAAGGAAAATATATGAAACAGATTGTATTAATTATAACAAATATAACTGTATGAATATATATATATATATATATATATATATATTCATATATATTCATATATATTAAGGTTATATATATATATATATATATATATATATATATATATATATATAACCTTAATTAATAACTGGTTAATAAAAATGAATGGAAAATTATATAGTATATATTTATACAGGCTTTTTTTTTCTTGGACATATTGTACTGTAGTTATAATTGGTCATAACAAATTATATATATATATATATATATATATATATATATATATATATATATATATATATATATATATATATATATATAAGATAGATATCTTTACACATTCAATGTAAATTCAAGCTTTAAAATAATTATATCTCATGGAAAAGGGCAAAATAGCTTTTCTCTATTATTATTTTTATTATATATACAGTTATTACTATTATATAAATATATTTTTTATATTGTATGATTTATTTTAAATATACATGTGAAACAAATTGTCTCTATTTATTAAATTAAACATTAATATAATTATTTATAAAAAATACAAATTAATTAATTTATTTGAAGTTTCCTTTTTTTATATATTAATTTTAATATTTACATTGTTTTACTTGTGCTTAAACATGATTAGTTTTATATACATAAAATCATTAACTTGATTCATAACTTCATTTCTACTTTTTGCTTTAACCTATCTTTATTTTTAGAAACATTAAATTCTTTTCAATTATTATTATTCAATAATTATTAAACGTTATATAATATTTTTCCCATTTCCCCCTATTTTCTAGCTGAAGCATATATTATGAAATACAATGTACTAAATACAATTAATACTATATTTTTATTTCCATCAATATTAGTTAACCAGATGTACCCAGCTTTTTAAAGATGATCATTTTTTAATTGGTTAGATTAACAATTTTTTTAAGATTTAATGTAAATTAAACAAAAGATTTAATATTATATAAATAAATGTGAGAAATGTACACAGTCTGAAATGCTATCATTTTTGTAATAGTTTTTTTAATTGGTTGAATTAACACATTTTTTTTTAAAATTTAATTTAAATTAAAGAAAAGATTTTAAATCATAAAAAAATGTTTGGAACAACCTGATCTATTTGGTACATTTCTGAAATGCACTTGGAAAAGTATTAATACATTTAATTAAATTAATAAAGCTAAATTAAAATTAAAATTTTAAATATACCTGCTATATTTCATATGTGAATTTGTCAGCATTCAACTGCTTCATAAACAATTACATTTATTCATGATAAAATTGCTTCCTTCACATTCATAATAAAACTTACAGATTATTAAATATAAAGGGTGGGATTACTTTCTTTGAATAAGTGCTTATAATATTAATGTAAATTATGGTTTAGTTAGGTATAGTTATTTATTTATAAAAGCACATTTAAAGTTTATTTTTGATTTTTCAATTGTGAATTTGACAGCATTACAAATAAATGTAATAGTTTTTTTAATTGGATGTGATTTTGACATGTGACAGTATTATTGACAAGCATTTATATGATTTTATATATAAGATACTTTTTCCCCTTTAAGTATGAATTTTTATATGTTGCATAATAATTTACTGTTTTATATAAAAATTCATTATTAATTTTTTTTTTACATTTATCTTTTAATGAGTAGTCAAACCTCAGTTATCTATGGTAATTATTTACCATACTCTGAAATGAAAAAAAACAAAACAAAACAATTTTTAATATCATAAAACCCCTCTCTTTTTTTTTTTGGAAATCCACTTATATACAATAATATAAAGTAAAAGGAAAACAAATATATACTTCTCACTTGATTTTTCATCACTAAATAAACAACCTATTTATATCATTTTTAAAACACTCTATTTAAAAACTTATTCAAAACATAAAAGCCTTAGTAAAACAAAATATCTCATGTACTTTATACTTAAAAAACGTCAAGCATTGGTGGTCGAGAGGTTAGCACATCTACCTTACAAGCAGTTGTCCCGGGTTAGCGGGTTTGCTTCCCGGCCGATGCTATGACACATGAAAAAAAAGTAATATATTAATGGAAAATGGAGATCTTAATGGAATATTTTACTTTAATTTTATATACATTAACTGATCTGACTGTATTAATTGGTAAAGAAGGAGATTTAACAATAAAATATATTAACAATGATTTAAAAAAATTAAATGATAGATATTCGAATTAAATTTTTTTTTTGAAAAAAAGATCCATATGTACTGAATGATTTCTTTATTAAAGTAGTTTAAAGTTTGTTTAAATAAGTAGAATGGTTTGGTTTAGAAAAAAAAACTTACACAACAGATTATATATTCGTTTTTTATTTATTTAAAAAATAAATAAATTATTATATACAAGTTTTTATCCAAATTAGTTTAAAAATATTTATTTCCTCAGCAATAAAATCAATTTCTTTTGATTTTCAACACGAATAAAAATTAATTCATAACTTATTTTTCCAATTGTTGATACAGCAATTTAATTTGAAGATTTTTTTTAAAGCAATAAAATGTTATAATTCAAATTATCACTAGTTTACATAAACCATTCATTCTATTATAGTTTTATTTTGTAACTTCGTAATTCTGTTTATAAGTTATTGTATTTTTTAAAATTTTATATAGTAACTTTATTTCGGCAATCACAAAATCAAGACATGACATTTATATTTGTACTTGAGGATAAGTGCACCATTTGCATGTTTTTTAAATTTATCACAATTTTTTAAAATTTTATTCACCAGGGAATTCTACATAGAATTTTTTTTTATGATTTTGAAACAGCTTTGTAAAAGTGTGAGAAAGCTAAGAGAATGAAAATAAATGGGGATTACTAAAATTATCTAGATTTTGCAGCTGATGTCTGCATCAGACTTGCAGGAAATATTACAAGAGCTATTAGAAAAAATCAGGAAAATAGGACTAAAGATTAATATTAAAAAAAATAGCAACTAAAATTATGTTCAATGATTCTTAAAAAAAAAAAATTAATAGCAACAAATTTTTAAAAGTTAACATTTATAAATATCTTTGTTAAATCAATAATATATATGTAAATGAAACGGATGTAATTAATTAAGAATGCTTTTAGAAGAAATAATTTAATATTGATATATTCCTATATGCTTGAAAAGGAAAGAATTTCATAAATACATTTTACCAGAACTTATCTTGAATACTTAATAGCAACACATAGACACCAGACCAAACATAAAAATACGAATATGCGTACTAAATTAACAAAGGTGAATTAAAATTCATAAGTGAGGGTACAAATAAATATCATTAATATTATTAAAAAATAAGAGGCTGAAGTGTAGTTGAGATAAACATATTTTTAGAAGAGATGCCAAGGAAGAGACCATTTATGAGATGAATATATGATGTAAAAATTTTGTTGGAGTGATGTGTTAAAGAGAAGCAATGAATCAGAAAACTGTATTGAATTGGAAAAAAAAAACTTCACTCTACACTTGATATAACTATAAATAATGATAACAATTTATTACAACTTTTTTTTTAAAAAAAATGTTTCTTCTGGACTGCCTTTTTTTTTTTTAACAATATATAAATTTATACTGACAGTATTTTCTTATTTTTAATATTGCATTATAATCATGACTTTTTTAAATATTTTATTTATTACAAAAAAAAAAAGATATTTAATATTCTAATATAAAATTCTAAATTTATCATTACTCTGCTTACATGTTTATAATAATTGTATTTAGTTATTGGCATACATACTTTGAATCTTACTTATATGTTTATTTACTTAAATTTAATACATTAAAGATCAGCCTTTTCAAGCTATTGTGCATGTGCTTTTTATGAGTGTTAATAATAAATGAATACTTTCATTCCCAACACAAGATATAGTACTTATGAAAGAATAAAATGAATCCACTTATTCTTTCAAACCCAAATGCTTATATATGGGAAAATCTTAACACTCGTAAAAAGTGCATGCACAATAGCTTGAAAAGGCTGATCTTTAATGTATTACAATTTATAACATAGCGCTATAAAAATAAATGCATACTTAAATTTAATGTAATTATGTTTCCATTGCTTTTTGTCTAACAGTCTTTTAATATTATATCTTTCTCATTTTTCATTAGGTATATGGTCCTAAGGTTACAGTATATATATATGAAATTAATTAAAAAGATGGTCCTAAGGTTAAAGTATATATATATGAAATTAATTAAAAAGATAAAAATGCAAGAAATTAAGTCCACAAAAAAGGTGAATTATTATTTATTACAAATAAAATCATTTAAACCTTCTCTATTAGCTCATTACTGAATTAAGATGCAAGATGTTTTATAATAATCAAATTTTGCATTATGAACTGTGATAATATAAGGCTCATAAAAAGAATTTCAGGAAAACTTCTTTTATCAGCGGTCTCAAACCCAAACATCACTAGTAATAAACCAGCAGGCTTAAATGTTATTCATATTGGGCAAATTTTATTTATATTATTTCAAGTAATAAAAGTTGAACTATAAATAATTATTAAATGTGACATTTTAAAAAAAAATAATTATGTGCTGATGGAAAGCACATAATTCTGAATAGGTAAAAATCATAATTCATTTCATGTTTTTACAAGTTAGAAAAGGCATTATTTACTTTGTGCCATTCACAGTTATATAGAAGGTATTATTTACTTATGAAACTCACAGTTGTAAATAGGTTGTCTTTTATGTAATTATCAAGAATGGAAATAAAGAAAATCCAATATGCTGTTCTTTTATGTATATTATAACAGAAAAGAGTTGAAAATGATATAAGAAAGTATAACTGTGAACTAGCAAGAAAAGCTGTAGAAGAAAATAAAAGTCTTAAGAATGTAAAACAACATTTTGGTATTGGTAGGAAATTTATATCTGCAATAAGGAAAAAAGATGGAATTATTACTAAAAAGAGGGATGACATTATGAAATTGGTAGAAGATTTTTATCAAGAATTATATAGTAATAAAGAACAAGTACCTCCTATATCTATTACATCTTCCGAATTGCCCAGAATTTTAAATGAAGAAGTGAGAAATGCAATTAAATGTATGAAAAAAGGAAAGGCTCCAGGTAATGATGGAATTATAATTGGTATATTAAAAGAAGCAGGTGAAGAAACAGAAAAAATATTAGCAAAGTTATATACCAAATGTCTAAATGATAAAGATGTACTGGATGATTGGAAGAATGCAGTAATAATATTAATATTTAAAAAAGGTGATAAAGAAGATATTAGAAATTACAGACCTATCAGCCTTTTATCAGTTTTATATAAAATTTTTACCAAGATAATTACAACTCGTCTACAGAGAACCTTGGATTTTCACCAACCAAGAGAACAAGCTGGATTTAAAAGTGGTTTTAGTACAGTAGATCATATTCAAGTATTGAGAGAAGTTATAGAAAGGACAAATGAATATGAGTTGTCATTATGTTTTGGATTTGTAGATTATGAAAAGGCATTTGATTCTATAAACATTTCTTCAGTGATTAAAGCATTGGATCATCAAGGTATAGATCCAGGATATTGTCATATTTTAAAGAATATTTATAAAAATGCAACAGCAACAATTAGATTACATAATGATACTGGGAAAGTCAACATTGAGAAAGGTGTAAGACAAGGTGACTCCATATCTCCAAAACTTTTTACAGCAGTGCTGCAAAAAGTATTTTGTGGATTAAAATGGGAAACTAAAGGAGTGAAAGTAAATGGAGATTATTTAAGTCATTTAGATTTCACAGATGATGTAGTTGTTTTTGCAAATAATGCTTCCGAGCTGCAGGAAATGTTGCAGGAGTTATCAGATGAAAGTAGGAAAGTAGGACTAAAGATAAATGTTAAAAAGACTAAAGTAATGTTTAATCGATTTGCTCCAAATATGAAAATAAAGATTGATTATGATGAATTAAAAGAAGTTAAGAGTTACAAATACCTTGGTCAGATTATTAATACAGATGGAAACATAATAGAGGAAATTAATCATAGAATTAAACTTGGTTGGAGTGCTTTTGGTAGAAATAACTTGCTATTAAAAGGAAATATGCCTATGTGTTTGAAAAGAAAGGTTTTTAACAAATGTGTTTTACCAGTTCTTACTTATGGATCTGAGACTTGGACACTTAATAGAAGATCAATACAGAGACTTCAGACCACTCAAAGAAGTATGGAGAGATGTATGTTGGGAGTAACAAGAAGAGATTGAAAACGCAATGTATGGGTAAGAGAACAAACAGGTGTTACTGACCTCATTGAAAAAATTAAAAGATTGAAGTGGAGTTGGGCTGGACCTATTGCTAGAAGAGATGATAATAGATGGACAATTGAAATTTTAAACTGGATTCCAAGAGATTGTAAAAGACCCAGAAGGCGACCACATGTAAGATGGATGGATGAAATAAGAAAATGTGTAGGGGTGATGTGGAGAAGAGAAGCTAAAGATCGGAGAAGATGGATTAAACTTGGAGAGACCTTCATCCTGCAGTGGATTGATAATGGTTGATAATGATGATGATGATAACAGAAAAATAAACATCATATATAACACCTAATATAAATATATATTAATCATACATAAAAAGCTTTTTTCAGCATGTACTTTAGTCTTTTTTTCAAATGTTAATGATTTCTTTTAATGTTAGCCAATTATTACATATAGAACACCATCTAGTATTTTATAGTGGAAGTAAAATAACAACAACAATAAAATAAAACATTAGTAAAATAGAATAAAATCTTCATATATATATATCCAATATAACTTCAAAAAATTGGCTATATAACATAATAATATACAAAAGAAATAGTATGCATATTATTTATATAATTTTCCATTCATTTGCAATTGACCTATTGTTAGCAAAATTTATTAAAGTTTTGTAAATATTTATTCAATTATTTAAATTATTTTTAACGCAATATATTTCAAATATTTCTCTTCTCTTTGGATCTTTAATTTAATTTAAAGGTTTAATATTTTTTGTAGCATTTATTTTGTGTCCATATGTTAAGTAATGAATGTATAAAGCAGATTTATCATCTCATCTATTAATTGTATTGTTATGTTCTCTGATACGCCAAATAAAAAATAGATGAAAGAAGAATATTCCACTTCATAAGGCATACTATACATATATAGCATAACCTTTAATCTTGAACTTCTTCTTTCTTTTAAAAAATAGTCAGTATAAACAATATTCATCAAAATATAAAATCACAAACCAATTTTCTTTAAAAAACTTGTTTTTTTTATTATGACTATATGAAATTAATATCAAGAGCAACGTTTCGACTATTTACTTCCTTATAGTCTTTTTCAAGCCACTAAAATATAAAAAATAATAAAACAAATAAAATAAAACATAATACAATTATTAAACTCTACATATATTTCAAATCTTCTCAATACAAAAACATAAATTTATGTTTTATTATTTTTTATATTTTAGTGGCTTGAAAAAGACTATAAGGAAGTAAATAGTCGAAACGTTGCTCTTGATATTAATTTCATATAGTCATAATAAAAAAAACAAGTTTTTTAAAGAAAATTGATTTGTGATTTTATATTTTGATGAATATTATACATATATACTTACAAAATCAAATGAATTTTCATAAACTAAAAATTTGAGTGCAAAATGAACTCATATTCTGTGATATTTTTTAATAATTTCTCTTAAAATATGAGAAAAATCTATTATTTTCTAACTACTTTTAACACTAGCTAAATCCAATCTTCTCTGTAATTGATTTGTAAAAATCTTAGTAAATAACACACTAATAAATGTTTAGTTTTCATTATCTTCTTTTTTTAAATGTAAATATCATTAATGAGTTTTTCAAATCACTTCATATCTAAATATCAGAGAGTGTGTCAGAAACTATTGTAGTATTTTTTAAATTTTCTTTTTAATTTATTTATTTTATGAGAATATTGTCTTTTTTGACTTTTTAAACAAATATTAAATTATTATCAAATTTCTATAACATTATTAGTCTACAAATTGGAAAAAAAAGGATGTTATTGATTGGTCAAAAATAAAGTTTATAAGACTAACCTAAGAAAGCTTAGGAGAATTAAAAAAACATACAGTGGGATAACTTGACCAAAAAAGATGTATTGAAAAGATTTTATTATTCTATGACTGAAAAGTGTCAACTCTCTTTTGGAGGGGAAAATACGATATTTTGAATATTTAAGTTGATTATTAATTTACTGATATAAAATGAGATGAAACATAATTGTATTAATAAAAAAATAACAAAATACAGCTGTGCTACTAAAATATTATAATGAAATAATTTTTGTCTATCTTGTATTCAGATGTTTGGAATAATATTAATATTCAGGATTGCTGAATGCTCGTGTGCAGGTTGATATGGGCACAAATGTGCTTCATGATTGGGGGGGGGGGGCAAGACATCAAGATAATTAATAAAATTTGTATGTAAATGAAATTGTTCACATTTTGAATCATTTCATCATTAGATATATTTCCTGAATATAAATATTTTAGATTTAAATATGAGAGGAATACTTCTTTAGTTAAACTTATTTGTGACAATTATACATACTTTGAATTTCTAGATATGAGTTGAAATATATATATATATATATATATATATATATAATTATTCAAAACAATACAATAATTAATACATGCATAAATAAGCATTTATTTTATATAGCATATGTTTACAATTGTATTACATTCAAATATCAGCTTTTCAAGCTAATTGTGCATAAGCTTTTGTGAGTGTTAATAATAATAAATGAATACTTTCTCTCCGATACAAGATATAGTATTTATGCAGGAATAAAATGAATCACTTATTCATACAACCACCCTCACTCTTTCCTTGCTAGTACTTCAGATTTGCTCATATATAAGCATTTGAGTCATAGGAATAAGTGATTCATTTTATTCCTGCATAAATACTATATCTTGTATTGGAGAGAAAGTATTCATTTATTATTATTAACACTTGCAAAAGCATATGCGCAATTAACTTGAAAGGCTGACATTTGAATGTAACACAATTGTAAACATACGCTATATAAAATAAATGCTTATTTACACATGATTAAGTTTCAGTTAGAGTGACATTTAGTAAATTCTAGACAATTTCTCCAATGTCATTCATCCAGACATCATATATAGTAATTTAAAGTGAGGGTTCCACCCTCATGCTTTCCTTGCCAGTACTTCAGATTTGCTCATATATAACCATTTGAGTCATAGGAATAAGTGACTCATTTTATTCCTGCATAAACACTATATCTTGTATTGGAGAGAAAGTATTTCTTTATTATTATTAACACTGGCAAAAGCGTATGCACAATTAGCTTGAAAGGCTGATATTTGAATGTAATACAATTGTAAACATACACTATATAAAATAAATGCTTATTTACACATGATTAAGTTTCAGTTAGAGTGATGTTTAGTAAATTCTAGACAATTTCTCCGACATCATTCATTCAGACATCATATATAGTAATTTAAAGAGAGTGTTCCACCCTCATGCTTTCCTTGCCAGTACTTCAGATTTGCTCATATATAAGCATTTGAGTTGTGGAAATAAGTGATTCATTTTATTCCTGCATAAATACTATATCTTGTATTGGAGAGAAAGTATTCATTCATTATTATTAACACTAGCAAAAGCATATGCACAATTAGCTTGAAAGGCTGATATTTGAAAAAATAATTCAGTAAAAAATATTTTAAAAACAAATATATACCACAATTTAATAAAAGTACTTTCAACTATCTATGAAGTCCTTATCAACGAGATTCAAATTGTATTACAAAAAACCATTACAAATGTAATAATAATATTCTTTTTATGCTGGTCTGGTTGAATTTTGGTTTTGGGGTAGTTTTGATTATATATACGCTTGATTGGCACGCCATCTGTGGACATATATATATATATATATATATATGTATAAATGTATTATTTTATGTCATATCATACTTGAGAAGTCTGCTTTATAGAAAAAAATATTGATAATGAATTTTTGGATTAATTTTACTATTTTAATTTTGAATAAGCATAATTGTTTTAATATACACATTGTGTATATTATAATGAAGATTTTCATATTTATATGATCAAATTAAAATCTAATATGTGGTATAAACCAATAAATATTTTAATTTCATATATATATATATGTATGTTTACATAAATGAAATAATATCCAGCTTCATCTGTGTATAATTTATTGTAGTAAATATATACAACATTTTTGCTGAATCTCACTGACCATCAAATGGGTAATAAATATTATGAAAACAATTGTAGAGTCACTATAAACATTGATTTATAATAATACTGAATATTCTACCAATAGAAAACAGGTAGTAATAATAATCATCAGAAATTATTTAGGTTAATAATTTTTTCCCTAAATTATTCCAAATAGAAGGTAATTTATATGAATTTATCATGCTTATTGATAGAATCTAGCCTTTCAAGGATCTTAATGACTACTCAACCTGAGATTGTTGGGAATTGCCATATCTGGATAATATCTGGTATCAATATCATTTATATTTATAGCATGGAAGCTTAGTGCTGATCATGATGAGTGATGCTTAACTGCATTATCATATTCATCTCTTCTAGCATTGGGGCAATGATTGCTTACATCTACAGATGACCACTTCACAAATACCACATGAAATTTCATACTTCAATGGTTTTAAAAAGAACTGAGTCTTTAGGCTTGGATAGAATGTTATTAATTTTTTGGTCAGTAGTATATGCTGTCTTCACATTGTAATGTTTTAGAATATATCCAATATTATTTATAGCTCCTTTTATGTAAGAAATACAAACAGTAATAGTTGTTTCTTTTTTGTCGTTGTTTCTTATTTTGATTGATTAGAGCTTGAATTAAGGTTTGGTATATTGTTTTATTATTATAATCACAAACTAATATGGCATGCTTACATGATTTATTTAAACATCCTCAATTTTATTTATCAAAAGAAGGTTAATTGCTCTAGTGGAAAGAGTTTTGGCTATTGAAAAGATTTGAGATGGATGATGCTGTGATGAAAATTGTAGTCATCTGTATATTAAATATACTTATAGTTTATATAACAAAATAAGTTTATATTTTTCAACTAAACAATTGTAAAATTATAAATTATAAGAAGTTCTGTTATATAAAGTAGTGGCCATCATTTTATTATAAGATCAAATAAGAAAATGAATGATGTAAATTAATGATTACTGATAAAATTTATGTACAAAACCAAAAAGATATCTGACCTATGGATTAGTAAGAAAACAAGTAAGTAAGAAATGTATTTTTTTTAAAGTTTGCTCTGTGAGATATTGACATTTTCAGAATTTGTTTTAACTAATGACTTACTATTTACATTAATTCATGGTTTTACTGGCAAATTGAATTTAAAGAGAAAAAAATGACATTAAAAATGGCTGAAAAAGAAAAATTAAAAAAAGCTGTGTTCAGCACTATCATAGTATTCAGTCCAAATCATGGCTGCAAATCAAAGATCTAACAATAATTAAATCAATGATTTTCTTGATGCTGGTTTTATTTGCACTAATATCTAAATCTAGTGTGTGATTCGACACTTTCATGTAAAAAATTATAAATTGTCATATGTCAGTTGATTTTTTAATGAGATTAAAATATAATTTATTAAAAAAATTATTCATCTACATCAGATAAATCAAAAATAGTTCAACTAGATACTGATATTTTTTGTTGTTGTTACAAACTGTTCAGAAAGGGATGTCCAGCAATCAATTATAACTACATTTGGAACTTTTTTCAATTTCCTTGCACAATTCGTTGAACTTATTAAACCAAATTAAAGAACGTTTAAAATTAATTTCATTTGAAAGTCCTCCAATTCTCAGAAACTAAAAGTATATCATTTGCATAACTTTATTTTTGTCAAAATGAAAAATATTACTTAATAAAATAAATAAATAAATAAATAAAACTATTGATCATTGGAATGTTATTTTATTTTATTTCTAATAGTTTGCTAATTAAATAAAATCAACTTTTCCAGAGATCATCCTAAATGTATGTTGCTAAGTGGCCCATGTATCATAAGTTATTGATTCCTGGTGTAGATGAATTATTATAATTTTTTGTCATTATTTATATTAATATGGTAATGAGAAATAAAAAAAAACTATTAGAAATAATGACAAAATATAATCACTTGATGCCAAAACTGTATTATTGCCTAATTATTTAAAATGATTTTAATAAAGATATAGTTGTTTTTTGGCAAACAGACCCTAGTTAACCAACAAACCAGATAATTAAACAGTTATCAATAAAACAAACATCCTAGCAAATATTAGTCTCATAGTATATATAAATGTTCTCTAAAAAAATTCAGATCTAAAAATAAAAATGACACAGTTGCTATTACATCAACCATGTAGCCAAATATTGAAATGCTTTTATACATATTCGATTATTTAATAATAGGAAAAAGTGGGAAATTAAGATGATTCTAAAAATCATTTAGAAAAACTATATAAGTCAAAATAATACATGAAAAGAACATTGTTAAATGTTATAAAAAATCACTTTGAGTAATAAATATCACATTTACTTATGGTGCACAACACAAAAACAAAAAAAAAAAGGAAGCATAGAACAAAAGGTAATAAAAAGAAGCATGAGCGAATTTGTGAGCTAAAATAGTTTGAATAATCAAAATGTCATTGATTTCAGTGTCTAAAATATAAATAGCTAGCACATATCACGAAAGATCAGATGATAAATGAACCAAGTGCTCAGACAAATATGTCCTATTGACTAAACACAGTTTATGACATATATGAGTCAAATACGATGTTCTATATTCTTGATCAACAAAGTGAAAGTATTTAGTAACCATTGATATTTATAATTATAGAATGACGGATGTTTATTACATTATTTTCAAAATTTGTGATTCAAACAGTATTTTTATCTTATTTATGTTAAGAAAAAGTTAGCAACCTGAAAAGAAACGTGGGAAAAAATTGGTAAGTAGCAAGCATATTTATTATTCTGTCACTTTTACTTATAGTTTATTAATTAATTATATTTTAATACATGCATACTTATTTGAATCTTTTACAAAACTTAAGTATTTTTTGCATCGCTATTTGTTTACTATTTTGAATATTACGCCCGCAAACACCCATACACAAAACAGCAAACACAAATTGTTCATTGAACTGTCTTAGAGTTGGTATAAATTTGAATATTTAAAAGAATATTAAGTAATCTATTGAAATGAATTTGTTCTAGCATTAAAATCACGTTTATACTTAAAATCAATAGATTAGTTTTTCACTTAGATATAAATATTTTATAAAACTAATGATAATTTTTAATAAAAAAATTTACATTAATTTTGATTTAAAATATTTAAAGTGAAGCTTTTTTAATCAATCAATTTTTCATTAATTATTCCGTTATTTACGTATTAAATTAAAATGAAAGATTCTTTAATATTATTAAAAAAATCATTATACAATTTATTCATCATTCATTATCATTTTAAGTCATCAGTTTACTATAGAATGAAAACTTATCCATGCTAAATTAGTTCCCTGATCTATGGCTTCTTTCTGCATCATTCCAGGAACTTCCTTATCAGTACATCTTACATCTGGGCACTTTCTAGGTTTTCTATAATCTTTTAGGATCAAGTTTTAAGACTTATGGTGCTCATCTGCTGCCATTTCATCTAGTTACATTACTGTAAATCATAGGTCCATCTTAGTGTCTTAATTCTTTCAATGATATTTATTTGTTTTTTCAGTCATTTATTTTGTTTTAACCCAATGTCCATATTCTCAACATAAATCTTTTTATACTGCCTACAGACACTATATTGCCTTTTTATAAAGTGTTTAAGTCTTAAATCCAGATGTGAACATTGGTAAAACATATTTATTAAAATTATTTCAAGAACATATGTATATTTTTTTAAAATTAATGTCATGTCTACAAAAAAACACTTCTCAAAGTTTAATTCTATGTTTAAATGCTTTTTTTTAATTATAATTTTGTCCTCTATTAATAATCTGTTCAGGATATTTATACATTATAACTTTTTAAATTTATTATCAATTTCTGTTTTTTTTTTTTTTTAAAAAAAAGTTACTTAAATTTAAATCTTCTTTCTTGCTTAATTAGATAACAAACAATCTCTATTTTTATTTTCTTAGCTTTCCATATTAATCCACAATATGCTATCATTTTGCAAGTTTTTCTTTGCCCATAGCTCTGAATAAAATAATAACATCAAAATGTGTTTAATATCATTTTTAATCAAAAGTCTTTGAAACTGCCAGATATAAAAAATGGGTTTTATGATTAAATGAAGTATATGAACAGATGTGTCCCATTAGTGATTGATGTATGAAAAGTGGGTATCTTTTCTTTCTCTAACTATTTGAAGAAGTCAAGCATTGGTGGCCTAGTGGTTAGCATAGCTGCCTTCCAAGAAGCTGGCCTGGGTTCGCTTCCCGGTCAACGCATTTGACACATGGAAAAAAACAAACAAACTATTTAAAGAAAATAAATGGCAATAAGAATTTTTTTGTTCTTTTCTGGATTTATATGATTTATATGGATCCCCCCACCCCTCCAAAAAAAAAAAAAAACCTAGCTACTTGATATCAAGAGTTGATTCTTGTTTTGCCAAACAGGTTTTTTACTTAACCAACACTGCTAGTAATGGAAAAAGTGATTCAATGTTGAATCAAGTCACTATACATATGAGTTAGTCAGCATATGTATCCTGACAATGTCAATATGATTAATAATGTATTTAAAATGTATTTGCAGCCCCTGGGTCATAGAGAGACTCTTGTATCCATTAATATCAAACTTATGTTTATTTACATCGTGTATATAACTAGTAACTCTTAAAGTTATCTCACAATAGTATACCACTCTAAATTATCAAAGGATATGAATTGAGAGGAGGTGTCATGTCCATATTGCCATTTGCTGCTTCTCTTCTTATTCATTCCAATGTAAATTTTGTTTTGTCCAATATGCTGTGATTAACTCTGCACTAGCTTTTGTATTAAACTTGGTTAGCTTGAGCTTTGATATGATGGCATCACTTGCCTTATCAACACTTCATTTTGTCCATGCTATATGTAGTGTCAGTTGCTCCTATGTTGTCTAATTTTTTCAGGGAAACATTGTTGGATTTCCAATTCATTTTGTTTCTGCTGATTATAGATGGATAATTTGTCCTCTATTATGTTCTAATGGCTGTACTAGCTGACTTCTATATTCGTCCTGCTTTTAGTTGAAGGTCATATTTTTCTATTTTTCCTTGTTCAATTATTTAAATTGATCAGTTTCCATGAATTTATAGTTTGTTTGGGGTGCAAGGAGCTGGTCTTGTGTTCTTGTTTGGTTTAGCTTCTTCATAAAGGTCTGTCTTAGGCTACATAGGTGGCATTGTATACTACTTTGCATCTTATCAGTCACAGATTGAAGACTAGAAAGATTGACTGTGGCAAATTTTGCATTATTTATGACATGTCTCATCAGTACAATTAACAGTTGTTTATGTTTATAAATTGCTTGTACCGTGCTTCTGAATTTCTGCATGGTTATGCTTTGCTCAAAGATGTGGGTTATTGTGTCATCTTCTCTTTTCCACAGTGGGCAGATAGGGTTGAGGTTTTTAAAGCCCCTGTGATTACCAGAAACCAGTAAATAGGTAATGCTTTTAGGTTGATCTTGATTAAAAAAATCAAGAATTTAGGTTCAAGGAACCACCTTTTGAATTTTTTTAGTAATCCATGGTTGGTGATGTTCAACAGCATGGTTTCTGTATATGGTATTTTGTTAGTGAGGAGATAGGCTTTCCAGTGGGTTATTTTCATGGTGTTATGTTGAAGGGGATTTAATGTGGCTTTTGTTATTTCTGTCATTAAACTGGTTAGCCATCCTTTTTGCAATGGTGGTGGTATGTCCGTGGGCTTATCTTTATATGAGGAGTGAGGTATGACACTACTTAGTTTGTTTATTAGGTTATATGTTTGTTGGAGCATGATTGTTTTTATAGAATGTAGAAACAGTCCATTCAATGTGGCAAGTTTTTGCATTTTTTTTTCTATGTCATAGCATTGGCCGGGAAGCAAACCCGCTAACCAAGGACAACTGCTTGTAAGGCATCTGTGCTCTTTGCAAGGCTTATTGCAAAAGTTTTCCCTTTCCAATATAGACATGAGCAGAGTGAGTTAATGTTAGCTATGAATCTGTTGGTGAATATACATTTATTCATAATAGATACCTCATGATTTTCCCACCCAAAATGTGATGGTTCATTGACTGGACACAAGAAGCATATTTATTTACTTATAAGTTGATAAATCCAGATAATTTGCCATTGAATGGACTATTATATTACTATTTATATGATCCCTATTGAATATTACATGATTACCATTCTGATCCCTATTGATTGGTTATGTTATCTAACTTTTTTTTTCATATTCAGTGTTATTAGGCAGATGACAGCATATCAACATGGAAGACTTGTGTCTATGCATATTACATTCTAAAATCATAACAATATATCAGTCTTGAACCAGTTACAGCTTATTAAGTCACTGTGCTATTCATGATTTTAGAAATAGCATCTTTATGCATTAATATCCCTTTTGAACTATTACTTCTAATTTATTTAAGAGCTTAATACATTTGTCTTGGTGATCGTGTATTAATTTAGATGTTAGATGGAAAATGGTCTGTTTGTTTTTATTCTTGCTAACAGTTTTTTGATATTGTGGAGAAGACAAAACTGCCATCAATCTCCTATACAAATTTCACTAATGCTGACTTGCATTTTAAAGGATGAGACTTTTGATCATTTTTTAAAAGTTCTGACTTTAAATTCTCTGTTAGACAAGCATTGCTTTGTTTATTATATTACCTATTATTTACTATTTTTTTGAAAGAAAGTTTCAGTGTAACATTTTCTTTGGCAAAAATGATAAATTGTATATATATATATATATATATATATATATATACATATTTATATATATAGATATATCATATTGTGCCCTTATATATAGGTCATAATAAGGTAGAATGGTCAATTGCTAAAAAATTTAAAATTTTAAAATACGTTTGTGTAATATATTGATAATTGTATGATCGATTAGATTTTATAGTACAATTTAAGGCTGAAAAATACCTGGTATATAAAAGTGTAATGGATTATTTTAAAAAAAAACAGTTAAATAAAGCTTAATTATATCCTTGCTTATGGTTGTAAAAGCTGGCCATATAAAATAATACAGCTATAAACAGTTAAAAGTATATTAACAATTCAATTGTGATGTTTTATAACTAATAAATTAAATAAACGCTATATGTAATATTATAATTATAATTAATATTCAAATTTAATCTAATATATTTTAAGATAAACTTTGGGATGGTGAGAATTATATTTAGTTCTACATTTTTAAATTATTTTCCAAATTTTTATAAAATATATCAGTTTTGGTAATTTAGACCGAGACGTAAATTGAAAAAAAAAAAAAATCATCTGATAAAGTTAGTAATCATGTGACTGTATATTATATACCTTCACACACACATGCTTGTTAGAATATAATAATAAAGTTTGTGAATTATAAAACTAAATGTAATTGCTATCTATCGTTAAAGTAAAAGTTGAAATATTAAATGTTATTTTAATAATTGTTTTAAAGTTTAAATGATTTTGATAAAACTATAATTGAGTTTAAAAATACTATTCTAAGTAATATTTTAAAACATGACGTCATAAATTCTTTATTTTAAAAAGTTTAATCTATTATAAAACTAAAAATGTGTAAATTTGTTCGCGCTAAAAAAAGTCATTAACCAATCAATGGAGGTATTTTAGCAGATGAAATATAGGAATTAGACGGAGCGGGAGAAGGAATGTGTAAGTAAAGGAAGGAGGAACATATTTTTTTAGCTGTATAAGATCGTAAGCTAGAAAAGTGTTATAATTTAAAAAAAATTTTGTATTTATTTTAAAAGTTTTGTTTTAAAATATAATATTTTGAACTGCCTTTAAATGGAAGGCTAATTTAAAAGATTTCTTACCAGGATTTTTATTCAAGTTTAGCCGAAACCTTGCAGTAAAATGGAAATACTACAGAAAAAAGTACCTAAAAGTATTGATAAAGTAAAAATAATTGTAAAGTGCCTTGAATACAGTTTATTTGTGATCAACCAGGAAATCATTAGAACTCAGATAAATATAATTTGGACATTATACAGAAAACTTAAAAGAAAAGTTATTTGCCGTCAGGAAAAATTATGACGCACAATTTTAAAAGGCTACTCCGAAGTTTTTTTTTTTTTATTCTTCTCTATGGAAAAATTAAGATGCGTATATCATAAAGAAAAAATTATGTAAAAGTTATAATGGAGAAAGAATGTTTGTCTTTTTAAAGGAAACATTACAAAGTATATAGTACCAGAATTTTAAAAGAAGGAAAAAGTTACAGAATAATAATATGAAAGAGCTATTGTGTTTTTATGGAAAAGGAACCGAAAAACTTTCTCTAAGAAGAATTAAAAATATTATAAAGTGTTCATTAGAGAAATGCTTAATAAAGATAAAGATTTGGAAACTATAAATCTAATTTACTTAATAAAATGAATCCATGGAAACAGAAAAGTTTTATTGAATATTTAAATCAAAGTGCTAAGAAGATGCATCGTAAAAGTCACGTGGGAGAAAATATTAGCAAGAAATATTAGAAAAGAATATTTAGAAGTTTTCTTTACGGGATTAACTAATATCATAATTAATAATTGTATTAAATATTATAAAAATCAAGGATTATCATTCCTGAATATTTATTGAACGAAGTAATATTTGTTTTACCTTAAAATTGAACAAGCAGGTAGAGGAACATTAAGTGAATGGAAAAGAAATGATAAACAATTTTTTTTTGGCTTTAGTATGAATGGTTTTCAGGAAAATTTGATGAAGGAGTACAGTAAATATAGTTTGAATATTTTTTACTAATTTATTTTAAAATATAAAATGTTATGTGAGATTAGGGAAAACATAAAACATAAATTTATTAATATTAAAATTTAAATATAATAACTTGATAAAATTATAGAAATAGTGTTTTAAAAATAAAGTGTATGGATGTGAATCTTATATCTACAAGGATCAAAGGGATGGTGAAGCCTACGGAACGCAATCGAGGAGATAAAGATCATTTGGTAATTTTAATAGTTGTTTATAATGCATAATGTATTTTTTTTTTAGATCATCTATTGACTAAGAATGAAGTGTGAAAGTCTTAATTATATGTACACATTTTATGCAACATTTTAACATATAATGAGATAGGAGTAATTCGGAATATGCATGCAACAATTTATTTAAAGTATATTAATGATATAATTTAACAGAACAATTGTGTGATTCTTTTGAACTTTCATGTGATAAAGTATTCAGATATTTAAATAGTTTGTATATGATTAAATATACGGAGGAAAGTAGTAAAAAGATTTTCTTATAGAACAGTGGAATAGTTTTAAAATATCAATGAATTTTATTATTGTTGGTAATGCAGATATGTATTTGTCAATGTACAGTATAGAAAAAATCTTGAGAAATAAGATCGGATAGTGACTTGGAAGTACTAGTGGAGAGGAAACCAAGATGATGTGTTTTTTTTTTTTTAAGAAATAGGAAAATATAAGGGATTTGGATCATATTTAGTTTTGTGTGATTTAGTATAGTTAACAAAGTCCTATGACTGAACACATATGAAGAGCACACGTGTTTTGCATATCTTTAAACTTTTGATGTTAGAATAAAGCTGAAGAAATAGCTTTAGCATCGTTCCTATGATAGAGGTTGGTATACAGGTAAAGGTCACTCGTCTATAGTGTCTTTTAATTCACTGTGCCATGATTGTCAAGGTATATGATGAGTAATATTCTAGTTGTATTTTGATCCTATGCATCTATCTTCGCTATCCTTATTTCGTGAATCTGCATCGGTCAGAAAGATATTTTCAAAGAAATAATGAATAAAATAGAACTGAAGATATGTTATCGTTTATGTAAGAATAGTTTATTTGCTTAAATGTATAGAATTGTGTAACTTTAAAATTGAAAGTCCAAAATATCATAAAGAGAGAAAGAATCATATAATACATTGTAAAATTAATTCAGAAATAAATATAAGATTTTGAAAAGAAATCTAAACCAAGTATTTTAAAAGTGATAATAAAAATTGAATTTTTATTTTAAAATATTAATGTTGAAGGGAATGAGTATTGCATATTTATCAAGAGAAAATTCAATAAGGTATAATAAACATATACTTGTGCATGGTATATTAATAGTTATAATAATATCATCCAAAGTAAGGTTTGAATGAGAATATTAGGATTAATAAACATCGGATAATGAATAATAAAAACCTAATACCGAATGTAGAATAGTGTTTTGACTTTGTAAGATTCCATACAACCAATATGAAACTAAATTTTGTTATTTTGTAGAATTTTATTACGAATGTAAATTTTGTAAAAAAAATGTAATTTTAATAATATTAGGGATGAAAAGTGTTTGTGATAATCATATAAGAAATGCATTTTGTAATAAGCTAACCATAATAATAAATCAAGTAATAATACTGTATTTTCTTAAGTGTTAAAAAAAAAAAAGATTTAACTAGGAAAAGTAAATAATATTTTGATTTCATTTTATAAACTAATAAACTAAGTTGAGATATGAAAGTAAGGGATATCCAATGTATATAGTGTAAAAATATTGTTAATTTATTTATGTTGTTAATAAACTTTGTTTTAAATTTGTTTTAAAGTTTTTGTGTCCGAGTTGTTATTTCTCCACATGGATGCATGAAATCACGATACATTAATAATTGAAACAGACATATAAATTTTGCACAAAAGGTAAACATAAAAGTGTTATAAGAATTTTGAGAATTTATTGGTATGTTAAAATTAAAAGATCATAATTTTATATTATTTATTGGTCATAAGTCGGTTGCCACAATATTACATTAAATTATATGCTAATGTTGCCACATGTACTCTGTTGTCAGATTATTAAAATACTACCACGTACGTATTTATTTATTTCATTTAGGAAGAAATAAGATTATATTATATTATTATTGTTATTATTATTTTTATTATTATTAGTTGCTGTGTAGTAGATTATGACATAAAATTCCCTTTTCATATTTTACTACCGTAATTTTAAATCAGTTTGAATACAATTTATGAACCTGAGATTTTATTTTATTTTACTTCATTTTATTTAATTGAGCTAGATTCTTGTTATAAAGAATATTAAGATATGATTATTATTTTAATCGTAATGAATAGAGCTCAGAAAGTCGTAAGAATACTATGAGTTAGTTATTTGGTATAGTAAAAGGGGGGATAGTGTTCTTATACCATTGAGGTAGTATCGTGTGGATAATGGCTCAATGTAGTCTATCTCATTCCCTGTATTGTCACTCCATGTCTCATGAAAATTGTAAATATTTGTTAATTCATTTAAAAATTGAACCGTATTTATATTTAAAAATTAGAGCTAGTAATCATTTTAATTAATGTTGAATATTTCATTTATTTATTTGTTAACTGAGCTAGAACCCGTAATATTCGTAATAAACAGTATATTTTGGGGTGAGGATACACGGGGGGAGGTTAGAATATATATGCAGAGATTGTGTGCCTTTATGGATCTGTTACAAGGATATCATATTTTTTTATTGTTTAACAGTTATGCCTTTGTGCAATGTTTGTTTAAGATCATAACTCAGCCAAAACTTGTTCTTTGACCTTGTTACTGTTGAGTCACATTAATTCTGGATTTTACTTTAAACAAAAGATCAGCATGCTTAGCTACATTTTCTTGAAGATGCCTAGAAGACAACCAACAAAAATAGTGTTCTAAGAATCATTTAAACATTATCTTCAGTTTATTAACTTGCATATCACATATGAAATAATCTGTAAATACCTCATCCAGAAATACCTTAAGATCACAGGTCAAGGTCATTTTTCAGAGCTCAACAGCATAATCCATTGTTTTTTCACCCACTTTTTAATTGAACAAGTTAAATTTGTAATTTTGTATTATATTTAAAAACTTTGGGTTGAAATATAGATTTAGAAATTTTGTAGTCAATTTAAATTTTAGCTTCAAAAATATGCACGATATTGCTTGTGATAACAAGATCTGCTAAGTAGCTGATCCATCATGAAGAAATGCTACATATTTAAATATGACAATCAGGTTTTCAGTCAATCTGAATCCAAACTACTCAACAGATGCAATTCAAATGCTTATTATCATTGCCCATATAATCATTGGATTTTCCATGTTGAGTTAGGTTAAATGGTATATTTATGACTCTTCACTAATGTATTGCAAACAAAAAGCAATTTTCTTTCATGAATATTTTAGCTTTTTATTTAGTTTTCTGAAACTACAGAGAAACTTTTAGACTAATTAATAACTTTTGATTCTGATTATTTGATTACTTCATTTTATTATCAAGGTCACAATAAAGCAATATTTTTTTTAGTTCATTGCCAGTACAATCTGCCATGACATGTTCATTTATTCTAGATGAGTTAGTTAAGTTCATTTAAGCTTAGGTGAGTTTATTACATGTAAAATAATTATTTGTCATTATTATAAATAAATCATAAAATACAATAAAAATGTAGTTTAACTTTACTTAGGTGAATAAAGTTTAACATAGATAAATTATAACAATTAAAAGTCATTAACAAATTCCATTTGTGTGTTCATAAAACATTAATCCAAAAATAAATAAGTACAAAGATTTAGCACACTACTTTTTAACAATCTTTTACTTTTTGTTACTATATAAAAAAGTGATTTTTATAAATCTCAGATTCAAAATATCTATAAAAAAAAAAACGTAAGGGATACAGTGTATCAAAATAATATGCATTGCAATTCTCAATCCAATCTTTTCTATTTTTGTTTGTTTACTAGCTTTTATTTGTTCTCTTTTTTTGTCATTTCCTTTTCTTCTTCTGGTTTTAAAAGAGTCATTCTCATGCAAAGATTTTCATAGATTACCACGATCCTTATACTATTCAATTCATCATCGAGTTGATGACTTGTCTTTTCAAACCAAAACATCAGTATATTTATAATCAAAATCATACACAGATGAATCCACAATATATATATATATATATATATATATATATATATATATATATATAATATACAAATCAATATATATATCAAAATACAGTACAATTTATATAAATTATATTCTTTTAGAAGTACTTTCGACTATACACTTTGTAGTCTTTATCAACTATATAATGTTGAATAATCAAAACGAGACAACCCTTAACAATACCCATAGATCAATTCAGATTTCCCACAATTCTGTTATCTTAACATTTGATGACTGGTGATTCATTAACATTTGACGATTTCTTGAAATCAACATAGCCTCTTTTATTTTACGTTTATTATGACAATATTCAATTTGAATAATTTTCATATTTTTATAATCAAATTTAAATCCATATTGACAAGATTTATTATGATCAAATATAACAGATGATGAAGGTTTATTTACATCTGTTCCATATTGATTCTCTTTTTGAATTCTATTATATAAAAGCATATGTTCTTTTATTCTCTTCTCAAATGTACACTTAGATTCACCAATGTATTGAACGCCGCATCCACATATCAATCTATATATAATAGAATTTTGATTAAACTTTGAATTTTGAATTTTAGAATTATTAAGCAATCTATTTATGTTATTTGTAGAGAAAAAATCAATATGACACAAACCATTATAAATTTTCCTAATAAACTTGACCTGCTCATCTGATATAAATGGCATTGAAATCCATTTCATTTTGATATTTTTATTTTTAATTTTATTATAGTGTTGATTTCTTTTAAATCCTTTAATAAGATTAGCAATAGCATTTTTATAATAGCCAATTTTTAAGAAGTCATTAACAAATAAATGTACATTTTTAATTTTATCACTAGAATATTTGCATAATTTTTCATTTCGATATAAGAATGATTTCAATCCAAAAAGAGAATCAATATGGAACAGATGTAAATAAACCTTCATCATTTGTTATATTTGATCATAATAAATCTTGTCAATATGGATTTAAATTTGATTATAAAAATATGAAAATTATTCAAATTGAACGTTGTCATAATAAACATAAAATAAAAGAGGCTATGTTGATTTCAAGAAATCATCAAATGTTAATGAATCGCCAGTCATCAAATGTTAAGATAACAGAATCGTGGGAAATCTGAATTGAACTATGGGTATTGTTAAGGGTTGTCTCGTTTTGATTATTCAACGTTATATAGTTGATAAAGACTACAAAGTGTATAGTCGAAAGTACTTCTAAAAGAATATAATTTATATAAATTGTACTGTATTTTGATATATATATTGATTTGTATATTACATATATTGTGAAACGAATACAGATATCAAACTTTATTTATTATATATATATATATATACATATATATATATATATTGTAGAGAAACTTAATTTACAAGCATAATTTTTAGCCAATGTTTATTTTAAACCACATTTGTTCATTGAAATCATAAAATATTTTAAACCATTCTTTATTAGTTGCATTTTTAAACCAAATACAATTTTGAAACTTTATTAAAGATCAAATATATCTTGATGTTTATAAAATTATATGAGATCATTTTTCCTTATAGCACTTATTTCCTTATACTATTCATGCAACTAAACTAATATCTTTAAAAATAATTTTTATCATTATA
This sequence comes from Epiperipatus broadwayi, assembly GCA_028023455.1. NCBI lineage: Eukaryota > Metazoa > Onychophora > Udeonychophora > Euonychophora > Peripatidae > Epiperipatus > Epiperipatus broadwayi. Next base: position 4,930,260 of record JAQFVV010000008.1, on the reverse strand, counting down.
TTTAATTTAAACACTTAACTGTTAATATTGGAAAAAAATAGCTTCTCCTTTTTTTTATTGTCTACAAAAAATAGAAGTAAATATGGACATGGAAAATAATTTCTATAAATGAATGATTTATATAAATACAGTAGAATTGTTTATGTACTAAATCAATTATTATTTCTTTAAAAACATTGAATTTTTATTATCAAACAAAAAAGAACTGACAGCTATATATGCTACTGTGAGACTGTGAAAGATTGCAAATATATTATATAAGTGAGATGCATCAGTTTTAGAATAACTTACTGTTTATAAAAATGGATAGCTTTGATGATGCAAAATAATATATAAGACTGGAATAAAGACTGCTAATTTTCTTGATGTCTATTTCAAATGACATATCTAATTGAAATTTCAAATTCAAAGATTAATCAATGTTTAAAATTTGTTGAACATATTCAATGTGATTATTAAAGCTAGCATAAAAGATTAAATTAGTTTACAAACAAATGTGACAGATATAGAACAGTGGCACTATATTTGATGTTTGTATTTAATAAAAGAATATATATATATATATATATATATATATATATATATATATATATATATATATATATATATATATATATATATATATTTATATATATATATATATATATAATTCTTCAAAAACAATACAATAACTAATACAGTAAACAATATTTAAAAAAAAAATCTATTATAATTTAATAGAAGTACTTTCAATTATCTATGTAGTCGTTATCAACTATATTCAAATTCTATTACAAAAAACCGTTATAAATGAATACAAAAACAATTACATCATACATCAATTTTCCCACAATTCATTAATTTTTATATTAGCAGCCTGTATATTTATCAAATGCTGCTTTCCATTTCTTATTAACAAAGCTTCTTTAATTTGATGTTTATTATCATTTCTTTCAATACATAAAATCTTAACTTTGTTAAAATCAAATTCATAATCATATATATGTAACATTATGATCAGAAAATAGTTTAGATGGTTTAAAATGGAGTAAATCTTTTGAAGAAAAAATGTCAATTCAATATTTGGATATTAAAGTTACTCATAATAAAAATAAATTAAATTATTGTATAGTAATAAAAGATACTGAAAAAAGAGGATATATTCCTTGGGATTCAAATGTGCCAATAGTACATAAATTATATGGTTTAACATCATTTTTATTTAGGAATAAAAAGTTATGTAAATATAATTCTGATAAAACAAGTAATATAAATGTATTTTCCATGGATTTATTAAATATTGAATGTAATCATAAATTGATTTATAATATTGTTAGTAAGTTTAATAATAATTGTAATATTTTAAGTGCTATAGTTATTGATAAAATGAAATATACTTGGGTATCAATACCATTTATTTGTAATGAACAAGTAAAATTTATAAGGCAAATATATAAAAATATATGTAGAGCCACATTTTATACTACTCCTAATTTAAATAGATTGATAAATAATTAAAAAAATAGATGTAATATTTTAAATCAAAGTTGTGCAATATATAAATGGTGGTGTGTTTGTGGAAAAGCATATATAGGTGAATCTTGGTGTACATTGGAGAAAAGTTTAAAAGAGCATTTATTGCTGTATGAACAAGTGCAAAAATCAAGACAAGAGAGTGTTAGCAATGATGACATATCACCTTCAGTATTTTTTGATCATAATGTTACATGTATATATGGTTTTGATTTTAATAAAGTTAAGATTTTATGTATTGAAAAAAATAATAATAAACATAAAATTAAAAAAGCTATGTTAATAAGAAATAGAAAGCAGCATTTGATAAATAGACAAGCTGCTAATATACATTTATAACAATCTTTTGTAATAGAATTTGAATATAGTTTATAATGACTACATTTATAATTGAAAGCACTTCTATTAAATTATAATAGATATTTGTTTTTAAAATATTGTTTACTGTATTAATTATTGTATTGTTTTTCAAAGAATTATATATATATCTATATATTTGATTATAATTGGAATATAGACATTGACTACTAATTTATATATATATATAACCAATCAACTGTTGTCAAGGCAACCTCCTTTATTGTTAAAAAGAGGTTGCCCTGATAACAGTTTGAGATTATTGATTGTTATCTATATTGGGAATGTCTAAGTGTTGACTGGTTTCTAATAGTTACTTGTGAACCCATGTAATGTTGAACATTATTATACTTACACACACACACACACACACACACACATATATATATATAAAAGATAATGAGAAATATATATATATAAAAGATAATGAGAAAGAAAGATTTATGAATTCCTCTGTTAAGTATAATCAAATTAAATAAACACTGAGTAATTTAGTGCAGTGGTAGAATGGCAGATCCATAGATCACAAATCAGCTCGGTCAATAATCCAGTATTTTCAAACTCTTGAGCATCAAAATCATTCAATTTATTAGGTTACATATACATATAAACATAATTCTTAAGCATAATCATTTTCTTGACTAGCTATTTTTCCCATTCAGTTTCCATAAATATCTCCTGAAATATTAAGAATTGGAAGATGAATATCAGCAAATTCTAATTAACAAATTAGAACACCGATTTACAATAGATAAAAGTTTTATATAATTTATGAACTTAGATTTTATAAACAAAGAAAAATAGAATAACAACAAGAGTTTAAAAAAATATTGATTTTTTTCATTTATCTACATAGTTTACAGGAAAATATTAATTTCTATTTAACTACTAAAAGTAATGGCAATCTTTCCCAGTAGGGAAAAAATCGTTTTAGTTCATGATCGTTTTCTGCATACAGAAAACTTATCCATACCAATAGATGATATTTTTATTGTACAGACTTTCACTATATTTCTTAATTTTTTTTAGTTATTCAGTTATTAATTCTCAGACATTACTATTTAGTAATTGAATAAATTAAGATATGTTTTAAAATCTAATACTATGTAAAAAATAATGTTTTACTGCAATCTCATCTATATAAAAAATAATATCACAAATTCTAATAAATATATTAGTTATCAAATAGCAAGCAAGATATAAATCGTACATACAGGGTAATATATATTATATAAGCAGAAAACACCTTAATACGTGTTAGGATTACTTTTGTAATAAAAAAGTTAAACATTTTTTTTTATAACAAAAATAAAATGCACTTGAATATAAAAAGAGACTATAATATTTCCTGCCACCATTATGACATTTTTTGTATCTGTCAGACCAATATAAGAATGAATAAATAGAGAAAAACTAAGAAAGATTTTGTTATTTACATTATCAACATTAAATCACATATTATTTTTTAAATGTAATCAATTATCAATGAAGCTGTAGATATAAGCAAAAGAGCCAATTATTTAAATGGAAGAGGAGACATTTTAAAATTATTTATATTTGGAAAATCCCTATTCACATATAAAAAATGCAGATCTAATATGTAATGTTTCTTCTTTCCTGCCATCAATTTATATTAGTTACATTCAGACTTCACTTTTATGATTCAGTCACTACTGCCTTAAAAAATTATGGAAAGGCTATCAAAATATCAACATATAATTTTGAATACCATGAATAGCTATAGTAATAATCAGAACCCTTTACATGTTGATGTTCCTCCCCATGAATCGTTTCTTATTCTGTTTTGTATATGTGAAAACCTGAAAACACATTTGAATTATTTTATATATAAAAACATTTGTGTCAACATTTAAATAAATACATTTCATTATGGTATATTATATTTTAAAAAATTAGAGGCTTTGAATAGATACTAATAAGATTGTGGCAGGTGACATGAATACTATAGATATAGGGTTTGTTGCTCTGAAAGTCATATGACATCAAAGCTCCAGAAATAACAAAATTGAGTCAATCATTAAATCTTTACCAGCAAAAACATAATATTTGCACCATTATTAATTGATTTTGTTCATTATTTAATTATTTTATGTGTATACTTATTATTTCATATTTTTAGTAAGAATTTTTCTACAATTTAAATATATTGTTAAAGCTATCAATCATATAGAGTATATATATATATAGACAAATGCATTAAGTATTTTAACTTTGTATTTATTATCAATTTCAGGTTCTAGATTATTTCTTTAATTATGCCAATCAAAGGGAATAATGTTGATGATTTCCTGAATGCTGACATGAATTTCCACGTCAAAGTTAGGATGTAATTATGTATTTTCAGAAAACATTTAAAAGCATTAAAGATTTTTTTATCACAATACTGTAATAATAAACTATTTTAAATATTTCAACGATTTTTAATATTAACGACAAGATGGTAATTACTTTTTAAAAATATGAACTAATTTCTAATATTATTTAAATATACAAAAATAAATTAATGTTCAACTTATTGTATATGTATGCATAAATTGATATGTATTTACTATTAACTAACGAATAAAAAACATTGAGGAAATTGATAGTATATCAGACAGAGTGGAAAGATTAATTAATCAATTTAAAGGGGAAAAAAGTCAAATACAGATAATTCAAGTTTATATCACAACAAGTAAATAGAAGATTTTTATTTGGATGTACAAAATGTTTTTAATCGGTCCAAACAACATTTTAAAATTGTCCTGGGGGACTTTAATACTATAAATGATAAATTATTAATAGATGAAAATGCTATGGATAAATTTGGTTATGATGATAAAAATTAGAAAGGACACAAACTTAGAGTTCTCAGAAGACACTAATATGCAAAATGGAAATTGACATGAAAGCATCTGAATTATATTTTGACTAACAAAACAAATGTATTTCAAGATAATAATGCTTTTGTTAGATTCAACATGAAGTGATCATTGATTAGTAAAGTTACATGTTGACACAAAACTAGAGAGACAAAAATTATTAATAAAAACTGTATTTGCAGTAGACATTGTCAATATTCCAATGAATTGAAATTAGACCTAGCAAAGTGTTTTAAAATATTAACAGACTTTGAAAATGGTTTAGATTTAAATAAAATTGATAAAAAATTTAACAATAAATATTAAAAACTGCAACAAAGATAGATGATATAAAGCTGTTTAGCAGTAAATTTTCTACTGAGATGAAACAGTGTATACAGAAAAGAAGTAATATGAAAAAAAAATAAAAATGACCCATTGAAAAGAATGAAATATCTAGAGTTTTGCAAAATGGTACAAAATATAGTTATTAATGATATAAGAAAATATAATTGTGAATTAAAAAAGAAACTATTAAAGAGAATAAAAGTCTCAAAAGTGTAAAATAACATATTGATATTAACAGGAAATATTTCTGCAATGAGAAAAAAAATGATTAGTAAAATGATAGATGACATCATGAAACGTGAAGAAGAGTTTTATAAAAAATCATATTGTAATAAAGAACAAACAAACAAAATATCATTTACAATTACTACAGCTTTTGAATCACCCAGCATTTAAAATGAATAAGTGAGACATGCAATTAAATCTATTAAAAAGGGAATCAATATCTTTTAAAAAAGCATTGTTGGCAAATCTATATCCCAAATGTCTAAATGATAAAGAAATACCAGGTGATTGATAGAATGAAAAAACAATTGTGATATTTTAAAAAGGTGACAAATAATAGAAATTATACACTCTCCAGTTTTTTATCAATACTATACAAAAGTTCATCAAGAAGTACAACTCAATTACAACAAATTTTGAATTTTAACTAACTGAAAGAAGAAACTGAATTTAAAAGTGATTTCAGCATATAGTAGATCACATTAATGTATTGAGATAAATTATAGAAAGTACAAATGAATATGAGTTGCCATTCTGCTCTGGATTTGTAGAATATGAAAAAAGTATTTTATTCCATGAGAATTTCTACAGTGATTAAAATATTGAATCATAAAACCATAGATCTAGGATATTGTCATATTCTGAGAAATATTTATCAAAACATAATAATAATATATATAATAATATATATTATGATATAAAGATATTTTTGTCTTTTTTTTATAGAAATAATACAGAAAAATGACTTAATTTATTTTAAGTTCTTTTAGGGTTCATATACTATTAACTTCTATCTTTTTCTTTGAAATGCTATCAACAATAGTTTTCACAGGTGTAATTCTATCTCTTGTCTTTATACTTTCTAAATGTTTATGTTAAAACATAATATAATTTAAAATAATTCCATCTTTTTAAAACATTCAATCTATTAGATTCAACTAATAGTTAAATTATTGTTTTAATATCTTTGCATTTTAATGAATTTTATTTTAAAATATAATGCAGGTTCTGTAAACACTGAATTGTGGCCAGAATCTATATCAGTTCACTAATACATTATATATCCTTAAAAATATTTAAAAATATTCTTGAAATAAAATATTCAATTTTAATTGTAAATATTTCTATTACATGTAGTTTTTTATTTGAATTTTTGATCAGTTATGAAGTATTGCCAAATTATTATTTTTTATAACAGATTCTGATTCTTATATTCCTCTTATGTTTCATTTTTACTTATCTTTTTTATTTTATTTATATTTAATGTGCTTTTATAACATTCTACAATTCTGTTCTGTTTAATCTTTATTATTCTTTTACTCTTCATCTTCTCATCAGTGAATCATTAATTGACTTATCCCAAATAATTATTAAAACACAAAAATAGCTATTTTAGAACAATAGCTATCCTGTTATGTGCATTATTGTTCTCAGAATAACTTAAAATAAATAGATGGTTTATATATATAAGTAAAGTTAAAACACCCTTACATAACAAATGATAGAACATAGATTTCTCTAATGTTTCTTCATGGAGAACAGTGAAAGAGAAGAAATATTACAGTTGTTTAATGAGTATTATATTTATTTTTTGTGTAACCACTAATTAAAATGATTACATACTATAAATCCACAAATTATTGACTATATAGGTAGATAGGTTGGCTATAGACTAATTATTTAAAAAAAAGTTTTAAGCTTATTTGGAAATCCTAAGATTTCTAAAAAAACATATTTACATTAGGCTTTTAAATTCAGATCATAAGAATAGCAGAATGAACATTAATTATTATATATGAGGCTTTTTCAGTTTTATATATATGATATCATCATTTTCACTATTAATCCACTGCAGGATGAAAGTTTCTCCAAGTTCAATCCATCTTCTATAATCTGTAGCTTCTCTGCTCCACATCTCTTCAATACTCCTATTTCATCCATCCATATCACAAGTGTTCTCTTTCTAGATTATTTACAATCTCTTGAAATCCAGTATAAAATTTCAACTGTCCATTTATTATCATCATCTCTTCTAGCAATATTTCCAGCCCAACTTTACTTAAGTATTTTAATTCATTCAATGATATGCCTTATATATAATGATTAATATACATTCCTGATATTTTCATATATATATATATATATATATATATATATATATATATATATATATATATATATATATACTATATATATTTATATATATATATTTTAGTAAATACTAATGATTTATTATAATTTGATTTAGACGTTAATCTTATTGCACTCATCAATGCTGGTTCGGATATAAATTTTAAATTCAGTTAAAGATTAATATATCTGTTTTGATTATTATTATGCATACACACATGGTATCATTAATCCACTTCAGCTCTCTTTTTTCTATGCATATCATTATTAGATTATGCTTAAAATTTCTATTACACCATTTGCACTTCAAACTGTAATGGTTTGATACTGAAGAAGACCTGTCTAAAAGATTTTAATCTGAATCATTAGAAGAGCACTGGTTCAGTAGGAAATGATCTTATGGATAATTTGTTTCCAGAATGTGAATATAGAAATAAACTATCAATGCATTAGTTTGTTTACTTAAATAAATACAGTATGCAATTTATGCAAGTTGAGCTATGGAGTATTAATGAACTAACAATTAAAACAAAAAAAATATAATTGCAATATAATTCAATATTTATTATTGGTAGGCAAAATATTATTTTCCTATAAATATTTAGCCAAGACTTTACTCTAATCTTTATATGTATATGACAATTTACTTAGCGAAGTATAGAGTTTAATCATTTACTCAGTTTTTGATTTTATGTAAGTTTAGAAATAAAATTTGTTTTATGTTTGTTTCTTATTTAAATATTATACTAGGTTAAATAATTAAAAAAAATATTTGAAACAGATTTATTGATGATACCTAAAATAATTATTTTTCAGGGCTGCAATAGTTAAAAAATATGGAAACAAAAACTATTGTCTCCACCCTCTGTGTAACTTTTGAATAATTGTTATTAAATTATACTTAAGTTTTTACTAGAATAAAAAAGCATAAAATAAGTCTAAAATAAAAGAAGAGAAGAGAGTATTTAAGGCACGATTTAGATAATTAAACTGGTTCAAATAGAAATAAATAACTCAAAATAATATAAAGTATACTTTATACATAATAATATAATAAAAAAATAAAAAATAATACTAATAATAATGAGAGCAAACATGTGAAATGCAGTATAGTGTATGTATAGTATACATTATATATAATATTACTATTACTACTACTAATACTATCAATAATAATAAACCAGAACATGTGTAATGCAGTATAGTGTAAAGTATATTTTATACATAATATTACTACTTAATTACTACTACTACTACTACTACTACTACTACTACTACTACTACTGCTACTACTACTGCTACTACTACTACTACTACTACTACTACTACTACTACTACTACTTCTACTACTACTACTACTACTACTACTACTAATAATAATAATAATAATAGTAATAATAATAATAATGAGAGCAAACATGTAATGCAGTACATTGTAAAGTATACTTTATATGCAATATCACTACTTCTATTATTACTACTTCTATTGTTACTGCTGCTATTACTACTACCACTACCACTAGTACCACTATTATTGTCATAATCATCATCATTATCATCATCATCATTATTAACAATGAGGCACAACATGTGTAATGCAGTATATTGCTGATACATTAAAATGAAAATTATAACAATATATTCATCATTACCAGAGTAAAGTTTTTTTTGGTTTTCAAAAAATGAATAAATTCTTTATTATAGACACTTTAGTACATTATATATTAATATATAAATTATTACTTTTTGCTTAAAACAAAAAAAAAACATGAAAAAAGAACACAAAATGGTCAAAAATGTGGACAAAAAGTTCCTTGTTTGTGCATATATATAGTCAAATAAATATTTATATAACACCAGAAAAACTTCACATGATCTCTAATTATATAGCTATTTTTACAAATTAGATGTGATGCACTGTGACTTCTCCTTTTTCAGAGTCAGAAATCTCTCAGCCACTGTGCCTAGACCTGTTACCCACTTTACCTTCCCTTTCCATTCCCTGCCCTATTTTTTCCAAATTCTTCTCTATCCTGCTCCATACCATTTCCACAACATATTCTTTGTCAACTCCATGGTCTTTATATATAAATTCCAATTATCTTTTCCTAAACCTAGAATAAAAACCAATAACCAACTTTCTGTAAAATCACTTTGTTTATATTTATTCTTCTACAACTTCATTATTTTTACCCTTTCTGCTTGTAAGCATTTAAATTAACAGAAGCCTAATATTTTCTATGCCTTCTTTAGACAACTTGCAGACTAAATCACCTACATTTTTCCATTTATGTGTATATTCCCTTGTTTATAAATATTATGTTTGAGCCTTAAACAGTAAACAACTTTTCTTGCTATTATCATAAATTAACTTGCACTCAATATTCTGTTTACTTCTATATATATTTAAATTCTTTTTACTCTCCATACTAGTTCCATTAATATACTCCAGTTCTGACATCTTGTATAAAAGTGAGTAATCTATAAATGCCAGATTATAACCTATTCAGTGCTGCCCTATCCACTGTATATGATTTTCATTACTGAGGAATTTTGGGTCAAAATCTAAGGATGAATTTTGTCAATAGCCATCACTTAATTCTTTTTAAATATAAAGTTATCTGTCTGGAATTTAAAAATACCATAATGCTTCACAGTATTAATAATTTAAGCTTATAACAAGTGGCAGAATTCTATTGGAGAAAAAAATATCTGTAGCAAATGTGAGAATGAGTCAAGAAATAAAGTTTATTAATTCAGTAGATTTTTTTTACTAGTCAAAAACTTTTTATATCTGAGGAAAATAATGGATTCATGAAAATTAGAGCAATGTTATAATAGCTGTCATTCTAATAATATCAAAATAAAAAATATTTAATAAAAAAGTAAAGTTCTATCATACAAATTAATTGAAAATAATTACAAACTTTTAGATCATTATGAGATACAAATTGATACAATATTAGTAAAAATATAGCACTAAACATAAAAATTAAGTTTGTAAAGATTATTTAATTAAATTAAAATCTGTCTAGGGTATCTTCAAATATGAGATTGAAGAATAAATTTTATACAGAAGTTAACCAATAATGCAAATTTATTTATTACCTATTATTAAAATAAAAGCCCAAAATATGTAATTACATATAGAATTTATGAAAAATACATTACACATCATAAATATATGTAAATAAAGAGATTTGACCTCAGGATTTTTTAACCTATTCTTTCTCTCCTCTATCTCAAGCAACCAATACACACATCCACATACATGCAAAAAGGATATATGATCCCCAATATACATATTTCATGCAGAACAAGCCCTCATCAGAAGGGCTAGAACATAATCTCCTCACGCATATTTACAAGTGCATGATTTATATTAAGACAGCAATTCCTCAAACTTTAACGAACAGGCTTAAACTTTTCTCAAACTTCCAACTACTCAACCATCCATTTCATTGAAAAACTGACAATGGAACACTGAAAGCCCTTATTAGATTTGATATTATAGTCATACCCATGTAGACATTATGCCAATCTAACCCTTCATATTATCAGACATTACTTATCCATATATATTAATAGGAGAGAGATGGGCTGAACCTATACTAAGGTGGAATCTATTTCCCAAGTAATATGTAATTCCAAGGAAGTAGGTCATTTGCTTATATTGAATGTTTCCTATATATATATATATATATATATATATATATATATATATATATATATATATATATATATATATATATATATATATATATATAGGGATTTGAATTCAGAATTTTTCAGTTCATTCATTCTCTACTATATCATAGATTTGGCTTTCAATTTCTCTAAATATGTCTTAATCATATGAATAAAGATATCTGAGAAAAGTAAAAGAAAAGATGAATGGAATTGAATTAATTATTCCATGTGGTTGTGCTTTATAATAATAATAATAATAATAATAATAATAATAATAATAATAATAATAATAATAATAATAATAATAATAATAATAATAATAATAATAATAATAATAATAATAATAATAATAATAATAATAATAATAATAATAATAATAATAATAATAATAATAATAATAATAATAATAATAATAATAATAATAATAATAATAATAATAATAATAATAAATATATTAATCTTTAATTAAAGTTTAAGTATATATGTGTGCTAAAATTAAAATTCTAATAAATAATTAGTAATAATCTTTAATATATTTATTTGAGTAAAATCATATTATAGCTGTGATTGCAAAAAGTTTGATATCTTTATATCAAATTATGATAATTTTTACATATATAATATTTTATAGGTATCTGAATTCTCTCTTTTATATAATGTAGCTGGTATATAACGATTTGCACAACAGGTGCCTATCTGTATATTTGTTTATTATATATACATATGCTTTAACAATATTAAAAGATCTAACGATAAAGTTTACAAATTTAAAAGATTGTAAAATTAGAAAACATCAATATATTAGTGAATTTTTCAAAAAGTAATATAAATTTCACATATTCTTGAGTATCTTCTCTCCATTTACCTCCTATTCTTAAAATTAATTTTTTATTCTCAAGATTAGGTATCAATTTTTTCTACTTTTTCTATTAGTCATTCCAATCCATTTTAAGATTAATTTCATATCAACTTTTCCCTTATGACCACGTCCAGTCCCAAATTTCTGATTTTAGAGATATTATCGAGATTATTTAATTAAAACTTCTAATAAATTTTAGTAAAAGGATTGATTGTAAAATAATAATAATAAAGCATGTTAATAGTTGAAATTTTAAACTGCGTTTTTTGTTTGTTACCGAAAAATATATATGTGCGTATATATTAATTTTATATATCAGATGATTTATTCGAAAATCCCTTATTGAATATGTAATTTAAGAATTAAAGAAATAGTTTTTTATTTTTAAAAATTTAATAAATAAACATAAAGTCGAAGTCATACATGGTGAAGTATAGCTGCAAATAAAATAATCCTGCATTTATATTTTCTAAATATGTATTCTATCCCGGGAAATCCAGACGCATTTCGCAGCACTTCTAGAAATATTATTATGAAAACTATTTAAAAATCCTGTGGGTTTTATATTTTATTGTCTGCAATTATAAATAATTTATTTTTTCATTATAATTAGGAATGTAGTTATCAGCAACTTGGAATTAAAAATTATGTGCTTTTAATCAACAACATGCTTACTCATTTATTTTTAAACTTATTATCATTTTTATTTTTTTTTCATTTTTAAAATAACAGATTTATCAAACAATATTTTTTTGTTCAAGAACATCAAAATGTTTAATTTTCTCCACCCCTCCTCTTCCACTTATCACAACAAGACATAATAAATTTTCACTCATAGATTTCAGTTAAAACAATCTCTCTTTTGATTTGGGACTTCAACATATCAAGTTTTAACTGATTTTTAAATTAGTTTTACATTAATGCTAAAAAAAATTGTAAGAGTTTTTGAAATTAATGTATACCCTTTTGATACTATCAACACATTAACGTTTGTATGAAAAAAATGTGATAGTGTTATTTTGGTTGTAATTCATCTAAAATTTAATATTTTTTAAATATTAAAAAAAGATTATTTAAATATAATATATACATTAATAATCGCATGTAAAGCTGAAATACAAAAATTTTAAATATGTAAATTCTAAAAATGAAATAAAAATATAATAGTTATCTTTTACACAGTAGAATTGTCTTCTAATTTCAAGAAAAGAACAGAACAGTCAATTATTATCCCATTTATATGATTTAGGACGTTCAGATAAAACGTTGAACAAATTGAAATTGTATTTTTAAACTATAACTTAATTACAATTCACATATACACACAAGGTTCTTAGTCCTTTAGGATACAAAGTCAGAAATTCTAAATATTTTGTTAAATTGATCAAGAACATTAAAAGTGAAAGAAATGACATATTGGTAAGTTTTGATGTGGAAAGCTTATTCACAAGTTACTCTGTTAAAAAATATTGTCTACTGTAAGGAAAATATTGAAGAATCATAATAGTTTATAAGTCAGATCAAGTCTTCCTGTTGTTAATATAACAAAACTCATCACCTTCTACACAATATCCATATACTTTCAATACAATACAGAAATCTTCCAACAAAATCAAAAGATGGTTATGGATTCATCACTGATGCTTCTGATTAGCAATATTTATATGGAAAAACTTAATACTACAGCTATAAATACTATACACCATCTCAAGTCTGGATTTACTATGGTGATAAAATCTTTGTTGTTTGATCTTAGAAACATACTAGTACAAATCAGTAACATACTGTCTTTAAATAAATTCACAATGAGAACAAAAGTGGCATTCTTAGATGTTCTTATGATAAGACTTTTTGCATGGCAAAATAAAAAATATAGTTTACAGAGAACCTACATATAAAAATATTTAGCAATACATCTATTCATGAAAAAAAACCAAAACATAGAGTTATATTATCAATATGGAACAGAACAATAGAAATCATTTCAGAGAGTAATAATTTAAAAAAAGAAAAGACCCCCATAAAACAACTTGTAATCATGAATAGTTACTTATCATCTATCATTAAGAAAAATCTTACATAGACAACAAAAATAATAATCAAAAGAAACAATAATCATAATTGCAATAGTCTCTCCATCCATACCATAAATATACCATCTGAACAGTTTTCTAAACCCATAGTATACTATAACAAATCCTAACTTCTAAAAAATGTACTATTGAAATGCTGAAAAACAAAACTGCATATATGAAATATCATGTGAATGTAAAAAAATGTATTTTGATAAAACTAGTTATTCCATTGAAAAGTGATTAAAAAAGCACAAACTGATGATTACAAAAAGATCTCCCCCAGATAAAGCAAACATAGAAGGTCAAAATATGTTTAATTTGGAAAAGACAAAAATATTTGACAGAAAAGAAAAAGTAAATTGAAGAAAATTTAAAACAGCTGTTCATATGATAATAGAAAACAATTCCATAAGCCAAATTAGTGTATAATTCATAATGTTTGAAAACATTTATTAATATTGACTATAATAAAAGAATGGAAAAATAAATAGGATCCTCACTGGATAAATATGTGAAATTTCTACAGATTGTTGCCTTTGACAGAAAAGCCTAATTGTTTAGAGTATCACTTTAAATTTAATATTCATGAATCTAATGGTCCCCATGTATAAATCCTATGCTACTACTATCATTAATAAGAACTAAATATATTTTCTAGAAGCTAGATATATTTATTATCTTTCAGGTAACTTAATAATAATAGTTTTTTTAAAGTTTTTATTTAGATAAAAAATATAAAATAAAAAGGAACCATCAAATTAAAGTCTTTTCTTAAATGATGAGAAATATAGATTTGGAGAGTAAAAGAAAAAAATAAATGGAAAGAAATGATTAACAATATAGAAATTTGAAAGGAGATATTAAAAAAAGAATTATTTTTTGATACAATTATGAAAAGATAAATGAACAGAAATGATCACGTTTAGAAATAGATAAATTATAAAAATATACTGAAAGAAACCTTATATTTAAAAACGTGCATAAATATAAAAATATAAATGATTTATTTGCATAATAA
The DNA here is from genome assembly GCA_028023455.1 of Epiperipatus broadwayi. Lineage (NCBI taxonomy): Eukaryota > Metazoa > Onychophora > Udeonychophora > Euonychophora > Peripatidae > Epiperipatus > Epiperipatus broadwayi. Next base: position 4,915,185 of record JAQFVV010000008.1, on the reverse strand, counting down.
AGTAATTTAATTTATTGGTAATGTAAAGTTCGTTATTTTAGAAAAATTGAATAGTTATGAAAAAGAAAAATTTTAAACTTTTATCCATTCTTTGAATCATTTTATAAATATTACTAATCTAATTTATGACGCAGAAAGCTATTGAAACATTCTCCATACCATCTCATAAATAATTATATGCACACCACTTGCATGCCATCATATTTTTACATAATATTCATCTGTTTAAATGTATACTCAATTAAATTATTTATTCATGTCATGTTATTAATGTGTTTATAATAAATATACATTTTATTTCAATCATGCTTAAAAGGAACATTACATTAAGTTTCATGCATATTTATACTTTTAGCTCTTTCCCTCAAAACAAATATCTATACATGGCATGCACTCATGTTTACAGGTCATAAAATGATAATAATTGATGTCACTGATTTCTAATATCTAGAATTACATACTCCTTATCATAGGCTCACTATAGTAGCACACTCTCTGGAGGGTTAAGAGTATAGGAAAGAGCATGAAAGACATTACACTTGCACATGACACAGTAAAGAGCTAATGCATGTCTTCATACACAAATAATTTATGATATATACCATTTAACATGCTTGTTTTCCAATATCAAATAACAGCATTTCTATATTTTGAAAATGCTGAAATAGCTTGAAAACATTTAGTGTGGGGTCTTCAAAAATTCAGGACCTAAAAGCCATGCTATATTCACTATAAAATTAATCTGATATTGAGTCTCATTTTCAATATTTGAATTCAGGATAGGTTCTAAACACTTCTATGGTTTTTTTTCAGATTATAATTCTTAGTTTGAAAGTAAAAAAAAAACAAAACTGCTGGTCAGTAATATTTTTTTGTTTCTTTAGGTGGAAGTTATTGGAAGAGCCTTTTCAATGCAGTATTACTTAAAGCTTGTTTTACATTAGCTATATAAACACAATATACCTTGGTAAGTGACAAAAATTGTTAAGATACAATATTTAACTATTTATTACAATTTGGATTTTATTAACATATTTTTTTTTTAGTTTTAGATACCAATTTGTAGTATTCAATTGATATGTAAAATTCCAAAGTAATAAATATTGATTAATGATGTGGTTAAAAATATCTGAGCATTGTTATCTGAGAGGTCAGCGCAGTTGCCTTGCAAGCAAGTAGTTGGTTGCAGATGGTTGTGGGTTCACCTCCCGGTTGATGCTATGACATATGAAAAAAAATGATTTCAATTGATTCATTTATTAATCCAGTATAATTAGTATAGAAAATATAACAGAATATGTTACATTTAACATAATAGTGCTTTTAAAGCATTACTCATTAATAATAACAACAATAATAAAGTGACTTGAAAGAAAAAAAATAATACATATGTAACTCCCATTATCAGTTATGCTTTCACAATTGTTTTTCTGCTTGTATGTAAACAATCTGCAACCTTGAATATCTATATATACAGTATACTTGAATTGCAATTTAATGTTGACTGTACCGTTTGTACTTTGCTGATGTAACCTTGTTTTTTTTGCTCAATTAAGTTTTGCTTTGAAACAATAATAAAAGTGCAAAAGTCATAAATTTACATTGGATAGTATATTCATATATATGATAAAAGTTATTATAAATATATGACAATCATATTGAAAAAAAGCTTTCATAAAGTGTATTTTATGTGCTTAGCTGACTTTCGAGTCCTACGATTATCGTATATTTATAATTACATTAATGTGAGTTAAAACGTATAATTTTGTAAAGATAAAAGTTAATAAAAAGAAAGCATATTTATTAATATTCATTAAGTTTCAAAGTAGTTAGTCCACAGAATATACTGAATTAATATAGTTAGTCTTTTAAATTAATACATATAAAAGGATGGATTTTTTTTTCCAGAATAAAACATAAAGATAAAATTAGTAGAGAAGTATAAATAATGCTTTGTTTATCTTTTATTCTATAATAAATATTAATATAAATAAAATTGAAAACAGTGATAAATAAACAAAATTACTGAGATGATAAACATAGTTGGTGTTAAGTAAAACAAAAACTATTTGTAATACATAATTGCTAATAAAATAAAAGATATTAATGCATTAAAATATTTTAACAAATAAAATTATAAATATGCACGTTTATAAAAAAACAGAGATGTTTTAAATCACAGACATGCAATGTGACTTACTTAGTGTTATATATCAAATTCAACAGCTATAATAGGAACTGTAATTGGCTGTATTTTTTTTTTTTTACTCCACTTCATTTATTGTAAGCTTGAGTAATTAATTGACATCAGATGTAAATACTAACCAAATCGCCAAAATAATATATATCTATTGATTTTCCTAAGTGAAGAGTATCGGATTTCTACAGGATATTTATCATCTATTTTTATTTCTTTTATTCTATCTAGACTAATGATTTCAGATTAAATATATCTTAATGTTTCAAGCGGAAGACAATTTATTTTTTAACGAGCTGAGAAAATATATATTTCAATTATAAAAATAAATAAATAAAAATAAATGAATAAAAAAATAAGCTCCCAAAGAAAAGCATTTTAATTTAAATAGGGAAATGTCCTTGAATTGAATATGTTGATAGAAGTGAAATTATTATGAAATTATAATAATCTCTGCCTCAGGGTGACCTTTGAGCATTCGATCATCAGCTTTTCAATTGGATGGACGGTAGAAGAGTTGGAGTGTGGAGTAGATTGAAACCTGTCCATTAAAGTACGAGGATTGCCTATCTTAATATATATCTGAACACTTATAGCATATATGTGTAGAGATGGTAATCTGGACCAACTGATGATTGCTGGTTTAGCATGAAATACGTATGTTGGTGATTATTTATCTTTTCAACATATATGTGTTCAAGTGTATCAGTATTATGAGATAGTGTGGAGAGTGGTGGGTCGTGTGAAAATTCTGTGCTCATATGCCCTCTATATTACATATATAGAGACAGGTATATAATAAGCCTGTGTGTTTCAGTTAATAATAGATAAAATAAATATTAATAAAATTAATATATATATATATTGTAAAAAAAGTTTGTTGGAAGCAGACCGTCTAAGACAATTGGGGGGACGGGATATATGAGAGGTTGTCTTATGCGTGCGAGTAAGTGATAATGATTAAATCACAGAAATGATATTAAGAATAAAATTATAATATATCTAATGATAATGATAATAAAAATATTAAAAATGATATAATAAATATTTATAATAATGACAAAAGTATTAAAGATAACCTTAAGATAATTTATTTGCAGGATTTTTTAATGATTAGAAAAAAAAGTTTCATTATAAGCAAATTTTTAAGTTTAAAATAAAGTCAGTTTATTTTATGTAATGAAGTCTAAAATTTCAACAAACCATTCAATTAAATATTAATGTGTAGAAACGGAATATTATTAAAAAAAACACTGATAATGCGCGTTTTCTGAAATGACTTGTGTAATCCCTTTGATTAACTCTTATTATGCAATAATAAGAATGTCAGAGAAGTCACGCGCTCTAATCAGATTTAGCAAAGAAAATAAAATTTACGGATCTATTGTGAAATATATTAAAGTTCGAAAAATAGGAACTAGGGATGTAAATCTAATTATCTGTTAGACATCTGATTTGTTTTGCAGTTTTTTGATTGCTTATATTTAAATGAAAATATAAAGACTGATTTTTTTCATTCTTTAATTTTTTATTTTTTAATTTTGAACATTGATCCCTAGAGATGAAAACAAGAAATTATTTTACTCTTAAGAATCCAAGTTGGCAAATTTTAAGAAGTATAATGCCATATATTTCAGTAGGGGAAAAATTACATTTGTTGATTTGAAACACTAAACAATAACTTTTCATCAGACTTCTGTCTCTCTTTCCCTCTTTTTCTAAAAAGTAAGAAAATAAAAATAGCTATTATTATTAGATGAATTAAAGTCGACTGCGATTAGTATGAATGACATTTATTCTATATGACATATTATCTATTTGGTTTCTCAGACTATTCAAAGATATCTTTGTTACGGTCATAAAAATATATTCATTTTATTGCTGGTCACTCTCTTGATTTTTCATCACCACATTTTCCAAACATTATATGCTTTTTCAATGAAATTGACCAGCTCATGAGCCCAAAATAAGATAGTTTTACCTATTTAAGCAAGAAACTACTTCTCATTTGACTAAGTAACTGGTTATTTTTGTATTCTGTGCTCTGATTTTTCAAAAATGTCTCACATTATAAATGGCCTCATTAGATTTAAATATTACATCTTTAAAAAAATCTTGAACCTTTTCCTATGAAAATTGATAAATATTTCTCTAGTGTTCAAATTTTAAGTAAAATTGTTTTAGAACAAAATTAATCAGTTGTTGATAAGTTGTCATTATTTTGTATATCCACCTGTAGATTACTTAAAAATTTATGAAATTATGTGTGAAGGGAAGAGCAATAATATTCAATTGGATAAAAAATATTTGCAGAAAATGAAAACTAGTTGGAATAATGTCAAAAATGATGTCATAAAAGAAATATATTGCATAGAAAAAGTTCAAAAATTTGCTGTTGAATTGAAGGATAGGATTAAAGATAATGCCTATTTTAATCAAATTAAAAGCAACTAAATATTATATTTTCCTAAAAAAATTAGAGATAATATAATATTAGTTTGTAAAATTTTAAGGACTGACACTGATACTCATTTTAATAGTTTATATATATCATCTAATAAAACAAAATCTTATAGAGATATGATAAAAGGTAAAGCAAACATTAAATGATATATATTTTGATGATATATTGGATTCATTAAAATTTATGATCTAACTTAAAATTGTGATACTAGAATAAATTATGTTAAAAAGTTTTGGCAGACAATGATAAACTAGCATCACAATTATTAAGAATTTCTTGATTGCAGTATCCAATTTCCTATTAATTTCAGTCTACCATCATAGCAAAAAGTTAATATAAATAAATAGCTTTACAAAGTGCTTATCAGATTAAAACCTTATTTGCTCCTAGGAGAAGAAATATACATCATATTAGATATATGGCTACTTCATGAAGGTTTGCCTTTTCTTTCCTGTTTTAACCATTAGTTAGATACTTAAGGTGATGATTTCAAATAAAAAGTGTTATTTTCCTATAGAATAATTAAATTATGGAATAGTTTCTAAAATATGTAGATGGTGCAACTTCTCTTATTTTGATCAAATAATTATATAATTCATACTTTAATTTTAAAATTAAAAAAAAGTCACATTGAAAATATTTGAAATAAATAATCTATATTAAAAAATATAGAATATGAGTTAAAGTGGAACATAAATGTATTAATTTTTAATGAAAGATGTTACATGAAAGCAATAATTTTTTTTAGAAAACTATAGATTGATGATGATGAAAAAAAATGCTAATAGCGAATCAAAAATTTAATTAATGAGGAATTTAATAAAATTTTATTTTCTGTGTCAAAATGAATTATATTAATTTCTGTGTCATGAAAATTTATACTAAAAAAAAAAAAAAAACTAGTTAAATATTTATTGCTTCTTGGAAGTACCAGCAATAATGTGATACATTAAATTTTAATTCAGGTATCTTTAGCTCTCAATTTCATTATGCTATTACTCACCTAAAGCATGCAGAAGAGAAAAATGAATTAAAATCTAAAATATTAGTTCTTTCTTTTTGTTCAACCAGATTTATGCTTTCAATGAAACTACTTTTCAGCAAAAAAATTTGCAGTTTTGATTTTTATGGAGAAGAAATTTATATAAATAGCAAGTAAAAAAATTACATAGGTATAAAAAAAAGTAATAGTGTAGGATATAGGACTATTAAGTATATGAAACTAATAAGATCTGCATTTATATAATTATTAAAAGAAAGTATGAACTTGCTTCATACTTTTAATAATAAAAAATATTAAAAATTATTTTAGAAAAAAAATCACTACATAAAAAAATAAAACATAATTTCTCTTTAATAAATGATATATATATATATATTTAAATATTAAACATAAAAAGCAGTAGAGAAGATAAATAAGAATGATAAAAAGAATATAAATTTTCGAAAATAAATAACAGTGACTATTTTATTTATAAAAAAGTAATTTAGCCAATTAGAATATGTTATGATTAAATAAATAAGCTTTTATAAAATAAGTTTTAAATTAATAATTTACTTTTGCAAACGTTTAGAGAAATAAAATTAAAATTTTTAATCTACTCGTAGGCTGAAAAATATTTTTCAATGGGTGGTAATAATAATAAGCATAACTATATATACTTTAAAGTAAATAAAATTAATTTTGATTTTTTATTTGTAATGTTTCAGGCATTTATATCAAATTTCATTCATTCTTCAAATAAGTATCATTTTTTTTCTTTCACATTCATATGGTTTTATTTTGATAGTGGGTTGTATCTTAAAATAATTTGAAAAATACTAGTATTGAAAATACTATAAAATGTTTAAAACTTAAAATTAAAAAAGAAATATTTGATTATTATTAGCCAATATTTTTATACCATATAATTTAAAATATTTAATAATGGAATAATGAGATATTTTGTTATTCTGTGTTTTTTTAATGCAATAGGTAAGTAATAGCAGACTTAAAAGCTAAAATTTCAATAAAATCATTCATTAACTTAAGCTGATAAAACATTACAGTCTCTTCAGAGTATAGTTTGGTGCAATAGTAGAAACCAACTAGAAAGTTAAAGGTTTTTCAATAAAATCTTATGTGACACTTCTGATGCATAGACATCACATGACCAATAAACTGACCATTTCCTTTCCATTGAGTTGTTTAGCACAATGATAAAATAATACAAATAAAAACTAAAGGCTTCTAAATCAAAGCTTTACTTATCACTTCTACTTCTTTAATTTAAATGATTTCCCAATTTTTTTTTAAAAAAAAAATTGATATATTAAATTTATAAATTGATTTCGTTTTTTATTTATTTTAAAAATTATAATATAACCATTTCTACATATAAGAACTTGAAATCAAGTTGACACTGATTTATTTATCATTTGCCAAATAATTTTATAATATAGAATAGTACAATGAAATAATTAGCATTTAAAACTAATTTAGCAATAGAAGGCAATACACTTATATAATTAACAATTGGAAAGTTTATTGATTCAGTAATTATACAGTTGTTAGTTCTGTATCAGTTAATATTTACAATTCAGTATTGATTATTTATTTATAAGAGTATTAAAATGAGCAAATATTATCTCAATCTTGTGAAGTTAAATTATTAGCTATATAGAATGACAGATTGGCTTTCAAAAACAGAAACCTTTTACTTCAAAGTTTACTATTATGCTAAATGAGCCATTCTATCCTTTGAATTTAAATATTTATTTATGCAATATTAAAGTTTATTTATTTACTAGATATACCCAACTTCAAAAGGCCATTGTTTTGATATGTTTAATTAGACATTGTTACTTTCTTCACATTAAACTCTTCAAAATAAAATTATGCATTATAAAATATAATATTTGTAATTTTTTTTAATTGGTTGCTTTAATAATTTTTTTAAGATTTAATGTAAATATATGTTTTTTTAACAAACATTGTTTAATATTTTGTTCATCTGAACTATATTAGGAAATTAAGAGATCACATGATCACCATCTCTATACTAGCACATAATTTTTGTAAACAAAGGCAAAACTCTCCATACAGTAGTGCCACCCTGTGCTAAACAGAGTAATCAATAGATGCCAAAAGGCTTGCACATAAAATACCTATCTAGTGCCTACTCATCCAATATCCCCAGACTAGTTTCTGGCTTGTGGACATCATCAGTGAGAAGCCTTGGATTTGAGAGCACTGCACCTAGATCTTAGGATCTAATGCAACCCTCCAGCAGCCACCTTTTAACTCTACTTTACTACAAAACTATGAGAATGAAATTGAAAACATTGATCATGTGATATTTAGTGGTTTAACACCAATCCTGCCTAATAGGATACTGGTGGCTATGGTTGTTTAAGAGCCAAAGACACCAAAATGTATGGGTACTGAATTGAGTTCAGACCCATATGACTATATAAGCTATTGAGCTTAGATTGAAGATATTAACAATGTTTTCAATTTCATTCTCATAGTTTTGTAGTAAAGTAGAGTTAAAAGGTGGCTGCTGGAGAGTTGAATTAGATCCTAAGATCTAGGTGCAGTGCGCTCAAATCCAAGGCTCCTCACTGATGATGGCCACAAGCCAGAAACTAGTCTGGGGATATTGGATGAGTAGGCACTAGATAGGGATTTTATGTGCAAGCCTTCTGGCATCTATTGATTACTCTGTTTAGCGCAGGGTGGCACTACTGTATGGAGAGTTTTGCCTTTGTTTAAATTAAGAGATCATGAAAACATTTTAATAAAGCTAAATTAAAATTAAAATTTTTAAATATACTGCCCACCAACAAACATAATAGCACTTTTTAGCTTTATTAATAGTTACCACTTATTAATACAAAAATGCCAGTATTTCAGCCCATAATTTTTGTAATATTTTTTATTAAATATAAAATTTGTAATATTTTTTTGAATTGGTTGCTTTAACAATTTTTCTTAACGATTTAATATATGTTTTTAGTAAACATTGCTGAATATTTCATTTGTCTGAACTATATTAGAGGATTGAGAGACCATGAAAGCATGGAGCACTTAATGCTAAATTATATATTGGCATTTGTGGCCATTTAAATAACTGACTGAAAACCTTTACCCCATTATATACAAACAGTAGACAACCTGGCTCACTCAATGTCAGTGATCCTGAGTACCCTACCAGGAAACATCAAACATGCTGGCTGAAGCCAGTCGAATACTGAAGTAGTTGCTACCCCACTACCATTCATGAATTTGACTGTTATTATGGTTTAATGGTAAAATAAATAATAATTTTTTCCATTGAAAAATATGCCTCATTATGAATTTGTTATGCAACATCAGACAAACATCAATACATTCACCAATCAGACAACAGAGGAAATAGTGATTTTATATATAATATAGCAATTTTTTTGAATTTTACTTTTTAGAAAAGCTATAACTTAAGAATATCATATAAAAATATTTTAATAATTGTTTCAAAAACAATTTTTATGTTATTCTAAAAAACATTTATAAAATATAAATTTTTTAAATGTTTTCAAGTCTTTTTCTTTTTTTTTATATTAAAATTTTCATCTATGTTTTATTTTGTTCAATTATTTATCAAAAAATACACATTGATAAAATAGTTTTTTTTTATTGTTTTATAAATATAAATATTACTATAATTAGATAATCCTTTCTTTTTAATTTGTTAAAATCATTTTTTATTTAAATTATATTATAAAATTTAACTTCCTAATAGTGATATTTGGAATACTTCTATTCACTAAAATTATATCAGAAAAATTTGAGAAAGTCAATAGCTTAATACATATTTACTTCAATATACATTCTTTAAATAAAAAAAAATGATATGCTTATATAGATATAATCGATATTAAAGTATAAATGAATTGTGTGTTTATTATATGAAATTTAATATATGTATATTAACTGGAAAAAAGTATGAGCATAAAACCATATCAATTAACTATTTATTGACAATTTTCAATCTTAAAAACAAATTAAATTTTATATACACTAAGTAGTTTATATTCAATATTAATAATAATTATTTCTTTGCCATTTATAGATTATATATTAGTCAGTAATTTAATATTTTAGCATTTCAAAATATTAATTAAAATATTTTTTATTATGTTTGAATAATATACATTCTACAAATAGGACTTCTATAGTAGAAAAAGCAGTACATTTACCAATTTCTTAATTTATTATCAGCTGACTCATACGGAATTCTTTGAGTTTTGAAATGGTTACTTGTAAAAACAAACAATCCATATTTGTCATCTTATGATTCTATCTTTTTTTTTTAAAAAAGATTTACTTCTCAATTATATTCTATCATTAACCCTAATTTTCTAATGACAGTACAGTAATTAATATTATATTTTTTTAAAATGTCTAAAATAGTATAATATAAACAAGATTGCCTTTTCCGTAAAACTCATGTTCAACATTTTATGTGTATGATTATAGTTTATTAAACAAAACCTTCTTTGTTATGTATTTTAAAAAGAAAAATAAGTTTAGTTTTTAGAATAAAATAAATGTATTACTTTTATAAAATATATCACTATATTTTTGTGATTATACATATATATATAATTTTACTTTTATTTATATATCAAAGTTTTTGCACTCCCAACTTTATATAATTACAAAAATGGTTATTACTAATCATTTATTAAACTAGAGATTCTTTCTAGTTCAGATATATATTTTAAATTCTCAGTTAAACTTTAATATATTTTTTAAATTAAATATAAACAAAAGAAAATTCAACTTCATCTTTTTCCCCAGGAGCAATATATTTTTTAAAAATATTAAATTTTATTTTCTTTAAATTATTTTTAATTAAGTTTTTTTCTATTTAAAAAATTGGGCATTTGCTAGTTTAAATTTTTATTCCATATTTTGTTATGAATAAACAGTTTTTAAAATAAATTTTTATTATGAGATGAAAATAGAAGATTAAAAAAATTGAAATGAAATATTGTTTTTACAGTTTTCATTAAAAAAAAAATCAAGTAATTTATTTGGAACAGAACCTAAAGAGTACATGTCTTCTTGGATATTACAGACAATTACTATCTTAAAAACTATTACAAAATTAAACAGTGGAAAGCAGTTATTTTTACTTTTGGGTGCATATAATAATAATAATTTGTGCAAGAATAGCAACTTTCTCCAATAAGTAGTGCCATCTAGTGCAAGTTATAGTAATTAATGGATGCTAGAAGATTTATACATCAAAATCTCTATCTAATGCCTACTCATGTGGCATTCATTAGTGAGGATTCTTGGATCTGAGAGCGCTGCAATTATATTTTTGGATCAAATGCAACTCTCCAGCAGCATGGTGATCATGTGATGTTTTGGTGCTTTAAATAATTCATATAATTCAAATGCATTTTAATAATGTAAAGATAATAAAATTTTAAGATGTAGCTTTAAAATTAAGATGCTGATATAATCTGAACTAATTAATGAGGATGCAATTTATGATTAATGATGATCAAATACTACCACATAACTCTATTATTTAATTATTGTATCTTCTTAGGCTATAGCAAAATGTTTGAAATCTAAATTATGAGATTAAATTATCTTTGCTTTAATTATATATAAATAGGTTTTATTTCTATTAATTGATGCGCAATGCAGATATCGAGATACAAGAGAAAATCCAAACACCAAAAACGTAGAAGTGATTAATTAGGTGCAAAAAAAAATGAAAATACATATTTATTTATATATTTCTTATTTTTTTTTCTTTTTTTTGTACCTATTGGACAATATTTGATAACCATTATTATTTATATGTAATCTCCAGTTTTGACCAATGAAACCAAATGCTATTGAAAAACATTTATCTCCCCCACATTAGTAGAATGATTAGATAACACAAAATTATTATTTATATATGTATAATTATAGGGGTTTAAACACAACTTTAAAGATCCCTTCAGCTACCCACTCTATCTCATACAACTCACACAGATGACCACACACATATGAAAAAGATATATGATCTCCAATATCAGTTGCAGGAGATAGAGCGAGTACCTGAAGGAAGTTTGAAAGTCTGTGTTCAAACCCCTATAAATACATATAAATTCCAAGTATATAAATTATACTTGAATTCAAAAATATTGTATATGTATAGTAAATAATTTTTTATAAACAAAAAAGATTGTAAAATTAATTTGCTTGTTGATTTTTAAAGTATAATTTTTTCATTGTGAGAATGCTTATAATAGAAGAAGTACATCGAGTTTTTAAACAATAAACCAAAACAACAAATGTTTTCTTTTATATTTATTAGATGTATTAATACAAAAATATTTTTTGTAATGCATAGTTTTTTGTATGTAATAAACTCTGTATATTTTTCTTATGGTATTATACGATTAATTTTATAGTAGTAAAGTATTTTGATCTTTTTTTAAAAGAAATATTTAAAATATTTTAATCCTTTTCCTGACTTTAAGGTAAAAAAAAGTAAATTGCTTTTCAATTTTAATGGGGATAAATCTTCCAAAATTTAAAAAAAAATAAAGATTATGAAAAATATCAACTTTAAAAAATAAATATACTGACAATTAATAATCTAGATTGAAAACAAGTATTTAATTATTTTATTTTTGAAATTCATTTATTATTCACATTTATCGTGAATAATAAATTTCTCAGGTCTTCAAGTGTGTTATTTTAAATATATTTATACACATTATTATTATGCAATATAATATCACTCACTCAAGCAGGATGAGTTATTTTTCTAACATATTTTTAAAATCCAATTTATTTTTGAGTCACATGTTTTTTTAGATATTTATGATCGGTAAAATCTGATGTGACAAATTGATAACTAACAAAATACAAATATTGTTCAATAATTATAAAGATTGTACAAATATATCTTCTAGGTCAGTCAAAGTTAAAATTTCCAAATATGATAAAGAAGAAAAAAAGACTTTGAGTGCTGCTTAATCTGATACGCAATTTACATTTATAAAATAAATCAAACCTATAGCTAGCTACAAATAATCTCAACGGATACATTAACACATATTGATGAATATGTGACATGGAATTTTAGAGTTGACTTTTGAAGAGTGAATTAAGAAAGAGATTAATTAATGCTATATCTGGAGTAAACTAATGAATGGTTGTGAAATGTGGATAAAGAGTAATAAAATTAAAGACAGATTGGAAGCCTTTGAGATGAGGATATGGAGAAGAAAGGAAAAAATCAGTTGAACAAATAATATTGCAAATGAAGAAGTTTTGAAAAGAATAAATGAAAAAAGAAGATTGGTTGAGGAAATCAGAGAGCTGAATTGGATATATATTAAGAAGTAATTATAGTTTAATGAAAGATGTTTTGGAGAGAATGATGAGTGAAAGTAAGAAGGACGGAAAATATTGGCATTATTGGTTAATATAAGAGATGGGAAGAGTTACATAGAATTGAAGAGCTGGGCAATAAAGAGAATGGAATGGAAAAATTGATGAAGGGATGATGTAACTACTCTAGTGACATGTCAATTTAATAGAATACTGTTGATGATTATTTTAATTAAAAGTCTTATTTATAAAAAAACCGTTTTAATCTCTCCACACACTTGTAAGATTATTTTAATAGTATATTTGTATATTTTAGGGAAAAAAAATCCTATTAACTTTTGCTATAATTAATAAATTTACAAAAATAATTAATTAAATTATTTTATTGCAAACTTTTAAAGAAATTAAAATCCAATACTTCCTGATAGATGTGTCTATTATCATTTAAATAAAAATGCCAACTATTTATAATTCTTATTAAGACATAACAATAACCATTAAAAAATAATACAAATGTACACCATTTTAAAGTGATTAATAATATTTTATTACAAATATAGTCAACTTTCATTATAACAGACCTTGTTAATTCTATGACAGTTCTTGCTAAGAAATAAATAATTCAGATTGTTTTTGAATTAACAATTATATATATATAGTGTGCCATCCAGTCAAAGAAATACAGTGTTTGCCTGAAGGTTTGTGATGATGATATTTTAGTTGTATTTATATATTGGACTATTTCCATCATCTGGTATTGAGTATTGAATGTCTTTAGAAAATTTTTAGCTTTATTTAAATTTTTCTAAAGACATTCAATACTCAATACCAGATGATGGAAATAGTCCAATATATAAATAAAACAATACGTAGTTTGCTCACAGAATTTTATATATATTAAAGAATGATGAATCCAGATATCAATATAGCATTGAGGCAAAAGATACATTTTATTGCCTTCAAACTACATTTAATTTAAATAAATAATCATTAGATTTATGATGACTAAATTTGAATTTAAACAAATTAATAATATTATAAAGTAAATCTTAAATATATCCCATATGTCATGTAAATATTATATATATATATATGTTATGAATTTTATTTGGGCACCATGTCTAAACAAAATATTTCATTTTAATTATATCTCCACTTTTCAGGGTTTGGAATAAGCTTGTGTGTATGATCAAATATCTAATAAGTAAATAAATATAATTTTAACTAAATAATTAAAAAAAATACACAGCCAATTTAATAAATAAAATTTAAATTAAATTTATTTAAGTATATTAAAAAGAATAAAACATTTTATTTATTTTACAATTAATAAGTTCATTTATAAATGAATACGTTTTTTTTCAGCTTCCGTTTTCATAAGAAAAATAAGTTGTCATAAATAAAGTCTATGTTTACATGTGGGCGCTTGCGAAATATAACGTATCACATAAATGTGCATCTAGTTCATAAGCATAATGAGTTATGATAAATTAGATTGTCTTTAATTAATATAAACATGCAATTGTGTAGATTTAATTCAACAAACAATTAATTATTATAATGTTAATGATAAAGTATGTTCTCAAGTTTATTATGCTAAATAAATATAAGTCTAGGTGTTGTTAATATATAAGTATGTAAATTCATATCTGAATATATAAGTAAATAAGTAGTTAAAAAACTATCTACACTTCTATTTTGAAAAAAATCAAAATAATGCTAGAACTCCTTTGCTATAATCTATTATTTATGAGACATTTTAAAATATAAACACTTTTCTATGAAATATTAAGGGAACCTGTACCCTGCTAACAAATATTTTTTAAGTAAATGCCACAAAAAAGTCCATATAAACTGAACAATAAACATCCATAAAGTAAGTAAGTATTTCAAAAAACTTTAAAACATCATAGTATTTTAAAATTAATAAATATGATTAATAGCTAATATAAAGTTTAATGCCGATTGAATTTACTAAATAAATATTCATTTACACATATTGAAATATATATTAAATGCAGTGTATTTAGAAAAAATATATCTGTGACAATAATATCATAATAATTACAATAATTATAAATATACCTCTATCTACTTTGAGTCCCTCATTTGAAGATCTGGGAGAGAGAAAATAAAAATATTTTTTATAAGCAAAATATTAAAATATTTAAATACATATTGTACTAATATAAATGGAAAGTTTATGTTTACAAGTCCCAGGTCTTTGGGTATGCTAAATCTGTAACAGTATAAATGGGCCAATTAAATTTAATAGGACTATATAAATTGAGCAAGCCAAATCTGTAATGGAATAAAATTAAGCAATAATTTTAATTAAGCCTTACTAATAAAGTAAGCTAAAATACACACTGAAATAAAGTTAAAATTTATTGATAATAATATTTATTTATTATACAAATGATATTTATTTATTATAAAAATGATAACCTGATTGGACACCGAAATTGTAATACATAAAAATGTATAAGTGTTAAAAGATGGATAAAATTATTTTAGCTTAATGATTATACATAAAATTTATATTAATAATTTATTGAGTAGTTCTTTATGTTTTGATAATATCAATAGATATTTATGAAAATCTTAGGTTCCTTTTTGAAAATTACTGAATTTTAACAAAGTGTAGAATCTATATTATTTTTCTAATTGATCTTTAAATATTTATGATTACAAACATATTTTGAATTATTATTATTATATCATGTACCTATGAAATCAAATAAGACTATTAGCTCAGTTTAATAAATAAAACAATAATTTTATTTACAAAATAAATAATAAGATATTAATTAATATGTTTAATATATGCACAATGTTTTGAGAGGTGTTATTCTCCCCACTTCTTCAGATGATGCTGGCCTGACCAGTGACAGTACTAGCATGTGTTTCAAACCTGATCCTTAGATTCTTGATTATTGAATTTTAAGATAACACTATAACTAACTGAGCCATCTTGACAAAGGCAACAGTCAGTAGAAATTTCATATACTTACTTATGAGATTCCTCCTGATTTCTACACTTTTTCTTAAGAGCAAAGTTGATTACTGGTTTCCATACATTAGGTATAGTCACACTAGGTTGGCTTATGGGATTTCTTGCTATTGTCACATGAGCAGCTTCTTTAAATTTTCTTCTTTGTACCTTTCCTACACACTGTTGCCTTTGACAGGATGGCTCAGTTGGTTAGAGCATTACCTTAAAATTCAATAATTAAAAATATAATGATCCAGGTTCAAATATCATACTAGTACTGTCATGATGAGGCCAGCAACACCTGAAGAAGAAAGGAGAATAACACCTCTCAAAATGTTGTGCATATATTAACCTGCTTGATGTGCTATAACTAACAGTTGAATGTATTTGGAATATTTAAATAAAGTTAAATTTTTCTAATGTCATTCAATACACATATTAAATGATGGAAATAGTCCAAGATAAAAATACAATCAGTTCATTAATGTCTGTACTTTTAATAAATCATATCTTTTTTTATAACTTATTCATTGTAAATTATTCTTACATTTTAAAAATTGAAAACATGACTATATATTTTTCATGATCCTCTCATATTATTCTTTTGATAAAAGCAAAAAATAAAAAAATGTATAAAAAAATAATAGAATTTTAATTTTACTTTTCCAGTCATTTTGAATCTATTAATAAATAATAAAAAAAGGTGAAATTGTATTAATGTAATATTAAATGACAATCTGTGCTGTTCATATGATTATTATAAAAAAAGCAAGAGCAAACATTATTGAAAAAATAAAAGAGCATCCGTATTCTTTATAACATAACCAGAAATGATCCTACATTGCCATCAATATTATTGAATTGTTTTTTATCCTAAAGTTTAATAATAGTTTATACTGAATAAGATAATACAAAATGCAAAACAAAAGAGTCAAGGTTTATTAAAAGTACAGACTCAATAATGAACCAATTTATAATGGTGTTCAATTAAATGATTTTTTTTATTATATCAAGTAAATTAAATTTGTTAATCTTTATAATGCATTAATGGCATAATGTGATAAATTGGTTCATTATTGAGTTTGTACTTTTAATAAACCTTGACTTTTTTATTTTGTTGAACTAATGTTTGAAATATTTACTTAAATATTACAATCAACTCAAAAAAGAGAAATTGTCATTGAAATGATAGATGATGTTAATCGTTCAACATATTATAACATCTAAAATACCATCATAATTAGCCATCAGGAAAATATTAATTGTCTAATGTATTGTTGTTCTAACAATTGTTTTCTGAAGAAAGTGTTCCGCATAAAAACTAAATTGGAAAATGTAATTAATTATTAAAATTTTCACTTCTTACAAAAAAGAATTTATATTAATATACAAAATTTAATCAATAATTGTATGATTTAGTTAGATAAACCTAGCTTCTTTAATTAATGCTACTATATGCATAAAAACTGGGATGGTAATGAAATTGGGAATTGTAGAAGGATATGCTGATCACAGTATTATGAAATTATTTTAAAAACTTATTCTCAGTCTCTCTCTGTCTATATATATATATATATATATTATTCTGAGTCTTTCTCTCTCCCTTTCTCAATTACCTCGCTAGTAAAGTTTTAGTGCAATATTATTTTGCTAACCCTTTATATATAATTTATTATTAAAATAAATTATTTCTATTATTCTTAAAATGAAGAATTTTATTTAATAAAAGTGTTTTACTAGTATTTATCTATGGATCTGAGATTGGGACACTTAAATTCAAAAGACCACAGAGTAAAATGCAAAAGATCTATGTTACAATTTTCTAGGATGGATTGAAAATGAAATGCATCATTAAAATAAAAGGCTGAAATTAGGCTGAAATATTCATGTAGCTAGAAGAGTTAGCTGAATTAAATGAAGTATTAAATTAAATCTAAAAAGATTGTTAGAAATCTAGCAAAATGACACATATGAGATAAGTAAATGAGATAAAAATGTTTGCTGAAATGATGTGGAAAAAAATTCTATAAATTAGAGAAAGTGCAAATGAAGGTTTCTCCAAATTTATTAAGTCTACATAATTGCTTTAATACTACGCTTTTGCTGAATGCTAAGGCGGGAGGGTTTTAATTATTTTTCATTCTTATTTTGTTCTTTAGCTAAGATTAGCTAGATATTAATTGGTGACTATATAGATTAATATAAATAGATCCAGCTACTCTAAAAAATTATAATCCTTTTGAAGTGCAAACATTTTCAAATGTACTTAGATTGGATTTAAATCACAAGTCATGATCATGGCAGATGGATGCCATTTACATTCATATATATATATATATATATATATATATATATATATATATATATTGTACCGGTCAAAAATGTATATCCATTCAACAAGATTTAGAATCTAAGCAAAAGTATCTGAATCCAATCATGCCAGAGATACACAGGTCAGGAGTAATCATGAATTCTAACCTGTTTGCCCATTCCCCAAATCTATAACACTATGGACAACACCTATGGCGATACTACATAAATTATTTCCGGGTCCGGTTCTATATTGTTTTGCATGAGAACTCAGCTGATGATGATGATGAGAGATTGAGTGAACCCAAGATATTAAGTTAAAATATACCTAAATATAAATATTATTAAGGAGATTCGAACAACTGGATTAAAGTTTAAAAATATAAATATTTATTTTGACAAAAATTCAAGGTTAGTTTTATATATGTATAATCAACATCATGCAGTTTAAACTATTATTTTGGTTACAAATCTTTGCCAATCTTTATACAATTATTTTCTTTTAATAGATATCAATTTAGTGCGGCAGTTACAATACTGAACGCATATTTAAAATAGGTTTTTATTCAATGTTACAAAAACAAATTTATCTGGGTGTTTTTGTGGACATTTATACATTAAGAAAAACACATATGACAATATAGAGTTTCACTGTTTAGAACAACTTTAATGGGATGCCTTTGGCATTGAATACATAACTTTATTTTCATTTATATAATTTATTTACAGAACTAAAATGAGGCTACATTGTGGTCAAAATATACTTAAAACATTTATTTATTAAACATTTTCGACATTTAACTAGAAATTATTGTGAAACTCTATCAATAGGGGAATTGATTATTTTAATAAAGGGGAGGGCAGCTTCATGAGAGACTGGATTTAAACTCCAACTAAAAATATTACAAAGAGAAAAATGTTTCATTATCACATATCATTACAATTTATATTGTCAAACAGGCTAAAAAAAACCGAACTATAAGAAATTGCAGTGCTAGCATAATAGCCAAATATTTGTGGAACCAATATTTTTTGAGGTGCTTTATCATATTACAGAAGAAAACAGTCTAGCCGACTTACCACTCCACATTTTGTGGAATCGGTTGACAAAGGGTCCTCGGATGAAGATGCAATGGGCTGAACTTTTCTGGAATTATCCCATGCATTGCTATCATTTTGCGAGTATATATAGACCTAGTCTAGGGACATTCATCACCCTGTTTACAACCTGAAATGAAGAGGAGATGACTTGGGTGTTCTGACACATGTCTCTAGATAAAGCTTAATAACATGAAGAGTGGTCTATGTTAACAACGCTTTTATAAGTATATGAAATCATTGGTTTTAAATATTAACATAAAGCCTGAAATAGTGTAACAAATATGTAATGATATGTTAAATAATGACCCATGTAAGATAAAATCATTTATCAACGGTTAAAACTATAATTAATGAAGCATACATTGCTCCCCCTTCTTGAATAACTATTTTATTTAACATATAAAAAAAACTAAAATTCGCACATCTAAAAGTGCCAATAACAAAATAGATTTAAGTCAGCAACCTTTTGGCGATGATGATTAATAAAGAAATTAATAAAATTAATGGACATCAATATCCACCCCAGATTGAAAAGTATTTATATATTTTGTATAAACTTACGATAAAATTTTTATTTAAAAGCATATATTCATTAAAATACAAATTCAATCTTACGAACTATTTAGATATAAATAATAAGAACTTATTAATTCCTCCTCCCTCTTTTAAGTTCATAAGACTGGGTTTGATTGGCATTTATAAATAAAAGTTTAGTGAAAAATATAAAAATATCATTAGAAATAAATTATAACCACACTAAATTATAAGAAAAATAAAAAGCATGAGTTGGATGAAATAGTTTACAATAAGATTAGTTAGGATTATAGAGAATCAATACTAAAAAAATAGTTATTAGTTTTAACATACTCACCAATGAGCAAGTTAAAAGAGATTAAATATACAGAAAAACATTAATTCAAAGAGATAGGATTCATGTAAGACAATTGTAATGGCTTTAGACTTGCTACCTCAGGATTGCATGGAATAAAGTAGGCACGAGTCTTTTGTGGCAGGTGGAATTGTTTAACATGTCTCTTGGCCTTGGCAGTTCTTTGATGGCATGGGTAAACTTGAGTGGTAGGAGCTACATCTCTGCACAGTGAAGAGTGGAGCTGAAGATGGAGGGGAAGTCAGCTGAGGCCCCTCAAAAATTCAACAGATGTGGAGTCAACTAGTGACTATTAACCCAACTCTGACACAATAGATTTTTGGCCCTATTTATACAAACTTTGAGGTATTCAAAGAATGTTTTCAATTAAACTTCTTAACTCTAATTAATCCTTAATTTACAGAAATATTTGATCTATTGCTAGTGGAGATGTAATTGTTAGATAACTGTTCAAAAATAAATTCAAATCAATTTCCAGATTGGAAATAGATTTGATAAAAATGTTAACAGTTAACTAAAATCAATTAGCTTTGGTTTAAATTTTACTTTCATTAACTTTAATAAAAAAATTCCTTTTAAAATCTTGAATCCCATATCTTTAATTATTCTTGGACAGTTAATGACTGCATCTTCCATCTTGAATATTTGTGTAATTATATGAAGAAAAATATCTATAAAATAAATAACAAATAGTTAAGAAAAAAAATACAAAATTTATTTACAAGATATGTTTGTGCTTTTATATATATAAGCTCCATTAAAATATGTATATATCTGAGTCGCATCCCTAAAAGTTAATATTTAAAATTAAAAAATTTTTTTATTTGATATTTATATTTATAAATTTTTATAGATGCTTCTTAGAAATATATGTATAGTTTATATACATGTGATGAAAAAAAAAACAGAATGAAATGTGGGTTAAGTGGTAGAACCATGAAACTCAATCTTAAATTAAGGTCAACTGTTTCAATATATTGTGCCCTTTTCTATAGGTCAGTAATAGTCCATCTCAGTCAATTACTAAAAATTTTAAATTTTAGAATATATTCTTTTGATCTATTAATTATGGTTTGTCAATTATAATATAAAAGTACAATTTGAGGCTAAAGCAAATACGTAGTATATAAAATTATAGCAAATCATTTAAAAAATAGTTAAGTAAAGTTAAAGATATTATTTCATATGGTTGTAAAAGCTGGCCATAATAAATAACTCAGCTATAAATATTTAAAAACTTTGGTTTTAATAGTTTAAAACTTGTAGTAATAAATGT
Organism: Epiperipatus broadwayi; assembly: GCA_028023455.1. Lineage (NCBI taxonomy): Eukaryota > Metazoa > Onychophora > Udeonychophora > Euonychophora > Peripatidae > Epiperipatus > Epiperipatus broadwayi. The sequence continues at coordinate 4,893,579 of JAQFVV010000008.1, read as the reverse complement.
TATATTTTAAATTTATAAAGTCATATTTAATAATCAAAATTAATATCGTACATTTTAAAAATAGACTTTATGATGGTGAGAATTGTATTTAATTCTATATTTTTTAAATTGTTCTTCCAAATTTTATAATTATTTTATATAATATAATAAGTTTATCAATTTTATAAATCTAGGCAGAGAAATAGATTGAAAATCATCTGTCAAAGTTATATTGATCATGTGACTTGTATACTACATACTTTCACACACTGCTTGTTTGAATTAATAACAGAGTTTGAAATATTTAAAAGTTGTATTATAGAACTGAATGTAATTACTATCTATCATAGAAGTGAATATTAAATAGTTGTTATAAATGTTTCGAAATGTTTTAAAATAGTATCATAAAGAAGAATACACTCATAATATAAAAATTAAATATTTTATTTAAATAAAACTAGATAAATTGAATATTCAAAATGGAATAGGTTATTAAAGTTATTTTAACAGTTATCTTAAATGTTTAAATAGTTTTGATAAAGTAATAATTGAATTAAAAGTAGTATTTTAAATAATATTTTGAGTTATTACGTCATAAATTTTTATTTTAAAGATTCAATTCTATAAAAAATTGAAAATATGTAAATTTGTTCTCAAGCTAAAAGTAAGAATCAACCAATCAAATGAGGTATTTTTACAGACTATAAATATGAATTGCATGGGGGTATAAGAGGAGATTAATAATGTATTGAAACCAGAGAAAGGTAAATTATAGCTATCAAAGAGATAGTATTTTTAAATTTTTATTTTAGTCAATTTTTTAGTACTTTCTTATAACTTTATCTGCAAAAAACTAATTGATAATTTTAAAGTATTTTGCAAAAGAGAGTTTAAAAAAATAATATATTTAGAAACTTCATGGAAATGATTTTCTAGTTTTTTAAAAGTTACTTGCCAGAAGTATTTTATCTGAAGTTTAACCTAAACTATGCAATAGAGATGGATATACTACGAAATAAAATATGTTTAAATTATAATACAGCTTTATTTACGCTCAACTGGAGGATTATTCTAACTCATATAAAAATAATTCGGGCATTATGCTGGAAGCTTAAACAGAAAACTATTTGCCGTCTAAAAAAAATTTGTGACACATTATTAATAAGCTTATCCAGGAGTTTTTTTTAAAAAAAGAATAAGATATTTATATCGTATGAGTTATCATAAAATATAATGAAAGAAATAGAATGTTTAGTCCTTTTTGAAGGAAACATTTTTTTTAAAATATATATTTTACAAGAATTAAAAAGAACTTATTAAGAAATAAAACCTATATAAAAAAATGAACATATAGTAGATAAATAAAGGATGGATCCATGAAAATACAAATATTGTGTAAAAGTTTACCGGATAACTTAAGTTAAATTGAACAGAGTGATGCATCAGAGAATATTGAATAAACTTTATGGGAATAATTCTTTAATATTACAGTTTAATAATTTTCATTCTGAACAGTAAAGACCCAGGATTATTTTCTATAAATTTTACTAAATGGATTAATAATTATTTTTATTTTTAAACTTTAACGCGCTTGGAGGAGAACATTTTAAAACTCTAGAGAAAATAATAAACATTTTTGGATTTTATCATGAACTATGGTCAAGTGAAGACATAATTATAGTTTTAAATTTTTATTTTACTAACTTAGTTAAATGTAAATTTTTCTATTTATAAGATTAGGAAAACATAAAACATTAATTTGTTAATAACATAAAATTTATAATATAATCTAATCATTTAGATAAGAATATTTTTAAATAAAACGTATGTATGTGTCTTTTCGTTTATGTATGCAATGTTTTTCTATATCCAGTGGATGGAAGAAGCCTACTAAAAATGATGACTAGATAAAAAGGGTTATTTGGTAATAATAATAACTATTAATAATTTATAATGTATATTTTTGTTTTCTTTAGATCATCTATGAATCTAAGAATGAAGTGTAAAAGTTTTAATTATATGTAACGCATTTCCATACATTTTAAAAAAACATTGAGATAGGATTGATTTGAAAATATGCATACGATGATTATTTTTTTTTATATATTAGTAATATAATCCAACATAATAACAAATAATTATGTGATTCTTTTAGAACTTTCATGTTATTGGATATTCAAATATTGTCTAAGTAGATTGTATATGATTAAACATATAGAATAATGAAGTAAGCAAACTTTTCTTATGGAACAGTGAAATTGTTTTAAATTATCAATGAATTTTATTTATTGTTTTTTAAATGCAGATAGTTATTTATCGATGTAAGATGTAGAAAAATTTTAAGAAATAATGTTGAGATAGTGGCTTGGAAGTACTATAGTTAGCAGGAAACCAAGATGATATATTTTTTAAAAAAATAGGATATGATAAGGAATAGAAATAATATTTAGTCTTTATGTGGTTATCAGCATAGTTAACAAAGCCTATGACTGATACACATTTTATTTGGACAGTGTTTTATATGTCTTTAAATATTTGATGTTTTAAATAAAGCTGAAGAAGTAGCTTTAACATCATTCATGTATTAGAGGTTATTAGACAGGTAAAGGTTATACCTCTTTGCACTGTGCCATGATTTTTTTGAGATATATTAAGAGTGATACTCTAGCTTTCTTCCTTAAATCCTATACATCTGTTTCACTATCTTTATTTTATGTAACTGCATCGTTCAGTAAGATATTTTGAAAAGAAATGATGAATAATTTAGAACTTAGGTTATGCTATCGTTTTGTATAAGATTGGTTTATTTGCTTAGAAGGAATAGAATTTATAACTTGAAATTGAAGGTCCAAAGTATCCTAAGGAAAGGAAAGAATCATAGAATATATTTTGAATTTATTTTTGGAAATGAAATATAAATTTTTAAAATAGAGTATCTAAACAAGATATTTTCTTTAGAATGTTGATTATTTTTAAATGCTTTATTTTTTTTTTGAAGAAAAATAAGTATTGCATATTTTTAAAATACAATAGTACAAAGTAAATTATATAAACAATATGTATAGTACATTTTTGTTCATTGAATAACAGGAATATATTGATTATTACACTTATATCATACTAAAGTAAGGCTAAATAAGAATGTATTATGATTAGTAAACATCGTGTGATAAAACACTAAAATCTAGTACTGAATTTTGGATGAATATTTTATGTAACATCTTTGATTTTGCAAGATGAAATTTTTTTTTAATATTTTGAGAAATCCATACACTTTGTAAAGTTAATTTTGTTTTTTCTGTAGAATGTTTTCTTATGAATTTTTTTTTTTAAAAATAAGATAGTTTAATAATATTAAGGATGAAATATTTTGCTAATAAGTAAATATATTTATAATAAGTTAATCATAAAGAGAAACCAAATGGTAACTTTTTTTTGTTATATTTTGTCTTAAGTATAAATAAAGATATAACTAAACTATAAACTATTTTTATATAACTTAGTAGATAAAAATGTAAGATTAAAATAAGGATATCCATTGTAAATAGTGTACATAAATTGTTTATTTAATTTGTTGTTGTTAATAAACTTTGTTAAAATTTGTTTTTCAAAATTTTTGTGTCTTGATTGTTTATTTCTCCACTTCACTGCATGAAATCACGATATATTCATAACAATTGAAACAAAAATATAATTTTGCACAAAAAGATAAATAGAGAGTTATATTTAAGAATTTAAATATTTTATTGGTATTCTTTTAATTAAATAATTATAATTTTACATTGTTTTATTGGTCATAAATCAGTTATCACAATAGTATACTGAATTATATGCTATCAGTTGCCACACATCCTTTGTTTATCAGATTATCATATGCTACCACATATTTATTATATTATTACATGAAGGTAAAAGATTATATAAAATTATTTTATTATTTTATTATGGTAATAAAAATATAACGAAAAGAAAAGATATGCAGTAGTAGTTAAACAATGAAGAATATTATTATTATTATTATTTATTATTATTAGTTTCAGTGTAGTAGATTATGACAAAAAATCCCTTCTCATATTTTACTACTGTATTTTTAAATTAACTTAGAATAAACTTTATGAACCTGAGATTATTTTATTGAGCTAGATTATTAAATAGAAGATTAAGATTTAATTATTAGTTTAGTCTTAGTGAGTAGAAGTTATTAAAGTCGTAAGAATACTATGAGTTTGTTATTTAAAATAGTAATAAGGGGGATAGTGTTCTTATGCCATTGAGATAGTATCCTGTGGGATATTGGCTCAATGTAATCTATCTTGTCACCTGTATTTTCACTTCAAGTCTCATGAAAATATTAAATAGTTATTTAATTTATTTTTATAAACTGAACCTTATTCGTATTTTAAAGTTGAGCTAGTGAAACATTTTAATTTTAATGCTGAATATTTTATTTATTAATTATTAACTGAGCTAGAACCCATTTTATTTCATATCATATATTATCTGGAAGTGAAGATACACAAGACAAGGTTAGAATATATATATATATATATATATATATATATATATATATATATATATATATATATATATATATATATATATATATATATATAAAAATATATATATATATAGTAACCAGTTGGTTACATTGTTGTACTAGAAAAAATAAATAATTAGATAGTTGGCAGCAGTTTCCCTGTTTTGAGAATAAAAAAAAAATTTAATTAATGAGAAAAAGGAAATTTAATTTTCCAATGCATATTTTGTATGGGTCTTCATTTAACTAAATGTTTGTAAAATTCTCATATGGTAGTATGAAAATTTTCAAACATTAAATATATTTAAGAGTATTTTTTTTAAAAAAGTAATAAGAAAAATAAAAAAGAAGAAAGAACAAAATAGGATTTTAATAATTTTGTAAATTTTATTTTAATTGATCAGAATTGTTTTTTCTTTATCTCTATTTAATGAAAAAAAAATCAAATTAGTGCAATTAACAAATTATCTTGTTGTTTTGTTGCAAGATTTGATTTTTAATTATAAAGCAATGTTAAAAATTTTATGTTGTTAAACTTAAGTCTTAACTTGTTTTCAGTCTCTTTGATTAAGGAGAGAATTTGTTGAACAATTGTTTTTATGAAATTTTTAAATTGGTTATCATGAAAATGATAATGTAAGAGACATTATAATTGCCTTATGGGCAAGATTCTCTTAGAAAAAAATATGTGGGGGTATGAATTAAAGATAATACCCAAGTGTCTTGGAGAGATTATTGCTAGCATAACTGTTGAAGAGAGCAGTCAAATCTTATTCCTGTGGCTGAAAAATATAGAAAATTTTAACTCAACTGTTGAAGAGAGCAGTCAGATCTTAAGTCCCCTGGTTAAAAATATAGAAAATTACTAATTTAACTGTTGAATAGAGCAGTCAAATGTTAATACAGCTGCTAAAAACAAGTATTTCTAACTTAGCTGTTGATGGAAAAACAGCCTAAGTTTAATCCAGCTACTGAAAAGAAAAAAGCAGAAGCCTTTACCAACCTGTGTCATAATACATCAGAAATCTTAACTAAGCTATGGAATATCATAATAGATGTTTTAATCCAGTGTTTAGCATACTGTGAGTTTAGAAGTAAAATGGTTTGTACAATAAAAACCATGTGCAAAGTTAATCTAAAAGCAGGCATTACCTTCCTCCATGTAATATACCTTCTTTGGAAAAAACTGTAGGGAACGGAAAGCCACTTTTCCTTCAACCAAGAGCAATAAGTTTCTGAATACATCTGTCTCACCTGGAAGTTCAAGTGGAAAACAAAATGGACAAATTTTGTTATTTTTAATTATCTGGAATTGCTTCAGACCAAGAAAAGGACACATTAACCATGTCATGTCTAAGAAGCTTTCAAGGAGAAGCTCAATTGAATAAAAAACTGGAATTGAAAAGGACTCCAACACTAAAACCATGGCTAGAAGTATTATTTTTTATATGTGCTCATTATTAATAAGTTATTTTTGTGTTGCATAAGAATTGATAACAGTAAATATTTCACTAAGTTAAAATATTCCAAATTATTAGACATATTTTTTTTTTGTAAAATCAAGTCAATTTTCTTTTACAAATAGTAAAATAGCATTTTATTTTAAAAAAGTATAATCTGCTATAAATCTAAGTCATTTTTTTTTCTCTCTTATTTTTTCATCTGGGAAAAATCAATGATTGCTAACTTTGATGTTTTTTGAACATATTTAAAACACTTAAAAATTTTAAAGAAAGAACCTAGTGAATTTAAAGTTAATCCTGAATACAAATTAATTGGTTGATTAATGTAATTTTTGTAAAAATGTACTTTTTTTAATGAAATAGATGTTTGAAATGACATACTGTCTTGTCATTGTTGTTTTTGTTGTTATTAATCAGATATTAAATAATTGTTTTTTAAAAATATTCTTTCTAGTCTTAATTACTTTATTCTATTCAATTCGTTTTATGAAGTGTTATGTTACCTTAAATCATAACAGCTTATATTATAGGATTTAGTTTTTTTGATGATACCAATAAAGCTAATTATTTATAAGTAATGGAAGGACATGATTTGTTTAAGGTTATTTATGATAAGTTGATTTATTTATTTTTTTCACTCTTATTTACAGTAATAAATTATAAAGTTCTTGATTCCTGAGCTAGATTTGTGCATAACAGCTATACAGAATAGGCAATTAATATTTAGTGTATAGGCATCCAGATGATGATAAAGATGATGATGATTTTTGGGCTGGCACAAAGAAGATATTCTTCAAAGTCCATACACTATATTTTATTTAGTTTGGTCTCTATTAAAAATTAAGTTTATAGTTGGCCAATACATTAATATTATTAAACCACTAAACATCACATGATCACTATCTTCTATACTAGCACATAATTGTTATTAAACAAGGCAAAACTCTCCATACAGTAGTGCCATTCTGTGCCAACCAGAGTAATCAAGGGATGTCATAAGGCTTGTGCATAAAATCCCTATCTAGTGTCTACTCATCTAATATCCCCAGACTAGTTTCTGGCTTGTGGCCTTCATCAGTGAGGAGTCTTGGATCTGAGAGTACTGCACCTAGATCTTAGAATCTAATGCAACCCTCCAGAAGCTACCTTTTATCTCTACTTAACTACAAAACTCTGAGAATAAAATTGAAAACACAATATTTTCAATCTAAGCTTAATTATATAGTACTAAGTGGCCAGAGCATTGATGATGATCAGCATGTTTTAATATCCCAGCATTTTTTTTGGTTGTATTGTTATGGATTTGCACTTAAGTTTGTGCATCAAAACTATGGTTTAAATAATTACCCAAGTGGGCAAAGGTTCAATAATTACAAGATTGATTGTTGATTTATTTTGATAGATCATTTATGATGTGGAATGTTTATTTCTTTTGATATATTCTTTATACTTTTAAGTAGTGATAGTGAACTTATCGTTAGCTGTGCTGATCTCTGAATGATCTATTATGCTCACCTCTTGTGAGATTATTATTTTTTAACTTGAGGATAAAAATACAATTCCCCAGATCCCTCATGGTTTAAACCCCTAATTTTCTGTAGTGTTACAAATGGCTAACCAATTAAGGACTGTAGTATTACTATATATATATATATATATATATATATATATATATATATATATATATATATATATATATATATATATATATATATATATATATATATATATACGCTATATATATGGTATTATAATTTTAAATAAAATATATTAAAAATTGAAACAAGTTTATATATATAGAAATACTTCATGGTATCCTGATTAATATATATCAATACATGGTAATTATAATCCATATACAATATAGAATTACTACTAAATAGCTAAAGAATTCCAAATAAAAATTTTGTAGATAGTTCTCTCAGTCTCATCAATCGAGCTAACTATAAGTTTAATAATCAATAAATGGGAATCTAATATTTTTAGTTACGAGTAAAAAGAAAACATTCACCAATTAGCAGTTGTATATCATGACAGATATTATATTGTTCATAGCTTATTCTGCAGTTAGATAGAAGACTGGCTATCCACATTTGACCATTTAACGCCTTATCCTCTTATCATGTGTATATCTATATACAACGTATATTGTAAAAAAGAAATGCATTTAGATTTTTTTGGTTTATTGTAAATTATTAAAATTATTAGACAATTATAAAAAATTTCAAAAAATTATAAAAGTCATTAAAAGAAGATAATTATCTATATGCAGTAATTTGGTAAGAAAGTTTTATTAGCAAATAAATAGTCAATTATTGTTAAGGAAAGCATTAGCAGGAGTCAAGACAAATTAGGTTAAAAGATAGTGCAAAAGCAGTTCAGCTTCACTAATGTTATTTTATATCAGATTTGTATTCAATAAAGTAAAACGTAATTTTGATTTTTCAGTAAACAAAAGCAATTATTATAATTGCTTTTAAATATCAATGCCAGACATTAAATTTAGTTTGTCGAAAAAGCATATAATTTGCATGCAATTTTTAAAAATTTGATAAATTTGTTAGACAATACAATTCAATTCATGATATTTGATCCTATAAATATTAAGCATTTATCACAATTTTTGAAAATAATTTTTTGCAAAAAAAAAAAAAAAATGCAGAAAAAGAAACAAAAACAGCATGAAAATTAAAAAAAGAATCTTAAAACAGTATTTCATTATCAAATTGTTAGTAAAGCACCCCTGAAGCTTTTCATAAAGTTACAGTCAAGGAAAATATATTATTTATCAAACCTGTCAAAATTCTGGGTAATTAAGGTTTGATCTATTATTATTCTCTAGCTATGAGCATCTAAGTATCTTTTATCAACCAGTATTGGATAATTATCAAAAATGTCTATAAAAGAATAATTCTAAGCCTGAATCAAACTTTAAAATGTTTAAAATTCTATTTAGCTTACTTGGCCAATATTCAAACTCAAATCCTAGAACATATTTATTTTAATATTGATCATGATCAATGTGGTAATGGTAATTTATTAATGGATCATCATACTCCTTTTTAGTTATTTGTTGTTAAAAGTTGCAAACAATTTTAAAAAAAAAGAATACATCTTACATACGTTTAGTTTGGCACATGTAGATATGAATAGTATTAAATTTCTGTAGAATTGTTTAGAGAGACTGTTGACGTGGGAAAAGTAATTCTCACATCAATAAATCTGAATGTCTACAAAATCAAGTTCTTTAGAAATTTTTTATTTTTATGATGTTCAAATTTTGTTAATTATATTTTTTTAAAGATACAAATTTGATTACGTTTTTTCCTTTTGTTAAATTATAGGAAAAAGAGAATATTTTAAAATTATATTACTTGGTTGAATAAAATTAATTGTGATTAATAAATAATACAAACATTATAATTCAAAATACAATAAATAATTAAAATATAGTAGTTAACAAATTATAATTAAAAATATTTATAATAAAAAATTTATAAATATAAGAATTGATTCATAAATTAATTAAAAGTTAATAGAAGTTATGATATAAAATGCAAAGAAATATTTGATTACATATATATTTATATATGCAATATGTATAGTGTGTGTATAGATACAGGTTTACAGGATGTAGAATTGCCTTTGCACACACACACATAAATATAGTTTAAAATATGCAAAACGTTTGAACATCTGCTTAACGAAAAGATTTTACTTTTTCTCTATTCAAACATAAATGAAAGAAATATCAATATTACACACACACACACACACACATATATATATATAGTTATTTATATGGTATGTGTATAATGTAATAATGAAATAATTTTGATGAATTTAATGAATATTTAAATTATGATGAGACAAAACATTTTATATATATATATATATGTGTGTGTGTATTTAAAATGTAATATTTAAAAATGCATTTCATTTATATATAAGGAGAATATGATGGAAAATATATTGAAGTATATTATATAATATAAACAAATTTATCCTCTTATGCTTTCTCCCAAAAAAACTCCTTAGCAACTGAGCCAATGGAAAGCCAATAGAAATATTGCATTTATAGAATTAAAATTTTGTTAATATTGATTTAACTCATACTTAATTAATTAATGAAAATAAATAGAAATATATCTGCTTAATATTTATAGAAATAACATGTATTGAAAAATGATTGCAATGACATCAGATTGATAATATTGCACATGAATGTAGATAATTAAAAAGATTAATGTAGAAAATTATTTTATTTAAATTAAAATTTTATTTTATTTATAACTAAAAAGTAAAAAAATAATGTATTTTTTTTTGAATAATGCTTTTATATAAACAGCAGACTAAAAGTTGAGAGTTTTTTGATTTTTAAGGCATTAAATGCTTTTATGAAATGGTACATGTTTTTTAGTCAAATTACATTGTTATTTTTCTACTTTTTAGTCAACTGCATAATACTAAGAGGGTTGAATTTATATGTAACATAGAATTAAATATTATTTTACTAATAAATATAATACATACACTTATATATATATTGAACCAGATCCAGTGACATTTAGTAAATTCTAGATAATTTCACCGACATCATTCATTCAGATATCGTAAACAGTAATTTAAAATGAGTGGTCTATTCTCACACTTTCATTTTCAGTACTTAAGATTTGCCCATATATAAGCATTTGGGTTGGAAAGAATAAGTGGATTCATTTTATTCTTTCATAACTACTATATCTTGTGTTGGGAATGAAAGTATTCATTTATTATTAACACTTGTAAAAAGCACATGCCCAATAGCTTGAGAAGGCTGATCTTTGTTGTAGAGTATTTGAAATATTTCTAGGTTTAAAATCTTTTAAAAAATCTTTTCACATCTAAACTTTAATAAGTTTTATATCTCACAGTTATATCTCTCAACTTTAACTAAGGGTATTATAATACTTAATACATAACTTCTTGGTAATTATTATTTTGTATCTTTAATACTACAGAAATGTACAAGGCCCTTCAAGCAAAGGAAAGAATACCATTGACAGTATAATCATTAATGATACTCACAAACAGATCAAGCTATACAAAGCATAACATGATCACATTTTCTGACCATGGCCCACCTCAACTGCTTGGACAAAAACCACCATCCAAAACATTTTATTTGCTTTGAGGATCAAACTCAGGTGCCAGCCAACCATATGTTTTATAACTGGCATGTTCAGATGACAAGCACACTAACAAAACTTGAAATATCTCAAGCTATCTCCTACTCTTAATGAGGGGTCCATCACATTAACTTAACACATATAAACATTTATATCTTTAACTAAATCATGATGCAGTGACAAGAGGGAAAAAGAGAGAGAAAATAAACCAAATAACAATTAAGAAAACAATATTTATTCATGCACACATATTTAATATAACATAATAGTACGGAAATTTGCATATAAAAATATATAAGTGATTATTGAGGCTGAATTTTATAATAGCCCTTCATTAAAGTTAATTTCATTTAAAAATATAAAGTGTCTATAGACAGTGATCAAAATATATTTACTAGATTTTCATGATTGTCAATTTCCAACTGGTTGGCTTTTTGGTCTCCATTGATGGTGTCAGGGCTTGTCCATTCGATGACTTGACAGTGGGAGAAAGAAAGAATAGTTGTAGCATTTATATTATGACTTAACAGTTGATTTTGGCAGAGAACTTAGGGCATGGAGCACAATTGAACACTTCTAAGGCAGTCTATCAACACATGTTGCTAGTTTTGCAGTTTCTGCAATATTTTACACTCAGTAATGACTGGTTCTATTTGATACTTATATTTTTGAATCTCTGGAACAATGAATAGCTTAATGAATGAATGATAGCATGAAGATTGGAATGATTTACAGACTCAAGAGCAGAATGAATAACAATAGACAATTGAAACTTTTTATATTTTTCTCTCCCATTGTTCATTGTTTATTTTTATTTTAATTTGAATCTGTCTTTAATGTAATTGATTTTTATATTTTTCCTTAATCTAATATTTTTGTAGACTAATCTACTATCTCTCACTTTTATGCCAAAAATAACTTGCATAGTTTTTAATTATTACAATGTCAATATCATTATCAGCCAGGAAATTTTTTATTGACATTCACTAGTTAATTAATTAATCTTTTTACTTTCAATTTTCACTAACATTTATTTTTACACATTTATTCTTTTAACTTATTTTTACTTTATAAAAAAGGATAGTTTTATTTAAATTTTTTTTAACATGTTCTCAATAAAAAGCTTTATTCTCTTTTAAAAGAAAAATGTATGCAATCCTTTTATCTTATTACATTTTAAAATCTAGTTCTTAAGTAATGACTTCTTTTTTTTCTTAATAAATTTAATCATTTATTCTTAAATTATGAAACATGTAATTGAGATATATGTAAGTTTTATAATTTATATCTCGCTAGCATTATATATATATATATATATATATAATAATATATATATATATATATATATATATATATATATAAACATTACAAGTCTGCTTGTAGCAGTGAAACCTTAGGTTGTGCTTTAATATTATTTTTATGCTGGTCTGGTTTAATTTTAGATTTGGGGTAGTTTTGATTTATATATATATATATATATATATATATATATATATATATATATATATATATATATATATATATATATATTGTAACATTGGTTAGGCTATCTTTTTTATACACTATTAAGTGAAAGTTAATCAAGCTATGGAGAAATAAATTATCTTGTTCATATTTTTAAAAAAACATAGTTATATTTCTTGATTAACTCGACCTAAGAATTATTACAATTTCAATTGCCAGCAGAATCAGTTTTTAATTTATAAAAAAGGACACCAAAGTCATTAGACTCACTGATTTGGCATGAAACATATTATTACTTATAAAGTAAGAATTGTAAAGATCAGGTTTTTGCTTTCCCGTAACTTTATTTTTTTTTTTTAGGGAATATTTTTCCCGGAGCTTAGTCATCAAATATTGGTAAAGGTAAATTATACACCCAAATCCTAATAAACTAACATTAATAAATTTAATAACTAACATTAATATTGCACAATGAAAAGTTAATATTAAAAATAAATATTTTATTCTAACAAATTAAAATATTTAAAAACACATTACTAATGAATTAGAAAAGTTACATGCATACTAATCCAGACATGAATCAATTAATTAAAAACAGTTTCACAATTACAGTTCACTTCCAAATTTCTTCTAGAAAATTCCTTAAATGAAAGTCTCTTGAATAAGAAAATTAAAGTCTATATCAGGATTATATTATAAGCTTAATTTAGTCACAATCAGGATATGACTAATCTTAGCTTACCAGTAAGTTTAGCAAGTTTACAAAGATTGTTGATTACTATGCATAGTTTTTCATGAGGTAGTATAAGCTCATGGCTATTGTTTTTAACTTGTTCTTGATCTGTTCTAAAAGCTAGTCATGACAGCTTTTCTGGGGTCGAGATCTTCATCATGAATGATATCAAAAGCTTTGGTCCACTCTAGCATAATGAATTATTTCAATGTAGAATGTTCCTGGATCTTTCATAATTCAGGACTAGCCAAAAGAAAAAAGCAGATGACCTTGATCACACTGATATTCTTCCTTTTATACTAGACGTCCAGTTTTCAGACTTCTACGCATATTTTCTTTTGTTCTTTTTAATTGATAAATATTGTTGAAAAGTCTCTACTGAATTCTTACTCATAATATTAATTTTTATATTTCCAGTTTTAGAACAATGAAAGAACAATAAAAGATGAACAGGTTATTAAATTAACTAATATTAATAATAATATAAAAATTTTAAAAACATGTAGAAAATCGGATATAATATCAAAATTTATAAGGATTGATAGTTATAGAAAAACGATAAGAAGCAAAATCAAGTTTATAGAAGAATTAGAAAAGAGGTTATTAAAAGTGTTTATTAATAATATTTATGGTATAAAACAAAAGTTATATAGAGATATTTTGAGTATTGAATCAATACTAACAAGGAAAATAATTAAGGAAGAAGAAATAATTTTTAGAGAATTATGAAGGTTAAAGAAGATATTGATTAATGAAAATACAGAGAATAGATATAATAAGAAATTAAGGAGGTTAAAAGAAGAAACAGGATTAAAAGATGATAAAAATGGAATAATTATAAGGATAAAATTAATAACATCACGTGCAGAAATAACAGAAAAAGAAAAGGAAATTACAAGTAAAGATATTTTAGGCATCATTTGGATATAATGGGAATAATGATAAAATAGAATTGAGAATGCTAAAAGAGAAAATAGCACAGAAGTATGTAGAAGAGAATTACAAAATCTATTATTATCAGAATATAGATGATAATATAATTATTAGTGATAAAGTTTGGATGAAAGAATTTAATAATGAAGTAGAAAATATGATTTATAGAATAAGAAAAAAATATAAAATTAAAAGAATTAATAAGGATGATGATGTTGTTAAAATAAAAAAAATATTAAAGAAATAAAGGATAAGTATAAGGATAAAATAGCTTAGGGAATAAATTGGTAATGATAAGTAGAGAGGATTATATAGAAAAAATGAATAATATGTTGAAAGATAATATATTTAGGATAATTAAAAAAGATGATACTAAACTGTTGAATATAAGAGTATATACAATACTAAGAGACTTTATAAAATGGGGTATAATTGATTATAATTCATTTGATTATTTAGTGACAAAAGATTGTATAGCAGTTAAAATTCATGGAGCACCTACAATTTTAAAAGAAGATACCATTAAGACCATTTATTAATGGTTATGGTTCATAATATAATAAAGTATCTATTGGAAAATAAGGTTTTAAAAAATATGTTAATATTGCCTGTAAATCATATAAAAAAATAATGTTTTACTAAGTGATATTAAAAATGTAATAAATGAATATAGTACTTATAATGTGTCAGTGATTAAAATGTTTGTCTATCAATGTATACAAATATTAATGTGGAGAATGCAATAGATATAATAATTAATAGATATAAAAAGGATAATAATAAAGATATAAATAAACCTATAAAACAATTAAAGAAGATTATAGAATTATGTTCTAAAGAAGTAACATTTCAATATAATGATACGTTTTATAAACAAAAATAATATTTATTAATAGGAGGAGCATTAACTGGAGTATTGAGTAATGTTTACATAGAAGAATTGAAGAAGTTAATGTTAGTGAATAATAGTGCTCCAATGATATTAAATAAAACACAAAGACAGATAGATTTATTTATAGAGGATGTTAATAAGATGGTTAAGAATATTAAATTTATTATGGAAAAAAAGAGAATAATAATCATCATCATCATCAAACATTATCAATCCACTGCAAAATGAAGGTCTCTCCAAGTTCAATCATCTTCTCTGATCTTTAGCTTCTCTTCTCCACATCACTCCTGCACACTTTCTTCTTCCATCCATCCATCTCACATGTGGTCTCTTTCTGGATCTTTTACAATTTCTTGGAATCCAGTTTAAGATTTCAATTGACCATCTATTATCATCTCTTCTAGCAATATGTCTAGCCCAACTCCACTTCAGTCTTTTAATTTTTTCAATGAGGTCAGTAACACCTGTTTGTTCACTTACCCATATATTGCGTTTTTGATCTCTTCTTGTTACTCCCAACATGCATCTCTCCATACTTCTTTGAGTGGTCTAAAATCTCTGTATTGCTCTTTTATTAAGTGTCCAAGTCTCAGATCTATAATTAAGAACTGGTAAAACACATTTATTAGAACCTTCCTTTTCAAACACATAGGCATATTTCCTTTTAGTATCAAGTTATTTCTATCAAAGGCACTCCAACCAAGTTTAATTCTATGATTAAGTTTATCCATTAGGTTTCCATCTGTATTAATAATCTGACCAATGTATTTGTAAGTGTTAATTTCTTCTAACTCATCATAATCAATCTTAATTTTCATATTTTGAGAAAATTCATTAAATATTACTTTAGTCTTTTTAACATTTATCTTTAGTTCTACTTCCCTATTTTCATCTGATAACTCCTGCAACATTTCCTGTAGTTCTAAAGCATTATTTGAAAAAAAAAACAACAACTACATCATCTGAAAAAGCTAAATGACTTATTTATCTCCATTTATTTTCACTCCTTTAGCTTCCCATTTTAATCCACAAAATATTTCTTGCAGCACTGCTGTAAAAAGTTTTAGAGATATGGAGTCACCCTATCTTACACTCTTCTCAATGTTGACTTTCCTAGTATCATTATGTAATCTAATTGTTGCTGTTGTATTTTTATAAATATTTTTTAAAATATGACAATATCCTGGATCTATACCTTGATGATCCAATGCTTTAATCACTGAAGAAATGTTTATAGAATCAAATGCCTTTTCATAATCTACAAATCTAAAGTATAATGGCAACTCATATTAATTTGTCCTTTCTATAACTTCTCCTAATAAGTGGATATGATCTACAGTACTCAATCCACTTTTAAATCCAGCTTGTTCTCTTAGTTAGTGGAAATCCAATATTCTCTGTAGATGAGTTGTAATTATCTTGGTAAAATTTTGTATAAATCTGATAAAAGTCTATCGGTCTGCAATTTTGAATATCTTTTTTATCACCTTTTTTAAATATTAATATTAATACTGCATTTTTCCAATCATCTGGTACATCTTTATTATTTAGGCATTTGGTATATAACTTTGCTAAAATTTTTCTATTTTTTCACCTGCTTCTTTTCATATATCAAATATAATTCCATCATTACCTGGAGCCTTTCTTTTCTTCATACATTTAATTGCATGTCTCACTTCTTCACTTAAAATTCTGGGCAATTCTGAAGATGTAATAGATATAGGGGGTACTTGTTCTTTATTACTATATAATTTTGATAAAAGTCTTCTACCTATTTCATGATGTCATCTCTCTTTTTAGTAATAATTCCATCTTTTTTTTTATTGCAGATATAAATTTTCTACCAATACCAAAATGTTGTTTTACATTCTTGAGACTTTTATTTTCTTCTACAGCTTTCCTTGCTAGTTCACAATTATACTTTCTTATATCATTTTCAACTTTTATCCACACTATTTTACAAAATTTGAGATATTTAATCCTTTTTCATTCATCATTTTTATATATCTTCATATTCCTACTTTACTTCATAAATTCTCTTTATTGGTCAATTGTTGCTTTTTTCTACCAGCTATTTTTGTTGCAGTTTTTAAAAGTATATCAGTTATTTTCATATTAATTTCATTCAAATCTGAATCATGTTCAAAATCTACTAATACTTGAAACCGATTTGTAAGTTCTAATTTAAATTCATTAGAATGTTTCTGAAGATTAGGAATATCAACTATGAATATTGTTTTTCTTAATAATTTTTGTCTCTCCAATTTTGCATTAATATGTATCTTACATCTTACTAATTGATGATCACTTCTGTGTTAAATTTATTAAAAACATTACAATCATGAAATATGTATTTTCTGTTAGTCAAAATATAATATAATTCTGCTGCACCCTCATTTGGATGCTTCCATGTCCATTTCCTTTTCAACATTTTTTTCAAAAAAGAATTTCATAATATAAGTTTTTCTTTTTCTGCAAACTCCACAAGTCTATGTCCTCTCTCATTTCTATTACCATAACCAAAATTACCTACAGCAATTTCATCTTTCATTTGTCTACCAATTCTAGCATTAATGTCTCTCATAACAATTTTAAAATGTTGTTTAATTTGATCAAAAGCCTTTTGTACATCTATATAAAAATCTTCTACTACTTCATCACTATAAGAACTTGTTGGGGCAAAAACCTGAATTATCTGCATTTGGTATCTGCTATTAAGTTTTATAACTAATTTTGCCACTTTGTCTGATACACCATCAATCTCCACAATGTTGTTCTTCCACTTTTTATGTATAATGAATCCTACTCCACTTGTATTTTCAATATTTGTATCTTTATAATAGAGTACATATCCACTTTTTAAATCAATTGTCTCTTCACCTTTTTTTCTAAGTTCACCAAGTCCAATAATGTCTAATTTAATATAAGATAGTTCTTCTAATTCTTGCAATCTTCCTTGACTTGAAAGTGATCTGCAGTTGTAAGTACCTAAATAAAAAGTTATCCTCAAATGGCAGCTTGGGTCCACAATCAGGGGATTCATAGCACTCTCTACCTTGGCCACCAACTGCTGCCTTGGTTGATGACTTTACAGCCTCCTGGGAATAAGGGCCATTATTTACTTTTGTCTGTCATAATTGCATATGACTATTGGGGAAATATTTATCAATTACACAAACATTCATTCTGCCTTATCAGTCAACTGAGAAGAAAGATCATGGTGTTTCTTGATCTTAAACTCAAAAATAAAAAGACAATAAAGTCACCATTCTGGCTAATGCATGTTGGTGAGCAGCTTATCCCTGTTCCTATACTATATAAATAATCACACAGTAATACCAGCTGCAACAACAAGAACATATGGAGTAGACATTAGAACTTTGCCCTTTTCAGTTCCTTCAAATCCTCCAAGAGAAAACAAAAAGTCTTCTTTCAATTAATAGCAAACTCCTTTCTGCAGCCAAGAGAATCATATACTGATATATTTAGATATAAAGTTGATGAAGTCATATGAAGGAAAGTAAACATCACATGATTATCATTTCCTATGCTTGCTTATAACTGTTAGTAAAACAGGCAAAACTCTCTATACCTATTGCCACTCAGTGCAAGCCAGAGTAATCAATGGATGCCACAAGGTTTGTGCATAAAATCCCCATCTATTGCCTACTCATCTAATATCTCCAGACTAGTTTCTGACTTTTGACCTTTGTCTGTCAACCATCCAACAGCCATCTTTTATCTCTACTTAACTACAAATCTATGAATCTTAAATTAAAATTGAGTTTGGATTGAAAATAGTATAGTCTTTTCAATTTAAGACTCATAGTTTTGTAGTTATGTAGAGATAAAAGGTAGCTGCTGGAGGGTTGCATTAGATTCTAAGATCTAGATCAGTGCTCTCAGACCAAGGCTCATCACTGACAAAGATCAAGCCTGAAACTAGTCTGGGGATACTGAATGAGTAATCACTAAATGGGAATTTTATGTACAAGCCTTCTGGCATCTATTGATTACTCTGGCTTGCACTGAATGACAATATGTAAAGAGACTTTTGCCTGTTTTAAAAAGGGAAATGTAGGATTGACACATCAATTCATAAGAAAGTAATATAGATATACTAATACAACAAATTGGCACTTAAATATAAATATATGATATAAAATAAAAACAATACATTTTAGAAATCATAGAACAGTAAATTATTGTTCAAGTAAAGAAGATTATGGAAGGCAAAACTCTCCATACAGTATTGCCACCTTGTGCCAACCAGAGTAATCAATAGATGCCAGAAAACTTGTGCATAAAATCCCTACTATTGCCTACTCATCCAATATCCCCAGACTAGTTTCTGGCTTGTGGCCTTTGCCAGTGAGGAGAGATGGTAATCATGTGATGTTTAAAGAAGATTATGTTAAACAAATAAATTTAATAAAAGAAGAATTTATAAATAAGATTATGTTAAATAGATTTAATAAAAGAAGAATTTATAATTAATGATTATCCAAATAAATTTATAAATGATAATATTAGATTAATAGGAAATAAGATAGATTATAAAAATAATAATAATAATAAAAAGTAGTAATAAAGTTAATTATATAGGTATAAAAACACGGAATAATTGTGCAGTTAAAAATTTAAATAAAGTTATAGGTAAAATTAATAATAAATTTAGTAATGTAATAAATGTTAAAGTAGTTAATAAAATGAGAAAAAATATGATTAGTATTTTATAAAATAAGTATATTAGTAATTATAATAAAAATTCAGATATTTAAATAAATGGAATATATGAAATTAATTGCAAAAAGTGTCAAATTAATAATCTAAATGTAAATTATGTAGGAGAAGCAAAAAGTTCAACATATAGAAGACTATTACAACACAAATAAGAAAAAATTACTGATATATTTACATAAATTAGAAACAGGACATGAGTTTGAAAAGTGTTGTATGAGGATGCTACAATTTACAAATAATGAATGGGATAGAAAAATAAAAGAGGCTATTTTTATTAATAATATTTAGGACCTGAAAAAAAATTGATATAATATAAAAAATAAAAAAGATGTAATTATATAAAAAAATAGGAAGAGGGAGCTGTTAAAAGTATAAATGTAAAATTTAAAAGAGGGAGCTACTAGTAATACAACTGTGTGAATTTTAGTTTGAATTTAGCAGTTGGAATCCGGAGATATAAGTGAAAGGTGGGTAGAAATATGTTTAAAAATTAATAATATTATAGATAAAAGTAAATTGTAAATATTAAATGTTAATTAAAATGAATAATAATAATGTAAAGTATAAAAGATATAAACTTAGACTTAAATATTTAAAAGAGTAAAATAAAAATAGAATAATATGATTATAGGAGCTATTAATTGATAAAGATAGAATGTAAAAAGAGTAAAATATATAATATATAATATTAAAAAGGTAATAATTAAATAATGATTATAAGATGTATATATAAAGTGTAAATTATATGTTCATATATATTTATATATTTGTATTATGTTGTAGTTCTGAAGAAGGCTGGGGCAATCAAAACTATCAAAAGAGGATTGTAAATAAAGCATTGTGAAACAGTAATAAAGAGCATAGATGATTTAATACTATATGAAACAAGAATTAATAAGCATCAGAAATTTCTCTCACTTTATGATGGTCTACAAAGCAAGATTGTGATGCAATGTGGATAAAATGTATTTATTTTAGAGGTAATGGGATTTTATAATATAAGGAACCTCAAATTTTGTAAGGAATAAATGAAATATTAAGACAATTACAAAAATGTAGATAAATCTATATAAAATTATAAAAGTTTATAAATACATCAAAGATGTGATGATTAAAAATTATATATATATATAAACTTAAGGGGCAAAGTAAAAATATATCATAATACTGATGATAAGTATCTCTTTGATCACCAAAATTTGATCATTATGAATACTTCTGACAACTACTCTCTTCTTAAATACATGTTTTTAAAGTTAAACTGATTCTAGATTTTCAGATTGATAAACAGAATTAAAGTTAAGTTTTTTTTCTTAATAAAATCCAATTACAACTTAATACAATGATTGTGGCTGCTATTTTAATTTTTGCACCAGGCAAATTTTGCTAACTTTACAAATTTAAAGTTGATCTCGCATACATTTATGCATATACATTGCTTGTTACATTTATTCGAGATACTATCTACTAAAATTTTTCGACTTAAAAAATATATTGTAAATAATTTTTATAAGACTTCTGAAATAAGTACCTGTTTAAACAAAAATATTTTTCATCATTAGTTACATTAAAAAATATAATTATAAATTTATTTAAACGCACATACAGCCTTAATGAATATTATTAAAAAATATAGTAGATTTTTATCAGAATCCCAAATAACTAAAGTAATATATTGTTTTCCTTTTTATTTAATTTTAAATAATTTATTTTAAAATATCAAAATATTATTACTTACTTAATTAAAATGGAAATTATTCAAGACTTCTTTTTAATATTTATATAAGTAAATTTTGTTTTTCATTTCTTTAGTTTCTTATATAAACTTTAAATATATATGCACACATACAATCAAGGTTACTCACTGTTTTGTGGGCATGAGACAGTCTGCCTCAGAGGATACACACATAAATATAATACATAATTTAAGAGACAATAATAAAGAGTTTTATAAAATTACATACTTATCAAATTAATTAGCATTAACTGTGGATTAGTAATCAACAATAATATAATAATTATATATATACAGCTAATTTAAAAATAAATTTCAGATTTAGAAATTATTTAATAAATAAAGAATTGCATAACTTACTATGTTAAGAGCTGAATTGTAAATTATTATCATAATGTATAATCACAAGATAGTATAATATAGCTATCATTATGGTACTTGGCAATGCATTAAGATAAGACTAGGAGTTACTAAACATTAAACTAATACTGTTGAGGGTTATTTATTTTATGCCTTAAAACAGTGGTCTTTAACCCTTGGTCCACAGACCAGTGCCGGGCCACAGAACTTTTCTGCCAGTCCACGCTAGACTGGCAGGAATGTAGGAGTTTAAACTTTTAATTAATATAAACAATTTTGATTTTTTCATCTCATTTTTATCCAATTAAAAAAAAAAAAAACAGAACAAAAACAAAATCTAATCAATCATACATAAATTAATGTTTTTCTAGTTATGTCAGATGTTTATGGGGGGGAAGGGGGCAGAATTACATTTTTTATTACTCTTCTAAAAAAATTACAAAAAGTTTATTATTATACAAACTCCACACACACATATATATATAACTTCATCTTGTATATTTAACATTATTGTTTTGATCAGTTATAACAATTATACTCATCTAAGGCTAAGCGGTTTACATCCTTAAAAAAAATGTATCTATAGAATTTGCCAGTCCACGAAACCTTATCCTTACTTTTGCCAGTCTGCAAAACCTTATCCTTATTTCTACCAGTCTGCAGGTGCGAAAAGGTTGAAGACCACTGCCTTAAGACAAAACAAACAAACAAACAAACCTACCTACCCACCTACCTACCTACCTACCTACCTATCTACTTACTTACCTACCTGCCTGCCTACCTACCTACCTACCTAACTACCTACCTACCTAATATTTAAATACATGTATATTGTCTATAATAAACTTAATGTAGTTATAAGGGACTTGAACTCAAACTTTAAAACTTCCCACAACTATCCAATCCATCTTATTCAAGTGATACACATGACCAAATACATGTGAAAAAAGTAAATCATCTCCAATATATGTATTTTGTGCTGAATCAGTACTTTATCATTTGGTCCAGATCACAATCTCCAACACATATATACAATCACTACTCAGTTTTATTAAGATAAAAAATCCGCAAACATTAATGGACAAACATCAATCTTCTCCACTCTCTAACTCTTCAGTCATTCATATCATTGAAAATGTGAGGATGAAATAAATATATATGTTTTAAGTTTATTACATACATATATAAGTAAGATAAAATAATTTTTATATAAGAAAATGTGTAATATGATTTTAGCTGGGTAATATACTTTTATTAAAACATGAGCTTATTTTTGTTTATTTAATCAGAAAATAAGTAATATAAATCAATATATTAGCAAAAATTGTTACAAATCATAATAAAAGTGATTTTATATATATATAATCACAAATTTAATAAAAGTTAAAACTAATCCTGCTTTTACATGGATAAAGTGAAGCAAGAAATCAAGTCTAAATTAAGTGCTAAGCATTTTTATCAAAGACCAATAACTATATATATATTTATATCAAAGACCAATAACTATATATATATATATATATATATTAAATCCATGTTTCAGCCATAAAACATTAGCCATTTTCAGAATAATTTATTTTGCAAAAAACTTAGAAACTAGAAAATATGTTTCTTATCACATTGCAAAACTTTTAAGGTTTATATATTTTTTAGCAATAAAAGACTTTCACATATACAAATCCACAGTAACAAGATATAACATTCAAACATAACATTGTTTGGTAAATTTCGACTCAATAAGTTAATTTTGAGACTGAATAATCTTATTTTTTTAAAATATTAATTATTGTTATCAATAACAGTTCTTTCATTTAAAAACAATATGAAATAATATTTTGTAAATGGAAAAACATAATAATGACATTTTACAAATTAGGACAATTCTAAAGGCAAAATCTCCAAAGAGGCTTCTCATCAAATCATTTATTAGATTAACTGCTCTAACCTTTCCTGCTTGAAGGCATATTCTCTTCTGCTTGAAGGAATATTACAGGGAACTTATGCCAACTTACTATGAGACTCACTCAACATTGTTACAAGTAAAATGTGCTAAGACAAGCAATGATAACTATTCTCTCTTCTTGGATCATGAGTTGATTTCTGGCCATTGCTTCAATCCTTTAGCCAATGTTATCCTTTCAGAGCACAATGATAGAAAGAGAAAGATTAATGAGGCTTTATTAATCACCAGGGATACCAATGCCATCAATAAAAAGGAATCCAGAAGCTGCTTTCTAGGAAATGGCATCTATATCCTCTCCTTTCTCATTAACATGTTCTCAGTATTTAGTCATTTTAATCCTCTTGGTATTCATATTCAACATTATGTATGAATCACAATTCCCCACTTTCTTTATTCTGCTATGATTATACGTTGTATCAAAAATACTTAGCTCATTAAATCTTTCTTTTTATAGTCATAACCTGTTTTGTTGTTGAATATTGTAACATTTACCTTTCATTACTTTATGTGTATATATATATATATTAAAATAATACTCCGATACATATATAAACATGGTAGTATTTTTTAAATTACGTATATATTAAGATATATAGGTAACATAAATATTTTATTATTACCTTCCTTTCATATTATCAGATTATTTCGTACTTTATTACATTTGTCAATATTATTAATAATATAATTGATTTTATATTTTTTGTCCATTAATATTTTTTATATAACATAAACAATTTAAAATTTTGAGTCAATCAACTGTATGATTATACTTCAAATAATGGATTTATAAACCAAAGCTTTTTATCTTTATTAAACTAAATAATAAGTTAGATATTAGGGATAAAAATATAATAAGAGCTATTAAAAAAGATTATTTTTGGCTTATAAATTTATTGATTAATTAAGGCCATGCAATTAATTACCAAAAGGCATTAAACCTTGATTTAGATTACATAAAAAAATTAAAGTATTAAAAAGAAATAAAATCAATTGTATTATTAATAAATAACAATCTTTATACATATTATCTATACAATGAATAATAATTGGTCAATATATATATCTAAATAAAAAATGTTAAAATATTTATTGATATAATATAGTTCAGTTTTCCTGAAGGTTTGTGATGATAGTGTTTTAGTTGTATTTTTATATTGGACTATTTCTGTCATGTAATATGAGTATTGAATGTCTTTAAAAAATGTAACTTTATTTAAATATTCTAAATACATTCAACTGTTAGTAATAGCACATCAAACAGGTTAGTATATGCACAACATTTTGAGAAGTATTATTCTTTCCTCTTCTTCAGGTATTGCTGCAGTAACCAGTGACAAGCATTCAAACCTGGATCCTTAGATTCTTGAGTATTGAATTTTAAGGTAATGCTCTAATCAGCTGAGCCATCCTGCCAAAGTCAACAGTCAGTAGAAATTTTATATACTTATCTATAAGATTCATCCTGATTTCTTTACTTTTTCCTAAGAGCAAAGTTGATTAGTGGTTTCCATACATTAGTGCATATATTAACCTGTTTGGTGTGTTATTACTAACAGTTGAATGTATTTGGAACGTTTAAATAAGGTTAAATTTTTCTAAAGATATTCAATACTCATATTAGATGATGGAAATAGTCCAATATAAATATACAAATATAGTTTTATATTTCTTAATTTTTTAAAACAATTTATTTTATTATCGCAATATTCAAATTATATTTTAAATGTTATAAATGCTTACTTTATTAGGATGCATAATATACTTTTATGAATGCTGGTTCTGCAAAAAATGTATCTTTTGAATTGTTTGTTTTTTTACATGTCTTTGAACACAAGTTTTAAGAATATATTGAGATTATAACTTTAATTAAATATTTAATAAAGTGTCTCTTTTACACAAAGAATTAAACATAAAGACCAGTAAAATATAAAACAGATAATAGAATTATAAATTATTCAAGTAATATTTTGATTTATATATTGGATTATTACTATCATCTAATATAAGTATTTAATGTCTAGAAAAAATTAACTTTATTTAAATATTTCAAATACATTCAATTGTTACTAACAGCACACAGAGTAGTATATCTACAATGTTTCAAGAGGTATTATTTCCCCCTCTTCTTCAGATGTTGCTGGCCTGATCAGTGCCAATACTAGCATAGAAATAGAACTTGGACCCTTAGATTTTTGTGTATTGAATTTTCAGTTAATGCTCTAATTAATTGAACCATCCTGCCAAAGGCAAACAGTTAGTAGAAATTTCATATACTTATCTATGAGGTTCCTCTGATTTCTCCACTTTTTTATAAGAGCAAAGTTGATTAGTAGTTTTCATTTATTATGAATAGTCACACTATATTGAATTACAGAATTGTTTTCCATTGTCATGAGAGTAGCTTCTTTAAATTTCCTTTTTTATATTTTTTTTCTCTATCAATATTTTTGAATTTTTTCAATTGAACATATGTTTGTTGGTACATAAATGGTCTGCTAGCTTAGACACATCTGTTTTCTCTGTTCTAAATATCAGTTTGTATTCTTGCAATCTGTTTTCAATGGGATGACTGGTCTCAATAATATACATTCTTCCACATTCACATGGTATTTCATAAATCCAGATTTTGCTTTTCTGCAATTCAAGTTTAGGTTTTGTAGATGTTAGAATCCCTATTAATGTGGTATGGCTCTGGAAAACTGTTCTGATGCTATACTGATTGCAGATTTTTCTTAATTAGTTTGCTATTTTTTTGGTAGGTATGGATACACTTATGTACTAATAATTGTTTTTATGTCTCTTTTTGTTGTCTATTTAACATGTTCTTTATAACATCTGATGAATAACCATTTCTGAAAAGAATTTGATCTATACAGATCTATTCTTTTTTGGCATCACTGTTTTCTGAGCAAACTTCTTTCACTCTGTTCTATAGTAATAGTATACTCCCTATTTTGTATTTCTAGTTGATTGGATATATAAGCTAAGTATTTTTCTTTATGTGG
Source organism: Epiperipatus broadwayi (assembly GCA_028023455.1). NCBI lineage: Eukaryota > Metazoa > Onychophora > Udeonychophora > Euonychophora > Peripatidae > Epiperipatus > Epiperipatus broadwayi. Next base: position 4,866,604 of record JAQFVV010000008.1, on the reverse strand, counting down.
GGTTTTTCTGTAAACTATAATTTTGATTTTACTATGAGGGAGCTTTGTCACAAGAGCATTTAAGAATGACAATTTTTGTTATTGTTCTGATGTGTTTCTAGAAAGTTTGTAATAATACTTCACCAAGTGACCAGACAACAAATGTATCATCAACATAATTTAAAGCCAAACTTTAGATAGATATGGAGGAGACTTTATGCCTGTGGTTTCAAGTTTTTCCATGTAAATATTTTTAATCAAGGATGACAATTGTGAGCCCATAGCCATTTCTTGATTTTGTTGGAAGAATTATTTATATTAAAATTAGGATGTTGATATGAAGAATGTTAATAGTTTCATTATACTATCAATAGGAAAGGTTGTTCTGGTTTGTAAGATATTATCATCATTTAATCTTTTTCTTAAAACAGACAATGCTTCTTCACATGGTAAATTTGTGAAGAAACTTTCCACATCAATGCATTCATGTTTTTGATTAATTATACAGTGTTGATAATCTCTGACAAAGGATTGAATCTTTTATGCCAAAGGACTAAGAACTTGAAGAAAAAATCTTGACATATTTTGGCAATGTGAGTTTCTAGAACAATAAGTCTTAACGGAACATGATCCTTATGGATTTTAAGTAGACCATAATGATGAAGAATTTTGCTGCTATATGACATTAGTTTACATTGTTTTGAATCACTGAATACTTGTAACTTTATTTCTGTACTCAGTGTAAGATTTTTTGCAATTTTTCTATATTAGCCTGCTGTGTGTTCTTGTATTTTGCTGTCATAATCAGTTGTATGCATAACAACTGTTATATCATCTTTGTCAGCAGGGAGAATAATTAAAGATTTACTTACTTTGATAGATTTAATTGCTTTTCTCTCATATAAGATATGTTTGACCTCAATTTTTGTTGCTTATAAAGTCTTTTTATTTTCCATTGTAATTCTGCTGCTTATTCTAAAGGCAATTTTTGAGTGACTTTCTCAGTGGCGGCCATTATATCTAATAAAGGGAAATTAAAAGGTATTATGTTAAAGGTTAATCCTTTTCCAGAAAATACATTTCAGCATCTTTTAGGTGCTTAGAACTGATATTTTTAACAGATGAAGCTGGCATACTGCTTGGTACATTGTGATTTTTGATATGCTTATATTCATTTGAAATGTTTTTTTTCTTTTGACATTTCTTTATTTTTTCATACAATATAGAATATAATTTTCTTACTACTTAAGAAACTCTTGTGAAGTCTTCATCAGTACATTTATTTTTGAAAAATATTCTAAAATATTAATTAAATGCAATGTTTGATATTTGGAAAACCTTTGAGCATTTATTTTTTCTCTTAACAGAGCTTCACTTCCTCTCTGAGTAATTTTCTCAGTTCTCTGGGAGTGAATTGGAGGTTTAGAAACTATCACTTCAGATTTACATTTTCATAAGAAAGCTAAATAATTTTCTACTTTGACTAGCTTTAGACATTATTTTTCCTAATGTCTAAAGATTAATATAATACCAGATTCAACTTTTATTTAAATATTCCAAATACATTCAACTGTTAGTAATAGCACACAGGTTAGTGTATGGCACAATTTTTTGCAAAGTATTAATTTACTTTTTTTCTTCAGGTGTTGCTAGCATAACCAGTGACAGTACTTACATGGGAATTGAGTTTGGACTCTTAGATTCTTGTGTATTGAATTTTATGATAACTCTAATTAACTGAGCTTTTCTGCCAAAGGCAACAGTCGTTAGATATTTAATATATTTTATCTATGAAGTTCCTCTTGATTTTTCCACTTTGTCCTAAAAGTAAAGTAGATTAGTTATTTCCATATATTACATATAGCCACACTAAGTTAACTTATGGAGTGGTTCACCATTGCCATGTGAGCAGCTTTTTTAAACTTTCTTCTTTGTACTTTATTTTCTTTATCCAATACTTTTGTATTTTCTCAAGTGAACATATGTTTCTTGGTACATATATGGTTTGCTACTTTAGACACATCTATTTTCTCTCTTCTAAACATCAATGTGTGCCCTTGCAATTGTTTTCAATGGGATGACTGGCCTCACCAATATACATTCTTCCACATTCATATGGTATTTCATAAATGCAGATTTTGCTTTTCAGAATTTTAAATTTAGGTTTTGTAGATGTTAGAAATTTTTCATGGTGTGGTGTGGCTATGAAAAGCAGTTGTGATGTTATAGTTTTTGCAGATTTTTCTTAATTTGTCTGTTATTTTTGTAGATATGGATAAATTGCCATTCCAATAATTGTTTGTTTTTTGGTGGGTTTTTTTGTTGTCTATTTAAGATTTTCTTAATAACAGCTGATAGATATTCATAAATTTATAACACTAAACAGTTAAAAAAAAAGAATCATAAAAAACAATTACTGATATGATAGTGTATCCATACCCATTACAAATAGTATAAAAATTAAGAAAAATCTGTAATCAGTATAACATCAAAACAGCCTTCCTGAGCCATACCATGCTATGAGGAATTCTAACATCTACAAAGTCTAAACTTGAAATACAAAAAAGCAAAATCTGCATCTATGAAATAATACAATGTGAATGTAGAAGAATGTATATTGGTGAGAGTAGTCACACCATTGATTTCAAGATTACAAAGTAATGATTAGAAGAGAGGCAACAGATGTATCTAAGATATTAGACCATATAAGTACCAATGAACATATGTTCAAATGAGAAAATACAAAATTATTGGATAGAGAAGAAAATGTACAAAGAAATAAATTTAAAAAAGCTGATTACATGACAATGGGGAATAACTCCATAATTCAATCTATGTGACTATACATAATATATGGAAATCAGTAATCAATTTTGCTCTTAGAAAAAAAAAATGGAGAAAACTGGAGAAATGTCATAGATAAGTATATGAAATTTCTACTGTCTGTTTTCTTTGGCAGAATGGCTGTCAGTTAGAGTCTTATCTTAAAATTCAATACTCAAGATTCTAAGGGTCAAGGTTAGATTCCCATGCTAGTACTGTCACTGATCAATCCAGTAATACCTGAAAAAGTGGGGAGAATAATATTTTTTAAAATGTTGTGTATATACTAGCTAATATTCTATTATCAACAGTTCAATGTATTTGGAATATTTAAATATAATCAAATTTTTCTAAAGATATTCAATACTTATATTAGTTGATGAAAATAGTCCAATATATAAATACAACTAAAATACCATCATTACAAATTTTCAGGAAAACATTCAAGAAATATTTAAAATATATTCAACAATTGGAAATATAATGAGGATTGAGATTGTACTGGATATATTCAAAATATTAATGATGGATCAAAAACATGCTTGGAATAATCAATTAAGTCTGAAACTTATCTTTTGTTATTAATTTTGGAGATTTTATTTTATATATATATATATATATATATATATTGTAGATATATATATATATAGTATTCAATTATTTAAAAAAAATTTTTTTTATTCTTTTATACATACAGAGATTTATATGTATAGATTTATTATTATGAATAAGCAGTTTTGTGATTTATTATATAATATTTTTTTTATTAAATAATATGTGTTAAATTTATTTAACTTTCATTTTGTTAAAATAGAGTAAATCAGAAAAGTGTGAAATAAGGCAATTAAGATTGTTAGATTACGAGATAAAAAAAATGTACACGTGTGAAACAATGAATACATCTGTACAAACATGAAGATGCTTTTACACTTATTCCTGATGGCTATAGATTCCAGGTTTGTTGTTATCTGTATCTTAAGATTACTTTTACAAAAGAGGTGCTTTGATGTAGATAACGATAGCGATCAATTTTAAATCTTTATTGATTGTGACCGACGTCAAACTTGTGAAGCTTTGATTTTTTTTTTAAGATAAAGATTTCCAGATGTTTTTTTTTCTTTGGTTGAAATTCGCGATATAAATGATTGAAACAATTTTTTTGATCAGTTAGTCTTAAATTTTTTAAAGAGATGATCAGTCAGTCTTAAATTTTTTTAAAGAGATGATCAGTTAGTCTTAAATTTCTTTGGAGAGATGATGAGTTAGTCATTAATTTTTTTTTAGAGTGAGAGTCACTCAAATTATTATTATTATTTTGAGACTCAACTCAGTCGGTCCTTCCTTGTTATTATTCATAAGCAGAAATGTAAGCTCTGATTTTTTTTTGTAAAAGAGAGTGAACGCTTTAATTTTTTTTTCTCACTCTTTGAAAGTTGAAAAAAAAAGAGCAAATGAAATGTGCATTGATATAAAGCAATTTCCAGCAATATTAAAGAAGAGGAGAGAAATGGAACAAGATTGAATTTACTGGAAGTTAGTAATAATTATAAAAATGATATTAACATATTTGGTTATGCATAATACTATGCCTCTGCATTGCTAAACCATTTTTTTCTGCTTCCTGGTTAATACAGAATGAGTCAAAAATCGCTGATCTGTCTATGAAGTCATGTATCCAGTAATAACCAACAAAATGATAGATTTTGAAGCCAACCACACAAGCTATATGGAATGCTTTGTTTCTAGTTCCTGGCTTATTAAAAGCTCATTACCTTCGAATGAATGGAGAAGAGGAAATAGGAGGAAAAGAAAATTTATAACATCCATGTAGAACCAAGTTTGAAGCCATAAATCAAATTTTTGTTGATTTACCTCAATCATCTAAAGTGTCAACAGCAATTATTTTTTTAAAGGAGACAAGCAAATCCACCGGTACCTACTTAGTCAAAGTACTTATAATAACTTTTTTTTTTAAATGGTAGAAGGAAGCCAATCAACAGTGAATAATAATGGAATTGAAGAAACAAGCAAAGTCAATTGATTCAGCATTATCTTAAAAGTATCTGCAATAACTTTCTTTTTTTTTTTTTTGTTGTTGTTGGTGAGCAAAGAAAAGCAGTCTGAAAATTCAAATTCAGGACATTAATAAGAAGTAAAAAGTAGACGGGTAAATATGAACTTTCTTTAACCGATTTTATTCTTTTACTTATTAAAAGTAAACCTTAATTTACTGGTCAAAGCAATTTTCTTTTTTTTTGATACAGAAACATTAAAGACTTGTTTATCTATAGTTATTTGCAATATCTCACAACATAGCACAAACATAATTTAAATCTTTAAACTTAAATTTTTCATTATTTTTTTTTTAATTATTATTATATATTGTAATGTTGAAATGTTTTTTTTTTAATTGTTCTTCAATTGTTAATGATGATGAGCAACCTATAGATATATGCATTTATAATGTTTTTTATTTTTATTTTATCTTGTTGCATATTAAAAATTAATATATGTATTTTATTTTCTTTCGTTCTAAGGTTGCAAAAGAAAAAGATATTTTTATATATGTAATTTATGGGTATACATTTTAAACATATATGTTAACATTACCGAATGCGTGAATGTGTAACTGCTTATCCAAACACATCAAAGAATAGGTTATATATGATTAGTTTAAAATGGTAAATTGAAAAGTAGGGCATTACATTTGAATGGAAATGAAATAACATATACAAGTTTCACCTGAAATTTATTTTATGATATGATAAGTAAGAAAAGTCTTAAATAAGCATTTATAGAATATGTATTTTTTTTTTCTAATATTGATTTAAGTCAGCTTATTTTGAGATATCAAGAAAAATGACAAACCTATATATTAAGTTTATTTGCTTATACTTATATAAATTTTTATATTAATAAGCCATTTATTTAATTGTCGATTTGACTTTAAAGAAGGAAAGAAAGAGTAGTAGTGTTAATAAAATATAATTATATATCTTAATTGGTTTCCGAGTTATTATTAAGAATATTGTTTTTTTTTTTTTGTCTTAATTCTATCATTTTAATTCATCATCATTGCTCGCAGTTATTAAGTATTACCATTCGTATATATTGAGCAATCACTTGCAAATATTAAGCGTCCACAAAATAATAGGTAAACTAGAATGTTGATATTTGAGTATTTAAGGATTATGCTTGAGAATAACCAAATTTTGATAATTATAGTTCAACATAGAAAGCTAAAATTGTGTTGTGTCCATGAATTTAGATCATCCTCATCAAAGATGGATATCATGTTATTAGTTAAAAAATGTTTCAAATAATACTATATAAAAGTTATGATCGCCATCAATCATCATTAATAAATTATAATCATTAAATTTAATGTTTAGCGTAATGAATATGTTTTAGTAAATAGGGGTTTATAGAAAATTGAATATTATGCAAAGAGATTCATGATGATCAATCATCACCATTAGTATTATTAAATCCCAGTATGAAATAGGATAATTTTAATAGATGCCTATAAGTTTATAAAGATGAATTTATTGTTGTGAGTTTATTGATAAGCCATGACTGGTATCATCATCACTATTATAATCATTATTATGATATTATTATCATCATCATCATTATTACCTTTATTGTGATAAATAATCTAGTTAAATGGCCATCAATATCAATAATGGTCTTCACATGCTTGTTTGGAAGCCATTAATAGGATTATACATGTCTGTTCATCAATATACGCTAATGAGCTAGCAATGTCTATAAGAATCTTTGATCTATAGTATAAACTTTGGTAATATTGGGATCTTGTAATTTTATCAATATAGATAAAATGTAAGAATGTCATTTTGTTCAATAGTCATCCAAGTCATGTGTAATAAATATGTACTGAATGAGTTTGAACTCAAGTACACTATAAATAGATACTTATCTAGATTGAAAACAATCTAGTGGCGCTCATGGGAAAACACATGTACTTAGCTAAACTGAATAAAGAGTGATATCATCCCTTTCCAACTTCATAATATTAGTTTTATAAAATATATAAGTTGTCATGAATAGCACCCGTGTGTGCATATGACCATGAATGGTCTTATATATTTGAAAGAAGAATAGGAAGGATTCTTTGTTAGAAGAACCTTGTATTGGAGATAAGCATAAGGCACTCCAGGAATCTCACAGTGGGTACTTTTATTCAGTTGCTATATTTAATATTATTTTTATTAGATGACAATGGCCAGTATGTTTTATTGTTCAGATGACTGCCCCAATATATAAATAAATACCAAGAATCTTTAATGCTGATATTTTCAAGTGGCACAGTGATTCTATAATTTCTTTATCTATGCTATGATGAATTAATATAGTTACAAATGGTACAGATTGGATAGGCATATATCTAATAATTAATAATTTTCCCTATCTAAATATTTATTATGGTTACAAATGTGACATATTAAAATAGTTACAAATTATAGTTACAAATACATATCTTTTATATTAATTTAATAATTACAAATACATATTTATATTAATTTATAAAAATTGTTATAATATATATATATATATATATATAGTTTTTATTTTACCATGTTTGTGAGAAAATGATTGTGTGTGTAAGAACAAGTAAGATATAGGATGTAATTGATACTGTTTCAATATCTCAGATATGTTTTACAAAGTAAAATCTTATTCAAAATCAGCAAGTATTTTTATATACTATGCATTGCTATAACAGCAATCAGAAGTACACATCTTCTGATTTCTCTTTATATGAATACATCTAATATTTTTCTTGTTCTTATTCAGAGAAAAATGGAAAAGAATATTTGATTTTTTTCACATGAAAATATTTGTGTTTTAACATGAATGAACCTGAAAAATATTTATATATATATATATACACACAATATATATATTGACAATATTTTCTTAGTAAAAAATATTTAATACCATATGTTAACTATAGATATTGTGATGTGCACATGTTGACATCTATAGTTCTTTTTTAGTGTACAAATAACTAAATAAAGAAATCAATTAAAGGTCTTATATTTAATAAATATGTTGATTAATTTGAGACTAAATGGAGAGTAGATGGATACTTTATTTATTTAATTTAAAAATGAAATGATTTTTATCAAGCTATATCGAATGGTAACAATGCCATATTAAGATTAGAAAAAAAATCACATGTTCACAAGCCAGTGTTTAAAAAACAAAAAGAAAAAGACTGCAATTTATGTTATTAGCTATAGAAATGAATTCAACACACAAACTTTCTTTTGATTAAAATTTTGTGTCTTATCTTAGCCTTCTTTTACAAATAGATTCTGAACTAATAATAAAAAATATGTACTGTGAATAAAAAAAATATTTAGGGGAAGGGAACACAAAACTTACCCTCATTTGATATATTTATAATTCAAACAGAATGATTAATAACAAATGCTATGCTTAACTTCCTTGAAGGTATGAAACTATCAAAATTTATCATGGATTCAATATTGACAAAGTAATAGTTGAATATCATTTAAAGATAAAAATGTTCATGGAAAACTATATTTGTATTTTGTTATCATCGATGTTTTTTATTTTTTGTTTGGTAGTGTATATATATATATATGAGTGTGTAAGTAATGTAAAGCTCTCAATATTGAAAAAGCATCGATGGAGATCAATTCATTATAATGGATTCCTTAATTGTGATCTTGTATGAGAAATGTTATGAAAGTTAATTAAACTGGAGTTTCTTTCAATAAATCTGGAAAAATTTATAATGGGCCTGATTCATAAAATCTAATTTAGATCATCATGTGGAGTGAATTGGTCATATAAACAATAGAAAAATTAGCAATGATATGGTTGCAAAACAGAAGGTCATGGTATAGTATATTTTTTTAAATTTATGTAAATGAAATCTGCAAGTTGTTTTTGATTTGGGCATCTGAAGATTGGCACTTAGAGCATGACTTATAGCTAAGGCACTATAAAAAATATAATTTAAATAACTAATATTAAATTTATCTTCCAGAGTTGATTTAATTGAATGAATAAAAGAAGACTGACAGTGGATTTGCTGTGAAGTCTAATACTAATAAAAAGTAATATAAGAAGTGATGCCTGTTTTTATTTTGTCAATGCTTATAAATAAATTATGTTGAGAAGGTATGAAAGAAAAATACTTTATATTGGATTTGTTATTGTATCAATACTATTAAAAGATGAAATTACCTTCTGGGAAATTTTAATGCACCTGATGATGGAAAAGTAAATTTTGATTTGATAAAAAAAATAATGCATAGACACTAATTCATTTGCACACTATTTGAATTGATTACTAAGAGTATTTTGTTTCAATAAAATAATTGCTATAATAAATTTTGATACACCCATATCCAAAGCAAGGACATTTATTAGAGTATATTATAGTTAAGAGTTAGAATGCAAACAAAAAAAAAACACTTCATATTCATGACTATTTTACTTAAAGTAAACTTTTTCTAACAGATTATAGACCAGCAATTTCCAAGATTAAATTGATATTTGCATTCAAAATATGTTTATTCCAGTCATATTCAAAAGAAATTTGATATTAATTCTTTAAAAATATTTACGATTTAAATGAAATTCTAATAGCTATTAAACACTAAATTACTAATTTGCATTTTTAAAGTTGTCATGTCAGTGAGGTATGGAATTTTTTCAAGAACTGTATTATAGATATGAATAGGGGGAGGGGCTAAAAAGAAGAACCCTGACTGATTCTCTAGTGATTATCATATTATTAGTGATTCAATTAAAGTGATGTGACTGAGATTTTATGAATGGTACAATAAAAATCTGAATATGAAACTATATAAATATAATATTATAAAAATGAACAAATATCCAGTCACAAGCTTTATGAATTTACATTCACTCACTCATGAGCAGTGGTTTGAAAGGCTTAAGTGTATGTTTATGCTTGAAACTTATCTACGTATAAGCCAACCTTTGCTCACCATACTGAAATCAGGACTTCAATATATTGTATGCTTGAGTTATAAATTGTTAATTGAATTATACAAACTTACTCTTTCTGTAGCAGAGAGAGATAGAATCTCATTTTAACCCCTGTGAAGAAATACATAATAAATTTTAAATTTACTGTAATAAATAGTCTATTATTTATACAGTACAGACTGCGTACATAATATTATAAAAAAGAAACAAATCCCCAGTTATGTGCTTTGCATGAAACCTATGAGGATAATTTTAAAAAATATAAGTATATGATTATGCTTAGAAATTATCTACATATATTAAATACACAGTATACAATATACAAATAATAGATTATTTATTATAAAAAAATATTAGAAGGATTTAAAGGCATATTTAAATGACTGAAAAATACTCAAGAATGATTGACAAATTAAAACTATAGAGTGCATATAATTATTTATTAATCACGATTACTTTCTTTTATAAATCATTAAAAATGACATATAGTTCTATAAGGTAATTGTATTAAAATAATGAAGTTGGGTATAATTTTCATGGAAGAGGTAATCTCCATTTATGTTATCATAAGATAATTTCAACTATACTCTTAAGACATAAAATATTTATTGTTTTATTGGGATGATAATGTAATGATAAAATAGAATGCACTGCTACAAATAGACAACATTTTGAAGTCTTTAAAAATAAATGGATTCTATGAAAAAGTAATATATCCAGGACCATGCAGTCATTTGGAAGCTGGATAATTGTTTTAATTAAATAAGATAATGACAAAGCTTAAATAAAATTTCAAGAGATCTGAATAATAATAATATTAATAAGATATTAGTAATTCAACTTACTACTTTGCTAGTTGAAAATAAGATCACTCAGATTTTTTTAAAGTTTAAATCTCCATAAAGATTTAATATCTATAAAGTCTTTTTACTCAGTAACTTGGAACTTTATAATTTTATAAGTACGTTACTGCTCACACACATTAATTTAGAGATAGACCAATTAGATTCTTGACTAGAGCTCTTCTTTATTAATTTCCAAAACATCTTCAATTTCACTATTTTATCTTTCCACTAGTTTATTTTTGTTCTCCTCTCACTTAATTCTTCTGTAGACTTTTCTATCAACTTGACTAATTTGTATAAAGTGAACTTCTATTAATGTGTAAATTACATGATTGCTATTTTAAGTAAATTTAATTTTTTTCTTCATAATTAATTAGTTAATTTATTTAGTTTTTGGAGTATTCTAGCATATCTATATTAAATGCCTGCACATACACACAACTTTATTTTTTTCATAATAAAATATTTATGTGTACACATAGCAAGAATTTAAAAAATAGCATAACAAGATACCAATCAGAGACTAGAACTAGCATATACATTTTATATAAAAATATATAAATGTATTTCTATTTCATGGATTGGTTTATATAGTTATTGTGATAGTGACTTGTAACTTTACTGTTTTATACTTTTTATTTTTATGTTAGCCAAACCATATCTATTTATAAGTAAATAATAATGAGAGAATATATATTGTAATGATCCGGAGAAAGCTAGACTTATGTAAACTGCACTACAGGGCGCCATCTAGGCATTTGAATCTAGAAAAATTTATAAAGTAGGCAAATACGTAAGTCAACAAAAAAAAAAAAAAATTTTTTGTTTTTAAATTTTGATTCCGGTCATTAGCCCAAGTCACTAGCTCAGTGAGTAGCAGAGATAATAAAATATAACTTAATTTTATATCTTAAATATAAAAGAATAAAAGCCACTGCCAGAAATTAACACATAAAATATTTATTTACGCACATATAAAATCATTCTAAACTCGAGGAATAGGTTTAACATTTTTAGATTTTTATATTCTTATTACTCTTTAATTTTACATTTATATAAATTTCAATGATTTTAATTTTCTTTTATTTAGATTGTCAAGTATGAATAGACTACATAGATCTGCATTTGAAAATAAAACATTCTATCCCTATTTAACCCTAGGCTAAAATTCGCAGTCAAACTGGCATCAATCCATCCGATACATTTATGTATTCAATGTAGCATGAAAATACAACAGCACAAAGATATTATACTGTCAGGAATGGACATCTGAACAATATAGTTTAAGAAAACATTGACTCTTGTCTAATACAGGAATATGACGTCTGTATAGCAAGAAGAACAATAAAATAAAAACTCCATAGGAAGGGACCGTGATCCTTTTTGCCGACTTACAATCCCATCCATAGGCAAAGGGTTGGTGCGGTGTATACAGCGATTCTGCACGTAGCGAAACTCATACTACATCTACTAATTACACAAATATATTCAATCCATTGACCCAATTCCACAACGATACAAATAACCTAAGATTACCCTCCCCTAATATAACTTTACAAATCTATATAGCCATTCACGCCCGACTTAAGTTTAACATTTAGATACGTTCGCACAAATGAATTTAAAAAATGTTGGGTATAGATCGATTACATAGATTCCACGGTCAAAAACATTTCAAAATAAACATAAATGATCAAAATACAAAATTATTGATACCAACAATCGCAGAGGGAAACTTATAAGTAACCCCATAGTATTCACCATAAGATACTTGCATTGTCACCAATAACTTAAAAGACATCCGAATAAATACATTTTAGATACTCACCGTAAGGTATCATTATGTATCGAATGTCAATATATTTTGATCAAATATGAAAACCAAAATATAATTAACCGCAAACGAATCCATGCAAGCGTCTATAAACAACTTAAAATTTCCTCATTTAAAATTTAACAATAAATATCAATACAATAAATAATAAATGGAAATGATTTTTTTTTATCAAACGCACACATATATAAAATTTTACATTATCAATTTAGTTGACACATAAGTCAGAGAAAAGTTCCTTTTTATAAAATTTAAATTTACCTATCAATCTTTAAAGTTCTTAATTAACGTTATGATTTTAACAACTGTTCAGTTCTATTGCTTACGGTATAAGAGTCCATGTTCCCATTGGCAATTCCCACGGAGACTTTCCTGGAAGACCGGTCTGACATTTTGGAGGTAGCATTGCTGGTTCTGTTCTGGTATCACAGTCTTTGCATTTTTAAAATAAGTGAGTGAGGACGACAAGTGCATCTTGTCGCCAGACTCACCAAAATCAAGTTGGAAAAAGCTCTCTCTCTGGAACTCAATATTTTTTTCTTTTTATAGTCCTCCTATGGATTCCATGAACAAAAACGTCACTGTTCTGTTTTTCGTTATGGTCCAGGCCTTTATTTGGCTTCCATTGGTCAAGCTAAAATCCCTTTCTTCTCTTATCTAACTTTCCATCTGACTTTTTAATTAAACAGCTTTTAGATAATTAACCCTTTTCCCGCGCTCGACGAGACTCCTCGTCGACACCTAAAATCACTCTAACTTAGTTCGTTTTTATACGATAAAATTCGTTAAATACGTATTTAATTCGTTTTTAAAAGTTCTGTACGATGGTGACATCTTCCGATTTATTTTAGAAGTAAAAAATAAAAAAAAACGCATTTTAAACCTAAACAAAGAAGGAACATTATTTGTGATTGGTTCTTAGCATGCTCTCAGCCGAAAAAGACATTCTGATTGGCTGGAAAGAACAAAGAAACTGCCTGATCAAAGAAAATAAAGAAAAACGCTGAGATTTTCATTTCGAATACGATTTAAATTATTATTAAATAATATTTATGGAAATTAAACATAATTTTCAGAGAGAATAATAAAAAAACAAAATTATTTTCGAAAAATATTGAAGATTTAAGTAAATATATTGAAGATGTAGTAAAAAGAAATATTTACTTTTCTATAACGTAAAAGTCGATCTTTTTGTTTACATTATAACTTTTATGTTGCCGATATAGAATATCTTAGAATAAATAAATAGCAATTTATTTTTGAAAGAACTTTCGTTTTCTTCATGACCTGAAAAATTAATTATATACTTTTTATAAACGTATCTGAGTTGAATTTAATATTATAGACGAATATGTTTTAACAATAGGCTTTGTCTTCAGTTTGTGAGTTGGCCAATTAAAAGATTTGATTTTTATCTCATACAACCAATGATTTAATTAGCGGTTTAAGGGTTAATAAACAATCATTTCCATTTATAGATTACAGGAATTAATTAATACCTGTTTTTATTTTAACTTACGTTATTTTTTTATTAAAATACTTTTATAAATCTTTTTTTATAAAAAATACATTCAAATACCTTTTTTTATTTATTAAAAAAAATATTTTTAAAGTTTAGCATCTGTGCGAATGTATATACGTATAACAAACATTTTTAATTTTAGCGTTTTTTTTTTTTTTTTACTTTTATTTGCGAACTTTTAAATTTTTATTTTAAATTAATGTAACGACATATTTATATATCGTTACAATATATATATATATTAATTCAGTAGTATACATTCACTCATTATTAATTGAAGATTAATAATCGAATTATTTAACTTCATGGTAGATTGTTCTATGCCTGCTTCTCATCTCAGATGAAATGCAAAAAAATAAAATTTTTTGACTTTATCAAAAATTTATGCTAATAATAAAAATTCTCTAAAAGACTGAATGTAGAATTCACTAGACATTTTAAATCAGACACTTCTGAACAAAAAAAAAAGTGTATAATATGGTTAAATATTATAAATTTATCATATGAAGGAGTGCCCATATAAATAAATCATATGATTCCTGCCAATATATTTTCCAAAATAGATAAACAATGTTTATTACCAAATTTTAACAAATATTTTAAATTATAATTCCATAGTCAATCCTAGTAGTCATAATTTTTGCCTTTACAATTTTAAGGTTGTTGGCCTCTTTTCAGATTAAACAAAGAAAAAGTTTAAAATATTTTTTTATATTAGAATCACTCTAGATAATGAAATTATTCATATGGATAATTTAATATTTTACAGAACTTGGAAACATCTCTGCAAAATGTAAATAACATAGCTGGTTTTCCAGACAAAAATACAAATTATGCTATAATAAAATTTCTATAGTTCGAAATAAACTATTTAAAATACTTGTCTATAATTGTCTATTCCCATGCATAATATATGTATACCTATGTGTATGTGAGATTTTATATATTTTTTAATCCGAATTACATTTCTATAATATTTTATGTGATGTACATTCAATCATTATAGTAATATGCCAATGATACAGTACGTTTTGAATAATTTTCGATTCATCATTGTCTGCTCTACTTTTTCCACTAAAAAATAACATTTCCATTACCTTGATGACAATTTTTTTAACATAAATCAAAATATGTCTTTAATAAATTAAATATATATATATGCTCTGCACACAGTTAATGAAGCTATTAATAAATTGTCAAATTTTTTTACTGCCAAGCGCTTTCGGGACAGTCTACAGTCCCATATTCATGGCGAGTTATTCTGTTAATAACTGTAAAACTATGCAAATTTTATGCAAATTTATATGCAGATGTTATGTGGACCATTTACAAGATAGGGAATATCAGGCCTCTCTTCTGTTGATTGCCGATGGGTCAGCTGCAATGAAGTAAGCTTCCCTAACTTTATGTTTGGTGTCATTTGTTTCAGAGCAAACGACACTGGCTGTGGTAGGTAGAAAAGCATGTCCAGAGTTTCTTTCATGTTCGACAAAAATCAAATTACCTTCAGTCTTTGTTTTGGTTTTATTGTAAAGGTATCGATGTTGAGGTACTCTGGTGGCAATGTTAGTTTTGGTCTCTCCATAATATGTTGCCATGCAATTTCTTTGGGGGCAGGTAATTTTGTACACAACTTGAGGGGTGAGTTCAGGTTTAATCCTGTCTTTGGTATTATTTATCAGTCTATTGCTGTTGGGAGGTGAATGGAAAGCGACTTCAAAGTCACATGATAGTTGATTGATAAGGCTTTTAGCTGTAAAGTGAACGTATGGGATTAAGATTCTTGGTTTGTTTCTTTCTTGTGGTTGCGGTTTATTTTATAGGAAAATTTGTTGACTTTTCTGTTGATGGATGAATAAGTGTGTCCAATTTTCCTTAAATCAGTTATATAATTGGTGAGATTTTTTTCTTTTATCTGCCTCATATTTGCACAAGTTATGGTTCCTAAACAAGAATGAGGAGAGGGCTGCAAGTTTGTGTGAGTGAGGTGTGTAAGAATTGGGGTTTGTCAAACCTCTTACTTCCAAAGGTTTGACTACCATTTGGTAGTCCAGCTTCTCTATGTTTTTGCTAACATATATGTCAAGGTATTTGACCTGTTTGTCTTGGTTTTCCCAAGTAATAGTAAAAGTGAGTTTGGTATTTTTATGGAGGCTATTGTGAAGGTTAGAGATGATGTCTTCTGAGGCAGCAATGGATATGTCATCAATGTAGCATGTATATATCATATGTGGGGTTGACATGAAGAGTGCAGGTAGTAATAGCTTCTCGTGATGGTCAAGTACAACGCTTGCCATTATACCACTAAGTGGAAGGCCCATTGACCATCCGTTGTTCATACTAAACCACTTATTTCTAAAAACAGCAATTATATTTAAATCAAGCCATTTAAAAAAATTGATGATGAATTTGGCACGTGTAGGTGGGCAGTTACTTGCAATTAATTTATCATTGACTATTTCAATAGATTGTTTATGGTCAATTGAGCCATATAGCTCTGCCACATCAAATGATGCGATTTTAAAATTATCCGGTATAAACGCGTTTAATTTTTCCTACAAACATGAAAGATGATTTAATCATGTAATTGCCAAAGCCTAATATATCAATAAACCAGTGATTGACCAAAACTGCCATGTTGAAATAGTGTGCCTTGCCAAAATCAATCATAAGTCTCAATGGTTTATTAGGCTTGTGCAGCTTAATGTTAGCGAAGATTCTAGGAAAAGAGGAGGTTGACGGGTATTTACGATGGTATTCGGCTTTTGTAAAGATGCTGTCATGATTTATTCGTAGTATATTGGATATAAATCTGTCTCTGTTAAGCCTATTGTTAAAATTATTTAGATTTACAAATTTTAATTTTTCGATTTGTGTATTAATCTTAATATTATATACATCGTCATCTAAATCTGTTCCCCTTGTCTTCTTTTAAGCAAATGATGGAATTATCTGCTAGAAATTGATTTGTGTTAGTAATTTTCTTGTTCCAATCATTAGGATAATTGTTTAGCTGCTTATTCTTACAAACACTCTGTTCAAGAAATTCAATAATAAAATAAAATTTTTAGCAAAAAAGCAAAATATTCAATTTGATGCGCTCAATAGCAACAAGTTTGTCAACCTTACAAACTCAAACATTCCGCACATGATTAAGGAAGTTTTTGAATTAGGTCCAAAATTCATAGGTGGACGCTAGAAGAATCCCAAAATGGAAATCGTTGCTGACGTCGAAACAGCTTTAATGGACAACCCACTAAAGGAACCAATTATCACATGGATAGCAAAAACTATCAAGAATAAGCAGCTAAACAATTATCCTAATGATTGGAACAAGAAAATTACTAACACAAATCAATTTCTAGTGGATAATTCTATCATTTGCTTAAAAGAAGACAAGGGGAACAGATTTGTATTGATAGATGACGATGAATATAATATTAAAATTAATACACAAATCGAAAAATTAAAATTTGTAAATCTAAATAATTTTAACAATAGGCTTAACAGAGACAGATTTATATCCAATATACTATGAATAAATCGTGACAGCATCTTTACAAAAGCTGAATACCATCGTATATACCCGTCAACCTCTTCTCCTCCTAGAATCTTCGCTAACATTAAGCTGCACAAGCCTAATAAACCTTTGAGACTTATGATTGATTTTGGCAAGGCACACTATTTCAACATGGCAGTTTTGGTCAATCGCTGGCTTATTGATATATTAGGCTTTGGTGATTACACGATTAAATCATCTTCCATGTTTGTAGGAAAAATTAAACATGCGTTTATACCAGATAATTTTAAAATCGCATCATTTGATGTGGCAGAGCTATATGGCTCAATTGACCATAAACAATCTATCGAAATAGTCAACGATAAATTAATTGCAAGTAACTGCCCACCTACATGTGCCAAATTCATCATCGATTTTTTTAAAATGGCTTGATTTAAATATAATTGCTGTTTTTAGAGATAAGTGGTTTAGTATGAACAACGGATGGCCGATGGGCCTCCCACTTAGTGGTATAATGGCAAGCATTGTATTTGACCATCATGAGAAGCTATTACTACCTGCACTCTTCAAGTCAATCCCACATATGATATATACACGCTACATTGATGACATATTCATTGCTGCCCCAGAAGACATCATCTCTAACCTTCACAATAGCCTCCATAATAATACCAAACTCACTTTTACTATTACTTGGGAAAATCAAGACAAACAGGTCAAATACCTTGACATATATGTTAGAAAAAACATAGAGAAGCTGGACTACCAAATGGTAGTCAAACCTTTGGAAGTAAGAGGTTTGACAAACCCCAATTCTTACGCACCTCACTCACACAAACTTGCAGCCCTCTCCTCATTCTTGTTTAGGAACCATAACTTGTGCAAATATGAGGCAGATAAAAGAAAAAAATCTCATCAATTATATAATTGATTTAAGGAAAATTGGACACACTTATTCATCCATCAACAGAAAAGTCAACAAATTTTTCTATAAAATAAACCACAACCACAAGAAAGAAAACAAACCAAGAATCTTAATCCCATACGTTCACTTTACAGCTAAAAGCCTTATCAATCAACTATCATGTGACTTTGAAGTCGCTTTCCGTTTACCTCCCAACACCAATAGACTGATAAATAATATCAAAGACAGGATCAAACCTGAACTCACCCCTCAAGTTGTGTACAAAATTACCTGCCACCAAAGAAATTGCATGGCAACGTATTATGGAGAGACCAAAACTAACATTGCCACCAGAGTAGCTCAACACCGATACCTTTACAATAAAACCAAAACAAAGTCTGAAGGTAATTCGATTTTTGTCGAACATGAACGAAACTCTGGACATGCTTTTCTACCTACCACAGCTAGTGTCATTTGCTCTGAAACAAATGACACCAAACGTAAAGTTAGGGAAGCTTACTTCATTGCAGCTGACCCATCGGCAATCAACAGAAGAGAGGCCTGCTATTCCCTATCTCGTAAATGGTCCATGTAACATCTGGATATAAATTTGCATAAAATTTGCATAGTTTTACATTTATTAACAGAATAACTCATCATGAATATGGGACTGTAGACTGTCCTGAAAGCGCTTGGCAGTAAAAAAATTTGACAATTTATTAATAGCTTCATTAACTGTGCGCAGAGCACACACACATATATATATATTAATTTATTTAAGCATTAATGAAGTAAAATCTTAACTATTACAATATGTCTTTAATTAATTTTATTACACTGTCCATTACAGTTTAAAGATTTACTATCTTAATATAAACTAAACACTGATTATATATGTATGATAGATGATGATCTGGATCAACAGATAAGTATTGGTTCAGCACGAAATATACACATTGGAGATCATTTATCTTGTTCACATGTACATGGTCATGTGTATCTGTTATATAAGTCAGAGTAGATGACGAAAAGAAGCTTCAAAGTCTGAATACAAATCCCCTCTTAATTAACACATTATAGATTTATAATATTTTTTCCTAATCGTTTAACATGATGATATTTATTTCTGTAAAACAAATAATCGAATGGATTTAATGCTCGAGCGTTCATAAGTTTACGCATCGGAAGTGCCAGTAATTGAATTATTTGATGACCTTACACCCCAGAATATAATTTGCGATCCTTGCGCTATCCCATGCAAAACATTTATTCTTGTTATTATTAGTTTTACATTATTAAAATTTATTATTTTTTAAAATTTTTGAAAGAGGTTCTCATTAATTCTTTTTTTTTTTTTTTACCCATTACTACTACTACCTTTTCTAAATTAATTTTTTTTTGTTCAAAAGATGAGTTCAACAATTATAAATCAATTAGACTTAATTATAAAATAATACGTATTTTATCTCACTGTTATTTATAGGGATTAAAATTAGAAAAAAAAAAAAGATAATTTGTAAACTGTATTTTACGTCTTTATACATATTTTCAATATATTTTGATTTTTTTTTTTTTGTTAGGAATAATTCAATAAAGATTAATTGGGCAAACACTTAAAAATATTTTGTTTGTGTGTATAAAATTTGTCCCAAAATTAACCTTTATTTAAATGCACCGTATTCCATTTCCTTTTACTAATTTGAAAATGAAATTGATTTAGAAGAGGAGATATTTGATAAATAAGCTGTCAGGATTCCATAGCTAGAAATTGTATAAAGTGTAATTACTCCATGTTTACCAACTAAGTTTTCAAAAGAATACAAATAGTTTATATATATAAACGTTAATAAGACATTAATAAAAATATTTTATAAAAATTTTCTAAAATATATTTTATAAAAAAAAAGCAGCAACAATACTTTTTAAATTATTAGCTATAAAAAACTTTATATTTTAATTCAGGATATACACACACATATATATATACACCTTTACCCCGCTTAGCAATGGCAATTGGTCCTCCAAAACTCATCGTTAAGCAAGAATATCGTATATAGAATACGTATTTATAATGGGGTCTATGGGAAAAAAAATGGTCGGTTCCAGTCAACGATGTAAAATATCCACATTGGTTTTCAAGCTCAAAGATTTTCTTGATTTTTTCATGGCAATGATGACTAAATACGGTATCTAAAAGAAAAGTTTTATATCACTAGGAAAAAAAAAGTATATTTTCACTGTTTAAAAAGTACAGTGCAGCAAAGAGAAAGTGAAACTAAATTTGAATTTAAGAGTTTTTATATTCTTCCGCAGAAGTTTTTCATCGTAATGTAAAAAAAAAAATCCATACTGAAGTGCATTTTTTTAACATTTGTATTACAGTACTGTACATTTATATTTATTACTTATGTGACATTATTCAAATTAAAAAAACAGTGTTTAATTATAAATTATTTAATTGAACATAAAGACTTATTACTGTACTCCAGAGTAAGAAAAGGCTTAATGCCTATTGTAAATTGGTCAACTTTAGAAAAAAAAATCAACTTATTTAAAAAAAAAAAAATCTGTTTTAATATTCTAAAACATAAACTAAGTTTATTTTTCTCATTGTATATTTTTTACTAATGTAATAGTGCCTCCCCCCCTCCTCCATTCATGTAGAAAAATGATTCATTAACACTTATTTTAAATGCAATCCATTTTCCTTTTCAATTTTTTTTCTAATTCAACATTCTCACTTTAAAATGTTGTTTTTCTTTTGATTTGAAACCTCTTGCTGTACTTAATTAAGGAACACACACACACAATTTAATATTAATATTTAGTGTTTTCCTGAAAATTTGTGATGATGGTATTTTAGTTGTACTGTTTTCATCATCTAATATAAGTATTGAATGTCTAGAAAAACTAAACTTTATTTAAATAATCCAAGTCTGTACATTATATTTAAACAAAGTTTAATTTTTCTAAAGACATTCAACACTTATATGTATACAGTATTATAGATTCAGTAATTATATATATTTTAACTTTATACGTTTTATAATCAAAATACTGAATGCAGCACTAACATTGTGTTTTATGAATAAAATATTGTATGTGCTATACAATTACACCAAAGTCATTACCTGTATATGTATTATAGTAATGTATTTTTGCTTTTGGGTAAAATGAATTTAAAATACCTATTCTCTGATGTTATCATGAAGATAGCTGCCAAAAAAATAAAAATAAATGTTTTTTTCCCGATCCTTATAGTGAATAAGCAATTTGAAATCGAAGTAGTAGGTACAAATTGATGATGCTTGCTATTGTGAAATATCGCTAAGTAGTCAATTGCTAGGTGGGGTAAAAGTGTATATAAATGTTTTAAATCTCGTGCCATGGTTAGTGGACATGTCTGCCATATTCAGAACCTAAGATTTGCAACCCATGCAAAAAACTTGATTTTTTTAAAGTTCTAAACAAACTTAAAATTTTCAGTCAAATAACTGGACCATGGGCAAGAAGCTAGTTATTCCAAAGTACTAATTAGAGAATACGATTAATGAAAAATTTTTGAGGACTTGGTAGATATGCCTGGTGAGTAATGCCTTTACAGAGAGAAAAGTGTTACGAAACTTTTTAATTATGTAATAGGTTGTTTAAAAGTTATATTAAAGTCTTATATGTTCTCTTCATATACACCTTAATGCAACTTTTATATGTAATTATTCCTTTATTTTCCTTACAGTTTTGACTGTCCTGCAATGTTCATCAGAGCTACAACATTTAAACATATAATCATAAAACCATTATTTTATATACATACTTATAAACATATTATACATTATTACTTATAATCATATTGAATTTAAGTATATACTTTTATATCTTTTAGCTATGAATAAAAGATATAAAAGAATATTGATCTTATTTAATTTGACTATATACCTTTATATCTTTTTATTGGTTAAGAAAATTTCTTCAATAATTATTTATTTAAGATTTAGAAATAAAAAACTGTGATAGTAAACATTCTCAGAAATATTTATATTATTATGAATTATTAAGATGACAAGCAGTATTATATTATAGAGTAGATCTGCACTCAAAGTATTACTTAAATAATAAGTGTAATAATTCTCAAGGCTAAATGAGCTTATAAGTAATCATTAGAAACAAATCAACACTTAGACAATCCCAATAGATAACCATCAACAATCTCAAACTGTTATCAAAGCAAATATAGATAATAATCAACAATCTCAAACTGTTGTCAAGGCAATCTCCTTTTAACAATAAAGGGATTTCACAACTTATTGTTAAAAACGTGTTGCCTTGACAACAGTTCAAGATTGTTGATAGTTATCTATATTGGGATTGTCTAAGTGTTGACTGGTTTCTAATGGTATTTATATATATATATATATATATATATATATATATATATATATATATATATATATATATATATATATATATATATATATATATATATATATACACTTCCCAGTGGTTAATATTATATAATAACTAGATTAACACTCCGACACTGGATTAATGAACAAATGAAATATTCTCAAACCAAAGCATAAGATAAAGTCATTTGAAAAGATAAGAATGAACCTTTTTACCTAAATTTATTTATAATAATAACAGAAATCACTATTTAGATAAAATATCAGGATAGTGCTTTCTAACTAAATATTGAAGCAATATTTATATATGCTTCATATCTGTAATTTAATAATTAGAAGTTTATTTTAAAAATAAAGATGTTCAACAATTTTAATAAATACAAATTATATATACAATTTATATGCACATATAAATGTATATGGTATGATTAATTATAAGTTTATTTTAAAAATAAAGATATTTTATAATTACAAAGTGGAAATGGCACTATCTTAGGAAATTTAATTACAATTTAAATAAACATTGATTAATTAAGTAGAAAAATATTTGATGAATTTAGTTTGGTAATCTCTTTCAAAGATCAAATTTTGTAAATGTCATGATTGGATAAATAAGCCATGAACCAAAATGAAGTTGAAGAATTATCTACTACCAATAGACCAATGGATTGAAATGACAGCTGATGGATCTGATTTTGCTGATAAACTAACTCCAGGCACTATAAATAGGAGTTATAAATCATTGTGCTCAATATAGTTTGTTTGCTGAACTATTATGGATTGCCAACATATTATTGCTGAAATACTTGATTGATTTTATTGCATTGATCTTTCTGATTGTGCTTTTCATATACTTATTGTGTCTGGTGTTGAAAAATACAATGGAAGAGTAGAGAAGTCACAATATACTTCACTCTTGACAGCCAGCAGAGTGCAGGCCCAAGATTTATAGAGAAGTACAGAAATGATCTATCAGCTAATGTAAAAATAGTGTTGTGCCCATTATATGCCTAAACTTTGCATTTCTACTATCATGGGGAGAAAACAATCAACAAATAAAATATAATCGGATAAGGCCTGATTAAAACCTACCAACCACTATAGCTATTGTTGAACAAAGTTTACTAAAGGTATACCAATACTTGAAGTCTAAGCTCAAATTGTTAGTGATGAAAAGGAAATCTTTATTACTAATATTAAACGTTTATCTACATTATTTTTATAAATTAATGTTACTATTAATTTTTTAAATCTGTTTATAAACTAGTATACAAGAGATTAATATTTTGCTTTACTTAAGTCCACCACAATTCAGACAGCATAAATTTAAAAGAATAATTTTTTTTATAAAAAGGAATTAACTTATTATCACAATCTCTCATCATTTTTATAAAGACATTATTTTAAAAACATTCATTTTCACTACCAGAAAATATAAAACAGGTTGCATAGACAGAACAAATTAAGATTTTTTTTATATTTTAATAGTCTACAGTTTTAAGTAAACTATCTTCCAGTTTTGGGGAAGAACAATTTGGGTGTATTGATATAAGTAAACTGCTGTATCTTTATTTCAGACTGTCTTGTTTAAATATAAGATTTTTTGGTAAGTGTTTTATTCATAAATGATTATGATACTGGTGAGATTGTTGGTCACTTGCAATTATCTTACTTAATGCAGTGATGTGCAATAGACAGACATTTCTGTCATATGTCATCTGCTTTGTTTTTTTACATGTCTTGGATGATACCATTTGTAACTGCTGGTCACTCCTACAGCTAGTACATTATATAATAATATGCGATAGATGAAAATTCCTATTGTATAGCATAATCCTAGCTTACATGTATTTATAAATAATGTAATTCAGATGTTATTTTCTTGTGTTTACATTTGCACATATAGCATTTAGTTAATGACCTGTATTATGGTAGTCCAGTTATTTAAATGGTTAATGAATTTAAAGTATCACCAGAGTGTAGGTTTATTAAATCTCATTTGTCTAACTAATCTTAGCAGACTATAAAAAGATAATATTTCTTTTGTTATGTAGAATACAGAAATCCCATGCTAATTGCCTTTAAATGATTTTCAGGTGAGCTGTACATTTTGGACAGTAACAATATGCATTTCAAGCATAAAAAATTCTAACATGTGAGTTACTAATTTAAAACACCTTATGCTCAAATAAACAGTGAGAATATGAAGTATTTAGAAACTCTATCATTTGGTTTCAAAGTATAATCATATCTTATACACAAACTGTTGTATCAAACCCAATATACAAGGCAGAGAAAATCTGTCTTTAAAATTGGATATATATATCCAATTTATATTGTAAGAGGATGGGATGGAAATAAAAGAATAGAGTGATCCTGGAGTGATGGAATATCAACAACCCCAAGTCAATACACAATCAAATATCAATAATTTACAAAGTATATATAGGTAAAAATATTTAAGGGGAGCATGAGATTAGAGAATTTCTGTGATCATTGAGAGATCAGCAGAGCAACTATAAATCCACCAGCATTATAATTTAAAAAATAAGTGCAAGTAAATATAAGTAATACTCAAAATAAATAATCATCATCATTGATGGGAATAAACAAATCAGTACAATAAATCAGCAGTCAACCTTGTGACTGGATTGGAAATGGGTCTTCTTTAGACCAGGCTAACTTATTGAGCCTTTGCCAGCTTGGGCAATTATTTAAACATAACTTGGATACACCAGCTTAGTGCCCATCCATTAGAATACACAATAATCAGAAATCAAAACAATAATGCTGAGAGATAAAAACATGCTGATCATCATCAATGCTCAGGCCATTTGTGTGGCCAACTATAAACTTAAATTTTTAATAAGACTACAGTAAAATAAAAGATAGTGCATGGGTTTTAAAGAATATAATATTATGTGCCAATCAGGATGATGATTGATTGATCATTGCTGGATACCCCAAAAGCACCAAATATACATCCCCATTCATATATTCATCTTGTGCATGAATCTAGCTCAGAGAACACACGCTCTATTACTGTATATGGCCAAAAGATGATGGAAACAATTTTTAACAATTAAATACAAGTTTATTAATAACAAAAAAATAAATGATATTTAAGGTCTGGTTTGGTTACTATACAAAATTTCATATTGTCACCTTGTGATTTACATAATTACTATTCAAAATTCAAATTGTTACTATGATTTACATATATATGCACACAGACACGTGATTTATAATATACAATTAATACTGAATAACAAAATTATTAAAATTTGCATATATGTCCTATTTTAATTTGTTACAATAATATATTTTCCTAATTAATTCAATTTGGAAAACACATAAATTTTACATATACGTGTGTATAAACAAAACATAGATATAATTTACAATTTTTTTTTTTTTAAATTATAAATATAACTTTAAACAATTTTTTCTTCTTTAATAAACGATTTTAAATGAATATCATTTTATATATTTCTATCAGTTCTAAAAATGTCATTTTACTAAGGAAATTATTTAAAATTTTGATATCGTATATAACACTGCTAGATCTCAACTCAAGCAAAAGTTATTTGTTTGTTTTAACTTTTAAGTTATTTAATTTACAATTTTAAAAGTTGTTTTAAGGAATATTAAAATAAAATAACTCATTGTATCTACATGCGACATGTTTATCTGTTTTTTCCCTGTGTTTATAGATAAACAGCATCATATGTATACCATTTTTTTCAAGCTTTTTATTTGGTAAGCTTGGTTTGTGGTCCATCAGAAAAATATAATTTTGGGTGTGTTGTCATCATCAGATAAAAGTATATAATTCAAGTATGGTTGGCTTTCTCCCTTATGTAGTCAGTTCC
The DNA here is from genome assembly GCA_028023455.1 of Epiperipatus broadwayi. NCBI lineage: Eukaryota > Metazoa > Onychophora > Udeonychophora > Euonychophora > Peripatidae > Epiperipatus > Epiperipatus broadwayi. The sequence goes on along the minus strand of JAQFVV010000008.1, from coordinate 4,839,888 downwards.
ACTTATACTTGGATTTTGTAAGCTTCAGGTCAGCAAGCTGTTGTCCAGAACACTTTTAAGGCTATGAATTACAAAGACTCTTGACCCTTTTCCTCCATGTAAAGTTAAACTCCACCAGTGAACTGCAGAGTAGCCACTTCCTTGCATTCTTATATCCTCATGCAGTTCTCTTGATAATTATTCTAGCCATCTTTGTAGCTAGCTTTACTATGGCCATTTCTACTACAGTTACCAACTCTTCACAAAATACTTTAGCCAATTTCACAGCTAGCTTTTCTGCTAACCCTTACAAAACTGCAAGCCAAACTAACTGATATTTTTTTTTATCATTATCTTTTTATAAAATCATCTGAGGTGATAACAACAGCTTGATTGAAAACAGAATTTTATTTTTATCTCTCTAATACTTGTTTTAATTAATTAAAAAAATTTCAAAAAACAAGTATTGTGTTTTTATGTTTCACACTCAGAATAATAATAATAATAATAATAATAATAATAATAATAATAATAATAATAATAATAATAATAATAATAATAATAATAATAATACAATATATATATATATATATATTCAGACCTTTTAAAAGTTTAATTTATAAAACAATATTTTAAATTAGAGTTATTATTCATTTATTTCTATTTCAATGAATGTAGAAAATATCTACTATAATTTTTGTCTGTGTTTATTTCTAGTTTTCCTTTCAACTTTATATATATATATATATATATATGCACACACACTATATTAGTGTGTGCTATGTAATACAACTAGTTACAATATATATATATATATATTGTAACAGTCATATTTGTATATTCATGAAAGAAAACCCAGAGTCCAGGCAAATACTTTAAAGCTGATTGGAGTGGAATGGTGAGATCCCAGGTCCAAACAAGCTTCAACCTATTTACTAGTGCTTTATGGTATAACACCCTATGAATGAAATTTCTGAGGTTACACACTAGTCTTAATTTAATTCGTGAGCTAAATAAACTATTAATATTAAAGTAAACTTAAAGTAATACTAACATTTAAAACTATAATGCATATTGAACATATATAATTAAATAAGTTAATTGGAATACAATTAAATGATAAGAAGATGAGATAAATTTTAAATAGGTTTATTAATAAAATGAAATCAAACAAATAAAATAAACACACACAATTTTACACTGTTAAATATGTAAGATTTAACACAAGCAGGCATTATAAAGTGGTATGAGAGGAATTAAGCCTATAGTATATCTTTATCATAATGTATTTAATAGATTGTGTGGTAAATAAATTATGCCTATATAAAACTAATATGCCAAATCCTATTTCTATACTATGGTTTTCTAATTTATAAATGAATACACTAGCCACAGATATACTAAATTACCACAGCACTAATATGGCTGCTGTTTACATATATACATTAAACATTGAGTGCATAATAAAGATGCATAATATGTCTAACAATCAGAGAGTCATGATTTCAGACAAATTGTGAATAATAATTTTACAAAGGAAGAACTTGTTAAACAAGCTTTGCATTTATTTGCTATAGGCACATACTAAATATAATAAAGACATGTAAGTGCTGATGTGTCATTATTCACAGGATTTCACATCATATGTGTGCTACCTTGAGATCAAATGGCTTGCTAATAATAAAAAAATATGAACATCCTAGATTCGAACTTGAATAGGTTTAATTAAAAGGGTCAGGGCCTATGTAACCCAGTTATATATGAAAGAGCCTTACCTGAATGAATATGCTGCCTGGATATGACTTGGTTTTCACCTTATAAGGGTAACTGATGAATGGGGATGCCTCAATCATGGTCTCATTGAAGATAGCAAGACATTATGTATGCATACATACTTTATAAAGACACAACTGCAAGTCTTAAGGCAAAATACAAATATGTAAAATTAAATTAATGCTGCCTTTAACAGATAGCTACTATCTGTGTTGCCAATGAAAGCCAGTTCATAATTTAAGCATATAATAAAAATGCTATAATACTAAAAACTAAATTACTAAATTATAAATCTAGTTTAATAGACCAATTAAGCTGCCTTTTTTATCAGTTTTTACTAAGGAAGAAACAATATGATGCTATATATGTATCACAATGGTACACGAACTATGCACATATACATGTGATTTAAATGTATTAAAATACAAATTGACTTTTAAAATCAAATAAATGATAATTTAAAGTATATATTACTTTGGAATAAATATTCTGCTGTATTATATCTATACCACTTATATTACAATCATATATTTTGGCATATATTCATGCAGTGACACATATACAACTGTGTAAGCATCTTAAGATGAGTACTCTTTAAGGGTTTAAACCTAGAACAGATAGAGATATAGGGGTAAATAGATGAAATGTATATAACAGAGGAAATACCATTTAAATATATATTATATATAATGACTATTACATATAACACACTATATCTTTGATAAATAATAAGTTAATACAGGGTACTCGAAATGTATTTATTCATATTTTAAGATATAAATTATTATTTATTTTAGATTTTAAAAAAATTTTTTTTACTGGCAGCTAATAAACATTATACAAAAATCTGAAAGATTAAAACCAGAAAGTAAATTCTCTAGTAGTTTTATTAAGCAATTTCAAAATAAATTACAATAATTACATAATTAGAATCAGTTTCAATTCCAAAATCTAAAATTTTCTTCATCACCTGCAATTTCAGATTAAAAATGCTACTTAGCTTGTACTATAAAAATTGTATTTCTAGTATCTACATATTGATTATATATATATATATATAAGACATATTTTGCAGGTTCATCCATGTTAAAAATTTTTAAATATTGATATACCAACATTGATCACACAAGTCATCCACTGGGTAATAGAAGGTAGAAAGATGGCTGTAGAAGTGCTATAATCACTGATTTGAAAAAAATGTTAAAGTTCCACCAAAAGCAAAAATGTTAAATTAAGAATGTTTTTTAAAAAAAATCTTTCCAAATTGGAAGAAGTTTGCATGTATCATCTCACTTATTGATACAATCTGGTCTTTTAAGTGTCTCAATGGCTTCTCTAATTTTGCACTGGTAAAGATTATCACATCTGAATATGATCCTGTTACTAAAAAAATCAATTTTATGACCTGAATCTATAGTACGGAGTGAGAGTGCTGATAATGATGAGTGTTGTTTAGCTGCATTAGCATGTTCATCTCTCGTAACACTGATGTGATGATTACTCATACCTATGTCAAAAGCTTTACACTTTTCATATAAGGTTTGATAAGCACCACAAGATTCAAGAGAGATTGAATCCTTAAACTTGGTTATTACATTGCTGATCTTTTGATAAATAAAAAATGCTGTATTTATATTATAGCATTTTAATATACATCCAATACTGTCTGTAGTTCCTTTTTCATATGGAATAGAAATCCTAATAGCTGATTTATTATCTTTTTGTTTCATATTTTGTCCATTTTGGGCTTGAAATAAGGCTTTTTAAATTGATTTATAATTATAACTATTTGCTAATAAAACATTATTAATATTATTTATTTCTTCTTTCAGATGTGACTTATCTGAAAGATTAATTGCTCTATTTAAAAGAGTTTTGGTTATGGAAACTATCTGAGTTGGGTGATGATGAGAATGGAAATGTAAATATCAGTCCGAGTATGTATTCTTTCTGTAAATCGAAAAAGATAAACTATTTGGTGTCCTGATGACTAGAATATCAAGAAATGGGAGTTTTCCACCAGACTCTGTCTCCATTGTAAATTTAATATGAGGATGCATATTATTTAAATGTGAGAAAAAATCATATAATTTATCTTTTCCATGTTGCTATATAACAAAAGTGTCATCTATGTATCTGAACCAAATAAGAGGTTTTAAAGATGATGATTCTAAAGCATGAGTTTCTATATTTCCCATGAATAAATCAGCTATTCCTCCTGAGATAGGTGAACCCATAGGAGTGCCAAAAACTTATCTGTAATGCTGTTCATTGTATACAATATATGTGTTCAAGAGACAATGTTTAATCAAAGCAATAATATGGTTTGGTAAATTGCAACATTGTGAAATTATATATATATATATATATATATATATTTCACATATGTATGCATTATATATATATTTTTGGCTCATATATATATATATATATATATGAGCCAAAAATAATATATAATGAAGAAAAGATATTGAAGTAATTGTTAAGAAAAAAAACATTTTAAAGATTAAAATAACCTTTAACTATTGTATGAAAAAAATAAACTTTTATATTATTGTTTATAATCTATCAAACAGAGAAACATTAAAATAATATAAAACATTATTGCCAGGTACTTTTAACTTGTCTGAGTCTTTATCAAAGCTGTATAAAAATTGTTATATTCTACTAAATGATAAACGAAGAACATTTTATTATATTGGCTAGGAATAAGTAATTGGATTAGTTGTTCCTAAATGATATAATGAAATGTTCAAGTTTATCACTTAATAGAGTATAACAATTTATATATAGTCTTGATAACATCTCAAAGGAGTTAAAAGCACTTTGCCATAGCGTTTTATATTATTTTGAAGTTTCTCTGTTTGATACATTCGTCATATAGTTAGATTGTGATTTATATTTTATAATAATAGAAGTATTATATTTATTTTATTATTTAGAAAAAATATCATTTTTAATTACTACTGCAGTTTCAAAATTATGTTAATATTTTGTTATTAGTACAAATAACAATTCTATTTTAAACAATCTAGTATTCTAATTACAAATGTTTAAAATAAAAATATAACGAAGACATTTTTTTAAAAAGAGAATCAAATCTATCATAAGTCATTTTACTTTTCTGTGGTTATATATTTATAAAACTTTAAATCTTAAAGATTTTAAATGAAAACTGTATTGAATATAAAACTATTCTTCAATTTGTATTAATATATTAGTGCTAAAAATAATTGCAATAAAATATATTTGGTCAAAATAATAATGCTAATTATTAACAAAAAAATATTTATTTTAGGATATATATCATAGTTACATCCCCATATTAGATTATATATTAAACTAAAAAAAATGTTTTTTTGTCTCTATTTTTTTAATTCCATGTAAGTTTTTTTGTATTTTAAAACATTTATTAAAAACAATTGATAAAATACGTTCAGATTATTTATTTTAAATGCCAATAATCCATTCAAGTAAATTATAATAGATATCAAGGGAATCACAATCATTAGCTAAATCTCAATTAAATTAGTTTTATTACATTATTTATTGGTTTATATCTTTAATTAGATTATTAATTATAATTTTTTTAATTAAGAGTTCTTTCTTCATATATGTATTAAATGTCCATAAATTTTGTCCAAATTATTTAATGTATTTTTAAAAAATTTGTTTAAACCTGGGAGTTCTAAATAGTGTTGAAATCTGTGTGTACAACTCTATAAGAATTATATAAAGGCTATCAGATATTACATTGCACAAAATTTTATTCAAAAATGTCATAACAATGTTAAGATCAAGGCAGGAATCTTAAAAACAATTTTAATATATTAAAAAAAATAAAAAGGTTTTATTCACTTCTAAAACATAATTTGAAAGCATCAGACATTTAATTTATTTGCAAAAACTAAAAATATTAAATAGTAGAACTTGAGAAATGTCTTGCTTAAAACTAATAAAGTAGGAAGGGGTGTGATTGCCTGATTCTTTCCAAAGTTCTGCCAATGTATCTGCAGAGATTTCATCTATAATCAGCAAAGTAAAAAGTCATCTTAACATGATTGTGTAATAAAAATCTTTAAAAAAATTAGAAGATGGTTCGACCTGCAAAATAATGATAAGCCTATCACTATTGAAGGCAGACCTCAGGGAGCAGTTGTTGATGTCTATATGGATCATCCAGGTATGAAATTATAGTAATCATTCAATCACCTTTTAAGTAAGAAACAGGAACAATGGGTTCTTTATGTATGGTTAAGAAAATAGATCATCTTCTTAGAACTCTATTTGCCTTTAAGACATTTTAAAGTTCATTAACTTTGAGAAGATCAAGATAAAGAGTTGTTCTTAAAGACTTTAAAAAAAGCAGACTTTTCTTTGAATTTAATAAAAACCCAATGGTATTTTTATATATATGTGTTATTACCATGGAGGCTATTTTCTTATTATTTAGAATTTCCAAAGAAATATTGTTGTGACAGGTAAAATATTTTTTGCACTTATACATAATCCAAAGCATGTGCATGAGTGAATAGACTAGATAGATAGTTCATATATACACTTATATATATCTCTACAGCAAAAACCAAACAAAGAATTATAAAATATTTGAAACAAGAATATTTAAGGCATTATTAATGATATCTTTTTTTTCCAGAACTTCAATAGGATTCTGCTTGTAAATATCACAATGAATTACAATTTATCATAATAATCGGATTTACTGAAGTTAGTAAACTTATTTTTTGTTTTCTGTATTTCCGTTCTATTATAGATAAAAATGTAAATGATTTTTATTAATTTATTTTCATATTTTGTCTTATTTAGTATTACTCACTTATCACAACAGATTCTGTCATATATCATGCTTAATAAATAGTATAATTGTCCTTGAGATTGTAGATTACTTGATATTTGAATATATTTTGAAATTAATAAAATATACCTTTAATTTCTGAATATATTATTTAAAATTTTTTCATATTTATTAATAGATAAAAACATCACAGTAACTTAAATATTTAGAAAGAATCATATAACTTATGCATTGAATCTCATCACCAGAAAGATTAGCCAGCTTCACACTTTTATTCACTACATGGACTATTATAATATATATATATATATATAATCTATAATAATACTATATATATATATATATATATATATATATTATAGTATTACTTTGAGATTAATACTAATGCCACTGATACAATTATGATAATAGTACAAAAATTAATTTAATATTAACTTTTTTTAATGAGCTGATATTTTAAATTTAATTTGCTACCAATTTGTGTTAATAAACTTATATACCATTGTATTATTTTATAAATATTCAAAATGGTAAACTATCATTTGGCAATTAAATATTAATTATAACTGAGGTATATTTCAAGCATTCCTTATACGAAAAAAGATAATTCCAATATAATATTACAAATATATATATAAATTAACATAGTCTATTTATAAAATTTTATATCTTAAGATATATGTGTATTCTTATGTATGTATGATAAAAAGGGGGGATACTTACATAAATATAAAATATAGTATTATATTCAAGATATTATCTGCTAAAGCTTTTAACTGAAATCACAATTCATTTGATATTTTAGTAAAATATTTAATTTTTTAAAAAATACTTTAATAATATTAACAACCCATTAATCTATTGTACATTAAGGAATAAGTATATATGTTGACCATTTTTTAATTGTTTGGTATATATAAAATTATACACCATATATGTTGGTGTGTGTTTATATATATATATATATATATATATATATATATATATATATATATATATATATATATATATATATATATATATGTCAAAGCGTTGACCAGGAAGCGAACTTGAGCTGGCTTGACTATGTTGGTGTATTTATAAGTTGAAATGTTTATATTGCAAAAAAATATCTGACACCATAAGCAGCAGCCATTCACAGATGAGTATGGCCAAACAATTTTTTTTAAAAAATACAAAGACAAAGTAATAATGATGTATAAGTTTTGTGACTTAAAAAGTAAATAATAATGTTTGATTAATATAAAAAAATAAATAAATCAAAACTTTTGTCTTTTTTAGTGATTAGAGAAAATTTTAATTGGGGTTATAAAATGTTTGTTATACCTTTAAATGTTATGTAAATTATTTATCCAATATTTCACACAACTATAAAATATATAAATAGATGCATTCAAATTTTTTGATTAAAAAATAATAACTTGTGTGCAAATTAATTTACAAACAAAAGCTAAAGTAAATTCTAATTCTAAAAGAGCACAAAACCATTTAGTAATTGAAAAAATTCAAGTAAATAATAGCTATGTATTAATATACTACATTATTAAAACTATACACAGTAAAAATAATACATATTTTGAATGTTATAACATAGTAATAGTAGTATACAATTCATGAATTTGAACTGTCTATAAAACCAACATGAATAATAAAAGTGATAAAAAAAAAAGTAAAACTATTTTTAGAATTAAGTGCTCCCAATATTACAAATATTTATACAAATTTGTTTGTGAATCAAAATACATTTTTTCAAAAAAAATGCATTAATAGGCCCACTAATAATTGTAAAGAAAATAAAAACCAAGTGGAATAGAAACCAGCTTTTGTACTTCTTGATCAAATTAAGATATGAGGTAACAATATTGAATGCTAAAATAAAACTTAAAAAAATATTTAAAAAGTAATTTTCATTAAATAGCTAGTTGCTTATGTATTAGGAAATGGCAAGTTAAGTTTAAACTCAGGAATCTTTAACCCTTGTGTCTTTCATCTACCACTGCATATTATTATTGTATATGACTTGAGAATCCATTGAGAATAAAGTAAGAAGACAAATAAAAACAACAACATGCTATTGAGTAAGACTTTTTGCTTTTATTACTGTTTTTTTTTTCAATAGTAATATATGATGTAATAATGTATTATCATATGCAGTTATTCAGCACAATTTTCTTTATAACCAGAGACAACTAAATAAGAAAGTGGAATTATTTTCTTACTACTGTATTATCAAATGCTAAGTGGGAATGGATAATATTTCTGTAATATAATTTTGACAACACTAGTCTCATACAAGGTAGGGACTGGTTTCTATTTGCTTTTAAAATCTTGTGGAGGGATGTAATCATAAAAAAAATGGCTAAAGATGAGACTAATACGGTAATATTATTGATTATGTTGTAGAATTTCTGCTGGACTCTTAGAGCTGTTTCTAAGGCAAAAAATCTACAATATTAAATAAATCTATGTTTTGACATTTTAGGTTTGACTTTTCAATCAGATTTAATACTTATGAAAATATTTGTGCTTTTAAAATATACGCTATTCAAAAATGTATAATATTAACATTATAACAATATATTAGTGTCATTATTTTTATAAATAGATTGCCATGATTTCGACTGTGTTAGTGTTTTTTATTAACTTTTTTAAAAAAAAAACCCTTGGGTATTCAGGGCTTTTTCCTCATTTATTTATCTATTTCTGTTTACTCAAAGTCAAAATACATTCTTTTTATGGTTAATGTTATAATCAATTTCTTAAAATTTAAATAATATTTTTAATATGTGATACATCACAAAATAGCAGCTTATGACATTTAAAAAAAATAAACAAACAAAAAAAAAAAATTAAAATAAAATGAAAAAGGCAAGCAAACAAGAAATCAATTTCCCATCTACATTTTATTTGTACGACAGAATGAAACTAATGTTATTAATATAAAAGATTTTTAACAACTTAAAAGAAAACAACTTTAAATTTAATTTTATAACTGAAACAATAAATTTTGTTAAAGAAAAATATTTATTTAGAATAACACAAAAAGCCACAGTATAATAATCGTATTAGTAATTTTATTATTGTAAAAGGTCAAATCTCTCATTATTTATAGCGATCAAATCAAATGACAATCTGATATCTTTTTCTGAAGACAGGCTAAGTAATGATGCTATACAATCGTATTACCAAATGATAAATAATACTTTATCATCATCAGTACTGGTTTATTATTACTTGCTGCCCTCTTAACATTTTACACTAATAAACTATAATGAGCTCTTGATATTATTAAATTGCAGATTTAGTAGCTTTTCATAGTATTTACTTATATTATTTAAAGTATATACGTCATTTATATAAGAGAATCAGAGTTTTCAATCATGGACTAATATAGAGAATCAAAGTTTTTAAGTCAGATACCAGTCTTAAAATTAATAATCATTTGGATTATGACTTATTAATTAAACTACTAAACATCACATGAACACCATTTCTTATGCTTGCTCATAACTGTTATGAAAACAGGCAAAACTCTCGAATGTAGTAAATAAAAAGTTTTGCATGTTTTAATGACTTATTTATGTTAGTTATCAGAAATTGTCATACTATGTTTTGTTCAAGGATTATCTAATTACAAATATAAATTATTTATCACCAGATTATTATTAATTTTGCCTGACATCATTATTTAGTTTTACTATAATTACAACTATTACAAATGTATATATAATATGTTTATGTGTTGATACAAAGATTTTCACAGGTTGCATATATAAAACACATATTTTGTGGCTTCATTCATGTTAAAAATTTAAATATTGATATACCAACATTTTGAGTTGATCACACAAGTCATTTACTGGGTGATAAAAGATAGAAAGATGGTTGTAGAGGCGCTACAATCCTTGATTTGAAAAAAATGTTAAAGTTTCACCAATAGCAAAAATGTTAAATTAAGAATGTTTTTTTTAAAAAAATATTTCCAAATAGGAGAAAGTTTGCATGTATCATCTCACTTATTAATACAATCTGGCCTTTTTAGTATCTCAATGACTTCTCTGATTTTACACTGGTAGTGATTATCACATCTGGATATGATCCTGGTATTAGAAAAATCAATATAAATGTATATTGCTTTGTTATTGTTATAAACATTGCACTGACATTTTTTTAAGATTGCATCTGTAAATAGCCACAAAATATGAAGTAGCCATAATGTGATTGCAACATGATATTAATAACACCAATTGAGTGACTTCCATTACCCAAATTATTGTAGGTATGATTCAGATGAAATTCTACTTCAACATTGATGCTACACATCTCAGACCAATTCAAGATATATATTTTATTTGTAAAAATGTTGGTTATTAAAGTACTTTTTTGATTTTTATCAATGCATCCCTCAGTTCAACTCCACTATATAATAACAATCCATTATGCAAAAAGACAAAAAACTCTCTCACTATGCATGTATTTTATGATTAACTTTTGCATTGGATTGCCATGCTCATGGCTTATAACACTCATTAGGTAACTGTCCCAGAAGAAAAAAAATGATTCTATGCATTTTTAACAACTTGTGAAAGTTATAAAAAATATTTGCATTGTAGATATATATTTTCAAGTTTTTTTTATTGGATTTAGCAATGCATCATTTATTTTAATTTTCCCATATCACAAACATTCACCAGAGTAGAATATATATATATATATATATTGAGACAGGAATACTGTTCCTCATATAAATATCCATAAAAACACCCCCCCCCCATTCAATAACGTCTAGCGTGATTCGGTCTAATTGGAAACGCAATAAAGTTGTGATTCGTTAAAAATGAAAAATAAAATCATATTTTTGATTTTTAATATTGATGGATTTAAATAAAATGTTATATCGTCTTGTTTTATTTTTTTTTATCTGTCTCAATAAAAAAAGAAAGAAATTAATTATCCAATCATTAAAAAGAAAAAAAAAGGATACTTGAGTTAAACTGAGGCAGTATTCAAATTAGACACGTCGTTGAAGAAAGAAGAAATTTTTTTCTCTCTATCGTTTTACACAGAGGGCTTTAACAAGACGTGAAAATTAAAAAAAAAAGTTTTACTAGAGAAATTATCATGAAACTGGAATAAATTAAGTGCTTCAATCTCTCCACGCTACACCATGACTTTCTATTAATGAAATAGCCTGCCTTCGTTTGAATAAAATGGACCGTAAAACTGGAAGGTAACTTTTATAAAATATTAAAACATAAGTCTCAAATATTACAAAATGAATTATTGTATAAGCTATAAATGCTTGACTGCTTATAAGGTTCTTACCTTAAATAAATTATTGTATAAGCTATAAATGCTTGACTGCTTATAAGGTTCTTACCTTAAATAAATTATTGTATAAGTTATAAATGCTTGACTGCTTATAAGGTTCTTACCTTAAATGAATTATTGTATAAACTATAAATGCTTGACTGCTTCTAAATGAAATGCTCTATAAACAAAAATTTGTTGAGTTCAAATGTCTACCAATCAGTAATAATTCAAAAATGATGAAATACTGTATAAATCACAAATATTTGGATATTTCTGGGTTTCTTGTAATGTGATAAAGTTTATGTGTAAGAATATGCTTCCACATTTGGCTAAGTTATAAATGCCTCAATTATCAAATGATAAATGCTCTATAAATGATAAATACTCTATAAATCATGAATATTTAAATGCTTCTAGACTTATTATAATGTAATAAAGTTTATGTGTAAGAATATATTTCTGCATTTGGCTAAAATATAAATGCATCAATTATCAAATGATAAATACTCTATAAATCATGAATATTTAACTGCTTCTAAACTTATTATAATGTAATAAAGTTTATGTGTAAAAATATGCTTCTACATTGGCTAAGTTATAAATGCCTCAATTATCAAAGGATAAATGCTCTATAAACCAAGAATTGTTGAGCTCAAATATTTATTAGTCAATAATGATTCATTAAATGAACAAATGAATCATTGTATAAACCATAAATGCTTTGCTGCTTCTAATTATCTTCTCTCAAGTGAATTCAAATGAACTGTTAACTGAATTCGGAATGAATAATTATAAATCAGAATAATCACAAGCTTCTTCTCATAAAAAAAAATTAATGAACTATCATTGAATTAGTATATTCATAATTATCTTCTCTCCAGTGAATTCAAAATGAACTGTTAACTGAATTCGGAATGAATAACTATTAAATCAGAATAATCACAAGCTTCTTCTCATAAAAAAAATTAATGAACTATCATTGAATTAGTATATTCATAATTATCTTCTCTCCAGTGAATTCAAAATGAACTGTTAACTGAATTCGGAATGAATAACTATTAAATCAGAATAATCACAAGCTTCTTCTCATAAAAAAAATTAATGAACTATCATTGAATTAGTATATTCATAATTATCTTCTCTCCAGTGAATTCAAAATGAACTGTTAACTGAATTCGGAATGAATAATTATTAAATCAGAATAATCACAAGCTTCTTCTCATAAAAAAAATTAATGAACTATCATTGAATTAGTATATTCATAATTATCTTCTCTCCAGTGAATTCAAAATGAACTGTTAACTGAATTCGGAATGAATAATTATTAAATCAGAATAATCACAAGCTTCTTCTCATAAAAAAAATTAATGAACTATCATTGAATTAGTATATTCATAATTATCTTCTCTCCAGTGAATTCAAAATGAACTGTTAACTGAATTCGGAATGAATAATTATTAAATCAGTATAATCACAAGCTTCTTCTCATAAAAAAATTAATGAACTGTCATTGAATTAGGATTTTCATAATTATCTTCTCTCAAGTGAATTCAAAATGAATTGTTAATTAAATTCGGAATGAATTATTACTAGACCAGAATGTTTACAAATTTATTCTTTAATTGTTATCTAATAAATTTTTGTTACTAAAAATTAAATTGGTTGTCCAGTTATCCAATTCTATTTTGTTTTATCTATCACATCACTCATCAATTATAGCACTAGTTCATGAGAATCTCATGTTCTCTGAGCTACGTCTGACATAGCTAGACCAAGGCCAGTCAGGTTGTAGTAAGACAGAACTCTAATGGCGCTGTTTGGAAAACCAAACATATAAATGTTTAGATGTTCCCAGTCTCTATTGTACTACATCCTCTGATGAGCAGGAAATATTGTTGTAGGTGCCATTAACATCTGCATTAGGAATGTCAATTGATAATTCCTTCCTACAGCATGCTCATCAGAAAATTGTTACAACTGAGGTAATAAAACGGTTGTATGGCGGTCCGGTTACATTTGGCGTCCAACTGTGAGGCTTTACCTGGCTAACCTACCTGTGGGCTCTGCTTACATTTGGCGTCCAACTGTGAGGCTTTACCTGGATAAACTATTTTTAGTTCTCCGGTTACATTTGTCGTCCAACTGTGAGGCTTTACCTGGCTAACCTACCTGTGGGCTCTGCTTACATTTGGCACCGTAACGTAGGCTCCAGTTACATTTGTCTTTCAACTGTGAGGCTTTATTCAGCTAGCCTAACCATAGGCACTTATTACATTGCCACCTTACTATGAAGTCCGATCTAGCTAGCCTACTCATAAGCATAAGCAGATCACGATTCTGTGATATGAACAGTGCATATGATATAGTGATGTAAATTGTTCAGGAAGGATAAAGAAATAAAAGTTTAAAAGAAAGGCAAAACAAAATGAATGGCATAAAGAATGAAACAGGCATTTCAAAGAAGATGGAGTGAGGTCATGGTGTGGATGGAGAGAGAAGCTTACTGATTCAGAAAACAAAGGAGAAATGGTAAACATGGAGGCTCAAAAAACAGAAAAAATAGTTACGATAGCTCAGATAATAGAAATTATAAAAGCAGACCAAAAGAAAAAGGACAAACAATGTAGTTGCAGATGCATTGAGCCGGAATCCTATTAAGTTGGAACAACAACATTTGTGTGCAGATAATGTGTGCATTGCGGCTGCATGTCTAAGCAATACAGAAGATGTTGAAACCAGTTTATACCAGTTAGAAGAGCGTCAAACAGAGGACACATATTGTAAGCAAGTGCTAAAAAAAATTGAAAAGCAGAAAAGGAGACTGAACCAAGAAGCTGACCCGACGGGAGAACAATGGAAATGATATGCAGTAAAAAAAAAAATCTTGCAATATTGCGTCAATACTTCTACTGATCAATGGCGAATTGTGGTACCTATAAAAATGCGCCACCCACTTATTATGTACACCCATAGATTATATGGACATTATGGAGCAGAAAAGACTTACCATGTGTTGCGAAGTTGGTTCTATTGGCCAAAGCAGTATAAAGAAGTAGTATCATTGATAAAGGGGTGTGAAATCTGCCAAAGAACCAAGCCACTGAATAAATCATATTCAGGGTCCTTGAACCCAATTTTCGCAAAAGAACCTAATGAAATTCTGGCAGTGGATTATTATGGGCCCTTGCCCCCATTTCGTCGGATGAGGTATTTGATGGTAGGGTATGACATATTCTCCAAATGGGTAGTTGCATACCCCATACCTCAGGCTAATGCCCGAAACACTATAAAAGTGTTACAAAACCAATATTTTAGCAAAGTGGGAAAACCACAGACAATCATTTCTGATCATGGCACTCCATTCGTCTCTACTGAGTGGAAGAAATGGATCAACAAGGAGAATATAAAGCATATACTGACATCTATTCGCAACCCTCAATCCAACCCATGCGAGCGTGTGATGCGGGAGCTGGGTCGGTTATTCAGAGTGTACTTGAATGCGAATCACCGAGGATGGGTGGACCAGGTCCAAAGAGTAGTCAACTATATAAACTGGACATTAAATTTGTCAACAGGTTTTGCCCCCGTGCAACTTCATTATGGGAAATCTATACCTATGCTTTATCGTACAAAAGTCCCAATAGTACCAGATATTATTGATAAGAAGAAAGATCAAGAAAAAGCCCTTCAACAATTAAGAAAGAGTGGTGAGATACGGAAGAAGAAATACATGAGCTCATCTCATTCCTTTCAAGTGGGAGATCGAGTGATGGTTCGAGAATATCCAGTAAGTTATCCTGAACGAAACATATATAAGAAGTTTCAAGATATTTATGAAGGCCCATATACAATAATGAAGAAATATGGGAATAATGCATTTGCAGTAACAGAAGCAGGAAAAGAAAAAGGAACGTTCAACGCAAGGTTGTTACGACCCTTTATAGAGATAGCTGATGGAAAGGGTTTGTGAGTGTGATGTAGTGATGCATGAGCTTATGTTTTTCATGTTGAGATGGTGGATGATTGAGCAGAGCTGCTTGAATGCATTGTGTTATGATGCTCCGAAGTATATGCTCGGCACTATCCCGACCTGGATGTTGTGCTTCAAGAATAGTCCAGCAGTGCGTATATATAGGTCTCATGGGTAGACCTTGGTCTCATGGATAGGCCAAATGATAGCCCCTAAGACTCACTGGAGCTGAGCAGGGTTGGCTGAGTGCCAAATTGATTTTTTTTTTTCTCTGGCTCCTATTCTTGGTTGGATGATGCTTCTAGGTACAAGAGAGGTAGTGCTTAAAAAATGAGATATTTTCTCGTGACGTCATGAGGCGGTGTGTACTGGTAGTTTGTGCTTGGCCATCTATTTGTCCCAGCATTGGAGGCTATGGTTCATGTATTCACTTTTCCAGCTCATCTTACCCATTCATCAGCATATCTAAAACCAGGCAGTACTGAGAAATAATGTGTATAGTATGTGGAATGAAATCGTACTTCCAGGCGATTTCATCCCAAAACTTGGTGAGGGGTAATGAGACAGGAATACTGTTCCTCATATAAATATCCATAAGAACACCCCCCCATTCAATAACGTCTAGCGTGATTCGGTCTAATTGGAAACGCAATAAAGTTGTGATTCGTTAAAAATGGAAAATAAAATCATATTTTTGATTTTTAATATTGATGGATTTAAATAAAATGTTATATCGTCTTGTTTTATTTTTTTTTATCTGTCTCAATAAAAAAAAGAAAGAAATTAATTATCCAATCATTAAAAAGAAAAAAAAAAAGGATACTTGAGTTAAACTGAGGCAGTATTCAAATTAGACACGTCGTTGAAGAAAGAAGAAATTTTTTTTTTCTCTCTATCGTCTTACACAGAGGGCTTTAACAAGACGTGAAAATAAAAATAAAAAGTTTTACTAGAGAAATTATCATGAAACTGGAATAAATTAAGTGCTTCAATCTCTCCACGCTACACCATGACTTTCTATTAATGAAATAGCCTGCCTTCGTTTGAATAAAATGGACCGTAAAACTGGAAGGTAACTTTTATAAAATATTAAAACATAAGTCTCAAATATTACAAAATGAATTATTGTATAAGCTATAAATGCTTGACTGCTTATAAGGTTCTTACCTTAAATAAATTATTGTATAAGCTATAAATGCTTGACTGCTTATAAGGTTCTTACCTTAAATAAATTATTGTATAAGTTATAAATGCTTGACTGCTTATAAGGTTCTTACCTTAAATGAATTATTGTATAAACTATAAATGCTTGACTACTTCTAAATGAAATGCTCTATAAACAAAAATTTGTTGAGTTCAAATGTCTACCAATCAGTAATAATTCAAAAATGATGAAATACTGTATAAATCACAAATATTTGGATATTTCTGGGTTTCTTGTAATGTGATAAAGATTATGTGTAAAAATATGCTTCTACATTGGCTAAGTTATAAATGCCTCAATTATCAAATGATAAATGCTCTATAAATGATGAATACTCTATAAATCATGAATATTTAAATGCTTCTAGACTTATTATAATGTAATAAAGTTTATGTGTAAGAACATATTTCTGCATTTGGCTAAAATATAAATGCATCAATTATCAAATGATAAATACTCTATAAATCATGAATATTTAACTGCTTCTAAACTTATTATAATGTAATAAAGTTTATGTGTAAAAATATGCTTCTACATTGGCTAAGTTATAAATGCCTCAATTATCAAAGGATAAATGCTCTATAAACCAAGAATTGTTGAGCTCAAATATTTATTAGTCAATAATGATTCATTAAATGAACAAATGAATCATTGTATAAACCATAAATGCTTTGCTGCTTCTAATTATCTTCTCTCAAGTGAATTCAAAATGAACTGTTAACTGAATTCGGAATGAATAATTATAAATCAGAATAATCACAAGCTTCTTCTCATAAAAGAAATTAATGAACTATCATTGAATTAGTATATTCATAATTATCTTCTCTCCAGTGAATTCAAAATGAACTGTTAACTGAATTCGGAATGAATAATTATTAAATCAGAATAATCACAAGCTTCTTCTCATAAAAAAAATTAATGAACTATCATTGAATTAGTATATTCATAATTATCTTCTCTCCAGTGAATTCAAAATGAACTGTTAACTGAATTCGGAATGAATAACTATTAAATCAGAATAATCACAAGCTTCTTCTCATAAAAAAAATTAATGAACTATCATTGAATTAGTATATTCATAATTATCTTCTCTCCAGTGAATTCAAAATGAACTGTTAACTGAATTCGGAATGAGTAATTATTAAATCAGAATAATCACAAGCTTCTTCTCATAAAAAAAATTAATGAACTATCATTGAATTAGTATATTCATAATTATCTTCTCTCCAGTGAATTCAAAATGAACTGTTAACTGAATTCGGAATGAATAATTATTAAATCAGAATAATCACAAGCTTCTTCTCATAAAAAAAATTAATGAACTATCATTGAATTAGTATATTCATAATTATCTTCTCTCCAGTGAATTCAAAATGAACTGTTAACTGAATTCGGAATGAATAATTATTAAATCAGTATAATCACAAGCTTCTTCTCATAAAAAAATTAATGAACTGTCATTGAATTAGGATTTTCATAATTATCTTCTCTCAAGTGAATTCAAAATGAATTGTTAATTAAATTCGGAATGAATTATTACTAGACCAGAATGTTTACAAATTTATTCTTTAATTGTTATCTAATAAATTTTTGTTACTAAAAATTAAATTGGTTGTCCAGTTATCCAATTCTATTTTGTTTTATCTATCACATCACTCATCAATTATAGCACTAGTTCATGAGAATCTCATGTTCTCTGAGCTACGTCAGACATAGCTAGACCAAGGCCAGTCAGGTTGTAGTAAGACAGAACTCTAATGGCGCTGTTTGGAAAACCAAACATATAAATGTTTAGATGTTCCCAGTCTCTATTGTACTACATCCTCTGATGAGCAGGAAATATTGTTGTAGGTGCCATTAACATCTGCATTAGGAATGTCAATTGATAGTTCCTTCCTACAGCATGCTCATCAGAAAATTGTTACAACTGAGGTAATAAAACGGTCTAATGGCGGTCCGGTTACAATATATATATATATGTTGAACCTACTGAAATTTGAAATAAATTTCAATATGTGATGTAATGTCAATTGTAAAAAAAAAATGATTTGATTTTAATAGTGAATTATGTTACTCTTGTGACCATTGGAATATGTTGCTATGAAAACAATACTATTAGAGAAATAAATTTTTATTATTAATTCTAGTATAAAAAATTGTGGATTGATTTTATTCATTTTGAAAATAAATGTCTAAATAATAAAGTTTATAGTCTTGATAAAATTATTATTTTTCCTTTATTATATATATTTTCCTTACCCATTTAAATAATACATCTAAATATTTAATGTCTCAAGTATATTTGTTATTTTATTTGTATAATATTGTGTTGGAAAATATGTATAAAAGCATGATTCCATTGTAGTATGAAAGAAGGTAGTCTTAATTGCTTAGTTTATGATGGAATGAAAAGATACTATTTGTATTTTAAAATGTAAATAATGTATATTATGTGAAGTAATTATAATTTTTTAAATTTTATTTTTCATTGTTATTATGTAATAAGATTTTTATTTACAGGATGCTGACTTAAATTGACCTAAGGGTTAATATTGAACATTACTATAGTTTCTCTGATGTCAGTTTTAAAAATTTATAAATAAAACTAAACAATTTAAACTCACTCTTTTGTATCTTAGCTTTAATAAAAATGAACTTAAGCTTTTTCATGTAAAGTTTTATTTATTTATTTTTAAAAGTGAATAATTATCAATTGGATTGAAGAATGGGGTGAAAGCAATAGTATTGATCAACTGGGCAGGTTTATCAGAATTTCTAGGTGATGACAATTTGTTAAGGAATGAAAATAATTCATAGCATTTTAAAAAACCTTCAGAATATTTCTTTGCTTTAAAAATGGATATTCTTTTCAAAGATGAGATATAAATGCTAACAATGTAAAAGTGTACATAAGAATTATGATCACTTTCTGATTAAGCTTTATTACTTTGACAAGTTATTTCCTCATAAGATAGAAATTGGTTCAATTTCCATAGTTTTGCCATAGATCAAATAAGCATCTGTTCACTTGTAATGCTTTACAAATTAATTACTCACTAAATGAAAGAATATCTGCATTGCATCATCATGAATATAAATTAGTGTTTGCACACTTATGACATTATATAGATAAAATATCTGCTAAATGAACAGACAATTTGGATTTGTAGTAAATATTAGAATGAGCAAAATGTACTTCAAATATTACAGCTTTTCATGATAGTTTTACTTTTTCTGGAATAACAAAACATTTTCAGATTGTCATTTAAGAAATAGATATTAGAATTATAGTACTATTTTGGAAAGATTGTATTTGAGGACAATTGATTAGGTCATTTGCTAATATATTATTAATAATAATATTTATATATAATTGTATATGATATAAACAGTAGTATAATTTATATTAAGTAGAGATTTATTTTATATGCTTAAATTATAAGAGAGTTATATTTTTCTAAGTTCAAATTTATATTTCATAACTTAGATATTATTATTTTAATTTTAAAATATTTATCTCCTTATTCATTGATTATAAATTAATCTCAAGCATTTATTTTTATTTTATTCTTTTAGAACAACATGAATGAATGGGTAGTTTCATTTTTAGTATATATTTCTTTATAATATTCAATTGACTAAACACTTTATTACTTTTACAATGCTTTATTATCCACCCTTTCATGCATTTTACAGTTTTGATTGCCTCAGCAATCTTCTTCAAAATGCTATATCTCCTACAGTTGAGATTAGGAGATATAGGATTCTGAAGAAAATTGCTGGGCAATAGGGTGGATAATAAAGCAGTGTAAAAGTAATAAAGTGTTTGGTCAATTGAATATTATATGATATACATTTGGCAATACAATAGGAAACAGTGGTTATATATTTATTTATTTCCATTAACTATATATATATATATATATATATATATATATATATATATATATATATATATATATATATATATATATATATATATATATATATATATATATATATATATATATATATATGAGAATTAAGAATGTCCTTGACTTTCTTATATTTTGAAAATTGAATATGTATTACATATTTGTATTACAGAAATATACATTGTAGTCATAGAATTTTATAGGTGAAGTTTGATGTACAATAATATATTTAAAAGAATTAATGTCAATTAAAAACCTATTGCATAAAGCATAATTGAATCATAAGTATATATTGCATAAAGCATAATTGAATCATATGTATATATTTTAAATGTTAATTTGTCATAAATATATTTTTGATTTTAATTTATATCCATTTGTTAATAAATTTTGAATTAATTTAAAACAAGCTAACTTATTTGGTCATCATTTAATTTTATTAATGTAAACCTATTGGTCAATTCACAGATTGACTATTATTGTAATTCATTAGAAGAAGTTAAAAAATAGTTTGAAACTCTAATCATAGAATGGATAAGAGAATATACTTAAAATAAATAGAAATAAACTCTTTTACCTTATTTTCTCTATTAAAAATGGTCAAAATACTTTTAAAATAATTATAAAACACACCAAATCTTTTAAAAACTTGTTTTTTATTTTTTTTGCCACCAAAAATGAAATATATATTAAAATAGATTTCCAATGTTTCGACTATTTTTTCATTTTTTCTATAGTCTTTTTCAAGGAACTAAAAATATATAAGAAAAAGAAAAAAAATTATAATTTTTTTATGAACAAATAAAAACAAAAATCCTGCTACATATACATACTATTTTGGAAAATATATTCTTTACTTACTATGATTTCTTTTTAATAACAGCTTTCAACTTTACATTTTGCCTAAATAACCCTTTTATTCTTACAAAATATAGTTTTTATCATCCTATCTTCAATTAACACATTTTTACATTTCTTTCCTTTTTAAAACAAAACACATTTCTACATTCCTTTCTTTTAAAAAAACAAAATCATTCCATTAAATTTTACAAAACATTTGTTCTCTTCTTTTTTCTTTTATTTTATAATATCCTATTCAAAACAGGATTTAACATCTTTATATATAAACTTTTCTTTTCAAGACTTTCATTTTGTTTAATTATACATTCTAAAGAAACAATTTTAAAATTGACATGACCAAATTTTTCTTTATGTAAATACAATGCTGAATTTCTATCTGACAAATGCTGTTTTAATCTAGTTTTTGAAAAATTCTTTGTATTACCCACATAAGATATATCTTTACCGTTATATTTTAAACAATCCATACATTTTATACAATAAACAACTTGCATTATATTTGAAAAATCAACAAAATCTCTTTTATTAATTAAATTATATAAATTACTTTTTTTTCTTGTGTCCAGAAGATGCTATAAATTATATTATGGATTTATACATAAAAGATAAAGGTGATAAAATAAAAATTGATTGTAATTTATTGTATGAAATTTTGGTTTTATGTTGTAAAGATTTGGTTTTTAGACATAATGAATGTTTTTATAAACAAAAGAAAGGTTTATGTATGGGAAATTGTTTAAGCAGTTTTCTGGTGGATATATATATATATATATATATATATATATCCACTTATATTTAAGGGCACAACATATATATATATATATATATATATTGTGCCCTTTTGTATGGGTCACCATCTAATTTTGTGCTAATCTATTAAAAATTTTAAATTTAAGATATATTTGAATATGTGATGTTAATTTTGCTTATAGTAATATTTCAAAAGGTTTAATTAAAGCAATCTATGAATATTTGATATGTGAAATTGTGCTGATATTGAGAGAGACATTTTAAATGATGATGATTATAATATATGGTTGGGGAAAAAATGGCCATAATCAATACTGCATTAATATATTTAATAAATAGGTATTTAAAGCTAAAAGTGTTTAAAAGACAATTAAAATTAAATGCATATATTTATTGTTGATGAAATAATATTATAAGAGAATATAAATATTTTAATTATTATAAGTACTTAAATAGAAGATTAATATTTGATTTTAATAATGTCGAATAATTATTTTAAAATCTATTATAATATGTTATTTATTTAAAAAATATTTATTTTAAGAAAATGCAATTGTTAGTTTATTTTTAGACTATGACAAGCGTTTCTTGTGTTGTAAAAAACAGATGTTAGTTAGATATACACACACATGCTTGGAAGTTATTTAGTAAAGTTGCAAAACTATTTTAAAATTATGTTGTAAAATTTATAAATAATACGTGAGTTATCACGAGATAAAAATAAAGATATTTAATGTAAAATATTAAATCTGATTTTAAAATATTGTTTTAAAAATATAACGTATAAAAGACTTAGTGTATTTTAAATAATCTTATAAAAGTTAAAATTAAAATCAAGTAAGAGAATATTTTTTAAAAAAAATGTTTAATAGATTTAAATAAACGATAAAGATTATTTTAGAAATTTAATAATGTAATAAATATTAAATATTAAATAAGCCATTATTTATTTTTAATTTTGTGTTGTTGGTAAAATATGGAAATAAGCCAGCAAGTTGATTGTTTAATCTACCAATCAAATGGGAAGTTTCTTCCGGTATAAAAGCTCAATTCAATTGTTAGGAGAGGACTTCGTGATTGAATTTTCAAGTTAATTGTGTTATTAAAAAAATAGCTACGTAAATTTTATAGACGCTTTTTAAAATCATTTTTTCAAAATTATAAGAGTGTCTTGTAAATAAGTTATAGAAATTTTAAATGATAAACATGCAGTGTTAATTTAATTTTTTCCCTATCATTCGTCTCTACTAAGCTCAATTTACAAGCAAATAGTCATGGGAACATCATATATAGTGAAAATATATCGGAAACTTTATACTAAAAGTATGACAAATGCTGGATTAGTTCGGAAAATTACGAGATGGAGAAAAGTAGTATTTTGGACAGTATATAATTTTAAAAGCTAATTACTATTGACTATTAGAAAATAGATATTTTAAAGAATAAAATACTTCTTTATGAAGAAAGTATTTTTGCAAGCTATAAATTTAAATATATATCTTAAGTAAAGATAATAGAAATAAAAGTAGTTTTATAAATACTTGCCTTGTTAAGTCTTTATGTTTAAAAGACTGAATATTGACAATTTTGGAAGGCAAATAAATTGAAAATATAATTAGCTAAAAGTCTTAATATAATAAAAATTATTATATTGAAATAATTTAAACGCTGGTCGTTTATAGATAAAGAAGCTTATTCTTACCTGGATATTTTGTTATGGAATGCGCAAATAATATGTGGACGTCCCAGTCAATTTAAAATAATTAAATGATAACTTTTCATAAACTATAGACTAATTTAAAATAATAACTTTGAATAATATTCTAGAAAGAAGTAAATCAGGATCCTATAAACTATTTTAATTTTATTTTGTTTTATTGTGGGAAACTTATTTTTTAAAAAAAGAACGTTTTCGTTTTATAAACTTTTAAAACATGTGATGGACCGGAAAACGGAAATGGTGTTTTATACCTAGGATTTAAGAACTATTATGGTTAAAAGAAGACATCGCTGGAGTTACGTAATATGAATTTTGTTTTATTTATCTAATATAAAAGTTAAATATTATTAATCTATTAAAAATAAGATAGGTACATTTCTTAAAATAATAACTAAAAATAATATAATGATTAATTGCATAAGTTTATTTTATAATTAATATAACACAGAATATTTTAAAGAATGATCGTGAGTGTAAATGTGAATTATTTTATGAAGCTGTAATTCCGAAGAATATTGGAAGATGGAATGTACATTAAATCATTATTGATGGTAAAAATTGTATAATAATAATAATTTTGATGTATTTAATATGTTTTTCTTTAGATCAACCAAATGATATGTTATTGTTGAATGGATGTATGAATAATTTAAAAATACATACACATTATATTGGCAGTGACAGTTTTATTTAAATATGCATAATTTGAATTTATGATATAAATACGATGCAACATTACATAAGAAGCTTAGAAATAATTATATGATTCTTTCGTAAATAAACTTTGATATTTCTTTTATATTATAGTATTAGAATTATATTTATTATTCATAAATAATTATTTTATTGCAAGTTAGGAAGAGATTTTAAAAGTCTATATTTTATTTTTGTTTTATTGGATAAATTAAGTTAAGTTTTATGTAGAAGTTTATATTTGGATTGAAGATTTACCGAATATAGATGGTGAAGTATAAATAGTTTGGATAATTAGTATTTATTTAAAATTGTAGGTTGTTTTCCCGGAAAATTTAAATAAGTTTAGAAGATGTTTTGTAGATAGAAATTTATTAAGAAGGAGTAGAATAACACATGGAGTAAAATAATAATTTCACATAGAAAAGAATCATAGAATTTATCTAGTAATACTTTATGAATTTTAAATTGATGAATAATTTAAATATTATTATTTTAACAGTACATGTATGTAATGCATATTTAATAAAACATGTAGCATGAATTGCATTAAATGAAATATAAATTATAATCAGTTATTTTTATTACATTACAAAGATACATTAGTTTATACATATACGCTATTAAAGTAATGCTGATATTAAAGTGAACACATGTTAATACATTATGAAATGGATAACAATAATACTTAAATGATGTAGCAATTTAATTAGTAAAGTTTAATTGTTTACATATGCTACATAAATATTGTTTTACATAAATTTTTCTGTATAATAATTGAAGTTCATTGATATTTTTAAAAAACTAAGTTTGAAAATATACTTCAATGCTATTAGTACAGCATTTTAAAAATGTATAGATTATTTAGTAGGAGTATGAGCTAATAACAGTGTAAACATCTTGTATTATTATTTTCTTATTTTATTTTTCTTTGTTTTCTAATTTGAATTGTAAATATTGTAAATAAATTCTTGATTAAAGTTAATGTAAATAAATTTGTTTAATTTGTTTTAAAAGTGTGTCGAGTTCATTATTTTGCACCACAGCATTTGACAGCAGATAATTTGAATAAACATAATATTTGCACAATATGAATTTATTATTAATATTAGAAATAAACATAATATTTTCTTGATATCATTTATAAGAGTTGATTGACATTAATATATTATATTGCAATGGTCATAAGATGGTTTTAATGCACAACATCAGAGTACAGTAATATTTATTGCCACAGATTATTAAATTATAAGATTTTGATCTATTCCAAAATTAAGATACCATATGAAAATAAAAGATATACACATGATTATTTATTTATTTAATAATTAAAAATATAATAAAAATAGATAAATTTGAGTTATACCCTAAAAGTAGTATTGTTCATTATAATTATTATTAGAATAAGTTAGGTGTATTTAGGTTTGATATAAAATCCCTTATCATACTTATTTACATGAGTTATTATTACTTTAAAATAATTAGAAGAGCCTGAGATTATTGAATTATATTTCTTTAATAAAAGTTGAGATTTATTTTATTATTATTAAAGATAATTTATTTTACTTGAAAGCCATAAGAATGCTATAGATGTAGTAATAAGATAATAAGGAGGTAATAGTATTCTTATGCCATTGAGACAATGCGTTTGGAAGATATTGACTCAATGTAAATCTACTTACTACTTTGTAACTTTACTTCACAGTCTCATGATTTTAATAAATACTTATTTAATTAGTACAGAATATAGAGCTATATTGATTTTGATAATTGATAATAAATTTAATTAGAATATGATAATATAAAAGTATATTAAAGTCAAACATGCAAATTTTAAATGAGCATTATAATTTAATTGAGCTAGTCGTATTTCAAATTATATTATACATCGAGAAGTAAGGGTACAATATATATATATATATATATATATATAAGCGAAATAGTGCCTAAAGCTAATCTGGGATAATGATGTAGTTAGTTTCCAACCAGTAATGTTAGGTGGTTACTGATTGGACACTAATTACATCATTATCCCAGATTAGCTTTAGGCACTATTTCACTTATTATTTCTAAATAATACATGGGCAATTTAAAAGTATTGCATTAAGTAATGTTTTAGATGACTATTTATTAGTCTGCATTATAGTGACATGTTTATTTCATGTTTAAAGAGGTTTATTTAAACTTCATTGTAACAATATTTCATACTCTGTAGTCAAGTTGCAATTTTTAAGTGTCCATATATATTCAATGGACCATTAGTAAGAATGGCTTTCCATTCTTGCTATTAAAAGGTGTGAAGGTTGCCTTGACAGCAGTTAGAAATATTGGTTGCTATATTTACTGTGAATGTTTAGGTGGTTACTGGTTGGAAACTAATTATATATATATATATATATATATAATATATATATATATATATATATATATATATATATATATATATATAATTTTGAGAAAAAAATATTTTGGTAATGGGTATGGTCTTGTTTTTTATTGTAGATATATTGATGATTATTTTACTATGTTAAAAGGTTTTTAAAATATATAAATAGTAAAGATATTAATATTAAATTTACTATGGAAAAAGAAATAGGGTGATGTATTGAATATATGGATATAAAAATAAAAAAAAAATTGTTGATCATAATTTAAATATTGAAACATCAGTTTTTAGAAAGAAAACTTTTCATGGTTTATTAAGTAATTGGAATTCTGACTTAGATAAACATTGTAAAATGAACATTATTAATAATAGAATAAAAAGAGGAATAAAAATGTGTTCTAATAAAAATTTGTTAAATGAAGAATTAAATATTATAAAAAAAGAATGTTTATTAAATGATTACCCTTGAGATGTTGTATTAAAATTTTTTTCAAATAGCAATTTAAATAAAATAAAAAGTGGAGAAAGATTGAAAAAACAGTTTGGTGATGATACAATTTTTATAGGTTTTAAAGTTCAAAATTTTATTTTTAAAAAGATAAAAAATTTGTTTCATAGATTTAATAAAGGATATGGTTTTAGTATTTATCCTATATACAAGAAAAAAAGTAATTTATATAATTTAATTAATAAAGGAGATTTTGTTGATTTTTCAAATATAATGCAAGCTGTTTATTGTATAAAATGTATGGATTGTTTAAAATATAATGGTAAAGATATATTTATGTAGGTAATATAAAGAATTTTTTAAAAACTAGATTAAAACAGCATTTGTCAGATAGAAATTCAGCATTGTATTTACATACAGAAAAATTTGGTCATGTCAATTTTAAAATTGTTTTTTTAGAATGTATAATTAAACAAAAAGAAAGACTTGAAAAGGAAAGTTTATATATAAATATGTTAAATCCTGTTTTGAATAGGATATTATAAAATAAAAGAAAAAAACAAGAGAACAAATGTTTTGTAAAATTTAATGGAATGGTTTTGTTTTTTTTAAAAGAAAGGAATGTAGAAATGTGTTTTGTTTTAAAAAGGAAAGGAATATAAAAATGTGTTAATTGAAGATAGGATGATAAAAACTATATTTTGTAACAATAAAAGATTTATTTAGGCAAAATGTAAAGTTGAAAGCTGTTATGAAAAAGAAATCATAGTAAGTAAAGAATATATTTTCCAAAATAGTATGTATATGTAGCAGGATTTTTGTTTTTATTTGTTTATAAAATTTTTTTATAAATTTTTTTCTTTTTCTTATATATTTTTAGTTCCTTGAAAAAGACTATAGAAAAAATGAAAAAATAGTCAAAATGTTGGAAATCCATTTTAATATATATTTCATTTTTGGTGGCAAAAAAATAAAAAAACAAATTTTTAAAAAATTGGGTGTATTTTATAATAATTTTATTTTTGAGAGTATACTTACACATTATTTTCTTTGTATTGAATTTAATGTTTATTATCTGACCAGAAATAAATTTTTATATAGCAATAAATTAATTGATTTGACATTCTTAAATATTTAATAAATAATTAGAAGTTATATTAAGATAAAAATTATATATGAATTGATTCAATGACTCATAAAGTTATAAATATGATAATTATTAAAGATAATAAAGGTATTTTCCTGAATGTTTGTGATGATTGTGTTTTAGTTGTATATTTATATTGGACTATTTAGTCTAATATAAAACTACGAGTAAAGGTAGTTTCAATTAAATGTTCACATATTTTATTTTAAATCATTATTGAACAAGTGAATATTTTATAGACAGTATTCAGTCATAAAGATCATAATCTTATTCAGTTATAGAGATGGTAATAGTAATATATTTTATTCTCTTACAAATTAGAGTGATTTGTATTAATTTATATTTAAAGTTCTTTGAATGTGAATCATAAATTCAGTTTAAATATTAAATTTTAATGTTAAATATTTGATTATAATAAACATTAATAATATTTCATATATTTTGATAATTATAGTCTAAGATTTTAACAACATAACTTTAGTAAAGTAAATAGTATTTTGATGTGATAGGTCAATTGTATTTGGATAAGCATCAAATGGAAATTTATCATTTATTTTGTACATGTATGTCATTTAATATGTTAATTGATTTTGTATTATTATTAGATATTATAATTGACTTGGTTAATAAGAATATATTGATATTAGTGGAATAGTATAGTTGAGTTAGTGTTACATTTGATTTTATTTATTTGTAATTAGAAATCAATTATTGAGTTACATGTTTAGTTAGATGTCATTGATATTTAAAATTTGTAGGGCATATTAAGATTATTATTTCATCCATCCATGAATTATTTTATTTGAATATAAATAACTTTGATTTGTAATACAAGTTTGTATTATTATAAACAATGTGTTGATTCATGAGGCATATTAAAATGTATCTGTGTAATTCTTTGTCATTATTTTTATTCTATTATAAGAAATTTAAATTATAAGCCGATACTGTTGTTTATAATTAATTTTATTACTTTGTTTTTTAATCTATTGCAAATAATGCTCATATTTTTAGGATAACTTGAAATAATGATTTTACATTTTCTATCCATTCTAAATACTGTTTGAATATAAGATTATAATAAAGATTATTATCACTGTTTTATTGACTAAGTGTTACATTGTTATTCATTGGTTAATATTCACTCTAGCTTAGTTCATTGTTTTTATTCTGAGACAAATGATACAACAATTCACAGGCATTATTAAATTAGGATTGTTCTTCCTTGGTTTATATTTTTATTCTGTTACCAATAATGATTAATAATTAAATTATGACTAAGGGTATAATGTAACCCATATTTTTATTGTTATAAATAGTGTCCAACTTCAGGGCATATTAATATTCTGTTGCAAATGACATGGAAATTCTTAGGGGCATTATTAAAGCAGGACAATTCTTTCATGGCTCACATTTTTATTCTGGTACAACATACAATAATCATTATCTTTATTCATTTGTAAATGAATAGATAGGAAAGGCTCTTATGAGAGAAAGATTATAAAATTCTAACTACTTTACAGATTTACAGCTTAGCACTGTTTTCAATCAGCTGAACATTAATGGCTACAGTTTGCCATCACTTATTTATAAAGTTAGATTATATTTAATATTCATATGGTGTACAATGTGAAACATATCTTTAAAAATACTTTTTTTTATCTCAAACATAAATATACTTACACTTCAAGAATACAGAAAAAAAAAGAAAATAAAAATGTCAAACTGAGATTAGCAATGTATTATAAGAAATACAATGCAACTCAAAATAATTTTCAACAAAAATACTGTCTGTTAATATAATTAAAATATATTAATTTAATATTCAATTGTTTGTGGGTGAAAAAACAGATTGAAATAAAAAAAACTTCCACAATATTATAGCTAAGTCATCTTTTAACACAATAGTATTCATAAAATCTCAACACTTAGTCTTACATCAACATCTGATTTAAAACAAATGGCAACACACGAAACTTAAAAAAAAGTATGATTTTTTTTTTAAAATTGGAATTAATAAAAAATAAGCATGGCAATAACAAGTATAAACACAAAAAGAAGTTTTATTTAAGCAATACTCTTTAAAAACTTCATAAACAATAACTATTATAAATAATGAAATGACTTCCTTTATGTACTTTATTTGCCACTTGCAATATTTTACAGTTTCGATTATTCATTGGACTTCCTTAGAGCTGTAATAGGCACATTATATTCATAAATAAAAATATTCTATTATAATAAATTAAGTATACCAAATAAAACAATACAAAAGAATTTTAAAATCTCATTTTTTTGTTTTGTTTAATTCAAACTGATATTTTGATATAATATTTCTGAAGTGTAATTTTCACTATACTATTCTCATGCATATTTATATTAAATATGACTAAATATTAATTATAGTTGTAATTAATTTTAATTAATCAACTTTAAATTGTTTACAAATATATTTTTATATATTTTTTAAAATATATATTATTGTATTAAATATTATTTTAATACATTACACTTATAGAATAATGTTTAAATAATTGAATAATTAAATTTTATCGCCTTTCTAATAATTAAAAAACTGTTAAAATGAAAGCAACAAAAATTTAAATTTAATCTTACTAGGCTCTCTATATTTCTTTTAAGTAAATACAATTTATAGAAGAGAAATATATATATATAATATTTAAATACAAGTATGTTATATATACTTATAAGCTAGATGTAATTGAAATCTTTCATCTAATATATATATATATGTTAAAACGAAGATTTGCACGGGTTAAATATATAAAATACATATTTTGCGGGTTCATCCGTGTTAAAAACTTTTAATATCAATATACTGACGTTTCGACTTGGTCACACAAGCCATCCACAGAGTGGATGGCTTGTGTGACCAAGTCGAAACGTCAGTATATTGATATTAAAAGTTGACGTTTCGACTTGGTCACACAAGCCATCCACAGAGTGGATGGCTTGTGTGACCAAGTCGAAACGTCAGTATATTGATATTAAAAGTTTTTAACACGGATGAACCCGCAAAATATGTATTTTATATATATATAACTCCTAATATTTTATTTTTATTCTTTTCTAACTATTACCATTTTATTAAAATCTTATTTTTTTTAATAATTTAATAACCTTCTTATATATAAAAACTATTAAACCAATAATATTTTTATGCCTGAATTCTGATTCTTAATAGGCTGAAGTTTTCTAATTCTCAGTGCCTCTGTAATCTTTCTTTCTCTCTTATTGCTAATATAATATATCATCTTTATGCTATCATCTGGTGTTTGAGTTGAAATAAGTATATTGAAAATAAAAGAAATTTAATAATATAATAATAAAATGATATGAAATAAACTGAAAGAAAAGTTTTTGAGAATGTTAATAGATCATAATCAATAATTAATACATGGCATTTAATAAATAGAAGTGATTTTAATACAATTCTTTTTAAAAAAAATAAGGTTAACTTTATAATCATCACCTGAAAATGTATGATCTCTCATACCAGTGGTGGTGATAATCTATGATCTCTCTTGCAAGTGGTGATGATTATACCATATTTTAATTGTTTTTTTTTTTTAATTTTATGATTATACACAAACATTATTCTGGTTATCTTAGATCACATCTTCCCAAGTTTATTTGGTCTATTATCTTCTTTTCAGAAAAATATATGATTTAGCAAAATATTTTTTGTATTTCTTATAACTTTTTTTTAATATTTATTTTGCTCATATCACATCACTTATTCCATATTTTTTAGTATGTAAACAAAAATATCTTATCAAAACAGATTAGGTATCCAAGAGTTTTTTATCATTACTGTTAATGATTATATATAGATTAATAGTGTTTTCCTGACTAATGGATTATTGTATACTAACTACAATATTGGATGAGCCACACTGCTTAGATGATGCTGTTTCCATGCAAAAGAACAGAAATATGTCATTTACAAGACTGCTCATCCAATCTGACTTTTATAAACAAACTGACAGAAAGATGCAAGAATACATTTGAATTCTTTTATACATCTTTATTTCTCTCTATGACCTATATCACAATAAAGATGGTGTTGCTGTAAATAAGTATGTTGAAGCTTGAAATTATAAAAATATTTTTTAAAATTAAACATTTTATCATTTGCATATTGTACAAAAAATTAAGAAAATGAAAGTTAATATTAAAATAAAAACCATAAATAATATTAAAAATCATCCTAATTAAAAGATACACCTGATGTGCTTCTATTTTTTGCATTAATATTCAGTTCTGATTTCTAAGAAGCATTCTTAAGTCAGGTATTTTCAGTGGGTTTCATTTTTTATTTAACAGATTTGTGACCACATTAAGCTCATCTTCCACTAAATATGATAGAGAAACTGTAATGAAAATCTTTTGTATTACTGTCCACAATCCAGAATAAAGTTTAGGTACCTGATTTTGCAAGCAGAACTATTGGTGGCCATCTTTAAATTTAAATTCTTCATTTTTTATTTCTTCTATCAGTTGCTCTGGAATTTTGGAGAATTTTCTGTATTTATACTTGAAAAATAATTCAAAACCAAATTAAATATGTTTATTTTAAAAAGTTATTGAAATCAGAATAGAGAAACTTTACGTCTTGTAAGTAGATAAATTTCACTTTAAATTTTAACTTATTACAGAACAAGATTTGACACAAAAGCACAAATAATAGTTTTTGTTTTGATTAAATTCATCATATCATCTGAAATTGAAGATTTGTTTAATTAAATTTTTAAAACAAGTCAGTCAAATAAGCTATGCTATTTTTGGAACAATGCAACTTGATTCAAAATGCACAATCTTTGTTTACAAGGAACTTTAACAATTAGTCAAAGAGTTTATAAAACCGATTCAAACAATCACTTTTTGATAGCAACAAGCTTTTGCATAAAACAGAAAATAATTGAATTCTTTATCACTTTCAATAACAATTTGTCCAAAAAACTTGTAATAATATAATGATCTCATCAACAGTCATTCAGATTTTGACAACTAAATATTAATAATGAATTTATGGAAATGGCTTTTTCCTTTTTAAATATGCAAAAAAATCTCTGTAGCATCCTATCAGGTGGATTTCCTTTTTTTAAAAAAAATTCTTGCAATGCATGAGATATCAATTCTCTTGTAGTACCTCTGCAAATTTTTTAGAAAATAATAATTCTTAGCAATTGTTTTTTCTTTATAAGTCACATGTATGCTAAAAATTCCTGAAAATGTTTACTTATTAAACTGTATAAAGAATCTTCAACATTTTGAGCTATTCCATCAATTTTTTTTAAAATTATATTATTGCTCAAAGAAATCTTCTAGATAATATTAGAGAGTGGCTGTAGCATAGTACATATTACCTCATTTATGATTGTTTGAATTACTTCTTCATCAATAGTACATGGTTTTCCATTTAGTAATCAACAGTGAAATATTTAAAAAAGTACACAACCCATCACTATCTTATTTATATGCTATTAAAAAAAGTTTTTCTGAAAGCGCTTGAAAATAAAACAAATCTCTATATTTTTTATCAGCATGAACTTTTATCAAATGTTCTTGTACTCTTGACAGAGTCATAATTTATTTGATAAAACATTTTAATTACATTTGATAAAACTTTTTAGTTAATCAGACACATGGGAATATAGTATTATTTTTAGGTTCAGCCATGAATGTATCTGTTTCAAAAAACAAAATTTATATATTTACAATAAAAGCCTAAAATTATCAAGAGATACAATAATTTATGTAATTAAAAGATGCAATTTTTTTACCAGAAAAAAAAGTTTTTGCAATAGAAAGGTTATTAAAATAGCACTCATGACATCAGGTATAATATGGTTTTTACACAAAGAAAGCAGAAGACAATCAAATTAAAATATGAACTAAACTAATAAATTGGTATTAAATTGTCAAATTTATTAAACTTAATTTATAACGAAATAATGAATTTAAAAAATATAAATGTGCAATTAAAAATCAATTAATAGTTTAAATTTATTTTGCCCTTATTTAAATAATTTTATCTTATTAAAACTTTAATCATCAGTTAACACAAATGATTCAGTAGTTATAAATAAATATTAATGGTTAAGAATTTTTTTATGGTTTCACCCTTCTGTTTTCATTAATGTTGTGATTTAAAATATATTACAAATATATTAACTGTACACTTCAAACAGTAATATAATAACACAAATCTGTTATGATTTTATTATTAGTAAGCATTAAAAAATACAGAAGTGAATTATAAATATGTAAGAAAATATGTAAATGTACACACATTTAAATTGTTATTTTATTAAAACAAAAATAACATAATTTGGCCTTGGATGTGACTCACAACTATAAAATTTGAAATTATAAATATGAATTGAAATTTTTAAACATATTTTGCAATTGCTTTACTGTTAACTATTTATTATACAATTCCAAAACAATGTAAATTAAATTTTATACAAATCATCTATCTATAATATCATAATAAAACAAGTTGTTACATGCATATATTTTTGCCAGTACAGCCTGGATTTCTCGGTGATGAAAGACATAATACCTTCCATCATTTATGCTCAAGAGCTGTCAGAAGCTTTGACAACTGAAAAGTTATAACTTCATTTTTTGCATTTATTTGAAAATAAAGTAATCATTATGATTTTTATTCTATATTACATAATAAAAACAGCCAAATAACTTATTTATTTTTTATTATCTTCTCTTTTTATGAGTCTATCTCTTATTTTTATTCCATGCTTCTCAATTACAATCAAAGCTACTTCCCCTTCCAATTATTCCAGAATCACCAACATGAGATACCTATTATGGCATAATATTCAATTCCAACAAAGACTTTATATAGTGACTGGAATGAAAATATTCTCACATTTAACATCATTGATTTAACCCACTTGTATTCTAACAGACTTCTTTATTCTCACTTGCCTTAAAGCTTTCACTTTAATACTAAAACATTATTATTTATCAAAATATAATAAATTTGACCTCATTTGATAGATATTTTGTTTAGAAATTATATGACTTTAAAAAAGTCACACTAGAGGTCCAGAATTATTTTAGAAATTAGATTTTAATAAAACAGAACACTGTTTCAACATCAAATTTCAGGTGGAGGAGATTCAATCGGCAAAATGAATGAAATCTTCTTTGTTTCAAAAATCTGAATAATTGTTAATATCTAGTAAATCTATCAATGTATGCTTTAAAAGTATAATTTTTTTTTAGTAAATTTTATATTTTTTTATTTTGTAACAGATTCTTAGTGACAAAATTTTATAGATAGTTGTATTTTTTTCATCCATAATCTCCATGGAAACATTATTCAGAAAAATATGTTTTATATTTTAAAATAAACATTTGCATAGAAAATAAATATATAATAATATATATTTTAATTTCTAATAATTATCATACAATTTCTATGCAGAAATAATTATAAACTTTCCAAAATATCAAGTTTTAGTCATCCATAACATTTTCTTGAAGCAATGATGCAAAGTTACTGCAAAGTTCAAGACTGCCAAAAATACAGTGAGCCCTCACCATTGCAGACATTTTCATAATTTAAAATTCTCACTTTTTTAATTGTCCTGACATCTTAAGAATTTTATTGAAATTAAAATATTAGGAACAAATTCATGAATATTGTAGTTTAAAAAAAAATAAATAAAAAGGTTCACAAAATTTCTCAGTAGAAGGCAAAAAATGTAAATTCAATTTCTTCACTCTATATTGATGAAACATGGTAATGAAAAACAGCAGAGTTAATATTATGTATGGCTGACACTGAGCTAATAAAATGCATTGATTATTACATAGTTTAATATCTTCTAATATTAGCATAAAGTAAATTATAATATTTCATATGTGTTAATAAGATTATTAAAAAAAATGGATATAAAGTAAATGATTTAATATATTCAAACTCTCATTTAAAGACATTTAAGATTGACCTATCTAAGTACATTTAAGTTTGAAAATAAGACAGTCATTCTTATTTTCTTAGTCTTTATCTTATGGCTGGAACAAGAGTATCTTTGCATTTAACACTGCTAATTTAATGTTATGTATAGTGCTAGTGAGAATATTTATTACTATTATAAATTATTTCATTGCTAAGCAAATTTTAATAAAAAGAGAAAGTGTTTTGTGTCAGAAAAAACATAAATCTAAGAAAAGTCTTAATGAGTGTTTTGTTTAAAATTTAACTATATAGAGAGCAGAGAAAATTTATTAAGAAATTGAATGCTTAAAAAGGGGGGGGGGGTGTGTGTGAAAAAATTAAGTTAGAAGAATAAAAATGAAACATAAATATAAACATTAAAAAGATAGGAAAAAATAGCTTTGCTATGTATAAAAATATTTTGGAAAAGACAATGGAATGATAAAAATAAAGTGGAAAAAAATAAAATGGCTAATATGTTGCCTTAAAACAAGGATAATTATCAGTGTTTGAAGAGCATAAAACTAAAAAGCCTGAAATCATAAGCAGTTATTACTTCAATTGCTTTTAAATTTGGTTTAACTTTATGTGTATATAATATTGTTTCATGGATTATGAAGAAAAAAAAAACAAAGCTTTTGAGGCTTTGAAATGTGAATGTGTAAGAATTACAATGTGTAGGAAGATTAATATAAGACTTATTTATTTAAAAAAGTATAATGGAAAAAGTGGTATTATCTATTTAAAAAATCATTATAATGCAAACAATAGTTCTTATATAAAATTCTTCTACTATAGCACTTGTAAAGAAAAATCTGCAAAAGAATTGCAGCTACATTTGTCTTAGTTATATTTATGAAATGAAGCCCATGTGACATGAAAAAAATATTAAGACTCATATGAACCTAATTATGATGTTCACTCTTCAGTATTAAATATTTATTGCTCAGGTAATCACCATCTATGCAAGTCAGACAAGAAAAACAACATCACTAGCTACATCAGGGATTTAATAAGCATGGGTTTTAATCACAGAACAATAACCAACAGGATTGAATGCTTTTATAAAAGACTTCAACAGAATATAAAAGAAGACAAACAACATCTGACTGTACCATATATACCTGCAGTGGCAAAAAACTTCAGTAAAATCTTACAGAAGGAATTTAAACTGGGATTTACAACCCCTCCAAACACCAATAGGCTTATTAATAATACTAAAGATAAAAGAAACATTGAAGAAAACCCCCAGGTAGTTTATAGAATTGTGTGCTCTCAAATAAGCTGTGATTCGGTTTATTATGGAGAAACTCGTGCCACAGTGGGCAATAAATTGGCTCAGCACAAATACGTATATACAAGAGCAATAACTAAAAAAGAAGGCAGTTCTGTATTTGCTGACATCAACAGGAGCTCAAACACAGATTTGAGCCCTCCAAGGCTGTTATTTTATGTACGAAAAGAAACGATATCAAGAGGAGGGTTAAGGAAGCTTGTTTCATCACCAGCGATGCCAAATCAATAAACAGAAGAGACACTTGTTTCGCCATTTCTAAAAAAATGGATGATATAGGAGGCAATTTGCATACATTTGCATATAACTAATAATACGAAAAGACTATGAATATGGAGTAACAAGGGTTCTGAGAGCGCTAAGTCTGTAAATCAAAATATATATACAAAACTACAAATTATTACATCAAAAGTTTCACCGCAACGCATCAGCGTATTATTAATTACAAAGTGAAGGTAAAATAAAATTTGATATTACAGTATTCTTATGTTTAAAATTTTTATTTTTATTAACATCTGTATTTTCTTTAAATTTAATATTTATTAAGTTTTATTATCAATATTTGTGGTCTTTTTTAATATATCTTTGATCTGTCAGAACTATAAAATAATAAAATATTAATATGACAAATTAAAGCAAATATGTATATATATATAAAGAGTGAAATATTTTTTAAATAGCATACTTTAGTACAGAGATTTCTCTCTACGATCTTTATTAAGAAAAGTGAAAGAGAATAGAGAATGTTATAACTTTTACTTTTATTTTGTTCATTTATAAGCTACTTGTGTATGGCTAATTTGGTTAGGTCATAAGTTTATTTAAAGTATGAAAATACTTTCATGATTTACCTAATTGTATTTAAATCCCATATCATAGGGTTAGGTAGTCAAAAGCGCAATCCAGTACATCACATTAGCCTTTATGCGCATATTCTATACACTAAAATACAGCTACGAAATCTAAATCATATATTAAAAATGTGTAAAAAGCAGAATTCATTTTTTAAAGTAAATAATAGAAATGAATTCTGTCAATAAATTTAAAAGATCAGTTACATCTAAAAAGCTAAAAAAATAAAATATCCACAAGCTATCTACTCAGAGATTAAAAAATATAATACATATTTAAATTCAAAGAAATATTCATTTGTAATCTTCTATATATATTTAATAAAGATAATATATAAAATATAAATTCTTTAATTATAAATATAAAAAGACGTGCAAATAACACAATTTGTACTACTAATGAAAAGAAATCACCATGAAAGTAAATCTGTCTCTACTTAACACATAAAAAAATTAAAGGACCAATTAAATATTTATTTTGCGAATTTTAGTATTTATCTGCTCTTTTTTTTTCTGCTTGTTTTTCAGCCTGTCCGTACATCAGTTTTAAAAGATTATAAAGTTTTGTTTGAACATAGAAAGCTTAAGTAATAATAATAATAAATCCGAGTCAAAACAGCAATTAAACTATGAAGGGGAAAGGGTAATTAACATTACTTTAGTTAAAAGAAAAATAGATAACTGACATAAATATCAATGTTTTATAAAATGTAACTAAAATTCGTATAAAATCCAGGAAATGTTGTAAAATCTATTGAATATCTCCAATACAGAACAAACATAGAAAGTAGCCTTTATTAAAGATCCAATATAACGCATAAGAAAAATAAATAAATGTAATATTTAAACTATTTATGCACCTGATAAGAACATTAAATTTTATTATCCCAGCCCAGAAAATCATTTACCATAAAAGATTAGGAAAATCTATAAATATCCAGTTAGATATAGACCACATAATTAATTTTGGTCAGTACAATAGAAGAGTAATATAAATTAACATTTTCAGTACTCTTTTTTTAAGAATAAATAGAGCCATAAAGTTGAGCCATATGATCTTAAAGATGCTTAAATTGTTGGCAACTTAAATATTAAATTTCCTTTTATAAATATGATCCAGTAACTGCATATACTATTGAACTACATCTCTTGGCCTTCAATACATTTTGAATTTAATTTATTCTCGATTTAAATATATGCTAGATCCCTTAAATATATATCTATGTAATAATCATAATTACTTAGCAATATATAATGTTAAAATATTTAATTTAAAATTTTCATAAGTTTTTTTAATTGAAACACACAGGCTTATTATATACCGGTGACTATATATGTAATATATAGGGTATATGAGCACAGACTTTTTTACCACCCACCACTCTCCACACCATCTTATAACACTGATACACTTGAACACATATATGTTGAAAAGATAAATAATCACCAATATACGTGTGGTAATCTGGACCAACTGATGATTGCTAATTTAGCATGAAATACGTATATTGGTGATTATTTATCTTTTCAACATATATGTGTTCAAGTGTATCAGTGTTATGAGATTGGTGTGGAGAGTGGTGGGTGATGTGAAAGTCTGTGCTCATATACCCTATATATAAGTTTTTTTAATGATATCACAATTTATGAAAGTAAATTTATTTGAGAGTTTAATTAATTAAAAATTTCACCATAAATAGGGAATTAATTTTTTACAAGTATTTTTCTAAACCTTTTAGCAGTTTAATGTCCTGCATATTTTGCATAATTTTTATTATTTTTACATTCTGTTTTCTCATTATTGTAAATTTTATATCTAGATTTGTTTATTTATTAAAGATCAAGGCTTATTACTTTTAGCTGACAAATCATTCATATATTTTTTTATTTTTTAAATTCATTTTTTTTGTTAGCAATAATTTTGCATTTCCTGCTCTATTGTTTTATTCTGTTTTATTGTACTATATATTAAATCAAATCCTTCCACTCTTTTTTAACTTTTAATTCTTTCTACTTTTTAAACTATTCATCCCTAGTTTTATCAATTCATGTCTCAAATTCCTGAGCTGCTTATCTATGTTTTCACTTTCATTAGTATTTATATTTTTTTGTTTTACCAACAAAGCATCACATGATTTTTCTAGCATGCATTTAATTGATATATTAACTACAGTAATATATTCTATTATTCTAACTTACAGTTATTTATTAATAACAGATAATAAAGGATTAGTTTCTGGCTAATATTATGTCCACAATAGTATTCATAGTTTGTAGAATGATATAGTGAATTATATATTTAAACCATATTGTGCAATTAATTAGTTATATGTTTTCACCAAAACTCAATGTCAACGAGTGCTTAAGAATTATTAATCTCATTACTAAGTCAATGCTACATTTCCTAGCATTCTTTTTATAACCAACATTGCAGTTTCTTTAAAATATTTTCTTTTACATTTTTAAAATTTATGAATTTATGATATCGTTTACCTTCTACATAAGCTTATCATTTTGCACAATAAAATTAAAAATTTTGTTTTAATATCATTTTAAATTTATTTATTCTTAGGCTAGTTTTTCTAATTCTCTTTTGCAAATGCCAGCTCTGCTAATAAATTGTATTTTGAATTTACATAAGATCCGTAATGTACACATTTTTTCCTTAAATATTTCTTCTAATACAAATCTGAATATAATATATAAGCTCAAGTAAAATTATTTCTTATGAGTATTTTAATTTGTAAGTTTTTAAAAAAATAATTTATGCATCTTATAAATTCTTTTTTGCACCAGAATGCAAATTTCAAAAATACTTGTTATTTAAAATGTTATTTTTTTAATATTTGTTTTTTAAAAAGGGTGCTATGCATTGAAAATTCAATTCCTACTTTAAATAGCTAGTATTTTTGAAATTGTGTGCAAAAAGCATTTATATTAATGCATTTAATTATTATAAGTTAATTATGGAGTTTTAATTTACATATATCAGAGGGGTCTCCAAAATAACCAGAATCATTCTTTGGTTTGCACACCTGTTGTAGTATATGCTTCAGTTGTTACATACTTCTTACAGGAACCTTTCTGCATTAATCTTCCAGATAGTGTTACCATGTGAAATTGAGGTACCACACAGCACATTTTTTTGTAAAGTGTGTTTGCATGACTGAGAAGTTTAAATAATGTTAAATTCTGTTTTAGTTTGCTGAAAATGGCAGTGAAATCAATTGCAATGCTTAAAACAGACTACAAGCAAGCTAATCTCATAAAACACAAATTTATGAGTGGTTTAATTGAAATGTTAAATTTATCACATTTCTAAAAAGCACCATAAGTGAAGTCTAAAATCAAAACAACATTGATTTTTTTTATACAAATGGCATTTCTCTCTCAGATTTAGTTTATAATTGTCAGACATTTTATCTACAAGTTCTGATACATTTACATGATGTGGTAAAATATAAACATTCCATTTTGTGGCAAAAAAAGAATGCAAGCTCCACCCCAACAAAGTGTCATTTTTCAAAGCCTTGAGGGTAAAACCCTTTTAAATTTAATTCAGCATGACCCAGCTTATCTATCAGCCATATTCACTCAAACTTGTTTCATGTGATTTTTTTAAAATTTTTCAAATAAACAATTGTCTCAATTCATTTTTTTAGACTTAGAAGTGGTGGAGAAAGATGGTGGAAGTATTAAAAGCATCACTTTGCAAGTATTTCTGGACTACTTTAAAAAATGAAAACCATGTTTAGGTGTTTTATATCAAATGGATAATAATTTGAGAGATTAAATTTATAAGACTTAAAAAATAATTAAATAATTTTTTATTATAAAATTCTGGTTATTTTTGAGTACCTCCTCATATATAATTTTTAAATCAGATATTTACTATTGCTATACTATTGTCCATGTAATGATGTATAACTTTTTAACCTTTTAATTTTTTAAAAATCTCTAACCCATTACATTTTTACAGTTCTACTATAACAGTCTGGTTTCAAATTATTGTTATATAACAATTTTAATTTTTTTTGATTTTTGTATATACATTATTTATTTCGTTATCATTATAATCATTAATAAAAAAACATAAATGAATTTTGAAAGGCTAATCACAATTTACACCTGGCTCTCTTTTTATGCAGACTTATTTAACACGATTTCGAAGTTATGCGATTTGTGTTTCACCAGAAGTGTGTTAAATAAGTCCGCGTAAAAAGAGACCCATGTGTATGAACTCCGATAATGCGCTATTACTTTAAATAATAAATTTCACGCACCTACGTTATATTGAAAGTAATAGCACATTATTGGAATTCAAGTTTCATCTTAGTAATTTCAATATTTTCAGTGCTTTATAATAGTAAGATTTTATGGAATAATGAAATTAAAATCATAATTTCCACATTTTATGTATACACACATTAAATTTTACAAGATTATAATGTAAATTTGTTCAAACATTGTACGTGTTAATTTTGCATTTTAAATCACATTCTGTTTTTGCTTTTTAAAAAAGAATGTAATCAATTATTAATCATTTAGTATCCGCAAGTTTATTTTTAAAAGGTCAGTAATAGCAGTGGGCATAATTAAATTTGACAATTAAAATCTGATTTTTAATTGTAATTAACAATTTAAAAATTACTTACTGCGACTTGAAATTAATGTGAAATTTGACTTTTAAACTGAATTGAAAATTAAAAACAAAAATAAGAATTTAATTTTTAGTTGTTAGTTTCGTAAACAATTAATAAAATCATCTCAAAGATTAATTACTAATTACGTTGTCACCAGAAAACCACTGATACAACATGAGTGTGAAGTTGGCGCTAGTTGTTTGCAAACAAACATAATTTTTCTGCAAATAGATATAATAATTAAAATGTGTATAAAAATGTAAATTACTGTACTGTACATTATGCATAAAAATATATTAT
This sequence comes from Epiperipatus broadwayi, assembly GCA_028023455.1. Classification (NCBI taxonomy): domain Eukaryota; kingdom Metazoa; phylum Onychophora; class Udeonychophora; order Euonychophora; family Peripatidae; genus Epiperipatus; species Epiperipatus broadwayi. Next base: position 4,795,833 of record JAQFVV010000008.1, on the reverse strand, counting down.
TTTGAATAAAATTAAATATTATAGTTAAAAAAAAGTTTGTCTTGTATCAATTTTTTTCAAATTTGAAATTTTTTATTAGTCATATTTTATTTCCGTATATTTTTTTTTGCGCAAATTTTAAAGTAATTTTACGTTGGTGCTTTGCTTTTATGTGAATTTTGAAAAATCACAGACCATATCCCCCCTTTTTCAATGTAAGTTACGTCTATTTTTGCACGATTTTATTTGTGCGTGTTTTCTGAGGAACCTATCTATCGCGTAAAACGAGACCCAGGTGTATTCATTTTTAAAATACTATTTATAAAAAAATTCTTTTGTGTTTTGACATGAAATATCTATTATACTTTTCCTACACTGACTTTCAAAACAAATCTGACAAAGTCATACAATATCTAATCCTTTTTTATTTCTGAAAATAAATTAATCATAATATTATTAATAATCATAATATTGTAAGTATGTATTACTACATTTTAATTATAGTGATTTGAATTTGAAAATTTTCATTTGTTTCTCCCAATAACATCAAATTAACTTTCAAAACTACCTTTAGTACAATAATCTAGTGATTGCTAAAAAATTATATCTATTCTTTATATATAAACCCTTTTAAAACATCTATAATTTGCTATCTATGCCCAATAAAAAAACTATATCTATTAATGGCAGAAGAATAATTGTATATGATTTAAGAATTTTTACCAACAAACCCAAAAATTGCAGCATACAGAAGAATAAAGTCCTTTACTCCTAAAATTAATACAGGTATATTAAAACTTTCATTCAAGTATAATTTGGTAATCTTTCTTTTAAATCAACTATTTAAATCAAGTTGATCAACATCAGAAAAATAAACAGGTAATAAAATTTTAATGATTTGACTATTTTTTTTTCTCAAGGGTCATAGCATCAGCCGGGAAGCGAACCCGCTAACCCAGGACAACTGCTTGTAAAGCAGCTGTTGCTGACCTCTCGACCACCAATGCTTGACGACTATTTTTTAAATTCATTATATAGAAAAAAATAACAGCAAGTTTTAAGCCAATATTAAACATTCTTTTTTCCAGTTTTTATTTCGAATCAATAAAAAAATCCTAGTGCAGTCCTCTTATTTCCGCATTAGATATAAACTCATTCAAATTAACGATTTAAACAAGTTTTATATTTCTATTGTATGGAAATAAAAGGGTTAAATTAAATTATTATATAAAACATTTGTGGAGGAAAAAAAATAAATGCAATAATGATGGAGTGATATTACATTTACTTCAGTTTTTAATTAATTATCAGATTAATGATTTTTTTTATTAAATAAAAAAATGAAAAGGACGTTACATAATCAGGTGACTTATAGTAAAGTGTAACAGATGTAACCCTTTGTAGACTAGAGCAAAGCAAACACTTGATATAAAAGAATTCGGAAAAAGCTTTTGATAATCTCATATGGATGTAATTGGAATGTTATTTTATTGCTTTTAAATTGACTGCAGTCAGATTCTGTAATATATGATCTAAGAATAACCTTTTTTTCAGTTTTGACAAAGCTATACTTGAATAATATTTGCCAATCAAAATAAAACTTTTTTTTTCAAAATTTTCTTAATACAAACTTAATAAAGTATAGAAGAGATTTTCCAATAACCTCTAATGCACTTTGCTTGTAGTAATAAAAGTTAAATGAATTATTAAAAAAAATTAAGTTTTATGACATAACTGTATACAATCACTAAACTATAAAAAGAGAAACGGAAATAGAACAAAAGAAATTTTATTAAAAACTTAATTCTATAAAATTTAATAATTATTACTTAAAAACTTTTTTGACATCAAATCTACATTCTCGGTTCTGAAAGTCAATTTAATCAACATCTAATCATAAAAAAGCTAATGTTCTTATGAGATATTATTACTTTGAACAATAGAATAGCCAGTCTGGAGGACAATATTTGCACAATTTCTTCTGCATGTCAAGCAGTGCAGATTTAAATCTTTTATTGACTATTAATCAACATGCATACCATCCAATTACAATGTATTCTGTTAATTGAAACATTGTTCTGAATGATAAATATTGTCACTGGTCAGGCCAGCAACACCTGAAGAAGAGTAGAAAGTACTACTACTCGAAATGTTGTATCATTTTTAACCTGTGTTGTCTGTTTATGTGTTATTACTAACAAGTTTGTAGTATTTTTTATATTTGATACATTGTCATTTATAAAATATAGGATGTTTTTCAACCTATTTTAAAGAAAATCTATTGGATCAAGGATAAAAGCAATTTTTTTTAAAAAAAATAATGTTTAAGATGTAGAGCCACGTTGTTTTTATCCAAGGTTTTAGAAATCTCAACAAAGAGCTACAAATTCATTTGCTATACTTTTATTACTAAAAATTACAAACAAAAGAGCTTAGCTAAAAATTTTAGGTCAAAAACATTCATTTCAGACTTAGACAAATTAAACAATTAAAAGTTTTAAATAAATGATATTGATTTAAAAATTTTGAGCATCAGTATTTTGTTTCTATTTTTTATAAAAATAGTTAAAGATTTACTTCATTAGCATGTATCTATGAGTATGGGAATATGAATCCTTCTGGAAGTCCACATCTTAGTAAATTGTAAAATATTACTTTATTTACTGTTATCAGCATTATCTGTGTGCAAAGCATATATATAATAGATTCTATGTTTTAGTGATTAGAAATATAACAACTGACTTTGTAGCTTTTATTGCAGTTTCTAAAAACCATAATGTGAACAAAGTAATTTTATAAATTATTTTAAATAAATAATTATTTGTTAAAGGAAATTCTTTTTTCAGATAAATAGATTTTCTCAAAAATAGACTGAAGATCAATGATGTTATTTATTAAAAAAAAAAGATAAAAGCAGTTGTTTTGCATTGTTAGATAATGTTGATTTTATAGTTAAAGCTTTAATTGGCTTAAGTAATGGAAAGTGTCAGGTATTAAACAGTGATCCTGGAATGAAATTAAACTTTTATTAATTGAAATTATAAGACCAATGAAAAAACGTTTGCATAATGATTATGCTATGTCAAAAGTTTTCTTTAATTTTAAGTCCCATAAGAATAATTTTTCTCAAGAAATGATTGACAGAATTTTTAAGTTTTTGAATAAATTTATAAAGTTTATACTGGTATTGGTGATTATTATGTGTCTTCTTTTCTTGGGACTTTTGGTAGAATTAATGGTTTTAATATTAATAAGAATTATGTATTTGGTCTCCTTGAAATTTAAAATATATATTAATCAGTTGATAGATTAAAAATAATGCTAACATTTCCATTTTAAGGAAGGAATTTGGTATTATTAAAATTAATATTACTCATGATTTGTTTTTATTATTACAGGATTTAATGAATAATAAATTTTTTAAGATTAAAAAAAATGGATATAGCACTTCTCCACTTATGTGCTTTATTATAGTAAGTTTTTAAAAAGTAGTGAGATTAGTGAAATATGCATTTTTAAAAAGGTATTTGAAAAATATGTTGATGACTGCTTGTGTATTATGATAAAGATAAATTGAAGAATTGTTTTAATTGGATTGAGTAACTTTGATTCTAATTTTATATTTAATATTGAGGGGATTAACTTGAATTTTAATAAATTAAAGTTTTAAGATTTAATGATTATTAAAAATAAGGTTAATTGTATTTTATATTATAGTATTTATTAAAGATAAAAATTTAAGAAATATGTTTAGACCTGATAGTTACTAGCCTTTTTACTCATAACAAAGTTGCATTAATAAATTTCTGTTATAGTTATAGGAGTAAAAGGTTAAATAACTTTGACAATAATGCATGGATTTAAAAAAAAATAATTTAGTAATTATTATATTGATTAGAAATACTCTCATCAATTTATTAAGTGAAATTATCTTAAGAATGTGGTTGATAGTAATGAGAAAAAACGAATTTATTCCTTTGTCTTTTACATTGTCCATTTATAAATTGATTATTAAAAATAATTTGTGGAGAGAGGAGTATAAGGGTTTGTTGGAAGTAGGATCTTGTTCTAAATTCATTATAAAATAATTCTAAATAATTAATAGATAAAGGGAGTATTCCATGGTTACTTTATTAAATTTTTTGCAGCTGTTTAAAAAAAAAAATATATATAT